>JACATO010000125.1:610625-1221250 GCA_018389105.1 Nautilus pompilius | reverse complement strand
TGAATATCAGTCCAAAATGAATAAATAATTTGAAAGTGATCCAAATATCTAGGCTTTTTCATCAATAGCTTTGTCTATCATTCCATAGATTCTATACTGAATTCAAATCAGGGCTTTGAGCTGGCTACTTTAGAGCTGAAATTTTCAGATCTGTGAAATATTGCTTATTGATAGATCTCAATGTTTTGAATTGTTAACATGTTGAAAAATCCAGTTGAGAGTGAGGCAGTCTTAGAATATGGTTCTACTATATTGGTCAAAATGTCCAGGTAAATAAACTAATCCATTATTTCTTGGACATGCTGAATATGGTCTGTCACTTTTTTGGGAGAAACAGTCCCACCTTTGATTATTGGTTTAGTATGCTTAGCAATCTCGGAATATGAATTTTGAAACTCTATAATCTGAAGATGTTTTATTGGTCTTAAACTAGCTTTTTTTTTTCTTCCAGTGTAGAATGCTCAAAACTTATGCATTAGTTTACTCTATTCTATTAACTGTCCAAAAATATCTCAAATAGAAGCAGTTGGGCATTCTTAAATTTGTGTTGTCATAGAATTCTGTCAATGTAAGAAAAGCGAGCATACGCAAGATATTTACTACCAATCATGTCATTTAAAAAAACAAGAAATTGCTTTTCTATCTATTGATCATTCTGGAATGTTTATTTTGCTATCATTCTTAAACTTTTGTCTGCCACTGTATATATAAAGGACATTTACAAGACATCTGGCTAAAATAAAATTTCCGTAATCGTATTCAGCTTGGTTTTAGTTGAACATCCATGGCAGCAGTGTGCATAGGACTGTACCAATAAACATAATAAACTAATGCTTAAATCATTAAATATTAAAAAAAACAAAGGACTGTGTAGATGCTGCAGCTATATTTAGTTGAACATCCCTGGCAGCAGTGTGCATAGGACTGTACCAATAAACATAATAAACTAATGCTTAACTCATTAAATATTAAAAAAACAAAGGACTGTGTAGATGCTGCAGCTATAAATGTCATTCAAGTAGTACATTCAAAGGCTGTCATCATGATAGAAAGTGATAACAAGTTTGATTATTGCCAATAAAAACACAGAATGATAAGTCGATTATATCACTGACAAATTATAAAGATAGTAATTAGTTTAATTTAGTTTAATAGTTATAGGATGCATTGCATGCTTATGTGAGACCCAGAAATATTTATCCATAAGATTTTTTCTGACTGACTTATTTCTACTACTAGTAACCAGTTTCAAAAGCATATTCCTTTCATTAACAATTCTATTACTAAAAACTCCATTTTTTAAATATCTAGACATTCAAAACTCTTAGCCAACTTGTAATTATGACCTTTACAGTTATTAATATTAAAGTAAAAAAAAAAAAACCATAATTGTTGAAATCAAACTACTTTTAACCCTTTGAAGATTATCGATCCTGATAGAGTAGTCCTGTACATGTACATTTCCAAGATATTTGCGCTCTGTAGGAAGTTTGCACATGTACATCCTGCAAAACCTTGGAAACATATTTACAGGATTACTCTGTCAGGATCAACACCCACTCCAATAAATATATAGACATACTACTCAAAAGGATTATGCATTACAAAAGGAAAATAAAAAACTCTTAATCTACATGCCAGAATACTTTATAAATTCTTCCTGCCTCTACCAAACAAAATCACATGCAAAATTGTTTAAGCACATATTTTAACAGAACTATATTTATTATACATCATGTAGATGTAAAAAAAAGAATTATTGCATTACTACAATTATTGGCTATTTCACTACACACGAAAAAAAAAATTGTTTTAATACCTAAATTTCCTTGTTTAAAGAAGCTTAATTTCTATTTCAAGTAAATTCAGATTTCTAAGCAATTGTAAGATTATAAAGCAAATCAGATGGGCAGAAAGTTAAATTTTATGTAGACCCTCTTCCTGTGTAAATCAACAATATACATATATTATGTATGTATCTTCCAATTTTAAAAAGATTTCTAACCTAAACAATTTAACAAATTTAAGATGCGTTAGAAAGCCTCTTTCTTTTAGCTAACATTTAGTCAAATGCTGTTTTAAAATTTTCAGCTAATGCAATAAAACAAATGCATTACTCTAAATAAATAAATAAAAATTTAGAGTTGATCAGTATTTTCCTGATAAGATTTTTTAAAATTTCCACCTTTTACCCCAAGTATTATGATACAACAGACTAGGCAATTTTAGTTTCAAAGTACTCCTCATCTTTTAAAATCATTTGTTATGATTAATAAATATTATTCTTGTAGGAAAAAAGTATTCAGATGATGTGCAAGCAACTATAGAAGAAAATATTGTATGTCATAGTTGTCTCATCTAATTATTCATGCATAAAATTAAATAAACAAAAAAGAAAGTAAAGTTCACGAAGGTAGGTTTTGATAATTAAATATATCATAGCTGGAGTCAGTACAAACAATTAATGAGGAAAAATGCTAATGAGAGTGTGTGTTTACTGACCTGGAGAGAGAAATTGTGTGTACACAAAACCGTATACATTATTGAATTTAAGAAAAGGTTATTATCATCTTCAATCAACTTTCAATAATGGGGCAGAGTTAAAATAATTTTTAAAAGTTTTCAGATTTCATTTCTTGCTCTATAAATTGCTACTAAAAAACATACAAATGAAACATGTACTTACCCCAGTTAGACTTAAGTCAGCCAGATACAGTTATAATCCTCCTGTCAAAAAAGTAGAAAATAAAGAAAATATCTAGAAAGCATTATCAAAACTTAGTTGTCAATGAAAGAAATGTTTTTAATGCTTATCCTTCTTGTTATGTTCAACTTGCATATTTTCTAATATTCTTATTCTTTCAATTTCATTCCCAGCAAAGGTGAAAAATACATTTCTGTGCATTCACACACACTATTAAAATCTTTAAAAATCATTTATAATCACATTTTCTGTAAAAGAAATGAAAAGAAAAAAAAAGAAAATTAACTGCACCAATAGCATGACCCAAATCCACCACATTTCTTACCTCAAAATTTTATAACTTGAATTAGCAAATGTTTTAAAAAAAATATATTTGTAATGATTTTTAATGTAGGCATCATCACGAGAAATACGTCTGTGCCAGCACTCCATTAGCCATACTAGGAGAGAGCTGCTGATGAGTCTGACTGTGCAGCCATATGCTATCATGCATGAGGAGCATTTCCTGCACGGGAAGATTGGATTTTGACACGTCTGTCACTTTCGATGAGTTCATCTACTTTACAGCACTGTACGAAGCAAAAGCTTTCACTGCCCTGCCTGATTTGGTTTGTCTTTGATGTTGGTCTGCTATCTTTGAAATACTAGTGTGCTTCTTTTAATGTGTGGCCTTACTGCCACGCATTATGCTATGTACACACAACAAAAATGTTTTTGTACAACTTCTTTTCGCCATCCTTCACTATGTCCAATAATTTTTTTGTTTTTTCTTTCCAGTAATTGAAGTCACGCAGTGCATTACTGTTATTGTCCATTGCTAGCTCGCTTTCTCTTTCGCCTTCTGACCACAAACATAGGCAGATGTAAGCTAATTGTGTTTATCAGGAACTTCTCAAATACAAGTTTGAAATTTTGCTTTATAATCTGGAACAGTAAATCCGTGAGTGATAACAATCATTCAAAATCTTCCTTTGAGATTTAATAGCTTCAATTCATGTGAAAAGTCAGCAAATCTGCTGGTCCTTGTTTAAAAGGACAAAATGGAATATCTAACTTACATACTCCTGCTAGAAATTTAATTTTAAAATAAAGTTATCACAAAAGTTGCAAAAACTCATTACTATATATTACAAGCCAATAGCCAGATTTTTAATGCATATTAAATATTATTTACTATTTATTTTCCTTCAACTAAAGAGCTATATTTTAAAAGTCTAATTGACAGTCATATATGACCTTTTTTTAATGTAGCATCATAATTCAAACATAAGCAACCCTATAGATCCTACTATTGAGAGTAATTTGGATTCTGTAAAGAAATTTGAAAAAGCCAACAACATGTATAAAGCTGTTAAATAGTTAATTGATATTGAATCTGACCTGTATTTAAACTATTGTTTAATTTTTAAAATATTTTAAAGTGTTTTCAGGTTTGATTTTATTTACATTTTTTCAAAAGTTTATACATGCACAAACACAATAGTAACCAAGATTACCTTACATTTTTAAAGGTCTTTGTTGTGTTACAATGTAAAATGCATTGCTATAGAATAAGCCAATTAAACCTTGTTTTGATATTCATAAGGTTTAGGTACTAAAAAACCTTAATATAGTCATACCTTGAATGGGGGGGATTGTAGAATAATAAAAGCAGCAGATTCCAATAACTTTACAGTACTGCTTTGACTAAAGAAAATATTTTAAGTAAAAATATAAATATTAAATTAAAAGGTATTTATTTATGCTTTAATTAGACTATGACTAAGAGAGAACTAAACAAGAGGAGATATACACAGAAGTGGTCAGAACTAAGTAGTCTAGGTACTCAAACATTGCAAATAAATGCTGCTTAGAATTCTAATAGGCCAGTACCCTAACAATTCAAATACAATTGCATGCATAATGTACTATCCTGCTGTAGAGAGTCATAGTCTGGTCCCCACTGGAGATCAACTTGGTCTGATGAACCCTTCATAGCAATTTTCTCTGAAAACTATTTCATTTCATACTGTAATAAGACTTATGAATGTGAGTTTATGGTAAACAGATATATCAAGAAAATGTTCATTGTGACTACAGAGGGTGCTGAACACAGACAATTTTCTATCATTTTCAACCTCCACAGTCAACTGATATGTTAGGTATTAAGCCACTATAAAAAATCATTAGCAACAGAAACTAAAGGAAGCAATGCTAATATATCATCAGAATACCTACAATAGAAAACATATTTGCTAAGACAAACAGAAAAATCCAGGACAACACCAACAGTTTATAAATACAGCTTTTTATTAAAAATAAGACAAACCCTAGATGTAGCCAAAACTAATGATTTATATTTTACTATAAAATGGGGTAGTTTTGTCCCATTTTCAAATAGGTAAATCCAATTTAGTTTTTATTTTGCTCTACAGAGATTTTACCATTTTTTGTTCTTTTGTTAAGGAAATAATCCTTTGTTTCCAAAATGGTACAAATGAATGATCTTCCACATTGATAAAAATGTATGTAAAGTACTCACAAAACTGTATTTACTTAAAATGACTAATGTATTGCTATCAAGCAGGTTAGTTATTTAATGCATCCCTTTTGAGAATTTTCATCTTGTCTTTCAATCTACACTATCCTTTTTGTAAATTTTGTTTTCAGCTTACAATAGAATTGTTTTTTGTTTTGCTTTTCAATTTAAGAAACTTATTTCTCTCCTAGATAGATCATATGTTATTTAGTCTGTACAATGTTAGTCTTGTAAGACCTGCATGAGCTGGACTATCCAGTACACTCTCAGGGTCATATCGCATCTATCTAGCAAAGCAAATTTATCCTTTTTTAATCTCCTCTTTAAATTTAAATCAAAAATTTATTCTGAATGATGTCAAGATACTAGCCACATCATCCTCTGATTTAAAATTTTTAATTCAGGAATCTTTGTTTATCAATTATCAGAAGACTATTTTGAATGGAAAAAACACTTCTATGCTCCTTTATTTATTTCCATAAATCTGCATATTTTTCCCTTTTAAACTCTAATATAGAGGAAGCACTACTTTCCATGTTTTCATGTGCCTAGATTGGTTTTCCTTTATTGACACTGAACTAAGATAGGTGAAATACTCACATGGTTATGATTTCATTTTTGTATCTGCTTCACTAAGTTTACTTTTAAAACTCATGATTTCAGTTAACTGTTTCATTATGCCTTGCCAAACTTGTTGTAAAACAGCCACTTTTATATGCTATACATTGAGAAAACTTAGCAGCAAAACAGTTTAAAATAATGCAATATCTCAAAAATAGAAGGGTTAAAGTAAAAAAAAAAAAATTTAATCAGATACTACTCAAAGTATAATTACAAAAGTAATATATAACTATTACGTAAGTATTTAAATTCAGGTAATTTTCTTCATGTATGACCTGTATATACTCTTTAGACTAGCACCATGGTACTCTGTGATTAATGGCTGGTGTCCACAAAAGCAAGAGACAAGCCCTTGCTGTGTAATAGACCAGAACTTGCCAGCAAATAGCTCAATTTCACACCATTAATTTTTGTCAACCAGCTGATCATGAATTGTGGGCTGACAACAAAGATCCAAAAATACAACGATTGATTATTTCTTTATTTCTGTTCTGTCACTGATATGATTAGGTACATTATCAAATTGGCCATTCTGTGGGTACCTTGCTAGCCGAACATTCTGCCAGAACAAACACATGCTGCTTTGATGTATTTCAACCTGGGTAGATCTGTGTGCTAGTAACAGGATTCAATCAGCTAGAGTCAACCAACCGATTTAATGGTCTGTAGGGGGCGCGCGTGCACACACACACACACACACATGTAAAAAAAAACAAACTGAGGTTGCATTATATGAAATAGCTTTAGCAAAAGAAACTCATAATAATGCTATATTTTTTTAAATAATTTTAAAATTTATACTAAATAAATTTAATACATTCAAGAAGGATGAAGCCTATTTTCTAGTATAATTTTAATAATAAACAAAGTTAAAATATACATTTTTTTAAAAAAAAACGTTTTTTTTGGTTTAGAAATCAAAAAATAATTCTTTTAATATCTATCTTATTAATTTATCAACTTAAGAATGGCCTAACTAGTCCTAACATAATTCCAATTTTTAAAATCTCCTTCACATTAAATTATGAGCACATAAGGGGACAGATTTCACCAAGGCATATCATTTAAATTACAAAGATAAACAATTATATATCAGGAGTTTGACATGCAGTGAGAAGATTTTAAAATCACCAGCAATGTACCTTTAACTTAATCAAGATATTAAGGTATTTGTCTGTACCATTAAAACTAATACAAACTGGAACCTTATAATCCCTTGCACAAGAAACAAACAAACCATCTCTTGTACAGCTACATTACTTTCATATATTTTTTAGAAAATTTTAATGTATATTTAAATTGTTTGTTTCTTATTATTAATTATATATATGCATCCTATCCTTTCTAATATCAGAAGTATCCTGAATGTATTATATCTGTTACACAGATTCATTAGATATATTCCTAAAGTAGCAGATTATATACTGTTTGCTTTTAATCTTACAGCAATATGTATTTGTAATTTTGGGGGAGAAAAAATTGCTATGGAACTACCAAGAAAAGGAATTAATGTACACAAATAGATACAAATGCTACATCAGAAAAATTTATTAAATTTCTAATTATATATTTGAATGAAAAAACTGACTAAAATTATTAATATTGGAAAAACAGATGTTTACATCTTTGGTGGTTTATTAATTATAAAGAAAATATTTAAACTAAAAGTACCTCTTATCCCTCTCCAACTTATTTTAAAAACTAAAATAAACTGACCATACATGGACAAAATTTTCCAAACAAAAATTGGCTACTTTTATAGAAAACAATACCAGTGCAGTAACCTAGACTGATGATTAAGAGCCCAAGTTTGGTGAAACTTTGTCCACCCCAAGGTTTTTTCTCACCCAGATTCTTCACCAGCCAGCCATGTAGGATTTTCCTCAAGCACTCCAGTTTCTGCCCACATCTAAAAATGAAGAACTCTATTTGGGATTTTCCTGCTTAAATCAAAACTGCCAACTGCCTCATAGTGCAGGATTGGTAACACCATCTAGTGAACAACCACAGCACTACACTCCTTTGCCAGAGTTGTCTATCTTGTAGATGTTGGTGTATGAAAGAAAGAAAAAAAAAAAAAAAGCAATGCAAAAAACATTGCAATATCTATTCTACTTCAAGCTTCATGACTGTTTATCTCCACATTTAATACCAAATTACCCAAAATAATTTTTTGTTGTTGTCTGACCTCAATTATACCATGTCTGATGCAATGTTTAAGCATTTATTTTGCTCTGATTTCTCATTTAGGTATTTCTTTTGTTAAAATAATATTCTCTAATAGTCAAAACAATATTGCAAAGTCTACTAGATATATTACTCTATAATTGCATCGTGAAAAGAAGTTACTACTCAGGTAGTTCAAAAGGAACACTGCTAAATATAGAATTTCCATAATCATATCTGACTGAATTTCATTTTAATGTCCCTTATACATAAACAATGTTTTGTACATAAGTCCTATGAATAGCAAGACAAGCTTAACTGTGTTTAAAAATCCAACTTATATTCTCTTTCATACACATACATTTTTGTTTAAAAGCATAAGGCAAGGCATTATACATAAGTATAAAAGCTGCATTTAACTTTTTTGTGTTCAAGTATTTTGAAAGGAAAATTGTTTTATAGATTCAAAATTAAAAAAGAAATTGTACATTTATTTCCTGTTTAATTTTTTTTATTTTAAAAAGGATATTTCATTTGAAGAAGGGGAGAGAAAATTACATTTTCACTCTATTATATATGCACATCTTTAGTTAATCCCTGCCTTGAACTCCATATTTGCAGAAGCATATTCATCTTTCAGAAAAGTTATTGAAACATTAGAAAAGTTCAGCAGAGATATACTGAAATGCTTCCAATTTTTAAGCATTTAGGTTAGTTTATATAAAGCCTACATCTAAATTATTAGCTTTAAAGAATAAGGTTTTGAGATGGCTTAGACTAGGGTTGATGGTCTCAGCCAGTTTGAATCCTAGCCAGGAGTGGCTCAGTTTGTCATACTGTGATTGTTTGTTCTTCCCAGGCCAAACAGCTTGAGTTTCTCCTGAGAATTCTGGTTTCCTCCCACATCTAAAAGTGAAGGACTCTAATAGGGTTTTTCAGTATGTTTGTTAGGTAAACAAAAGTTGGGGTGCACTGGACACTTTGCACTGTCCTAAGTTTCCAATGTCTCACTCTCCACTTCCCTGCTTGGCTAATGGTCTAAATCCTGGCCCATGTTAATGGATAGGTAAATAACAAGAGTTTTAAGAGTGTGAACAGGGAAAAAAAAAATGCATGTTCAGCTATCTAGAGTTAGAAATACAAGAGTGTAGTAATTAAATTACTGGCTAAAGCATTAATACGGCCTATTAAAAGATAATAATTAATGATAGAATTGTATTGTAAATGAATGGAATAAATTACAAGTGCTAATGATAGTGTGGACTAGGTTAGAAATTAAACTGGTAAATCGACATTCCTTTGACCTAGAGCCACAATGGCCTCCTGTCTTCTTGTAGCAACTAAACTAATAAATCAGGATTCATGCAGTAAAGATTTCCTTTTCATTTACTGCAAATGTGTTCTCACTTTATTTTCTTTATGGCTCATGATCAAAGATTTGCCAAAAAGTGTTACCTGCTTCATATATTAAGTAAAATTTTGTAGTGAACAGAAATTCTATAACCCACAAATTGGTCATCTTTGTCAGGCAATTTTTTATCTAAAGAACTTTGAATTACCCTGTCAGGCAAAGGAACGAAAGAAATATAAGGATCCTATAAAACCATAAATTAAATATGTCTCTCGTGTTTCAAAAAGCAGTACCATGTATCTAATCCTCTGAATGGATCCAGAATGCATTTGCACCCCACTACCCTTTAAATCTCTGTTACTTAATATAACTTAAGCCATAGGGCCTGTGGTACATAGTATCTTCCTCATTAATGCAATCCTTTCCAGATTTCTTGTTACATCACTCCAACTCTGCATTTTGCATTACAAAGTACTAACAAAGTATACAGCTAGTTCAACAAATACTAATTAGTGATTCTAGACTTGGATGCAAATGCATCCAAAGTAGTATAAGTTAAGTAAAAACTGGCATGATATATGGAGAGTTAAAAAGAACAAAAAGAGGGTTTTTCTTTTTAAATCTGTGTAATGTAATACAAACTTAAATGCTGCACAGCTATCTCATGTCAGTATTGTAGTGGTTTTAAATATGAAAATGAATGATTGATTTTCTAACTGAAAAATCAAAACAATAGCCAAAAAAAATAGGAAGTTACACTGAATATTTAGACAGTAGGTGTTTTCTAAAATCTTTATTTGTTGACTTAAGGAATGCGTTTGTTTTCCATACTGTCTTCTCTGGGACCATAACTGGTTGCAGAATGCTTGTTTGGTCCAATTTGTGCTAGGCAGAGCTGGCACAACAGATTTAGCTTGTATATCCCCTTTTCCAGCTTAACAACAAAAAAAGAGGAGGGATTTCTAGCAAAGTTCCCAGATTTTTTTAGCATAAAAGATTAGCAAGGAGAGTTGCTACTTTAAGCAGACATTCAAATCTACAAAAGCTAACTCAGTCTTTATTTCAGCATCAGTGACCAGTACCAGATAGCAATGATACCTATCATTTGGCAGAGTAACAATAAATAAATTGACCAATCAATGTTTAACTTGTACTAACCTGTTCCTTTTTATTTTAATTGTTGCTTTTATTTATCAAGAATAAAGGTTACTTTTTCCAGAAAGGAGTACTTGGTAGCTGTCTATCCTTTATGCTAGACAAAACATCATCTTTAAGTATTAACATACAACTGAGTATAAAAGTCACTAAAATGTCATGTAAATGCCAAACTGAAGCCCATCTTTATGTGAAATTTATATGCACTTAAATGTAAAAAAATAGTAAATGCCATGTAAAGACATTTCTCCCAGTAAACTAGCACTTATGACTACCCTGCCAAAAGACTTTAGCTTGAGGAGATCCAACTCAAATACTTAAAACATTGCATATTCCTAGTCTCAATGAAATGTTTGAAAGATTTCAATGTCTATATTTTGCATTACTCGTTTTTAAGTAAAGCAATGAACTTCTCTTGAAAAAAAAATCTAATATTTTGTATCTCTGAAGCCAAACTTGCTTTATTAATGAAAACCAGTGACGTCAAACAAAAGCATTCAATCACTTTATCTCGGCAATTATCTTCAATATTAAATTGCAAAAAGCATTTTCATATCAATTTACTGCTAATAACAGAATAAACTATATAAAACCTATACTAAGAATCAGATACCATGTTCTAATATAGTAATCTTTCACCAATTAAAGTGTTTCTTTTTATTAGATTTTTGTTTGTTTAGTATTTTGTTTAATATCATTAACTTTAGATTTGTCTATTTCTTCTCTGCCATACCTTACATACTTTAGTAATACTGGATACTAAGACATCCCTTATTTAGCCTTAGATGTCTTAATTATTTTCATTATAGTACATTTCTTAATATTTTTTTCTTTCTTTTTTACAAACAATATTGTGTTGCTACGATGGTATAAAACAGCTTCTTAACAAAAGAATACAATGCTGCAGAAAACTGGTGAATAACCTCAAACCAAGTACAAGCAATAAATCAATGAAAGTCTACAAGCTGCAAGGCTGGCCAGCTTTTACACCAAAGATGTCATTAATGATCTTAAGTTGTTATGGTAACAAAATGTAAAAATATTATTGTTTACAGAAACTTAAGAGCTGTGGTGTAGAAGAATCAAATTAAGCTTAAACACAGACCAATCTTGAATAACTTTATAATAAATACACTAAGATAAATAAAGTAAAACTGGCCAACTGACTAAGAAAGAAATAAAAAAAAGTAGTGCACTTATAGTTTTGTGGTTATGTATTTATTTATAAATCTGAAGAGAGAGAGAGAGAGAGTGAGTGTGTGTGTGTGTGTGCGCGCATGTATGTGTGTTTAATGGATATCTAAAATCAAAAGCATCCTTATTATAAATAGCTACTTTGAGGAAAAAAATGTAATAAAATGGAGTTTCCTCCTCCTTTTTTTTGTGAAAGCTTAAGTATAGTGGCTTCTCCAACTAAATAAATGATGAACTACTTCTAAATATGATCAAATCAAAAGATCTTCAAGTGGTCAAGTTAAAAACTTGAATTTTAGAAAATTAATAAATTCTCTTATGTTTCATGAAAATGAGAGGCATTTAGTACTGAAAACAAAAATTTAAATAGCTAGTAATTTCAGCTATAGCAAAATAGTTCTTTAACCTAGCTCTTAGTAATAACAACAGATTCAGAAGCAGTTATGGCTGGGAAAAAGTAAAAGCAATAGGGATATGCATTCATTGTAAAGTAAAGTATTATTTGCATAGCTGAAAAGAAAATTAAAGACGGAAAGCCAAATGAACTGCAGCCATTGTTGATGAATTCTTTTTGTACTAGGAGCATTCAAATGAGACTGGTGGGGTCAAATACACTGTGGTGATGCTATTTCAGCCAGGTTTCATTTGAACAGCTGTACCCAGTATGTAATTTTTTCTTTATAAGATTAGCTTATTTGCTTTTATCTGATATTTACCAGTGGAATTAGATGTTTTGTTAGAGATAACAACAATTATTTACATCCGCATGGAACACTTCACAAATCTCAGGACTCATGTTGGAATCATTTAGTAATAAAAACAAGTGAAAATATTCAAGTAACAAACTTGAATTCATTATCAATGGATTCCTTGGTTGTATGGTTTGCAGATCCCTATCTCAGTTACAAGAATAGTGATTATGTGCTGACATACTGAGTGGGTTCTACAACCCTTCTCAGTATGGGAGGCCACAAGCAAAAGTCCTAATAAAACCCATCATTCTCAGATGAGACTTCCATTGCATCTGTAAAAATCCAAAATACTGATGGTTTTACTCTGTTAGAGCTAATATTTAAAATAGTGATTATTAAGAAAATAGCTAGATAAAGCAATAATTACAACAGTAGCTTTGTCTTTTGGGGGGAGAGGGGAAGAAACAAGAACTCAGAGTATCATTATGGAGAATATTTCAGCAGATTTCTTCATAGAAATCAAAACGAAGTCATTTTGCAAAGTCTAAAATTTTAAAATTTTACTCATTCATTTTGAATGAGAAACAACTCTCCTAAAAGTTACACAATCATTCAATGATATCTGATACTTCATGCCTGATTGAAAATTCATGCCAATTTGACTGTTGAAGGGCATCTCTATACCAGAGGTCTCCTTAGGTGAAGAAGTATACTACATGAGGGAATTAACATGTCAGAGGTCAAGACAAAGTTATTCTAGGTTAAAGTAGACTATTTAGGCAAGCCTCATTCACAGGTTTTTGGCTAAAGTCAGGATACTAATTTCAAGTGATTAGATCTGCCAGACATCTGTTCTCCATCCTCTAGCTGGACAGCTGTTTACTTATATTTCTCTCAATTCTTTCTGCATCTCCAAAACATTTCTCATCTCTCAGAATCTTATATTAGGAGAGACATCCTTTTACAAGCATGGCCAGTGACCCAATAGTCAAAACATGCTTGATACTTTTGAAATGCCTTCCTCCCTTTGTCAATAAATATACAGCATTTAGACTTACAAACAGGTGTTCCCTTCTCTATATGCATTGAGATATCTTCATCAATTATTACAATGTTAGTTTTTGACATAAATTGATGGGTTTTTTCCCTTTTATTTTGAGATAGATATATTTGAAAATATAAAATACTCATTTATTAAATTATTTTGCCACAATCATTATCTTTTTAAAAAGCAAACAACAAGCAATTCTTAGCTTTGCATCCAAAAAGATCCATTTTGATTGACATTTTAGTGATGCCAATTTAATTGGGATCTGCATACAATTTTTGCTAATACTATTTCCTATTAATTATTAGAACATTAGTAATAAAGTGAATATGGTTGATTATTGCAAATGAAATAAGTTTTTACATAACTCTATATAGTCCAAACTGAATGATTTAGTCATGTATCACCACTTTGTCAAATACAAATGCTTAATGTAAACACTACATACACTACTAGCCATATTTTGAACTCACCAATAGAAAAGATCTGTTAAGCAGAATGAATACTGATGCTGTGTTATTTATAGACATTAGGAGGCTACTCTGGCTGAAAAAAAATTAATCATTTGTAGATCACACAGGTCAAATGACACAAAGCAGTACATCTTCATAGATCATGAGTAGTATGGCTATAAAAAAACAAGCAAAAGAAATCCACATGACTGCAAACACACAAAATACAGGTCAGCAATACCCAAGTGTACCTATTAAATAATAGAAAGATTTAAATTTTTAAAGAAAAAAACATAATTGGACAGATGTCTTGGTGGTACAATAGGACAAAGCATCGGTCAAATTACAGTGTCCAAAAACTTAGCAACCAACAGGTTCTAGACAAGTTTAAGCAACTCAAACTCTCCAAAAATAGACATAGCTCCTCTAAAATGATAACATTGCAGGTGAACATGCTATTAGAATCCTGATAATGGTAACAGGGGATGATTATCAAAGCATAGGTTAATTAGTTAGTTGGATTACTACTAATACAGTGATGGGGGAGAGCCTTAATTAACCTTTTAGGAGAATATTTTAATGAAAAATGTCTACCACATAACGTAGATACCAAATGAAACTGAAACTAATCTACTTTTATAAAAGTAAAAATCAAAAGGTCAATTATGTGTTACAATCTCTGCATACCTAATTGAAAAAAATACTCATTTTTTAAAACAGTGATTGGTATAACAAATTAAGTATTTTGACAAAATTTCTGAATACACATTTCTAGCCATAAGACACTTGAAGCTAATATATACCAAAATTATCATTTTGTGATTTTTGATAACCTACGTATATTGGTAATTTCAAGAATATTTCATTGAAGCAAGACATTCAAACATATGTAGCTCTTCTGTCAAGAAATCTCAGTTATGCATAGAGCCATCTAGAATTTTATTGTGGATACATCATAGTAGTGTAAGATGGTAAGCTCTGGGGTATCCATACAGTTCTCTAAGATCACTGCTATTTCTAATCTCATACCAAGAGACCTCAAAATCATAAGCTGACCATTTAGTCTCCAGAACATCAATGTGAAAACATTCATTTAATTATTTCTTATATCTATTTGATAACTTGTAATCAGTCATTTTAGCTTTGTAACTGAATTCATTAAAGGTAGAAATATGTTAAAATTATGTGGATGGTAATGTTCCTGCAAATAATTGCTGCAAAACAATTTAGCCAGTCAAAACTGTAGTCAATTGATATTTGTGCATTTTGTTGGAGCCTTACAATGAGAGAACCCTGGTTTGCTTCCAGGGTGGGGTGAAACTTTAGGCAAATTTCCTTACTCCAAATGCTTCTGCTTATCTAGCACTACACTAATTAGGTGTTCATTTGTTAGCAACTGGCAGGTCACTTTCTTGAGTAATAGTTTTGCCAGTGCTGGTGGTAAATTGTCTTCGATGGCTTGCTACCTAATAGTGGTTGCTGTGCAGGCAGAAACTCCTGCACAATAAACAAATTCACACACCCAGATGTTCACCTGTAATTTGCGAACAGCGATATTCAGTTACAAAGAGCAACCATTATATTATCATCACTGGTGGTTGGTAGTATTGCAAAATTTGATGTACTTTTTTATGGTGTTTTCTGTTTTAAAAATTTACTCTTTTGTTATGTAATCTTTAAATATGCTCCATGAATACACCAGTAACCACCTATCAACTCTTTAGAACACCACAATACACACCATTCCTCGACTACTTATTCTAGTCATTTTTATTTCCTAACCAAAAAATAAAAACTGTACATAAAGATATTTATATTATTTATAAAAAAAGGCATTATTTAAAAATTGTTTTCAACAATAAAGCAAGAATACAAATACCAAGTTTACTCTGAAACTAATCACTTCAGGATGGTAGTAATATACATATGGTCTGTCTCTCTAGCAGCACAGGTGTGGGGTTGCCACAGTGGCATGAAACAGCAGCACAGCTTATCTCACACATGATGACACTTGCCAACATTGTGGTGTGGTGTGAACCAGTTCGACTGATGGTGGCTCTCAAATGTGAAAGTAAATTTTGCAGACAAAGGAAGATCACATCAGCACCACATATTAGATCACCATTGATATTTGATAGAATGTGTAAATAATGTCAATTCACAATTTTGACACAAACAACCCCCCCCAAAAAGTGTTTAGCTTTCTTTCATATGATAATGGTTTATGTATCTAATTAGAGATTTTTATAAAAAAGGTAAGAAACACTTTCTTCAACCGATCTAATATGAGCTGCTGATTTATTGCTTAAACTAAAATCATTGACTTATTTATTGGGCTTGTTTTGATTATGTCATAAATACTCAGTTGTTCAATTGACAGTTTTTATGACTTGTCTTCATCAAAGAGGCTTCAATTTACTTGAAGTATACTTTCTTTTAAAAAATTAATTACAAAATAATTTTGCATTATGTCATGTGAAGAAAAGAATACACCTACCATTGTTTAGCAGTTCTGAGTTAGTAAGTCACATCAAAAGAACAAAGACAGTAGCAGTGATCTACTAGAAAAACCGCTAGATTTATGCTGTTCTATAAATGTATCTAAAAGTTTCATTCTGAGAAAAGTGGTTTTATTCCACACAATACATTACCTGAAATCTTCCCTTAAAATAATTAGATTTATCATTTAAAGAGTTTTATGTTTTTTTTATTTCGATGTATAGGTGAGTCCTTATTTAGACTATGTTGTGTAAGCATGGAATAATCCCTATTAAAATATTAATATACAAATGAAAAAATTAGCAAACATTAGTTCTCCAAGATCAGTGCAATATTCTAAGTGTCTGAATTCATTAAAATTGCAGACTTAAATTTATAAATGCTTCAAACCATTCCAAATTTTTAGAACCTTGATGCATTTAAACTATTCCATTAAAAAAAGAAAGAGGTGAAAGAACAATGGGTTGTGACTTTAGATTAGTTAAGCCCAGAGTGAGAATAAGTATTAGGGGTTGATGCTCCAGTTATAAGGCCACAAAGATGTAAGCAAGATCATTAACAATAGTAGTGTTACAGATAGGGAGACGTCTTCATTGTCTCAGTAACTAAGTAAATCAAGGGTCAAAATGAGAACCTCGCACATCCTTATAATCAGTGTATTATAAAAGCAGAAATGCATATCTTTTTTTCTTTATCCTAGAATTAATATTATTATTATTACTATTACATTTGCAGCCTCAATTATTTCAGTGTCTGAAATAATTCTGATTTTTTTTTTAAAGTATACCATCATGACTAAATGCATTGTTTAAGCTTTTTTTTTGTTTTGTTTCTGATTTATCTTTTATTTCTTTTGTTCAAATAATAGTCATTAGTAGTCAAAACAATATTACTAAGTGTGCATTTAGTGAAGTTTATTGCTCTATTACCCTATAACTGCATCTCCACAAGACAGAACCACATCAAAATTGTTTAGTAAAGGCCCTACGATTGTTAAAACAGTTGGCTTAATTGACTTTATGTTAAAAATAGATTTTTACACTATAACATACACAACCCCCCACCTCACACACACATATATATATAATCTTTTTTAAATGGGGGATGATGCAATAATTTTGGCCCTCACTGCATCGAAAAACATTCATGCACGCAATCCCATTTGTCCATTAACTTTACAACTTCTTTAATACAAAAATAAACAGAAAAGAAAAACAAAACTATCAGCAGAGTCATGATTTAAAAAATGGTGCCACCACACTGGACCTTTCAATACGACCTATGCATGTGCTATTATTGCAAAGCAGAAGAAAACAGAAAGATATTACTGGTTTATCTCCTAAGAAAAATTATTCATGTTAAATAATTAGTTTGTAGATTTAACTCAAATGTACAGCACTATAGCTTTACTTGAAAAGCAGTGTTTCTTTAAAAATGCAAAATAAAAATTTAGGAAAATCATATTACATTTTCAAATAAAGATAATTGCTACCAATTGTTGCTGCTTGAAATTTGTAAATAATTCATTAGATAGATGAATAAGGATTAATGGTTGTTTGTTTGAAATGCCATGTAAATGATTACTGGTAAATAACAGGAGAGTAGTGGTATTAACTTCATATCTCTAACCCACTCTCACTGAGGCCCATTGCAGGAAAGGTATTGCAAATTTTACTAGAACTCTCACTTTCAGATGTTGGAGAAGGGAAGAAAGAAACCATTCCAAAGAAGTTACATCAAACCAAGCAGAGTACAAATGAAATTTTAACTTAGACTAATGAACTGTCAAGATTGAGAAGCCCAACCACTAAGCCACCCTTTCATAAGTAATTAAAATGCTATTCTCTTACAAACTGGAGATGATATTTTGCAGTTGCTTATAAAACATTTATACCTCAAGTTTTTAATAAAATCAACCAAAAACTGAAATTTGTATAACTTGTGTTTAAAGTAGATCACAAAACTTTGTTTGATTTTCATAATAAATCTTCTAGTTTCATTTAGCTAGTTCCATAAATATTGATGCACCAATGGTGAATTTCAAATAGTTTTCTGAATGAACATTCCAAGAACAGTATTTTAAAATATGCTTTCTTTTTCTTTCATCATTGTGAGTTCTTGACATAAACCATTGCTAAACAGATAGATTCTCTGGATAAACTAGCATTTTACAAATCTCTTAAAAGACATTCTCACAAAACATGCATAAATAATGAAATATTAAACTTTTATTATGATTTCCATAAGCCAAACCTGATTTTGTCTCTAACTTATTTAGATATGTATAAGGGTTACCAAAATAAAACATGGCCAGATACAAATAGAGTCTTACAGTTTCAGCCAGCCTGAACATAGCACAATTACTCTTCTGATTTAGGAGTACAAGAAAGATGTTAATCTGAATGTATTTTTGAAGCAGGGCTATCTGAATTCTAAATCACTTTCTGTATACCTATATATCCAACATTAAAATGTTATAAAAGCTGATATAGTTCTTAACTCTATTAAAACTTGGTTTAAAGCTGAGTGTTTAAAAACATACTGAAGTTTACAAAAGCGGAAAGAGATTTGTGGCTATGTTCAGATGAGGACATAATCTTTTGAGTCCTAAATCCTCTTTATCCATTATCAGGGAAGTTTCTTTCAGATTTTATACACCTCAAGTGCAAGATTACAAAATTTCTGGAGTCTATTTTTGTTTAATTTCTAATTACATGATGGTTAATCTGGCAATATGAAAGCATTTATCATCCTGGATGACATCTAACCATAGACAAAGTTGTGGTTACATGAATATACAACAAAACCAGGAAGAAAATAAACAAACACATTTTTGTTTTAGTTAGCTTTGCCTTAATTCACTGGATACATGGATACAAAGAGAATGGGTGTGTGCTTGCATGAGAGTTATAAGAACTTTAATAAAGTCAAACCTTAATGAAGCAAATAAAGTAACAATATAGCCAAATGTAGGCAATTTACTGTGGATTGATATACAATCATTTCAGTTTAATGAATATAAAAATAAAGAATTCAATTTATTAAAAAACAAGAATAATGCAAAGGATACATTCAAACATTTAGAACTAATGTCCTTCCATACCACAAGTTAGCAAACAGTTCAAAGCAGCCAATGTTGAAGTGAGTAGGGAAAAAACACAAACAACTAATTTGCTACCTTGAGCCATAACAGAGGGTGCTGCTCCAAACATAATATATTAGGCATGTCCAAATGAAACCAGGCCAAATACCATTAGAGTGGTGCTGTTTTAACCAGGTTTCATTTGAATATTCCTAGTATACATATTCATATCTAACACACTCTTAACTTCAAATAAACAAAACAAAAAAGAGTGTGAGAGTCTGGTTTTTAAATAAGGAGAGCATTTTGTCTAAATAAAATAATGCAATATTAAAAACAAATGATCACAGATTTAGTTGTGCTAGCATATTGTAAAATGCAGAAAGATAAGGTAAGAGGAGGAGGGAGAGAACTTAACAAGTTGTACAGATGCATCTAAAAAATTAGAATATTGTGGAAGAGTTCATTTTTTTCTGTAATTTAATTCAAACAGTGAAACTTTCATATATTCTAGATTCATTACACATAAAGTGAAATATTTCAAGCCATTTTTTGTTTTAATTTTGATGGTTACAGCTTACAGCTCATGAAAATCAAAAATTCACTGTCTCAAAATATTAGAATATTTCATAAGATCATTAAAAAAAAAAAGGATTTATAATATAGAAATGTCGAACTTCTGAAAAATATGTTCATTTATGCACTCAAAACTTGGTCGAGGCTCTTTTTGCATGAATCACTGCATCAATGCAGCGTGGCATGAAGGCGATCAGCCTGTGGCACTGCTGAGGTGTTACGGAAGCCCAGGTTGCTTTGATAGCAGCCTTCAGCTCGTCTGTATTGTTGGGTCTGTTGTCTCTCATCTTCCTCTTGATAATACCCCATAGATTCTCTATGGAGTTCAGGTCGGGCAAGTTGGCTGGCCAGTCAAGCACAGTAATGCCATGGTCAGCAAACCAGTTACTAATAGTTTTGGCACTGATTGCAGGTGCCAAGTCCTGCTGGAAAAGGAAATCAGCAACTCCATAAAGCTTGTCAGCAGACGGAAGCATGAAGTGCTCTAAAATCTCCTGGTAGACAGCTGCGTTGACTTTTGACTTGATAAAACACAGTGAACCAACACCAGCAGATGACATGGCACCCCAAATCATCACTGACTGTGGAAACTTCACAGTGGACTTCAAGCAACTTGGATTCTGTGCTTTTCCACTCTTCCTCCAGACTGTGGGACCTTGATTTCCAGATGAAATGCAAAATTTACTTTTATCTGAAAAGAGGACTTTGGACCACTGAGCAATGGTCCAGTTCTTTTTCTCCTTAGTCCAGGTAAGACGCTTCTGATGTCTCTGGTTCAGGAGTGGCTTGACACTAGAAATGCAACACTTGTAGCCAATTTCCTGGACACGTCTATGCGTGGTGGCTCTGGATGCACTGACTCCAGCCTCAGTCCACTCCTTGTGAAGCTCCCCAAGTTCTTGAATCGGCTTTGCTTGACGATCCTCTCAAGGCTGCGGTCATCCCTCTTGCTTGTGCACCTTTTCCTACTACACTTTTCCCTTCCAGTCAACTTTCCATGAATATGCTTTGATACAGCACTCTGCGAACAGCCAGCCCTTTCAGCAATGACCTGTGGCTTACCCTCCTTGTGGAGGGTGTCAACTAGTGACTTCTGAACAACTGTCAAGTCAGCAGTCTTCCCCATGATTGTGGTTGTGTAGATGCATGGTATTTATACTGCATAAATAGTGATTTACTGAAACTCGAAATGGAATATTCTATTATTTTGAGATACGTTTTTTTATATTTTTTTTATCTGTAGGCTGTAATTATCAAAATTAAAATTAAAAAATGCTTGAAACATTTTAGTTTACATGTAATGAGTCTAGAATATATACAATTTTCACTTTCTGAAATAACTGACAAAAAATATTGAACTCTTCCACGATATTCTAATTTTTTTGAGATTCACCTGTATATAATGATTTGGTGATGTTGTGATTTCATCACTACCAATTTTAAAAATGTGCTTTTCTTAAGTAATCAGTTAAGAAGAAAATAGTTTGTTTGCTTTTTTTTTTTTGTTAAATGACAACTTTTAAAAGCCCAATATTAGCATATCAGTTATTTTCATCATTATCATCATCTTATTTTTAAAATCTCTATGGTTTAGTAATGAAAATTATTTGGCCAGTTTTACCACTGTATTCTGATTGACTTAGTAATACATACTTTCTTGTTGCCAGTTATTATTTGGTGGGGGGGTGAAATCAACGTCATGTGGTAAACAGCAAGTGCTACCATGTGAAATGCTAAACCAACTGACAACATCAGATCAGAGTTGTTTGGTTGGATCCCCCTCCCAACCGAAGTCAATGCTCTGGATAACAATTCAGTATCACTATCAGATACTGCAGAGGCCAGATATCAGGTAAAGACTAATACAATAAAAAACTTTACTTACGCACTACTGGTAATAATAAAGAAACCTAGTATCATTGTGACTTTCTATCAACATGTTACTTGGATGGGAGTAATTTATTTGGTTTTCAATCCAGGTCCCATCATTGTTATCGTCCCATTAATTTAATTTGAATGCATCCAACTTGGGGTAGAGGAATCAGCAATGCATTGTGGAATAGCTGGAAAAAATACTGGAAACACCAGTTTAGATTGATTAACTGCCTATACAAACAGTAAGCAAAAGCATTCACTGTTTTAAGAACATTAACTTTTCTCCTAGTACTACCTACATTTACCTTTTTACTTTCCCTTCAGTACTAATTACTTAAATAATAATTAAGCAATGTGCAATACAACTGAATCCCAATTGGTAAAACACTCAGCACTAAATAGAATCTGACAGCAAACTAAAGAACAAAGAAGTTTAAGCAATTACCAATATAAAAAAAAATAATAGAAAACATCTTTGAGAAAAACAGGTCAAGCTAATTGAATCAACCACCAGGTGAGTAGGTTTCCTTGAAAGTGTCAATTAAATCTGTTTTCTCTTAGTTTCTGCTTTCTGCTAATTACTCACAAAAACAAATTTTAGACTTTTAAAATAATCATTTGATGAAATTGAGGAAATCCATGTTAAATTAGTAAAGTTTGTTTGTAAATAAATTGCTAGTTGCTCACTAATTATCACAGTTTTAGTTTAATAGCTTTTTTTTTTTAAATTGGCTTGCTTTGCCATGTCTAAAGACTATCATGGTAGCCATATTACTTGACCACCAAATAAGTGATTTACAGATATTCATAAAATATCTTTTTCAAAACCAGCGATTTACATGGGACATAAATAAGGTTGGGTTGCTATGCAATACACAAGGTTAAAATTACCATGTTCATTAAAACCTTTAACTTTCTATTTTTAAAAAATGTTAAAATATCTATTATGGCAATATTTGTAGGCCTAAAAGATAGTCTAGATGAACTTCATGCTAAAAATCATTGTTTATCTTGGTTGTTGTATAGTAGTCTCAAAAACAAAGATATGGAAACAAATCTGGTTGGAGAGTATAGTCCCATGGTTAACTGCACCAGAAGAGGCCAGACATTCTGTGAATATTTTCCTGGGTGACAAAAATGCCAATGTTTGCTAGAGTTACTATATACATTATCTCTGTAGACATTAAAAACATTGAATAAAATGGGATAAAAATAAATATAAATTAAAAGTTAAACAAAAGAAAGATGACAACAACCAAGAAAGGCAAGATTCTGAAATCAAGTCATGCATATACTGATCTGATATCAACTTAACTATTAGTGTCACCTTCCTTCATGATAAGAGGACTAAATAGCTTTGCACAACTTGTATTCTACTTTTTCAACCATCTAGCACATTAAAGTGGTTGGTGGGAAGAAAAAGAATCAATTTCTAAAATGATTCACAACTTTCTTTTGATTAAAAAGTTTCAGCTATTTTATTTAACTGTTGCAGCAAGCTCCTTTCAAGCATTCCCCTTTCTAAATTTACAGTTTATTTACACAACTATTATGGATTCTATGATCAGACACACACATACATATACATACAGAGGTGTTTCAGAAAATAAAGGCAATATTTACATGGTGCTTTCTACATGCAAAAAAGTGATAAATGCCATGCTGCCAAGTGACAATAATATACAAGTACTTGGATGCAGCACCCCCTCATTCGTGTGTTGTTAACCAAAAATGAACAGTGATCTGTAATTAGTTTTTGTATGCTGAGAGTGTTCTACCAACTGTAATTCACTAGAGAATGTTAGTGCAATATAGAAAGAAATGTATGGCACAAAAAAAATGTGCATGACTGGGTAGACAGATTAAGATTGACTGAACATCAGTAATGTGACCAGGATACCCTAGCAGTGACATCAGTGATAAAATCATTGACAAGATGGATACAGCTCACCGTAGCTGACAAGTATTGATGCATTTGGTATAGACACCTAAACTTCTGGAAAGTATGCTAAAGTTGGGTCCAAAAGCAATAGATAGACAACCATAAGAAGATCCATGTAGACACAAGTTTTGCATTGGTACCAGGATAAAGGTGTATACTATCACCTGTAGTTAAACGTAGGTACATCATTTTGATCTGGAAAGCAAAATATAGCATCAACAAAGTACAAAAAAATTTACCAGTGATCATGAGGTGCAACAAATGGTGTAACTGTGGTTTACAAAGCAACCAAAAATGTTTTATCAGAATGGTTATCAAGAAACTTTAAAGTCATTTGTCAATATGTTGCAAAACATGGGAACTACATAGAGAAGTGATGTAGTCCAATAAATGATACCTGGTTACTTGTTATATTTATGAATTCTTGTTTTACTTTCTGAAACACTCAAACTTTTATGATCAGATAGTAATAGATAATTAAACTTTGCAATACAAAAATATTATGCACCATTTAAATTATCAAGTTTGATGATCATGCACATGTCATTTATGGTGCAGGGAACCCAATTAATATGATAGCCTGATGGTGGAATACAGTACTTTAAAAATGGGTAGTTATTTATATAAGATTGCCATTTAAAATCATTTTGCATGAACATTAATCAACTGAAAAGCAGATTCACAAAATCTAATGCAATTTAATACAACAAAGAAAATTAATTAATATATGATCAGCTTTAAAAACAACATGCCTGTTATGAAATTTTTGAGGAATGTGTAATGAAAACAGTTCTTAATTGTGAAATTCCAAAAGAGTACAGAAACTTAACATAAGTAAATAGACATCAAAGTTTGGAAGAACACTTGTTTATAGCACTGGAAAAATGAGAGGAGTTAATATTTTATGGTGCAGCCCATTGACTTTGCAAGGCATGCTCCGTAAATTGTAACCCATTCCTGACACACAATCTGTATTTGAATCCCAGAAAGTGGGCTTATGAAGATAGTCTTATATGAATCAATTGAGAATTTCATACATGCTTAACGGAATGTCAATATATTGGGCAGAAGTTGGTTCCTTTGTGGCCCAACAGTTGTGACCATCCAGTGGTGCAAATCTCACCCCACACCATGCTTGTAGATGGTTTACTGAAAATTCCTATGCTGTATGGTGCCACATCAATAGAGATCATTTTCTAAGAACAATGAAAATCTGGACTGATCAGAAAAAGTCTCCAAATGTCAAAAGACTGTGTGGTATCATCTGTGTTGCTCATTGCAGTCAAAGACTAACATTGCATAAACAAGGAATTATTTAAGTCTTACCATCCTTCTGTTGTGCCGTATTCTGTGGAGTTAACATTTTATAACTCTCATGGACACCTGCTCACATTCTGTCACATTTGCAGCTGATTGTCAGGTTCAGTTTTCACACTCCACAACACAAAGTTTCCATTCTACTGGCTTTGGGCATCCAGGAAAGATGGACAGCAGTCTTATGGCTTCTCTTGAACTGGATAATCATTCGGCTAGCAGTCAATGATAAAAAAAAAAATATCCAGTACCTTGGAAATTTCCTGCTGGCTTTTATCAATGTCTCCTATCAGCTTCCTTTTTAAGTCCATCAGTTCCCAATGAACCTCCTATTCAGAGCATGGCTGTCTCATGAATAGCCTATCTGAAACGTGGGAGGCATCTGTTTACTTGTCAATTCTCTGCAGCCTTTACTGATTGTTCTTTAAGCTCAAGAAGCAAGTCTAATTAAGAAAGCTTAGATTTCTTTTTATCAGCTCCTTACTCATAAAAACAGATAAATACATATGGATATTTTGCCTTCAGTAAAATTTTAGAAAATAAAATGCATTAGTAGAATCTAAAAGAAAACAAATTTTTGCAGTTTTCATTTGTTCATACCTTTGAAATATCCAATTATCAACCACCAGACACAATCTGATGAGTTTGGGTACTTTTCAAAGTTCTCGCTTTTTTTAAATGTCTTATGGCACTACATAAATCAGTCATACACACAGGAACACAACATGCATGCTACTGACAAATGCATCATTACATCAAAAGATAACATTGTTGTATTAACTTTCTTCCTTTTTATTTTTAATTCAGAGATCTTTTCTTTCAGAAATAAATCATCAAATTCTTTTGTAGAAAAAAAACAAACTTGTACACATTTAACAAGTTGTTGTTTGTTTTTTTTCCTTAAAAAAGAAAGAAAATTGTATGTAGTACAATCCAATTTTTCTAAACATACTCATTCTGGCCCACCCATTAAATGTTCAACATAAAGCATCATCAGAAGCACCTTAGTGATAATAATGCTGGCCAGCCTCTGCAGCCTAACATCACTGTCTCTGACCTCAAAACTAAATTTCATCATTATCACTTGAAGCAGATCAATTGTCACAGTGTGAAACCAATCAGAGTGAGTGATTTACTTTGATCGGTTTTTCCTTCAGGCTGCTCATTTATCAAAAGAGTTTGAAAACCTATTTTACAAGAAAAAACAAAAGTATTACACAGCAAACAGCAAGACCGTTAATCTACAACAAAACACAGACCAAAATATTGATTGTTAGTTTTATAATATGCATTGAATTTTGGAAAACAATTTAAACATATTATGGAGATATGCTATAAATTTTCGATACATCTGATCAGCTCAAACTTATGGGTTTTTAAAGAAAATATTTACACACAAGGGATAGTAGTAACATGTTTACAACTTTTCTATGCATAAAACATTTTTAATGGACAAAGGGAGACAATCTATTTTTTTAAAAAAGCCAGTAAAAACTTTATATTTTAATTAAAGTCTTAAAAAGAACTATGTTACACAAGCAAGCATTTCTGTTTAGAAATGTAGCATGCAATGAAAACCCACTGTCTATACTGCTTAAGATTTACTGCATTTAAAGTAATGCTATACATTTTACTGGTAAATCCAGTTGTAGTATCTTTTGATCTGGTTATACAAAGACTCCAGCAATAATCTAATCAGCTATGCTCTTCATTAATATTATCATCAAGATTAAGCATTTTCATCAATCAACAACTATAATAGATGCCACCTAAATGGTGTGTAAGAGACTTAAAAATACTTAGTTGGGTGTTATACAAAGTTGTAATTTTTCTATTTTTTTTTACAAGAAATCCCAGCAATTAAACTAATGCATGCATCCCAGAGGGGGCAGTATCTTTTGCAACAAACTCAGCTTCTTCTAAAACTTATCCTTACAATGCAATTGAACTAAAAATAGCCACCTATATCCAACCTGCAGGGTTATTTGCACAGCTTATAAGTTTGGTAGAAAAAAATCAAATGGAAATGAAAACTAAAACAGACATTTTTCATGACCTTAAAAATATGTTGATGGTATCTTTCAAGTCAAACAAAATACAAAAATCAGAAAACAAGAGTTAAAAAAATTACTAAAAAAAGACAAACAAACTTTTGTACTTTACTATTTCCTAAATTACTTGATTTGTCATAAATAAAAAAAATTTAAAAAACACCTTTCCTATATTAATGTATTTGTGGTCTGCAAGCAGAAATTACTCCTTAGAGCATCTAAAAGCTAAATGTTTATGGATAACAAAGACAAAGTTTTGTTAGATTTTCATTTTAAAAAATAAATTCTGACTAAACAATTGCTCTAAGCTGCACATATCAATGTCCTTTCTTGTGCCCATAAAACGGCATAATATTTTAAATATAAGTTGCTTTATTTCACTATACAATCAGAGACACCAATTTAAGTACTTAATATCTATCCACTCTAGGATTTCTAATGTTGGCTAGGCTGTATAAACAGATTAATGAAATATCAGTGGATTTATATGGTCAATTTCGATCTTCATAGTCCAGAATCATGAATTTTCACATTATTTAACATGAAAATTCCACCACAAGCAAAGTTTACCTTTATTTTTCAGAATCAGCAAGTATGGATAAAACAATGCCCATAAAAATGTACATTACTGTATTCTTCACGGCACCCAATAAAAATTTTGGATTAAATAGACAATTTTTTCTCCCCCTCCTATACAAAAACAAAATAAGGGAAACAATTTATACAAAGTAGTAAACACAATAAATTACAGTAACCATTTTGTTCACTTTTTAAACATTAATATGAGGATGTATGAAATATGAAACGAGCTTCTCCTTGCTAATAGATCCCACAATGCAATGCCATGAAAGCTGACCACTCAGATATTGCCATTTTAATGATTAGGATCAGAACCATTTCTTTTGAGGGTGGTGGTGGTGGTGGTGTAGTGTAATTGTTATGGCCTGTTTGTTAAGTTTGCAAGTGTATGTGGTATGAGCTGGGTCGGTTCCACAACCTGCCGCCTCAGCTGTTTACAAGGGTTCCTTAGCCAAGTTCCACTTGAGCTGGGGAGTATTTGGCTTTTATTGCATTGCATTGTGGGAATGTTCTAATTATTTAGCAGATATTTGTTTCAGATTCAAAACAACTTATCTTTAATTTTAATTAAATTATTCACAGTAATAAATAAAATGTGAAAATATGTTGATAAGGTCCAAATTTCAGATATGCTATAAAATTAGCTTTCTTATGATTGTTAGTTAAAGCCTGCATTATTGGTCTGAGTTTAATGAGTTTGCAAAAATATTTAAGCAGAGAAAGATACAATAATGGAAATAATTATGGAAATGCACACAGGATATGCATAAAAATGAGAAAATGCAACTGAGAGATGTACAGAATACATACACAATGCATTATTACAGAAAATATAAAAAAGCAAAATGAATACATCATACAGTTCATTAGTATTTGGTATACTAGCCCTTTGCTTTATATAAAGCACAACACCTTGCTTTCATGCACAGAATGTTCCAATAACATGTAGCACTTTCCACAATTCATCCAAAGTGTTTGGCTGATGTTAGATTTTCTCAGTTGCCATATAACCCCATATAGCCTCAATAACGTTCATATTAGAACTCTGTGCAAATGAAAGCTTCTTTATAATGTTCCATTAGTCTCTTTATATTTCAGATAATTGTTCACCACTCTGATTGTATCCTTGGGGTCATTGTCATGTTGGAAGATGGATCTCTACCCAATGAGATGCCTTTTTGTAGTAATGGAATTATGGATGAGGACCTGCCTGTACCCATCAGTAGTCAGTATGCCATTGATTTTATGCAAATCACCAATACTCTTGGCTGATATGCAGCCATATACTTGTATTGATTACCCCCATGTTTCAGTAGATATACTGCTCGCCCATCCATCTTTGATTATTTCCAAACAGTTTGGACTCATTTGTAAAGAACACCTTCTTCCAGGTTGGGTAATCCCAGTGTTTCATTGCTGCTACCCATTTTAGTCTTGCTGTTTGGTTTCCCCTCAGCAAAGATTTCTGGACAGCTACACAACCAATGAGACCACTTCCTGCTAATGCATATCTTACTGTTCTCAAACAAATGCTAACACCCGTACTTGCAGCTAGGTCATTTGCAAGAGATATCTAGTGGCTAATCATCTCTCAAATGCCCTGTGATACTTAACATTTGTAGAGTTTGGGCTTTCTACCTTGATCATGTCTATTATCGACAGTAATAGTTTCATGTATCCTCTTCAAAGTCTTGCATACAGCTCCTGAAAATGAAGTTGTGCCACAGAGTAGCTTTCACTTGCTAAGACTGATTTCTATATGCTTATCATGTGATACTTCTCTCCCAAGAGCCACAGTATCCACTATTATAATGGCATCACTGCCTATATTTTTAGAGTCCTTTCTGCAGGTGTGCCGCTTTCTGATTGCTTTCATGACAACCAATCACAGTGCACTACATCAGCACACGACTCTAAAAAAAGACCATTTTATTTATTTATTTTTTTTTTTTAACAAGAGATGCAGTTCTGTGTTATTTGCATTTTATGCCCCATTTTTCGTTTCCATAATTATTTCCAATACTGTATGTAAAGTAAATATTTAACTGTGGGTTATTTTTAAAATGTTCCTTGTTTCCTAAACTTTATATTGTGCTTCACCCTCCCCCTGACCTTCCTTTTATCAACTGTTTTATTATTATTATTATTAATTAGAACTCACTGCAAAATTTTAAAAAAACTGCAAGTCAGCACCATTCCTTCATCTTGGGGCAGCTACTGTAATCTAGAAGTGAGAATTACATGATGTACAGATAAATACTTCTGTTTTCCATTTAATGTTTAAACGCCATGTAAGGATAAACAGGGCTTTCAAAAGCAAACAATTCCCAATGCAAGTTAAAATTATGAAGTTCTGCATGAACAAGCTCTGTTTTCCCAATGGCAAGATAAGACTCTAAAATATTTTGATCTTAGTAATATTTTGAAACTTTTTAAAGCCATTTCACTACCCACCCCCTTGTCATTTTGGAAATAAAACAGAAATACATCAAGCTAAAAATAAAACAAGACTAAATAGACTTGTTTTATTTAACTCTTTTCTCACAATTTCTCTAAAATGAAAAGATCTGATGGAAGGATATATGTGTTTTTTTTTTTAATGGATGTCTGTTCAGTCGTTACACATCTTATGAATTTTCTTCTGCTGCTGAGTCACTTGTTAATAACCTATCAACATGTTGTCTGACTTTAGTCATCCATATGAAGACAAAACAGGAAAATAAACTAAACTAAACTATAAATGACTTCTCCACTACCCATTATAACTAAAGTTAAAAGTGAAATTTCACGATTAAGCATTTTTATTTTAAAAAGCAGTGTTACTAATTGTAGACAGGCAGTCAGATTTGTGTGTGCATGTGTTTGCCCTATCGCTGTGAGCAACATTCAAAATAGCAATGCTGATACTTCCAGGAGAAAGAAATGGTGGTTACAATACTAGATTAACTAGTTTAGTTACAGAGGCATTCACAATAGGAATAAAATATCACCATAAACTTAAAGCTGAAATTGTTAAAAAATCACCAATGCCGATGCCAAAATAATAGGATTAATGCCTCATAAATTATATCAAAATGTTTTTACTAATTGCTAAAAAAAGAAATTTAACTTTATGCTCTGAAATATATACAAATTATTAATAATCCATCATTTAGAAGATTAAATTTGGTAGCTGGTTTCAAATTTAAATCTAATTGGGAATATGTTTGGGAACTTTTTAAAAATAAATTAATGTCAATGTATATGCCAATACTTTAGTTCATTCCATTTAGTAACCTTTATGATATGAGATGGATTTTTTTTTTTAAATTAAAAGACAGTTTACTTACCCTAAGCTTATAAATTTGGAAATATGTAGCTGAGGTCAGTTGCTGAGCTGTAGAGTGCTAGGTTTCATTGGCAGGTCCAGTTTGACAGTAAAACTTCATGGAGCCTAGTGATGACATGCTGACAGCCACAAGTCTGCCTAATCAGAGTGATGTGTATGTATGTGACAGGTTAACGAGACTAAACAGGCAGGAAAAATTTCTTCCCCATCTCATCTGTCATTGTCAGTTTCTTGGTGTAACCACATCTATAAGGGCTCTATTACTCTGATACCCACCCAAAACTTAGGCACGTTAACCAAAAGTGGGTAGGCTGATTAAGGCTAAAGAGACTGACACAGCATAGAGAAATTAAAGTATATTTTCAATTATGAGTGCTCTCAACTACTCCTAATGATTATGGTTGGTTCTACCTAGGTGGATACACCTAAAGAAAAACTCAAGACATACAAGTTTTTTTTTTCTCTCCGACTTCATCAAGGGACATCAATGACCACTGCCTTGAGTTAATTTTCTTGCTCATTTTTCCAGATGCACTAAAGAGTTGCAAAGAAATTCCCCCTTCTCAGTGCTATTTGACACCTGTTTTCAGTCTGGCCTTTTTTAAAGCTAGAGCTATAAACGAGGGTTAAACATCATCATAAATAACTTTGAAGAAATTTAAAAAAAAAAAAACAAGTGAAAGATTGCCAAGTCTAAACTGAGAACAGGAAATATTCCAAATGTAGCTTGACCCACTCTTATTTCTATGCCATGGCCATCATTGTAATTATCTTAGTTGCCAAAAAATAAATCTTTGTATATTGCACATTTGAGATGCTGTGGCTACAGATCTATTGAAAATTTTGATCACACTGAAAAACAAATAGCTCTGGATGAGTGCCTAAATTTGGTCTCTCTCAGGATCTGACTGTTTGGTACCCCCACCCATGAAACATGCTTTCTTCTTACTCTTCCGTACCAATCCATCTGCATGAGTTTCCTCCGACAGATAAACAGAAGTTCTAACAAGGATTTTCCAAGTACTTGTGGAGTTGGTTCTACAAGTAATTCTTACTGGCTTGCACCTTGGCCACTGCTCAAAACCTCCATCACCACCCAGGTAACTTACTTGGTTAACAAGGCTAATTAATACCCATTACCACTTACCCTTCTAGCTAGAAATCAGGACAGGTATTCACAAAGAAAGGGGAAAAAAATCATGTTGACCTTTAGAAAGGAGAAGTCATCAGTTGGTTATTTCAGAAGTACACATACATTAAAGCCGTAACATGTCAATGTTTCTTTTCCTCTCATTTTGAGCGTGTTTGTGTGGAAAGCAATATATAACCCAAAACAAATTTAATAATCAGCAAGTCTGTCCAAGATATGCTAGAAGGTTTGAAGTTAGCAAAAACAGCAGCCAGGTAGGAATGAATGCATGGTTTTCATTAACAATGACAGTTTCATGCTTTCTATCAAAAAAAAGAAAAGTAATCATCTTTGGCCAACTAAATAAAATTGCCTGCATAACAAGGTTCTCTCCATGTAAGTAATAATTTATCCATCTCTTTGTGAATGTACAAATGTTAAATACAAAGCAGCTATCTTAAAATCAGGTCAAGGTTGTTTAATTAGTTAAAATAGTGGTGGCGCATTTGCTTCTTTATTTCATTTAGATGTTTAATGCATCATTAGATTTACCTGATCTTTGAACTAAGCAAGAACTTACAAATAACCCTGCATATAACTGAACTTAATAACACACTTATTAATTTTTAACAAGAAAAAAATTCATATGCATTGAAGTCATAGCTGATCACTGTTATTTTATATATATAACAAAACTGTTACATCAAGGAAGTTGCATAGTACTGGAGTTTAACTGAACTTCTAAATAACAAATATAATCAGGCCTTCTTGCTTAAGGACAATTTAAATCTGGCACAATGCATAGCAGGTAACTTGATTTTCAGTTCTTATTTTTTCTTTAATTCAAAGAAAAAATTGTTATATAAATTGTGTGCATTAACATGAACATATTTATGGTTTTCTTTTATAAACTGAAAGTATAAGGACCAATTAGTTTTACTGACATTTAAATTTGTATTATGTCAAACAAATTTAAATGTAATGAGGCAATTAGTAGTAAGATGATTTTAAGCTGTACCAAGTCATAAAAGGTGTTAATTATAACTACACAAGTTTCTAAGAGATAAAATAGGTATAGAAGGAAGAACAATTTTAAAAAAAGAAAAGAAAGGAAAATAAAGAGGAGTAAAGTACCTGAGTACAGGTTGAAAGACTGAATGCTGCTTGCCTTCAGTGAATTATACAATCATTAGAGATCGGAGAAAACTCATAAAATACTTCCTGGTTACTTAAATCTGTCAAAATAGAAAAAAGAAAAAATCATTGAGGAAAGTAAATTAACTTCCTTATTCAAACGATGTTGCTTTTAGAATAAAATTGTAATTAAAGCTATTACTGAATTGTTGCTGATCTATGTCGAAATTTTCTAAAAGGTTTTATGCCAGTTTATTTACCACTTTTTATTCCATTTTATTTTTTTATTCTTTTAAAAATGTTAATTCAAATGCTTAGAATTAGCTTCAATTAAAAAATAAAATAAAATAAAATAAAAAAGAAAAGAAGAGAGATGGATAAATACAAAAAAAAAAAAAATGATTTGATTAAAAAAACTACTCACAAAGCCTTGCTTGTTTGGGTTAAAGACCTTTTGTTTGTTTTTCATTTTGTTTTCTTTAAAAACAAACAAGCAGACAGATCTCAGTCAATCAGAGTTTAATGGCACAATTTCAACCAACATAACAGAAAATATCTGTATACAAGCATCATGATAGTTGATAATTTCTCAGCTTCAAAATTGCACAAATGTTAGATAGAGATTCCATTGCAATCCAAATTAATTGAGGCTTTTTCTACAGAAAAAGCATCAGATAATAAAAGCAGGCAAAGAGGGATGGTGGTGGTTGGTTTAAATAACAGCCAATCAACTTGAACACATTCTTTAGCCCTCTAGTGGCTGACCACTCAAACAAATCCTCAACAACATACAAAGCAAGCTGAAAAAAACATGTTCTGCATATATACTGCCAGCTGCAGAGATAAAAGCATATTTACATTGTTCTCTTTTATCAATGCAACAGTATATTCAAGCATATGCTCTCTCACATCTGTAGTTGAAAATAATGATTTAACCTGTTATAACAAAAAAAAAACAGGGATTAGATTTGTAAGTTCACAAATTAAATATGATATTTCAATATGTAGTAATCAATCAATTAAGGTAGGCATAAACTTTAACTTGTTTGAAAACATTAAAAAAAAAAAAAAATTTAGCCAGTCACTATTTTTATTACATCAGAATTCTCTTCTTTCATTTGAACTTATTTCTTCCCATATCAAGTACAATAATTCGCAATTATAAAAATTTCATCAGGCATAATATTATAACTAAATTCTATCAGGCATAACATTATAACTAACTAATTTAATCTGATTTTATATAAATTAATTAATTAATTAATTAATTTGTTTTAAAAATATCTTTGAATTTTAAAAAAGCCAAATTTAAACACTGGAAAAAAACTACTTTTAAATAGCATTATTTTAAAGTTCATAAATCAACAAATTAACTTTGATAATATATTCTTTTTGCAAGTCAAATTTTAGAAATATCTTGATTCTTAAAACTTAAAATGTAATGCAATTCCTATTCTAATCAAAGTTACACATGTTCTGTTTAGATAGCAAGTTTTGTATGATATACAGTAGAAGCTTCTAAACTATCCATTGAAGCTTATTGTTTTCCATACGAAAATTTTTTTAATATACTATCTTAACATGAGACAAAAAGCTACACCCTAATTATCAATGTAATTCCTTTATATTCCATACACACAATGGTCAAACCATTTTCCACATTCTGCTGCTATTAAAATACTAGATAATAACTTAATGATTTAGTCAAAAAATAAGATGACTGATATCAATGTTCTTGTGATATTTTTTATGACAATGCTATTTAAATAAAGTTACATTAACGGAATACGGATAGGTTCCATTTGCTAATGCATTACTAAAATATGTAAACATTCTTGTTGATCCGCCAGTTTATGTTTACTGGCCATAAACTGCTTGTTCATCGTAAGTCAGGTTGTGACAAAATATGGTGGGACCTTTAACTTGCAAACAAAAAAAAAAAAAATGCAAAAATATATGAACACATAAATAAATTTTAAAATAACTAATCTTTTATTAGTCTTATACATTCATTTCAGAACATTGTTTTCTTAATATGCAGTGTTAAAAATACCAATATACTATAGTTAGACTGCATCTGAAAACTACTGGTTTATTTATTTTATCCATAGAGTCACAATCTTTTTTCTTCTTTCTTTTGTTAGATGTTTAGATTACTGTTTAAACTATGTATTTGTTAAATTAAAATATAAAAATGCTTACCTGGAGTACACCACTATTACAATCTTTTACAGGCAGGTTAATGTAGTGTGGTCACTTATCATGACCAGGAACATCATGTTTCAGTCTATAACTCTAACCCCCTTCTCAATGGCTTCTGGCTGTAATTGGTGTCTCACCAGATCTCTCTACCAACCTGTTTTATGTCAGTTTCCTCCTACATTGTACCTGCTGATAATTATATCAAGTGCTACACAGCCCCAGAAGCCCTAATTAGTAGGGTTAATGGTAAGCTACAACTTTCACTTATTAATAAACTAATGTATGAAAGCTTTTTTTTTTTAAAGATTTTTTTCCTGTCGAAATTTACTGGTTTCTACCTAAAAGTTATTGCTAGTTTTTAATTAGTTTCCTTTAATTATAGCATTTACAAGTCACATCTCTTTTTTATTACAGTTTACATAAGCACAAGTAATTGTATACAGGAAGACCCCGAGTTACGTAATACGTGACTTACATAAACCTAGACTAACATAAACAATTCCCATAAGCCCAAAATTTACGTTACATTAGCAGGGTGCTGCTGCTGTAGCAATGCGGTCATTTCCACAACTTACGCAGAGTTTCTGTGATGCTATTACGTGATCTCCCCCTCTCTCTCTCTTGCACGCAGTGCACACACATTCTCTCATTAGACACTACACATAAAGCATCTTGTGCATCACTTGTAGTTTTTCTTCGAAAGTTTTCGTTTTCTAGTGATTTATTCACCCTAATTATGACTAGAAAAAGACAAAGTGGTGGTAAAAGTGCTGAGCCCACGCATAAATGCACTAAAATAGATGTAGAAATGAAGATAAGGATGATAAAGAAATATGAAGGTGGACAATCTTTATCAGCCATTACACGTGAACTAGGTTTTTTGGTGTCAACAGTAAATACTATAGTTAAAGATGCTGTCCACATTAAAGAACATGTGAAAGTATCTGCACCTCTAAAGTCTACAATAATGAGGAAACAGCATGCTGGTGCTATCTATGAAATGTAAAAATTGCTTACCATGTGGATGGAAGACCAGATACAAAGGCATGAGGCGATTCAAGAAAAAGCACAAAGCCTTTATGCAGACATTATTGAAAAACATGTGAATACTCCAAAACATTTTGTGGCTAGCAATGGTTGGTTTTATAGATTTAAAAATCATGCTGGTTTTCATAATGTTAAAAGAAATAATTTAAAAAGGTAGTTATAAGGTGCAACAAGTGTTCAATGTTGATGAAACACGGTTATTTTGGGGGAAAAAAAGCCTAACTGCACGTACATTTCATTGGAAGAGAAAACAATGCCAGGGTTCAAAGAAGCAAAGGATAGACTAACGCTTTTATTTGGGGGCAAATGTGGCTGGTGACTTTCGGCTTATACTGTTACTTTACCATTCCGAGAACCCACATGTGTTCAAAGGGATCAAATAAGGCAATGCTTCCAGTTCATTATCATTCAAATCCAAAAGCATGGATTTTTTGTAACACGTATACTGTACATTTACACATGTATGCTAGGTGATTCTGACTTAACGGAACCCTTACGCAAATCGGAGGGGGTCTTCCTGTACTTATAAATATTTTCTAAACAGTAAACAAGCAAGTCTAATTTAGAAGAAAAGTTTTTTTATGTTATCAAATTAAATAGAACCTAAAAAAGGAAAGGAACAAATCAAATAAGGTGTACTCTGCAGCAATTCATTCCCTTAAAGCTCTATAATCTATATAAAATTAATTATAAGTATTATGTAAATTGGCATAGTGGTCCAGTGGTAGTAGGCTAGTGGATTGTGACAATTGAAGGCCAGAGTTCAGATCCCAGTTGGGAATAGCTCCATTTGATGTCTCCCCCTAGAATCAGTTCTTCTTGCTCATCTTCATTAGCCAACTGTGAGTATGAGAGCTCTCTCCAAACTCTCTGACTTCCTTCCACATCCAAAAAAATGAAGTTGTCTCTCATGGAGATTTTCTGTGGTAGGCATGCAGTTAACATCTGCATCCTATTCTCTTCCGTATGGTTTAGGAAACTAAAGCCACAAGGTGATGCCTTGTGCATCTATGTTGGCACAGGCTTAAAGAAAAAAATTATATAACTTATTTATTTAAAATCATCATTTGTGGATTAATATATTTTGGATTGTAAAAAATAAAACTCAACAAAGATTTTTAAAAATGAAGATCATCATAAATATAAGGAAAACAACATTTTTGGTAAAGCATTACTTACAGAACTAAGGTAGCTATTTTAGCCTTTAAACCCTAATAATAATAGACAAGGTTCAAAAGACAATAGATTTTTTCACAACATTAACCCTGATGATGGCAACAGAATAATCAACAGAATGTAGGACTCTAAGATCATCCTATTATAATAAGGTTTCAAGGGCATTAATACAATTTTACTAATAATGCACAGTGATAAGTAAAACACTCATTTCATCTAAAAAAATATTTTTTTATGCCTTTCATGAATATTTATGCCCACAAATAAATTTTTGGATTTTTTTTTAAAACTCTGAATACTGTGTTTGTATTTGCCTGAGGACATTTATTCCAAAATCAATGGAAAAGACTGAATACATAAGATCAATGATCTACAATAACATAGTTAGTATCATATTAATCTTTTTTTGTTATAACTATGTATACAACAAAATTACAACTGATAAAATGCAAAAATGGAGGATCTCTGGACAACTACCTACTACACTAAATGCCTAGAAAAGATTTTAAAGATATGAGCATTCCAGCTTTCTGTTTCTAGGCTACAAAATATGTACAAACTTTAAATTACAATTTTATACTTTTTTAAAAAAATTTAATTAATAACACTGATTAACAGTATTTTTGCAACAAACTAAAGTATGGCTACACTTTGCTAATCTGGTAGCGTTTATTCCAAAAATCAACTCCATTTTTGCATATCAGGTCTAGATTTTTCTACACATAAACTGGCTCATTTATCAGAATAGTGATTGGTACATTGAGCCTATGTTGGAAAAAACCTTCAAGTTACAATCACCTGTATTCATAATTCTGAATATTTATCATAATATACTTGCAATAATAAATATAAAATAGTATTTTCAAATTTATATTCAAATTATGACTGATTTTCAACTGTTTTTTGTTTCAGATCACATATAAATATTCTGAAATTAACCAGGCAATAATATTATGTAATATTTTATTTTGCTCAAAGTGTGTCAATGATGCAGACTCATTCCTTTATATCGGTGGCCTTTTTACGTCACCTTCTCAATGAAGAAACATTATCCAAATTATAAAAAACAGCTTACTTTCACTGCTTTGGCTGCAAAATTGGAGATCAGGAAAAGAGCTAGGCACCACACATATGCTGCAATGCATGTGCAAGCCAGCTAAGGGACTGGTTAAGCGGTAGTAGAAAAGCCTGCCTGCCATTCGTAATGCCAATGGTTTGGCAGTAGTAGAAAAATAATTTTGATGATTATTACTTTTGCCAGACCAAAATAGCTGGGTTTACTTCAAAAACAGGCAGATGCTTAACCTGTGGTGGAATCAGCTATTAAGCTGATTTAAATATCTTAGCAAGAAGTTTCCTAACATTTTTGACACCAAATTAAAGGAGGGAATTTTCATTGGACCTCAAATAAGAACTCTACTCAATGAAGAAGTATTTTTGAACCATCTTGAAGGAAAGGAATTACGACCGAGAGTGTATTCCAGAACTTTCTGAGCAACAATAAGTCCAAAAACTAAAGGTTCCACCAAGAAATTTCGCAAATAGAAAAAAACTTTCTAGGAAAATTTGATTCGAAAATGATGGCAGACTTCTGCTGAATGCTCAGAAGAGAAACATCTAGTGATGATTTTAAATGAAGAGCAAATAAATCCCATTTCTGAGAATGCAAAACATGATTATCATTGAATTGATACTTTTTTGTTAAACCTTTCTGAAATAAAAGTTTCAAGCTTTAATTCGTTTTATTTTCTAATTTATTAATAAGCGAATACTATAAATTAAGTTTTGGATCATAGAAGCAAAATATTCTCAATACTATAACCAGTTATCTCAAAATCCTGACCCGTTAGAGCTAAACCATTGTTATATTCATGACCATCACCAAAAATGTAGTTATTATCAGGTGTTTAAGTCAGCGATGCAGAAAAAAAATTTTTTTTTGTTGACCAGTGTAACAGAAGTTTTTAAGAGATTGGAATGTTCTGACAGTTTGCTCCCATATTCAACAGCAACAAAATATCAAGATATGAGAAAATAAAGTTTTAAAACAATATAGCCATATGTTTATGTCATCCCGCTGCAAAACAAGATAGTTTCAAATGTTTTTTCAAAAGATATTTGATCTTTACTATTTTTTAAGTTTATTATATTATACCAGGAGTGACTTTAGAAAATACAACCAAAAAAAAGCAACAGTAATTTTCATATAATTTAATATATCACAAGATAGCGAAAATGAACATGTACAGGTAACTTTCACATTTACAGCCAATTAATGCTAATTACTGTGGTAAAAAATAGTTCAGGGGAGATAATTCAGCCATACTTTTCTTCGTCATTTTTGCATAAAAAATAAGCAATACTGAGAAATTTCAACTTCATATACACGTTTAACTGTTCATTTAAAATGGAGAATATTCTTATGTGACCAAAATCCCAACAAACTTACACATGAAAAAATGTTATAGTAAATTTTTCTAACACTGATGCTAATATACATGTAATATACGTAACAATTAAAGTTCATAACCATGGCCAATAGTAAGAGAAGCACATTTTGTTATTGTTACATGGTAAAATACTATGAAATAAATTACATTAGTAACTTTATGGAAAAAAACATTGACAAATCAATGTAAAGGGAAGAGTATGGTGGTGAGTGAATCTTCTTCCATTAAGTTGTAATTCTTGTGCCTATACTTTGCCTTGACTTCTTACATCTTAACTGTATGTGGTTTGGATCTGCTGACTTCCATAAGATCACACTTTATCAGTGCAACGTCAGATTCAGAGATTCTTGTGTAACCTATATTACTCACCAGTAGCAGAAAATTAGTTTAAGGTAGTTTTTCAAATCTCTATGGGGCAAAAAGGTAGTCCAGTGGTCAGCCTACTAAGGTTAAGTACCCAAATTCACTTCCCACAGAAATGACTTTTTGGTAAACCTGCCTGGCATGGTTTCTACCCACTCTTCTAAGGTAGTCAGCCAGTCCTAATCCAATTTGTACCCAAACTTTTGACAAACCAGAAATAGCTCTCCAAAGCATTTGGAAGCATAGAAAAAAAACGAAAAATGTGACAAAGGTCAACATGCTTTTTATAACAAAACGAAGACCCTTTATTTTTATGCTGTACTGAAGTACATGCATTTTTATTCTATCCAGACATAGGCAGGAAGCCAAGTGTCTATAAACCTAAGCAAGCAACAGATTCCTAAGGGTCAATGACCAGACTGTGTTTTGACAGTGAAAAACAAAACCAAATAAAAGTTTCATATAGCTATCATACTAACTGTTGCATTCAGAGAGTAAAAAACTATATGGAAATGTTTTCAACTAATCAAAGCATAAATCGATCAAATGGCATAACTATTTTGATCAATACTTAATTATATGGTATAATAATACAAATCATCCCATTGGATTCTTGTTCTGTTGAGCAATGAACTAAATACATTATCCTTGCTGTCGCATTTCCGTACAGGTTTGAAAACTGAAACTAAGTACATTTTTTCTAATGAAATTTTGATGAATGAAAACGGGCAAGTGCCAGGGTTGATGACAAAATGCTGACAAATGAAACAAACGAAGTCATTTCTTCAAGGGAAGAGAAAGCTACTGCAAGCAAAAATATTATAATAGTTGGGAAACTAGTCTTCTTTGTTTCCACAGTCACATAGAAAAGATGGTCCTTGAATCAAGCAGCTTGTTTATTTTAGTATCTTAATCACACATGCACACAAGAAAAGCATTTCAGCTAGATATTTTACAGTAGGTAGACAGTTCTGAGTTTTGCTTTTTGTCTTATATAAAGGAGAAGCTACACTAATAGAATATTACATTAATATTTTAATTAAACTATACTTGATGTATATCAAAGTGAAGAGAAATTTTTGATTGCATTGAATAAGCTGGTAAACCTGGTTTCTGAACAAAAAATCTCTGGTAATTTATTCCACTAAACCAGTTATACTAGTAGTTTTTCTTCTTGTTTTTTATAATATGAAACCTTGAACCTAAACTGGCTAATTTATTATAAGGTAAGATCACTTGAGAGGGATTTAAAGTTAACTTAAATAAACTTTAATTTATTATTTTTAATTTAATGGTTTAGGGCTTTAAAAGAGAAAATTCTTGAGAATTCCTAGACTATTAAAAAAAAAAAAGTTTGCCCTTAATTTAAATGATTTCATGTCTCCATTTTTGAAATCTTTGCTTAATTTTCTTTTAATGTATTAACCCTCTGAGCAGTATGCCCATCTATTTGAGCGGATACTGATCCTGACAGAGTAATCAAATAAATATACATTTCCAAGATTTTACAGGCTGTCAAGATCAATACCCATTCCCCGTAAATGTGTGTGTGTGTGTGTGTGTGTGTGTGTGTGTGTGTGTGTGTGTTCTTCAAAGGTTTAAAATAGCTAATTGGTTTGAACTAGTTTCATTTATGAACCCTACCAATGAAGAAAAAGTAGTTTTGGTTGAATGCATCTCAAATTTTTACCACTACAGGGTAACTACTGAAAAGCTATACACTGACCATCTACGCTCATCCAGCCAAGATATTGATATCATTATATGGTGCACTTACAGAATCCCCACCACAGGCTACTACAGTTTGTTTCCCTCTCACCCAGAACCTAATTATACACAGAAACCAATCAAAAACCAAATTTCTTAAAATTTAAAAACCAGTCATCATTTAAGCTGACTGCAAACTTCAGATACATACATTTTAATCTTCAGCCTAATTATAGCATGTACAGCATCTCTAACTTCCTCTTAAACAATCTTTGTGAAGATTGTGAACCAATAATAACAAAGCATACAAAAATTATTACACTAGTAGAAAAGTGTGTAATCTGAAATGAGTTTATCTCTGGTGATAATTAAGGAAATGTCCCGAGATAAAACATGTACACAGTCAAGATATTTCTCTGGAGAATGCCAAAACAGCATAGGAGTGCTATGCAACTTTAGCAGAGGAGAGAGAAAACAAAAAGTTTTCTAAACTTATCAACCAAGATTATAAAATTCTGCAAACTCTTCATTTGTAACCAAAGATAAAAAGAACAGAGCACAAACTTTAATTTATATGTTCTGAAAAGTGTAAAGCTAGTCAATGTTAATGAAATGACATTAGATTCAAACCAGTGAGGCTGGTTTCATCCATGGTTGATCACTTAAGATTTCAGACATTGTAGAGTGCTGAAAATTTTCCCAGCAATAGTAGTAGTAAGAGGGAGAATGCAAAAGATGTGGATCAGCTTAGCAATGTTGGGTAAGAACGAGTCAAGCTCGGAGGACAGCTGACACACAAGGGCCCCATAAACCATGGGCACACTGGCAACCAGCTCAATTTATTGTGCGCATTATTCTTGGCTAAACGTTCACTCTCACCTGTGCCTTAGTCTGCAAACTAGTGTTTGTGGCAGTTATGCACCCTACCCAATAAACAATACAGCAGTGGAAAATGCTGAACATTGCTGCTCAATACAGATTCAAACAAAGGCTTCCCATTTTTAATAATCATAATAATTCTACTTGTGTACATAACATTGTATGCTTTATTCACAATGAACTTTATTAATATTCAATAAAAACATAACTGATGAAATGATATTAGTGGATGCACATGCACTACCTTTAACTCTGAATTTGCTATGAAAACCAATCCCCATACTAAACTCTGTCATTCAATTTTTTCTAATTGTAAATGGTATTTCCATTGCAGTATGAAGATCTGCATCATTCAAATCTAATTCATTTTTATTTTTGTGCAAATATCTTTCATTTCCTAATATTACCTTTCTGGTTTCAGATCCCATAGCCTCCTCCCTTAGGAAGGTAGCAGGTTTTTTTAAAAAAAATGTTTCATGGATTTTTTTCTTTCCCCTGATTGAGTATAAACTACTAACCAGCAGATGGTAATAACACCTGATGTCCAAAACTGTTATCAAGTTTTTATTATTTTTGAAGATGTTAATGCTTCCATTATTAAAAAAAGCAAAATGTGATGGAAAAAAATACATAGATGTTTTTCAAACTGGCCTCCTCTTAAATCATGAGACAAGGCTAATAAATCCTTAGAATTTTATTTTTTAAATAAAGTTTATGAATTTCACAAAAGGATTACTGCTTATGCAAAAGTTTGGAAAGTTTAAACAAAGGGAAATAACATTCTTCTTATTTATTCCACTTTTCAAAAGTACTGCTCATATTTATCAAATTTAATGTCACAAACCAAGTCAGAACACTGAGGAAAATATAATCTTTATTCCTTAATATAGCATGGTAATCCAGTGGTTAGAAATAGCTTAGTTTTCAAAATCGCCCTGGCATGGTATCTTCTTGCTTCTCTTCCTCAGCTGGCCATTCCAGTTTCTTTTGAGCACTCTGGTTCTAGGAGGGATTTTCTACTTAGCTGCCTGCTGTATCTCAATATGGTAGTAGGTCCCTTGCTCTATTATCAAGGGAAGGGTTAACTGCTAAGTTAATCATCTAGCCTCATAGATACAATATCCGATTATGGAAACAAGATGAAAACTTAGTAGGCTTCTGGTTCTGATGCTTGGAGATAAGGAAGGAAGGAGTCCTTAACAAAGCTAGCATAACTTAGCATCACTACAATAAATGAAGCGATAAAGTCAGAACAGCTAAGGAAAATATTATCTTTATTTCTTAACACCTAGCATTACCACCTAGCAATGAGTTGTTTGTAAATGCTAACCTAGCAACATAAATTAATGTACAGTTACAAAGTCTTGATTACTTGAAATAATAATACCACCCCTCAAGTTAAAACTAAAGAATCTTTCAAGTTAACTGAATTCCAATAAAAGCTGCCAAAATAATATTTCTGAACGTGCTGAACAGAAATGCCATTACTTCTTTGTTCACAGAAAGTCTTTTCAGAAAGATATAACAAGCATCTGCAAAAGGTGAAAATCCATTTAAATATTTGTGGTACTATCTATCTATTCACTAACGTTTGTAAATCTTCAAAATTTAGTGACTAAAGCTAAGTAACCAGTTAAGTTTATCCTCTTTAGCTCTTGGGTGGCTGCTACAAAAAGTATTAATCATTTAGATATTAAAAATAAATTAATACAACTATGAAAAACACAACAAAAAACAGCAGCATTAGTTGTCAACATTTATTTTAAGTTAAAAAACAAAAGAAAAAAAAACTATTTATGAATTTATGAGAAATTATTCATATTTTAAGCAAGAATTTTGATTTACAAAGTCTTGTTGAAAAAACTTTCAGTGATGTTGATGATGGTACCAAGAATGTCTGATGTAGACTTCTTGATATTTCACTGCATCATTACTAATGAAGTAGGTTCTATGTCCAGTTGGCATACAACCAGAATGTTCTATCAGATTTACAAATCTGATTACAGCTTGCTGACTTACTGAAAAGGAGTTTATCTGCCCGTGTTGGACATTACACGGGCCAGTATATTGCAGACCTTCAAGGGCCTCAATGGAAGATTGGATTTGATACTGAAACTCTTAATTACAGAACAGTGACCGCAGTAAGACCTAATAGTAATACAATAAAGTTTTGCTCTACATACATGGACATTGATAATAAACACAATGCAGAAGCCAACTCTTCAAGCATAATTCTATCTGGCAAATTTAATTGAATTTCTATAAGCAGTTTTACAAAATTTACAGATGATATTTACCTGCAAGGTACAGAATACAACTACCATGTTTGTTATTTTGTTGGTTTGTGGGGGGGGATGGGTTGATAAAAATAAGTCATAGTAAACAAATAACCATTTTAAAATATACAAAATTTGGTACAACTTCAAAAAATTCTATTATATTTACCACTAATTAATTTTTAGAAAAGAAAGGAGTATTTCAAAAATTGTTTTATTTCCCACAGAAAAAGGTAAGGTCAATTTTCTTGCAAACCATTTTAAAATTTTTGCAATATTGGTGAAAACATTTCTTTTGGAAGTTTTTTTTTTGCATGACTTTACAAAACTTTCAATTAATTTAATAACTTTTATATTCTAAAGTTTTCCATAATTTCTTTCTTTTCCATTCAATGCCATAGTTCTTTGTGCTATATTTGTTGGGGAGGGGTGTTGACATGTTTATTTATAAGCTGGAATATTTTGATTTCAATGACAAAGAATATAAAAACCTATTACTTCCTGGCAGCCATCTTGGATTTGAGACTCAAACCAATAAGGAAATTTTGAACAATTTGCCATCAGGAAGCAAACAGCTATTTCATTAGTGGACAGTTTTTGGCCACTAAACATGCAAACAACAAATACAAATAGTCTTACTGTAAACTTGTTTAGCATTTAGCTTGGTGAACCAATCATGCCTTCAATTGCAGAGTACCTGCTATCTGCTCACCGTCACCAAACTGCCACTTATAAATAGTAGTGCTGGTCTCACAAATCACTTTCCAATCTTTCCAAAAAGAAAAAAAAAAGCAGCAAAGACTGTTTCCATACCCTTTCAAGATACATCCATTAATAATTTGTAATTCTGAAAATTGTCTGATCTTGCAAAAATCCTAATTTATCATCCCATCCTTATTCTCCATTACAATGTCTTCCATTATATATATATATATATACACAAATTATTTACCATATTAATGCAATCCTGCTCTTCCTATGCATGTGCTAATACAGATCAAAATTATTCCATACATAATATTGAACAAAATTTTGAAAAAAATGAAAAGTAATTTTATTTTTATTTGTTAAATATTAGCATTTTGTCTTTAATAGAAAACCATAACACTGTTTTCTTGTTTTCCCATTTGTTCATGAATCGTGTAGCTTAGCTTAGCTAAAACTGGATGAATCTACAAAAGACTAGCTGGGCTGTTAGAAGTAAATGATATACTTAACTTGTGGTTAATCATGGTGCTTTTAACAGTTTTGGCTAATAACCTAGAGATCTCACAACCCATTTTGACAAACCATTTAGCTAAAGAGCCATCTCCTGCTTTGCAATTGTGATTAGGAAAGAGTGAGATTTTAAAATAAAATATTTTATAAGATTTTATTTATACCAAAATGAAAATTTGAAATTCTCTATTTCTTTGGAGTTTTTTCTTCACTAAACATTGTAAATTAATATCAATGTATAAGAGAAAAAAAGACCACAAAATCATGGAATCTTGTTCAAATTTAAAGACCTCTTACCTTATAATTAATCATTTTTAAAATTTTTAAAACAACTTTTACTCTATTAGATTTCTTAGTTTATACTATTGTTATTTTAAGAATATACAAATGAAGAATTCAAAAATTGTTCCAGTAAATAAAGTGATGTTTTTAAATGTGAAAGTGATGTTTTTAAATGTGTATAACACATTCTATGGCACCTGGAATCAACAGTAAGAATAAAATGAGTGATAGACAATGTATATTAGAAAAAAAATTTCTTAGGATTTAAGCCAAAGTAAAATGCATCAGAAGTTTTAAGAATCTGCTAGATATCCATTTTAAGGCAAAGAACTTCTATTATTTCTACATTTCTGAATACCTTTTAAAATGTCACAAGCAAAAAATATTTACTACATAATGGTTGTATAGTAAAATTTAGAAAAACAAATATTGCCCTAACACAAAACATAAACCTGACATTACTAAATACATATACCCTGAGACTCTCAAAAGCCAGGCCAGCCACATCGTGATAAGTACATAAATGCAAACTATAGGAACAGATGTAGGCAAAAAAAAAAAAACTTCAGTATGCTGACAGCCATGTCACAAGAAGAAGGTTCAAGGGAAATTAAAGACTTTCAAAGGGAGCACACAGTTATTAGTAAAAGCCAACAGAAAATCTCTTCAACATTGAGTATTCTTTTGTTGACTGTTAACAAGATAATATTTTCAATTCAAAAGAAGCCATCAGGCAACTGTGCATGTGCATACTGGATGCTCAAAACCAACAGAAATAAACAATCAATGGTGTAAAGAAAAGTGAAAAATCTCAACTCCAACAATTAGCAACACCTGTGACAGAATGTGTGCAGACATTATTCCAATGAATAAGATGGTAAGATGCAAACTACTCTTCACCTCACAATATCAGTTGTTGACTTTAATTGGCAACATAAATGCTGCCCAACTTCACTGTCTTTTGGAATGCCATCATTGTTTCTGATGTCCAAGTTTTCACATTTCTCAAACAGTTAAAGTGTGTGGTTCGTGGTTCCATTCAGCAAAGAAATTTTCACTAAACCATCTACAAGCCACAACACAAAATGGCAATTTGACTGTCAGGGTGTAGAATGCAATTTTGGCCACCAGATAGCCACAGTTTGGTCTATAAAAAAACTATGATTTGTGTCCAAACATCAACATTCTCTAAGAGAGACTTTTGTCTATTTATGCCAATAGTTGTGTTCAAAGGCAATATTTTTACAGAAGATAGTGCCTCAGTTCATACCATCTATGCAAATAAGACAAGACAGTTTTGCCACAGCCTTTCAATCACCAGATAAGAACCTCACTGGCCAAGTGGATTATTCCCGACCAATCAATCCCTGCAAAAGTGTTCCTACAAAAGCATTTTCCAAGATTCCCTAATATAGATTGTGCCAGAAAAAGGCTGCAATCCCACAGACTAGGATTGATGATCTCATCAACAGTGTACGAATGCTTTTCTGTCTTGTCTAAAGCAAAGGGCTGTTCCACAAAGTATTAAGCCGAGTCATATTTTGCCATTACTGTTATGGTTCCAGAATAAATAGTAGTTCTTTCAAATTCTGGTATATTTTATTTTTCTAACTCTCTTAATCAATTTTCTGAAAGCATGTATCACAATTAAAAACACCAAAAAAATTGCTGCATATAAAATGTGCTTGTTTATCATCTTACTGCAATTTTAATTGTAAAGCATCTTGGTGATGTCATTCAAAACAGGTAATATACTTGCAGCATACACACAATAAAAATAGACTTTGGTTTTCGTTTACTTTTCAATAAATCACTTCACATTTTAATGCAAAGGAAAGTTGGTAATAAAATTTGCTAAGAAATCTAATCAGATTACAATCTATTTTGCTAAATCTTTAGATAAATTATAACTCTTTAGTGAAACATAGTATTGCTACAGCACATTTAGTTTATTATTCCAAAACATTACAGTAATGGTTTCAGCATCTATGATTTTTTTTTTTGGATAGTAATAACATCATCAACCAACCAAGCAAAAGATAATTGAAACTTAAAGCTGCACATTTTATCTGTTTCACAGCCATTTTTGTGAGCTAAACATTTTCAAAGTGAAAGCCCAGATGCAGAAAAATTTGCACAAATACTAACTAATACCACTTGTTTAGTTTTTTTTTAAAACCAATTTGCTAATTTAAATTTGAAAAATAACTCAGTGATATTTCATGTGACAAATGGTAAAAAAAATAAGAAAAACAATTTGTCAGTACACTCGCTGTACCAATGAAACTTTTGCCAAATCCATTATATAGCCTATGAAAGACATCTCCAATGATCTGAATGGTATGGTTAAAGGACTTGGCTGTAATTGGTTGAATCACTTCAAAATAGCAGAAAAGAGATTTTACTTTTCACTAATTAACACTTAATTAATAAGCTGATGAAAGATTATTTACCATATTGAGTGTTCAATGTTTTTAAAATATACTATGAATATATTTACAAAGCTCTCATAACCTATTCACTTTAATTATAAACAAGGAAAATTCAGATGACTTCGGTAAACATTGCAAAAGTGTAAAAACAGAGATTAGATTAAATGACTAAAGGTGGATGTTGTTGTACTGAGTGCATGCTGGATTTACATTCAGCTATAAACCTAAGAATTCATGAACCCACAGAAGAGTTGGTTTGTTTTAATTTGAAAGAAATGCAGTGAGCAGCTAATATCCATATCAATAACAAGTAGTTCACCCAACTTTTTGTTCCTGTTGTTTCTATAGACACACTTGATAAACTATGAGCCCTACAGCATGTTATGTTCCAAGGAATGTGAGACACCATGATTTTGCTACCCCTGTGTATTTGTAATTAACAGCACAAAGTTAAAAGCATTCTTCAGTAATGGTGATTGCAGCTATGATAAAACACTAGTGTTAGCAGTCAATAGTTTAGTCTACACACACACATGCAGCTCTATTATCTTTGACTCAGGACATTAATCAAATATTTAAGGAGATAGTGTTTCTACTTTGTCATTTCCTCAAAAAATAAACTAGGAAAAGGCTATAAATAATAAAAACATTTATATCACATAGCTAAGTGCCCCTTTTTTGTATAGTTTTTCTTTTTTCATTTTGCTCAGAATTTTTTTATGTATTCAGTATATGAAGGCTTAGCTATTAAATTAAATCTAAAATAAACAGTATAAATCTGGCCTTGTTAATGATACTGGAGGAAAAAATACAATTTAAAAAAATAAATAAAAATAAATACTTTTAGTTAAATTTTGACCATAAAGCAAGTATGATTTGCTACTGACACACTGCTAATAAAGCAGAAGTGTGCTATGTATATTGTCAAAGGCTACTTTGTGATCATTATCACTATGGAATGTGCATAATTTCTCAGATTATATTTCACAAGACTACAGTCTCTATCCTTCATCTGTCTGTTAGTCAGAATCACTTCATGTTTGTCATTCATCTTAATCCCCACATTTCAGGAATACTGAGAGACCACCTAGATGGACACTTTTGTCATTGCTACCATTTTACTTGTAAACAACCCAGATAGATGCACAATGTACCCATTTGACAATACTAAACTATTTAGATTTGCTGCTTAAGAATTGCATCTAATTCATACACAGTTTATAAGGACTTTCTGAATCACAAAAGTAACCAAAAAATTTTACATTAAGTGTAGTTTGTACAGCGAAAAAAAAAATCAAATATTTATTTCATCAGATTATATACTATAAGCAATTTAAAAGATAATATAGGGTTGTAAATGAGGTCAAACCTTTTGCCTATCTATCATTAATTAATATATATATATATTAGAAATGCCTGAATATCTGGTTATATTTAAGCAAAACTATAGTGTTGCATATAATAAAAGCTTATAACCAGTGTAGCTAACACTGCTTGTATAAACTTATCACACTTTTGGCCACCTAATAAATAAATTGTGATTACTTATATACACTTCTTAATTTACCCAATGTCATGTTATAGGCCATTCAGAAAGTGGTCATGTCAATGCTATAACCATCTGGAAGACCTTCAACAGTGACACAATAAATATAAAATATCATTATTTGCCATATCTACACTTACCATAAAAATTATCTTGTTGACAACACAAATGGGCTAAAGAACAATCCAACATCTTGTCAATCAACTTGGCTACAGAAGATTTGTAGCATGTAAGAAAACCCCTTTGTCCAATAAGGATAGAATGATTCCAAAGAACTGGTTAGAGAACATGTCTGGCAATTCAGCAATATTCATATCTGGAGGTCATATCTAGGTTTGGAGGAGATTCAACTAAGATCTTCAACCTTGATGTCTTTAGCTCTCAGTCTACTATGCAGGTATGAAAGTCACAGTCTTGGTTACAGCCATGTTAAAAAATAATATTTTGTTTGTTGAAGGATATGTAAAATGGCAATGCACCAAGCACAATTATCACTGTTCCAACAAGGCATGAGATTCAATGCCCATATTGTTCAGGAGGATAGTGGTACATGTCACAACTCCTCTGTGATCACTCTAAAGAAGAATCGAAGCATATAATTTCTTTCCTGGGTACCCCAAAGTCATGACATAAATCTGATCAAGCACCTGTAAGAGCATCTAAAACTTGAGACCAAACTGACCATGCCTAGCCAAATAATAGCACTAAAGCTCTCAAAGAGATAAGAAGGAACTTGGACTGGACTGTGATACAAAATCTCATTGATTAGATGCCAAACAGACCTTGAGATTCTTCAGGCTGCTGGTTGCTTGACCAAATACTAACAAAAAGTTTCATTTTATTACTTGTCTGACATTTTCTGCAACTAGCACATGGCAATAACAACAAAATGGAAATTGTTATGACAGATCACTGTATAATTAAAACACTTTATGATGTGTTTTATAACTATAAAGGTTTGATTACTTATTTGGCTAACTTTTAAAACTGAACCATTCTAAGAAGATTAAGCCACAATTGTATGATTAAACTTTTTTTTTCTTTTTTCTCTTCTTTAGAAAATTTTAAAAACAAATAAGCATAACACTCTGAACCTTCTCAATTCAGCCAAACATTGGCTTTGACAGTTGTAAAACAAATAATTCAGATATCAAATAGTCATTGTGTCCTAGTCATTTTCCCACCTTGATGTCCTGTCATTGATTCAGAACTACAATATATAGACAAACCTAATACATCCAACTGGTGAGCAGTACAACATTAAATGCTACAATTCATTCTAGTTTTTTGCAAAGTCAGTGACTACACTGCCATACTACGGCATTACCATACAAGGGTTAGTTCTATTTTGCTTAACATAATATAGTTACATGATTTGTTAAAAGGAATTCACATCAGATTATAAAATTTTTAAAATGTTTATATTAGGTCACTAAGTGATGGTTAAAGTTTTTAAAAAATTGTAAACAACAGCATAGTATTTATATATAGTACATCACACCAGAGTTAAGGTCTGATACTTACATATAATTTAATCTAATGAAAGGTTATAAACTTAATCCTTTATATACCATAAAGTTGCCTTTAGTAATTTTCTGTATAGACCTAGATGAATTAAACAAGCAATCAGCCATGACAAATTAGTTCCTTTAGTATAGTATGTATTATAATCAGAAAAAAAAGTTCACTTCTTACATTAGGCATGCAGTCCAGTGGTTAATCTACCAGACTGCTATGGTCGAAGACCCAAGTTTGCTTCTTGTGGGAAAAGCTTAGTTTGGTGTACCTTCCTCACAGTTTCTTCTCTCTTTTTTCACCAGCAAGTCATGTGGGTTTCCTTCCACATCTAAAAATAAAGAACACTAGCACAAATTTCCATGCAAAAGAAAGAAATGTCAGGCCCCACATGGCATGAGATTGGCAACACCTGATGGACAACCATGACACTATAATCTTCAGGGTTATCTTCCTTGTAGTTTATGAATGAAAAAAGCAAAAATCAAAATTTACTGATAAGAAAAAAATAGTAATAATAAATAAATCTTATTTAAATATTACAAGACAATTTTATCTAATACATATTTTAAATGTTTGTGCATTTGTTTGTTACTCTTTCACAGTCAAACTGTAGCACCTAGAGGTCCCAAATTTTTGGTGCGGGTACTTCAGAAGCTGGACAAGGTTTTAAGCTACAGCATGTTGGCCTAAAGCCATTTTTCCCTCCTGTGGGATGCCGGGTACCCCGGCTAGCTATTAAATCTATTACAAATTTATTATATCAAAATTTGTAGCATCCCTCAATATTTCTTTTTAAAATTATTTACTTGAGGTAATACAGGCCCATACCCAGGGGGAGGGGGTTCCTTGGGTGCATTTGAACCCCCTCCCCACCGTTGGACTTGAAAAGTTCCGCCCTGAGAGAGAAAAAAAAAAACTCTCCCTAAACCGAGCAAAAGGATTTTTTCGTGCATTGTTTACTGGGTGAATATTTGCTTGTATGTTTTGAAAGTTGCTACGTTTCTCATGTGGGTTGCACGTCTTGTATCAGGAAATTTATTAGCAAGAGTTGATATGTCTGTGTGGTAGCCATCGGTCGCCCAATTGTGTCATAGTTCCTCCGGGTCAGCTTGCCTGGCACTACCGGTCCCCAACAGCTTCCTGTTGATCTGCCACCGAGACAATACACGTGGCCGCCAGAGGCCAGAAGTCATCCCGCCACCCTGGACAACGGGCCAGCGGCAAAAGGCCAGGAGCCGGAACTTGGACTGTTACACGATGGGGACTGGTGCTGTCGGTAGAAAAGCTGGACAGGACTTCATGGGACAGTACAGATGTATATGAGCGAACTGAGTAGCCAACACTGGCCCCAACAGTGGCTTTAAGAGTCAGAGTCGGTAAATGATGTTTAGATTATTTGTAAATTGCTTTTAATTATGCTTGCTTTAATAATTTTGACAGGTATACTGTTTATCTAAGTTGATCTGTATGGCACTTATAATGTTTTTCTTGTTTTCAATTACAGTAGGTTATAATTAATTTTCTTGTGATTTGAACCATAGAGTCTCACCTAAAACAATGGCCATTCATTCTGAAAGTGGTGAGATATCTTTTGGTCAGTTATATGAGAGTAAACTGCAATCAGCTATTTTGCCAAAAGATAATGTTTGCTGAGAATTTAAAATATTAAATTTCTATTTAAACAGTGCGACACTGGCCACATTGTTCAAGCAACAATGACAGCAAAAGAGGTCAAAGCAGCAACTGAAGGATTGAGTTCTGGGGACAAATATATGCTTTTGAAACATCACAAAGTGCCAGACCTCAACTATATCTTCCCCACTACCTTTATAGGAAGTTGCTACTGTTCCTTTAAATGCACATGGCTTGATAATCACAAATGGATGGTGTATAGTATGCATCTAGATGGCGCATTTTGCATCAAATGTGTCTCGTTTTGCAATAATTACTTGAACAAAGGTCAGTTTGTCAATAAAATTTTCACTGCATGGCATAAAATGTCAGAAAAGTGTAGAGAACGTGAACACAGAATATCACGAAGAGGCACAGCAACTGGCAGATGAGTTTTTGAGAGCAATAGAGCAGCCAAATGTAAACATAGAATTTGATGGACAACAGGAAAGCAGCTAATGTGCAATGAAACAGAGATATAGTTAAAGCAGCTGCAGAAGCCATTTTTTTTTTTTGTGGGTGCCAATGTAGAGCATTCCGAGGTAGTAACGAAAGCTTAGACATGCCAGGTAATCCTGGCAACTTTTTGAGTATACTTCATCTGATTTCAAATCACAACACCACTCTTAGGAATCACTTATCTCTTTCCATGAATAATGCAACGTACATTTCTACAAACACTCAAAATCAAATAATTGATATTCTTGGTCATGATATTATCCTGTCAGAAACAGTGGATGAAGTAAACAAAGCCAGGTTCTTCAGCATCCTTGCAGACGAGGTCACAAGCCACAATGCAAAACACCTTGCCCTTTGTGTGTGGTTTGTTGACAAAAAAGAAGATATCAGAGAGGAGTTCTTAAGGTTTATTCCTCTGAAGCAGATTTCCAGTGAATATCTGGCTCAGGAAATTTTTCATGCACTTGAAGAACTTGGTCTGATTGTGCAAAATATTCGTGGGCAAGGGTATGATGGTGCTTCAAACATGGCTTCAAGCAAAGTAGGTGTGCAGGCTCAAATCAGACAGGTGTCACCCCTTGCCACATGCATCTACTGCAGTGGAGATTGCCATGCCAGAAGTTCGTAATGTGATTGACAGACTTAAGCACTGCTGTACTTTTTTCCTCTTTAGTCTCAAGAGATCAGGACTTCTGGAAGAGATAGTAAAAAGAGGTGTTGAGGATGGCAGCAGAAGGAAAGTACTTTTGGATCTGTGCAAAACTCACTGGGCTGAACGCAGCACTTTTATCAAGCATTTGTATACCTGGTTGAGGCACTTGAAGTAATTGGATATAGACAGCACCTTGATAAGTATCAGCTTTTCACTGACTGGGACGCAGTGAGTAGAAGTGAGGCACAACAAATTCTAGCAAGCATCACTTCTTTTGACCTCATCGTCATATTCATGATGATTTATAAATACCTGTCTCATTTGTCAGAAATCACCACTAAGCTTCAGAGTACCACCTTGGATATTATCCATGCATACACAATGGTAAGACCAGTAATTTTATCATTTACAATTATAGTGTCCCTACTTATCCAGTAAATAATAATATTTTTCATGTTTTTGTTACTTCTGAACAGATGTATTTTCTCTGCTACATAATTTACTCTGCAGATAACTGATATTAGGAAAGTATATGCAGCAGAGAGAGAGAATGTTGATGAATTATTTACAGTAGTGTATGACCAAGCTGTCTGCATGGCAGAGCATGTAGGATCAACACCATGCCAACCTCGTATTTCTCAATACCAAAAACATCGTAACAACATACCTACTAATTGCATTAGTGACCACTACAAGGTGAATGGAGTCATACCATTCCTGGACCATGTGATCAGTGACTTGGACGCACAGTTTTCTCGTAAGTTCATATGCAAGGAATTTAAAAAATTTTTTGTTTTCTTCGAGTACAGCTGTACTTTGTTGATGAGTTAGTAGCATGTGTATTGTGTTACAAGTTATTAGCATTTATACATTGTAGATATACATGAGGCCACATTAGTCCATGGACATTTGGAGACTGATATTACTTTTTGTTAGTTTAGGACCTAACTGAAATTATGTGGTCAATACGATTTCTGCTTGCTCCAGCTCTGGCTGTCAATGCTTCCTCCTTTCTGGGGTTAGTTCCAGTGGTTGTGTGCCAACAACTGCCTGACACATCAAGGATGGTAGAAATATATGCAAAGGATCTCCCCTCCCCAGATCTTGTTTCACAAAAGCTCACTCGTTGTAAAATGAAGTAAATTATCTTATTAACGGTTAAACTGCTTTAGATGATTACTGATAATTTTTGTGCATTTAAACTGTGTTTTGGATATCTCTGTAGGTATGACAAGGTCCCTGAAGATAAAAGACCCAGCACACCAGCTGCTACAATCAAAGAATGTGATGCTGTTATGTATCCAAACATCCACACATTACTGCAGCTTGCATGCACTTTGCCCATTACCTCCTGTGAATGTGAGCATAGTTCAAGTGTATTGAGGTGCCTCAATAATTACCTACTGCATCCTGTCAGATTAGATTCACAAGATTTAGGTTGAAACTCATTTGTACAGGTCTGTAGCATCCAGCCCCTGCCAGGTAGGACAAACATTCCTTTTACACTACAACAAAAGTTTCTATTTTCATTTGAAGCTGTTGCAGGTCTAATGGAAAATTATATAATGTCTCTTCTTAATAATTACAGGTAAAAGAAGGTTCCTGTAGATAGTTATTATATAATCCCGAGGATGATGATGGGCTCAGTTGTATTGTATATAAAACAGGCTTTTGCTTTGAACTTACAGATCATAGATTCACTGCCATTTTACCAGGTTATTCTTTTTTTGTGGTACATCCAATAATGTCATCATAACGTGTACATGGACATAACAGTATTTCATCCCATCATGTTGCTCCTACTGGCTTAATGTAAAGTCTATAAATGCACATTGTATTGTTTATGTATGTTTAGTCTGGATTATACAATCTACATGCAGTGGTTATTGCTTAGTATGTTTGACTGAAAAGACATTCTCACAGTTAGAAAACCTGTAATATTAACTCTGCCATTGTGTTTGTGATAAGAATTGCATGGATAGTATTGTTTGGAATATTTTGTTGCTCTTTGTTATATTGAATGCAAAAATAAATATAGTATATATGTTCATTTTAATCACTTCATGATATAGCATGATAACGGGTTACGTTGCATTTAGTTCCACCCTTTGCAAAAAGAACCCCCTGCTCAGAATCCTGGGTACAGGCCTGAAATAACAGTAAAATTTAAATATTTTCAGAAAAACAAAAATAGAAGTTTTAAGTAAAAACTGTTACAAGCACGGAGACTAAGACTCAAGGAAACTATGAAAGAGCAAGGGACATCAGAATGTGTCTGACAAAAATATCACTTTTAGGTAAACAAGCCATTGACACTGACCATTCCAATTTGTATTTCAAATCAAAAGTGAGAAAATGTCTGAAACCTGAGCCACCTTCAAATTGGGAATTTTACATGTCCTCCAACACTTGAAACAATGCTATAACTAATCTCTCTCTCTCTCTCTCTCTCTCTATGTGCTTATGTGCGTGTACCAAAATGTTTTAAACAAAATAATATAGCATGAGTTTTTCAGTTTTAATTTTTTAAGTTTTGTCTACTGTGCAACTGTTCAGTGAATAAGAACATAAAAGTGGCTACAAGCAGTTAAGACAACAGAAAATCACCCATTTTCTTAAGGTATTTTTCTTTGCAAAAGATTCTGGAGTGAAGGATTAAGCAGATAGAAAAATTGGGTCAGCAGACAAAAGGACAAGTTGCTTCTGTTGTCTTCAACCTTTAATCTCTTTGCTATGCTGATCATATAGTATATAAGATGAATGAGTAAAAGGGTACACAGTGAAAGAACAGAAGACATGTCAAAAAAAAAATTATTACTTGCAGTTTTATAAAATCCACAATAACTTGTGATATTAAAAAGAACTAGCTTTAATAATGTCTTTTAAAACTACACACTATTCTACAAAGAACTATGAAAATTCTTTTCTTCTAAAGATATGCAGACTAAAGCAAATATTTAGCAACAGGCAGTTTCACAGCCAGTGGTATGGTGAACTAAAGGGTTATATAGAAACAGATAGGGAGTGGGTTCAAAGCAAGCTGTTTACTACTAAACAAGAAACGCACAAAATCAAAATAAGGTTCACTTATAAGAACTGACATGGGTAAAAAAAGAGACGAAATAGATTTGGTCCAAATGCACAAAAAAAGAGGGTGGAAATTTTTCATTCTATAGAAGCTGGTTGAGTTCCGACAAACTGCAGTGTGACAGTCTCAGTCCGCTCAAATATACATTTGTTTACCATTCGTCCTTAGCTGACAAAATATTTCAGAAAGCATAAGCTTCATGCTACTTCTGATTCTCAGTGAAGTGGAAACTTCACAGGAAGATCTGAAATGCTAACCAAGGCAGCAAAAGTGTATATGAGAGACACCAGATACAATGGTCTGTTCAAACATTCCCAAGGTCCGCAGTCAATCTTTTGACAACCTAACAAAGAACCTACTGGAACACTTCCAATTAGTAGAGAAAAAAAAAATCTATAAGCATCTGGAAGAAACCCACCCACTACGGATTGGTGTAGAAAAACAAAAAAACAAAAGAAATCATACATGGGCAGGTCATGCCAAAATGAAAAATTGGAATTCAAGATAAATATTAAAATGTCAATTTATTTTAAAAAACAAGAAAAATAGAATAGAAAGAAAATTTTGTTTGTTTGTTTTTAATATAATGGTATTTTAGAAAAAAATGCAATTTTGTTTTTCTTCTTTTTTTGTTATTTCAAATATTTTGCAAATCTTTGCTTTATAGTTTTTCTTTTAAAAAAAAACAAAACAAACGCAAACAAAAATGCAATCTTAGCTGAGAAAACTACAAAGTCCCAACATTGTTGTGCTGTACACCAGTCTTTAAAATAACTCTTTACATTCAAGACAATGCTGGTGAAGAAGTGTAATGTCTGGGTTAGCTACTGGAGCATGTTACCTATCCTGCACTACAAGTGACTCAGTACCTCTCACTTTGATAGATCCCTACTAGAGCTTTTCACTTTTAGACAAAGGAGAAAACTAAAGTTATCAGAGTAAGCTTCACATGGCCATCTGGTGAAGAAGAGCAAGAAACCATGCCAGAGAGGTCCACAAACGATAGTTCGGTAAACTAATCACCGGCCACCCATTTCCCAAATGATCACAACTAACAATAGCTCACCAAATATAGGTTTCCAGGTTTTCCTCCATCTGGTGGTTGTAAGTGTTTCAATATTCTAAGATAATAAGGTCATAAATGAGAATTAATCAAAATTACTTCTTTAGCTGGAAAAAATTTTTTTTAACTAAACACTTATCTAAAATTGTTAATGTTTAAAGTAAGTATAAATGCCATATTAATCTTTTATTTCAATGATTATATTCTTTTATTAAATTTGAATGAAGAATTTTAAAAAATAAAATAAATTTAAAAGGTGCAAAGGAAAAAAAAGTTGCCACTAATAAAATTAATGTGACAAATGATAGACTTCTTGCAGCAACTATGGCTCACTCTCATAGTAGTTCAAATTAAAGTACTGAACTTATTCTAATGTTTATATTGTGTGTGTGTGTGTGTGTGAGAGAGAGAGAGAGAGAGAGAGGAGTAAATGTATTTATATTTAAAGAATCTTAACCATGCCTTTTAAAAAAAAAATGTTTTAGAGAGTAATATTTACTTTACTTGAAGCCTAATTAAAAGTTAATATTTTTCCACAAACTTCATTTGAAAGTTTGTTTAATTATTTAAATACCAAAAGATACATAAATCCATTTTAGATAAGAAAATTACACAACTTTAGCCATTCTGATTAGATATCACTTGAAAATAACTCTCTGTTAGCACAGGGATAACTATCTTTTCTAAACATCATAGTATCTACAATGATTAAAGGGTTAATAAAAGTAAAGTTCATAAATGCACGGTTTTTGTTTTTGTTTTATTAAAAATCTAATAATAAAATTAATTTTCTGACATTTAAGATTGACATCTAGAAAAAATTTATTGTACATCTTTTCACCACCAGCCCAACATTGAATTCCCACATAACATACCTGAATAAACACTGAGGTAGGCACCAAAGCATTAAATCAGCTATTGTATTAACTCCACCAAAATTAAGACTTCTGAAGCCTTTGAAGATGTAGATTTGAATAGCTAGTGAAGACTTAAAATCTATTACAAATGTTTCGTATGGAAGACAAGTAATACACTAATCAAGCAAATTTATTGAAACAAAAAAAAAACTACCCCTTTTTTTAATCAAAGGGAAGTAACTCTAAGTAAATTAGTTCTAAATGTTCTAAAATGTCACCACTTAAAAAAAAAATTCTTTTGCAAAAGAAAAAAAACTAAAGACCTTTTTAATTTTTTTCTTCACATTCAGCTTTAAATTAGCATGGAAAAAAGAAGAAAAAGTAAACTTGGATTTTAAAATAATTATTTTTTGTGGGTTTGTATAATTAGGAGGAAATAAATTTTGAATAATACTATATAATTAAAAATACATTTTCTCAAAAACAGCTAGAGCTTGCATGTAATCATGCACACTAAGACAGAGCGAATCTCCAGTCATGATAGGAGGGATACAGAATATGGGTAGAGTAGGGAATAGTGTGTGTCATTAGAATTGTGATCAATCCTCCTAAAAAAAAAAACTAGTACTGGTAGAACTCTTTTGGTCAAAAGTTAAAGTGTGCCCAAAGAGATTACAAAATGGCAAGAATCAGCACACTACTGGCTAGGGGGTGGATATTTTTAGGCAAATGATGATAAAACAGTGGGCCAGGGTACCACCCTGATTTATTTCCTCAATCCCTGCTGAGGTATGTGTGTTTGTGTATGGGGAGGGGGGGTGGATTTCAACAGTTAATATCATTATCCCTTGTTAACCGCTTAGCATTATGTAGTTGTTTTTTTTTAACTAGTTACATATACAAAACTCTGCTATAACAATTTAAACATCTTTGGAAAATAGTAAGTTCAACTATGATTTATATATGATCCATTGTTACTAGTGAAAAATAAGCTGCATAGAAAGATGTCAATGTCTTTTGGTATTATGCATTAAATAATCTGTCTGTTTAGGTATGAAAGTGCACTATCACTGCACAAGTACAGATCAGGCTATGCCATATTTAAAGTAACCACCAACAATCTCTTTGAGCTGTTGCATAATCAACACCACTGACTTTCATCCCAGTGTTTTTCAACAGATTTGAAGCAATGTTCTAAGTGAGCATTTGGTATGATGATAAACAAATTTTACATTCATTGATAAACATCTCAATTGCCCACAGATACATATCTATCCCTTAAATATTTTCAAGAGGGTATTCTGAGCAAGAGATCCTTAACTATAAATCAGCATATATATATATCCTATTGGAGGATGAGGTAATCTGTCATACATCTAGAAACCAATAAGTTTCAAAGATGCAGCTATAGTCAATTCCACCCTGAGCTTTACAGAGCCCAGATCAAAACATGTTTGAACACTTTGATGAACTACTAAAGTCCATAATCAACCAAGACCAATTCTACTGAACCAAATGAAAAATTACCTGCAAACTTCTACAAGAAAACCTGCAGCAGATGAATCACCATCAATAGTCTACATCTAGGTGTGAAATCTGTCTGTCTCCGAGCTTCACACTATGCAAAAGGTGCTCAAACAGTTACTGTACATATATTACAAAATAAATGTACATGTACATAAACTGTGGTGTTCAAATAATTATGCCAAGGATCTGTATGTAAATTTTAAAAGATGTGCATATCTTCACCAATCTAGACTTATCATGTATACCAGTTCCCTGGGAGAAGTAGATATGCACACAGCCTGGTGTGGGTGTCAGAATGCTCACCTTTGACTTTTCTGACAACTGTTTATAGTTGGTACATAATGAAATCTTTCATGCTAAACTAACAATGGAAACAAACCTACAAAAAACATTATATACTTTCCCACCAAGTGTTTGGACAGTAATTTTAAAACTTCCATTGTAACAATGAGTCATTTTTGAAGCAATAGCACATAATTAGCTTATAATAAGAAAATTTTCAGCCTTAAAGTAGGTTGTTGTTTTTTTTTAAACTAGATTCAACACAATGCTTTTCATCATAACAATGAATATAATTATCTAATTAAAAACTATTAGCACAAAATTTATTTTAATTTAATAAGGACTTCAATAACAAGCAAGCAGGATACAGTAAAATTAATCCTATTTACAAACATGTGAGCTTAAATATTTTCAACTAAAACACAACCACAGCTGCAACAAAATACATGGAGATTAGTATGGCTTAAACAAAATGAAAGTGAATACTTTACTTGTTTTTAAGTTTCAGATAAAAAGAGCAAAGATAATAAAAACAAAAACAAAAAAGTAGAAAAGGATGAATCAAAAAAAAAAAGAGTAATAAAGTCTTACTTCTCTGATGAATACAGGAATACGCTGAAATTATATTTTTGTGTTTGAGAATGGGAAGAACAAGATGCGAAAGACAGCTGATCTGAAACAGCACAATAATGTTTAACCCAGCAAGTGCTAGCAGAGGAACTTTCCCCAGGAAGCATGCATCTGGAAAACCATAACATGAATTGTGGTATATCCAGTTCTAAGGTAATATCATTCATTCACACACAAACATGAAAATCAACAGAGCTGCAATTCAGAGAATTATAATTGAGCAAATAAGAAATTACTACTAGTTCCAGTCAGCCTTGCTGCTGCTGCTGCTGCTGCACAGCAAAAAAGAAATGGTAAGGGCATTTAAATCAAAGAAAAAAAATTTAAGAATCATGTTTTTATCATCCTGAAAACCAACACATTCTATATCACTATTCCTGTCAAATACCAATCATTTACTGAAGAATAAACCAGGGTTGGCACCAATAAAATATCCTGAAGATTTTTGTTAGATTTCCATAATTGTTTCACACATTTCATTCCTATACTATTAGTTCTAGTAAGCGGGCAGCTAAGCAAATATTTCATTTTTTCATGGTTTTTCTGATGGCATTTGTTGTTGCGCAACAATCTGACTGAAATTTAAAGAATCACTGTCACATTTAATTTAATATAGTATCTTAGCTCCTCCTGGCACTCATTTGATGATTTATCTGTCTGATTTATAAATTACTCATATGATTGCACTATGTTCCTAATGTCCAAAGGTATCAGCTTGTTACACAGATTTAGTGAGGTTTCTTTTCTCTTTTAAAAAATTTAATGTTTACAGATATACAAAGAAAATAAATTTTTTCAAATGTTTCTAGGACACACACACACACATACACACACACACACAACATAGCTATAAGAAACCAAAAGCCAACAATTAAGGAAAGGTAAGATTTTTTTTTTTGTCACAGTACAGTAATCTCTATATTATTTCTCCTCTTGCAACATTTCTTTGAATCAAGCAAAGGATGCTGTGCCTGGAAGCTTAGGGTTTTTGACAGCAGCTCAAAGTATTCTACCTACATTCAGTTGATGTGTTTCTGAAATGATGTCTTTTATGATGCCCTGCTGCAGTTTTGAGGCAGAGTATGCCATCCTTGTCTGTTGATTAATCTTCCTGTTTGCCAGTCGCTAAGAAAGTGCAAGGCAGAATGACTCAATTGTGATTTCCCCATCTTTGTTCTTTAGCTCATGTTTTGCTAGCTTTCTTAATGGATCTCCATATAATCTCATCAGGAAGACCTTGAGCTTCCAGTATTTGCTTCATTTCCTAGCAGTATCTTAACTACATTCTGAATAAATATCCACAGGATGCAGCACAATTTGCAGTCTCTAAACTACTTTATAAGCAACTTGTTTTTTTTTAAATACATTCTCTTTTTTACTGAGAGAAATCCTAATTTCTACCAACACCAAATGTACTTTCCTTTTTCTATTAAGAGAATCTAGTAGTTTCATCTTGATAATAAAATACGAATGAGAAGGTAAAATAGGAAGGCATGCTAGAGAAAATAATTTTTGATCAATAAAGAAGAACGCTATCCTTTCTCAAATGTTATCTGGAATAACACTAACTTTGCCACCACTGTCAAGCAGGCAATGGATTATATAGAAAACAAAATGGCCACTAGAAAAGAATTATTTAGAAGTGCACGGCTTTCCAAGGTTAAGCTGATTGAGAGAATAAAACTGTTTAAGGTTGTGCATTTATGTCTTCTTAGCCTTGGTGTATGTCTTATAACACAAACACGCACACACAACTATTCTATAATGCTGCTTTCTAAATTTATTTTAGAAAAAAGCTAACATTACAATAATAATATAATAATAATAATAATAATAATAATAATAATAATAATAATATAGCAAAAGGTTTGAGGGAGAGTTCTTTTGTTTTTCAGCAAATTCAAAATAAATCTTTTCTAGTTTGTTTATCAAAAACTTACAAATAGAAAAGCATCCACAAATATATATATTTCCAAAGCTAAAAAAAAAAAAAGCTAAATGAATTTTATATAAAATTTAATTAAGCAGCACTAAATGATTTTATTCATTGATAATTAGTAACTAAAAAATAAAATAAATAAAATTTTTATTATAAATATGACTCATATTAAAAATCTAGACTGGCTTTCTGTAAGATGAAAACAGTTAATTAAATAGCCACCACCTCAGACCCTATACACACAAGACTTTTCTTTTCATTTTTAGTTAAATGTTGGGTAATGTTTTGCCGCTTTAGATTTAGTAAACAATAACTTATGTACAGATAGCCTCTGCACCATATTCTCTTCAGACTGGGTTGGGAAACTGAAACTAGGGTTTCTTTGTAAGTTAAATATGAAAATATCTGTAGAATAGATGTAAATGACAAGAAAATAATTTCTAATTTTGCTCTGCATTATCAGTCAGGCTACACATCTCACACAATTACCAAAACAGTGCTCAAATAAATTGAAAGTTATATCAGTTAAAACAGAGAATTCTTTATTAATCATTTAGCTCTCATTTTTTTTAATATATATATTTAAAAAATGTATGGATGTTTCTTTCTCCCTTGACTGGTATTATTTAAATTTCTTTGATTTTTAATGTAGAGTTCAGAATTCATTATGAATTTATCATACAAGACAAATTTAATATTTTAGAATCATCCCTTTAAAAACAACAAAACTTATTTACCAAGAATTCTGAATTGTTAAATTATTATTTTAAATATATAATATAATATTAACATCCACTACATCAATTTTACCAGAACATGCAGAAAATTTATTGCAGAAACAGCTTATTTCCTTATATTTCTATAGTCTATGGTAATATGAATAGCAAGAAATAAAAAGGAAGCTTCAGTATGCTTGTGCTTTAATTTGAATTCCATATACTTGAGAAATAAAAAAAATCACTTTGTTTGCATCGTTTAGTTTAACCAAAAAAAAAAGAAAAAAGCAGCAGCCATATCTCTTTAGAAAGCTTTCCAATTATTCACTTAACCTTCTATATAACACCCTCATTAATATAACCCTTTATAATGACAAATCTGTATATTGTTCCAATTCCATATTTTGATTTACAAGTTTGTTCACCAAATACCAAACTTCAACACACACTAACTAATGCTTCTTGGTATAAGTAAAAACTAATTTGGTATATGGAAGGGTAGGTGACAAACTCTAAAATATTTTTTTTTTTAAGATAAAACTAAATCTAACCATTGTACTACTATTATGCAGTTTATGTAATTAAAACAAAAATACTGCTATTATGATTTTTTTAAATATTAAAAATATCAAAAGATATTTCTGGGTTTATATTCTAGTTTTTTTGGAAAGTCATACAAAATCCAAGCTTTTCTCTACCAAGACACAAAAAAAAAGATAATAATAATAAAGCCCTCAGATATAGAAAAATATGCATTAAATCTCATGCTTCTATAGAAAAGTTAATTTTACTGTGTGATATGGAATTTTGTTTTGTTATAGGTTTACAATGTTCCTCAGTATTTTCCAGTTGTCCAGACAATGAATGCAACTTTTAAATTTGCATAACTAACTGTATCATAAATCAAAGGCCATAAGTTGTCAACAATAGAATACACTTTTAAAAGTTGTGGAATAAACACATGCCTTGTTGTACAAGGAAACACAATCATGAACTAATTTCATTGATTTGGATTTGGAGCTAATAACATGCAACATCTTACGTTGAGATATAAACAAATACAGTTGAAGAAAAAAACTTTTGTGCACAGGATGGCAATTTTTTTGACAGATCTATATTCAAAAGAATATAATAAATAAAATGGGACAGGATAGCAAAAGCCATCGAAAACTAAAATTTTAATAAGTACATCTACAGAGTCATTCATAATTTTTTTTTACTATTCATTCATCTAAGAAAAATAAGAGTGTGACATCAATGAAATGATAAAGTAAACTAATTTATTTATAGGATGTAGTCTAGAAGTCTATTTATTCTGGTAAATGCCTGGTGGAGATTGGTTGCTAAGTTATGTAGTGCTTTAAAAAATATATATATATATGATAAAAGAGGGAAAAAATACACAATTAAAAATATTAAAATCAAAAATGTGATAAAAATCTTAAATTTCCTATATACAGTGTTGCCAATGAAACTGAATAGTTTCTATATTTTTTTTGTTTATTAGTTTAAAACAAACAAAACTAAGTGAATGTTGAAATGGTGGTGTTAACCCTCTATATACTACCTGGGGTGCATTTGTAACCCACTTCCCTTCAAATCTATATGAGCCATAGGCACTATAATACATAGGACTCTTCTCATTAATATAACCCTTGGAAACAACAAATTCATATATATTGCTCCAATCCCACACATTTTGCATTAAAATAAAGACATTCAAATAAAGACTTGGGGTTAGATATCATTATGTGCAATACTATCCTGGTATAAGATAATTCAGATGTTTTCCTTGCTTAGTTTAGGGACCCGTGGAGAAGATGTTGATAACCTCTCTCACTTAAAAACAAAATGTTTAGTTCTGATTTTTACTTCTGCCATCCCATCTCATCTGTTGTGATGAATATGTATTATTATGGCAATAAGCATTGAAATTAAAACAGATATCACAGGTACAATGAAATCAACATTAGTTGTATAGTAAAATCCACAAAGGCAATCCAGATTTCATTTGACCAGAGACTCCTTGCAGTAAAGCCATTGCAAAATGGCTCCCAGGAAGTCAACACTGCTGCAAATTAAAATGTTACAGTCAGTTATCAGTCAACTATATACAATCTACCACCAGATGAGTAATGTCCACAAAGGCCCAGCAGATGGTGTCTCTATTATACTGATATTCACAATAAATGGATGATTCAAGGAATGACCCTGCAAAACAAGTTAGTCACTATCACCCACAGCCAACAACAACTACTGGTAGTCAGATAGAAACTCAGGTGTCCAGAAAAACTGTCTTCAACATGCAAGATTATGTGCCAAATGCCTTTTTGTTGGCTGCCCTCAAGCTCAGATTTTCCAACAAGCTAAACCTTGTCCAGACTATATCCAGTGGCAGCAAATGATATTTTGCTACTGAAGTCAGTTCCATTTAGATATCCCTGACAGAAAGTCACATGTATGGTGTCACTGAGAAGTGTGCTATGCTGCTGTCATTGCTGTGCAAAACAAGCACTATGGTGATAACAATATAATGGTGTGAAGAGAAATAATGGCTGGCAGGAATCCTTCCATAGTTAGCACCCAAGGTCCTGTGACTGGTCAGAGGTAACTAGCTGGATAAGATTGACACTGACAGTTTTGCTTCATCATCAACAAATGGTCCCAGCAACACAGCATGATATACCACTGTTTCTTAGAGATCTAAAATAGACTGGTCAGCCATGTTCCCAAATCTTTCACCCACAGTGCATCTCTCTCTCTCTCTCACACACACCCACACAAACACACACATAAAAATCTAGATGATCTGGGCATGGCTTTCACTTAAGAATGACAATCAATGCCAAATAGGAATGATCGGACTTCTCATTTCAAGCAGGTAGTCTTCTTGGGATAGCCTCAACCAAAACCAACTAAGCCAATTATCTCATGTTTTTTTTTTTTTAATCCATAGGTTGCCAGAAAGTAATTGTGATGGAATTGCTCTATTAATTTCTAATGAAATTCAAAGCGTAATTTGGCTTAGGAATAAATTTATTTTCTAAAACTTCCAATTACTTACTATTTCTTCACAAGTTAAATTCCAATATCCTTCTATTTTCTGTGACCAGTATAAAATAAATGATGATTACTTTGAGAAAAAAGAAATTCTTTCAGATTACATATGTAAAACTTTGAATTTATTAGAACCTCTAGATTAATAAGATTACTTTGTCCCCAACATCATTAAAATGTTTTGCACAAGTTCTGAAAATTCCTACAGTTAGAAAGGTAATAAAAAGTTTTGCTCTGTATAACGAAAACTGCTATGCTGATTTAAATGAACATACTGTGCTTGAAACTTATCAATCATTCAAAAGTCCATTGCTCAAGAAAAAACAGCATGACTCTGTTGAAATAACAGCTTGGGAATAAATGAGAAATTTTGTAATATTTTACGAATCAGAAATCATCAGGGCTAAAAATTGCCACATGCTTTCATGAAAGTAGCAAAAAAATATTTAGACCTGATATGCACTCTAAAATTTTTTTGTTTATACTTGAAAACTCTGCTATACAGATCGCAACAATCCACCTGAAATTGTGCTAGACAACTAAAATAAAAAGTGAACTTTTGTACTGAGCTAAAAAAAAAAGCAAATTATCAAAGTTTTAGTAAAAAAACTATGTTCGAATTACTTATATTATAATAAATGGCTACCTTCATTATAAAAAAGCCAAAAATTATTTTGATAAATTAAGTACATGCAGAATAGTTTGAAATTAAGCACTAAAAGTATCAAGCAAAATGTTTTGAGTTCTCACAACTTTCCGCTGTATCAACAATGGCACCTCTTCACACCTAGCCAACAATCAAGCAATGGGAAAACAACAGAATATGTGCGCACACATTATCGGGGCCTCCAGACCAGACAGCATCACTGAGCAATGTACTGCGAAGAAGCACACAAATTTGCCCTGGGATAAGAACAGCATTTGTCAAATCCACAAATAGTGCCAGCTCAAGTGTAAACTAGTAAACAGGATGGCAAAACTTTTTCTTACCTTCAAAGGCAAGGGATCAATACATTCAGAAACAATGGCTCAATCTGAAAGAGAAAAGAGTGCATTTCAGCAATCATGGACAGCCATATGAGATGCAAGTGATAATAACCATGAAAAAAAAAACAGACTCTACATACCTCATTAGTTAGAAAAGACTATGACATGCCACACGAGATTTAGGTCTTATATGGTCAGCCAACATTTCTAATTGACAATTTTTTTTTTTCAATAAATATCAAATAATTACAAAAGCATAATTTTGTAAATTCATATAAGTTACAACATAAACATGTATATAATTTTATTCTACAACATAAGAACCCAGACTTTATTATTTAGAATTAAATAAAAAATAAGACAAACATATATTTTCATTATAAGTTACTGTTAACATATCATTTAGCATAACTTTAAATCATGACAGAATTGACTATACCAAGGGGCCAAAGTTTATTAAAAACATTATTTTCATTTGAAAATCAGCTAAATATTGTAGTTTCCAATTTCATTGCACTTACATTTGCAAGAAAGTTTGATTGGTGAAAAAACCTAAATTCCTATGAACACAACCTTTGATGACAGTTTCATTATTCTCAAAATCTTAAGAATAAAATATCTGAGACATTCAAATGGAACCCAGTTAAAACTGAAAGGCCATAATCATATTTGGATGGATTTCTTCTTTTTTTTTTAAAATCCCCATTCAGTCTCAACAAGGAATACTCTCTCATCAGAATAATCTATCACTGCAGTTATCCATTATAGTGTGTTAACTTGTGCCACAAGGGCCCAACGCTGCCAACTTTGGCAACAAAATGGCTACTAGAACTCTGTTTTTAGAAGCAATAAGAAGCCATGATGGAGGCCAAACAAACCAAGTTGGTCCCCAATCTTGGCAGTCCAGTAGCCTAAATGCTGGATTTTACTTGAACATCCCCTAGTATAACTATATAAGCTATGTAGAAAAAAAAATCTGAGTGTTTCAAATTCTTTCAAAACAATTCAAACCTAACTAGACTAGAGAACAGTAAAATGCATGCCAATGACAATAGCATTTTAGCATGTACTTCAAGATTAGTATGACATTAAGAGAGTTAGTTTTTTTAAACATTATATTTGTATATTTGCTAGTTATTTCAATTGTACTTGCATACTTTTTTCAGTTTCAAAAATTTCATGAAAAAGTAATAATCTTTATGCTAAAACATTTAATATATTTACATTTTAATAAAATTGTTTATTTTTGATGGTTCATTTTCTAAAATTCTTGTTAAGAAAATTTTAACTCTCTCCATGAATGTAGATAGGAGTAAAGAATTATGTAAAAGCAACCAGATGGACAAAGTTACTCAGCATATACTTGATAATAATAATAATAATAATAATAATAAAAACACCTGCTGGGAGTAATTAATATTTATTGAGTACAAATAGATGCTACATTAATTAATATACACATGATATACCACACTTATTGTTGATTCTCAGTCATTAAGAACCATTAATTAGCAATTAATAAAAATGTGAAAATTTCAAGTACAGATGATTTATCATAGCAAATCTTTACTTTTTACAGTACTGAGATAACTAGTATAGATTTTAATAACTTATCATTGAATAGGATTTTAAAATTGCTGGTCAAATTATGCATTAAACACGTTAGACATTTTGTTCCTGTTTTGATAAATTCATAATTTTTAAATATTGCAATTTCTTGACATATTGCTTAAAAATCATTTTAAATATTAATATAGTAGTACAGTTGCATATACTGAAAAATGTTTGAGATCAGATGAAACAATGTATAAACAAATTTAGAAGGTAACTTCATCTTACAATTTCTTGAAAAGTTTTCACAAAACCTTTTTTTAACATACATCACTGTTCTATATCTATTTTATATGAAAAACTAAAAATAACTGTATAAAACATACATACCTTTAAATAACTACAATTTAAGATAGATTTTTAAAAAATACAACTCAGTTTCAGTTTTTAACATCTAAACTAATCATTTTTGTCCATATGCAACATAAATAAGCATCAAAAAATCATAATAAAAAAACATGATGTTATGGATACTTGCAAATTTTCAATGCATCTAAAAGGAGAAGCGGAGAATTGTTGATCTATTTAAATGGAACACATTCAGGAGTCCCCACAGTGATTTCATTACACATTAGGGAATAACATCTGATATAATAGCTTCAGTGAAGGTTTCACTTCCATCCACACTGAAGTACTTGATATTCCATGTTCAGAGCTGTCAGCTCAAGGGGATTTTCTCTTTTTAAAAATTAAAAAAGGCAAAGGACATTATACATAACACAGGCAAACAAACCTTCAGCATAAATGTGGGCTTACCAACGAAAGTGTAAAGAATAATTTGATGAAAGTCTCACATAATCAGTTCCAAACTTTCATGATAGACGTGTGCCACTAATGTACATGAAATTATCACTGCTGTACAAAAACAACAGAAAAGTACACATCTACGAGGAAGACCAGCCTGGTGAGAGCATAGTGCTGTGGCTGCCCCACACAGGGCCCAGCACTTCCAACTTTCACAGTAAACAGGTGCACTCAATACGGCCACCAGTATTTATTCCATGCTACAAAAAAAACTATTATATTGGCAAATTTGTATTTAAATCTTATTTTAACAGTTTTTTTTTGCTTTTCTTCTTGTTTTCATATTTTTAAAGCAGATAGAAAAATGACTCTATTGCCTGCCAGTTCAATTCTTTATTTTGTTTGATGGTTTCAATTTTAATCAAATACAAAATAATTTAGAAAAAAAGTTTCTCTTTTCAAATTCAAAGTGATTCAGAGAGAAAAAAAAATCAAAGCTTGGCTTGTGGAATATACAAATTATTTGTAGAATTTAATGAATTCTATTTGATATATAACTTAAACATACAAACATTTTACTAGGTTTTGTTTCAAAGGTTTTGTTTCAAGGGAACTTAGGAAATTCCTCTGTATCAGTTTACAAAAGTTAAAAAAGATGTAAAAATTGTAAAGAATGTAATCTAGCAATGCTGCAGACAGAAAAAAAAAATTGTTTTTATCATTTATCTTTTCATATACAAAACCTCAATGTTGTATGGGCATCATTACAAAACCTAACATGATATCCAATCCTGGTATCCTATCAGGCTTTTCTGATAAATAGGTTCTGTTGATAAAAATAAGCCATTCCAAGTGTCTGCCCCTGGAAGAGCGATCTAGCTTTTATCTATTGCATTCATTAATAATGTAATTCTTCAAATTGTTCTGCTTAAGCACATAACCAATTGAAAGTGGGATATGCTTTTAACCACGTGAGAAACGCATGGCAAGTAATTGTCTGTATACACAGTTCAAATATGGCTGACCATCAGGAGCAGCAGCTATGAGATTAGAAGTAGAAAGGAAACCCATATGGAACAATCTGATGGGAGAGAAACTTGTCTGTGAATCAATACCAACATAACTCAGACCATTGGAGATTAAACCATAGCCAGGATGAGCAAGTACATTATGTTAATCCACTGCTCATAAAAAATTTGAAGCCACAAGCCTTTTATGAATGCCCTTAATAATCAGTCCAAGAGAAAGTACCCAGGTGGTGCAAATCTCAGTTAAGTGAACGTGGCAACATATTGGGAATTGTTGAATTTACTGCTCTCATACAAGGAGGCTCTGATCCAAAAGGAATCAAGATAGAAAATATTGATAACTTCATTTGAATATATAGAAGTGCACCTAGGTAAAAATTTCAATAGCTTCTCATGCTAAGCACCCCTCAAAGCAAAATATCTGAGAGTTCAGAAAATTTAATTACCATAGTCTAAACACCAAAGTAGCAAGATGTTTTTTTTTTCTTGACGAATCAACAAAAAATATCTACAACATGCTAAACAAAACAAGATTTTTTCAAAATTACAGACTTATTTGTTGATAATATCTTTGGTTTAACAGTATTGAAATTTAGACTAATTTACATCATTAATTCAATATATTATCCAACTATATTTTTTTCTGTTTGATCTGCATGTCAATGGATATTGAGAGAAGCAAGAGAAAAAATATGAAAAGTTAATAAATTGTCAATATGATGCAGATGAATCAAAGAAACAAAACTAAAACAGGAAACAGGTAATGGACAAAACAAGCCCTAAAAGTTGTAGTTAGTGTAAGCAAATGTAAAAGCCAGAGTGCCTGAATAATTATAATGCTTTCTTTTCATACCAATAACAATTCAATTCCTGCTTACAGTTGGCACTCCTAGGTTGATTCAACAGGTAAGTATACTTGGTGCAAAATAGGGACTACAGGTGGTAGAGAATATAAATGGCAATCCAACTCCACCCATCCTCTTCCACAAGAGCAGCTGACTGAGAAACAAGTATATCGGCAGACATCTATTGGTTAACTAGACATGAAACCAGCCTTATAGATTTCAACTGTTGTAGATTATCATAAACCATGTAGCTGATGGAGATGTATAGCATTCAGGAGCATGATCAACCAATTATTTAAAACCCAATGTAAAAGGGGAAAAAAATCATGAGAAAGAGAACAAGACTGATTATGCACATCATAGTTGATAATATTCAGTAAAGAAACCTGAAAGTGGTCCATAACCTATCAGCAGTGGCTAAAACTCTTGCAGGTGGTACACAACACATTAGCAATTATTCAAAAAGAAATCTTTGATTAACATAAGAAACATCATGTGCAGAAACTTTTTACAAACAGTTGTAGTTGTTGAAAAGTTATTTTTGGTCCATGGATCATGAAATTATGACAGATGGCAAAAACCATATTATGCAAGACATTTCCCTCAATGGCTTGTGCGCCATAATGCTTTCCTTTCTCCTTGTAATAACCAATCTATCACTCTTTTCTTTTTTTTTTAATCAGTAATAGTAACTAAACCCTGATGTCACAATGAGAAACCAAGTTTGAATTCACACTGGCATGGGATTCAGTTAGAAATTCGTGATGATAGAAACTAATGTACAGATTTCCGAGAGCTGCCATCTGGGATATTGTAAATAAACTATTAATAGCTTAACTGTAGGTAAGACTGGGATTGTTTTTCTTTTTTCCTAAGAGAAGACTTTAAAAAAAGTTTCTAAATTAAATTTAATGTTGACATAAACAAACAAGAAATATTATTATGTAATAACTCAGTTATACTCTGTTTATACCACTTCACTAATTTATTTCTCAACATAGGTTGAGCCATAGGAACTCTAACACTGTCATATTTATGCAGTAATTTGCAATCAATTTCTGTCATTACAGCCTTGAGAGTTTTTGCATTACAAATGTGTTGACTAAATCTAAAGCCAGTTCAACAAATATCAATGCTTCTAGGCTAGCATACAAAGGTATCTCAGGAGGTATAAGGTAAGAACTGACATGGCATATAGAGGGTTAATATACTTAAGAATATTTTGGAGCCTGCCAGCTTTTTTAGTCTCTTTTAAAATGAAAATGGAAACAATGACTTCAGAATCCATATAAACCCTATATAGTACATCATCTTGCACAAACAGGATAGACAAAAGTGGTTTGTGGCCACCTTGACAGAAAGCTATCGAAATGCCCATGTAACTTTGAAAAGCACCAAGATTTAAATCTCCTGTAATTTTTCTGAAATTAAAGATGCAGTTTTAAAAAATAGTAATTTTCTGTCTTATTTCTTTAGTTATAGAGTAGGTTTCATTTACTTCATATCACACCTATGAGAAAAAGTTAGTTTTGGGTACAAGTACTTTTGTATTATTTACAAGCAACAAAAGTTCACATTCATGCCTCAAGACCTACCAATGTTTAATGCTGACTATACCACTGTTTAACAGCTAAGCCACTAAACAGAACAATAAACTTTCTTCAGGGCACAATGTTTGCTAACAGTAGAAATCAAAGAACCTAATGAATGTGTCTGTCTATTTGACAATCAGACTGTATCAGCAATACAATTAATTGAATTTCCTAAAACCTAATACTATAGGTGAGGCAAACATAAAAATGCCTTGAAATCTAAGTACATGCTATAATGAAACCAACACTTTTTTTTTAAAACAAGATCTTTCATAGAAATTTTCTTTAATAGTTCTAATGAAAAGAACCAACCAAACATTGGCACTTCTTCACACTTACATTGTAGTAAAACAATTAAGCTATGCGAATGGGGATTAAAATGCCCATCAACTGCACCATTGTTGAACTTTATGAAGAGCTGAAAGCCAAAGTCTGCTTGCTATTACTGGTAAATGATTCCCATAGACTGTAGCACAAAGCAGTTTAAGGCTTTAATAATGAAAAGCGTATTTTGAGCCAAGTTATACTCAGTCAATTCTCTCCTGTCGCCATGTTTAACTCTTAATGCAGGACTTGCACAGAAATAATTCACAGGGTCAAAAGTTTTTTACACAATTTTAATAAACTTGGTTTGTGAGTATTCTATCTTTTCAAAAAAGTTTCTAATAAACATTTTTAAAGTCTTTAAAGCTATCATTATGCATAGATTTAAATAAAAACAATTATATGAAACATGTATCCTAAAAGAAATAGTTTATCATTTACATATTCTATGTTTTGAATAAACCACAGGTGCATCTCAAAAAGTTAGAATATCGTGGAAGAGTTCAATATTTTTTGTCAGTTATTTCAGAAAGTGAAAATTTTATATATTCTAGACTCATTACATGTAAACTAAAATGTTTCAAGCATTTTTTAATTTTAATTTTGATAATTACGGCCTACAGCTAAAAAAAATAGAATATTCCATTTCGAGTTTGAGTAAATCACTATTTATGCAGTATAAATACCATATATCTACACAACCACAATCATGGGGAAGACTGCTGACTTCACAGTTGTCCAGAAGGCACTCATTGACACCCTCCACAAGGAGGGTAAGCCACAGGAGGTCATTGCTGAAAGAGCTGGCTGTTCACAGAGTGCTGTATCAAAGCATATTCATGGAAAGTTGACTGGAAGGGAAAAGTGTGGTAGGAAAAGGTGCACAAGCAAGAGGGATGACCGCAGCTTTGAGAGGATTGTCAAGCAAAGCCGATTCAAGAATTTGGGGGAGCTTCACAGGGAATGGACTGAGGCTGGAGTCAGTACATCAAGAGCCACCACACACAGATGTGTCCAAGAAATGTGCTACAAGTGTTGCATTCCTAGTGTCAAGCCACTCCTGAACCAGAGACATCAGAAGCGTCTTACCTGAACTAAGGAGAAAAAGAACTGGACCGTTGCTCAGTGGTCCAAAGTCCTCTTTTCAGATAAAAGTAAATTTTGCATTTCATCTGGAAATCAAGGTCCCACAGTCTGGAGGAAGAGTGGAGAAGCACAGAATCCAAGTTGCTTGAAGTCCACTGTGAAGTTTCCACAGTCAGTGATGATTTGGGGTGCCATGTCATCTGCTGGTGTTGGTTCACTGTGTTTTATCAAGTCAAAAGTCAACGCAGCTGTCTACCAGGAGATTTTAGAGCACTTCATGCTTCCGTCTGCTGACAAGCTTTATGGAGATGCTGATTTCCTTTTCCAGCAGGACTTGGCACCTGCAATCAGTGCCAAAACTATTAGTAACTGGTTTGCTGACCATGGCATTACTGTGCTTGACTGGCCAGCCAACTTGCCTGACCTGAACCCCATAGAGAATCTATGGGGTATTGTCAAGAGGAAGATGAGACAACAGACCCAACAATACAGATGAGCTGAAGGTTGCTATCAAAGCAACCTGGGCTTCCGTAACACCTCAGCAGTGCCACAGGCTGATCGCCTCCATGCCACGCTGCATTGATGCAGTGATTCATGCAAAAGGAGCCTCAACCAAGTATTGAGTGCATAAATGAACATACTTTTCAGAAGTTCAACATTTCTATATTATAAATCCTTTTTTTTTTTTAATGATCTTATGAAATATTCTAATAATTTTAGACAGTGGATTTTTTATTTTCATGAGCTATAAGCCATAATCATCAAAATTAAAACAAAAAAAGGCTTTAAATATTTCACTTTGTGTGTAATGAATCTAGAATATATGAAAGTTTCACTGTTTGAATTAAATTACGGAAAAAAATGAACTCTTTCATGGTATTCTAATTTTTTGAGATGCACCTGTGCATACATTCACTTTTTTTTTCTTTCTTTTAATAATAAAAATTAAACTGTATTTTGTGTTTGCAGTCACCAAAAAAGATAAACAGGTATGCTATTATGAACTGACATATCAGGAAGCAGCAAGGTTGTGCATAAATGTAGCTGGGCTTGTGTGGTTTCATACAAAGCTATAGCAAGCACTGAAAATTCCCCCACTACTGTCTTTGATCAGATGCAGTTCTGTGCAACATCATACATTGTCAAATAAGATCCTTACATCTCCATTGAAATGGCATGAAAGATCTTGGTTAAGTTTTTTTTTAATTCTTCATGAGAACAAGAGTTACCATGAGTATACTCCTTGATATATTCCTATAAAATACATCTGAAGATGTATGATCAAGTGGATTTGGCAACTAAAACCCCTAAGAAATCATCAAATTCTAACTAGCATTTCTTGTTGACAGATGTGGGCAGTGATGGCATCTAAAAAAAATGAATCATTTTTTTTTTAAGTAATTTAGCAAACTGGTTTAAAATGTGTATAGATATGTAAGATGTTCTTGTAACACTATATACCACTTTCATAGAAAAAAGGTATCTCATATAAAGCACTTGGATTTTTTTCCCTCCATCACTCTCATTAGTTACTGAAGTAGAAACAATGCTTCAGATGAGAACAAGGACCCAATAAGAATGACCACACATTTTGAGTATCTTTGTATAATACCTATTTTTGTCATGGAAACATAGCTGTGATGAAATAACCTAATGTGAGCAAATGCATGCCATTTCAATTACTGTAATACCTCACTTATAACAGCAAGCTGTTATAAGGTTTCTCAGGAAAAAAGTCAATTTCACTTATAATGGCATGCCATCATAAGCAAGGTAATGTTCGAAATGAAAAAGATGATTTTTGTGCTAATGTTGAAAAATAACTTAAGTTGGTACAGCTCAGTATAATTTGCAAAGCAGACAAAAACTTTTTTCAATGAAACATTTCAGGAGTTATCCCTTATTTTTCTCTACCTCATCTGATCCATCACTGAAAATTTCACCACTTTCAACGGGAACAATCTCCAGGGCCACTCTCACACTCAGAAATTGACTTGATCAACTCAACATCATCAACAGAGGCCATGTTCGAAAAGTTGAATTTTACACAAACACCATATATAGGGTGAAAAGCCCAAAGTCCAAGGCATTGGTTGGTCCACTACAAATAATTGGTCTTGCTCGAGACCAAAAAGCCTATTTCACTTATAACCCCACCTTGCTTATAATGGCACCCTTTTTTATAACAACATGCCATTATAATTGAGATAATATGATGTGCAACCTCACTGGAAAAACATTTTCTAAGGATAATTGTTGTAATAACTTTTGAGAACTAAATTAAATACATTACTATGTCTTGCATTTTTAGTGGCAAAATTCAAGGCCTCACTGCACAGTTTATAGTGAACTAGTCTCCCCTTATGGCTGGTGTTTCATAGCAGTACATTCCAGACTTCTGAAACATATCACCTGTCTCATACCTGACTGAAAACTCTTGTTACTGGCATTATTTGAGAAAATAAATCTCCAGTTAGACTTTAATAACAAGCACAATCATTGCTCGAATGTCAATGCCAGTTTGCAAAAATGAGTTTCTTTTATTTTCATTTGGTAGTATGTATGCACCACTATTAGCACCATATCTTGAGTATAAAATAAGCTACATTTGCAGCACATGGATGTTAAAGCTTTCAAACACCCAATGTAGAAATCTAATTTGTAAACCAACCATCTGATAGTAAAAGCTGACAAAGCTATTAAAATGGAAGTCTGAAATATTTTGTTTGCCTTTAAAGAAAGCAACACTCTTTTAGTACAAAAGCTGCCAATCCTTTTTCTCTATACTAAACAGATAGTCACTTCTCTCAACCTTTTCAAATGCAAGTAATGCTATGGTTGCAATGTCCAAGATCCACATTACAAATACCAGTGTTTTATGATATCCATGCTCTACAGTGCTGTTTTCTTGGTTAATAGTAGTCAAAACATTTTTCATTACATACACTTTAACAATACAGAATGCAAATGGGAGCAGAAACAGACAACATTTCAAAAGGTATGATTAGCAGATTAATATTTGCACCTTGTGGATTATACAACTGCAATAAAATAGATTTGTTGTTTTAATGTGATTCCTCAATATAAACTTAGTAGTTTTGACTGTTCTGAAATCATACCTGTATCTAATTTAATTAACTATGCCTTTATGAAGTAACTTTGGGCTGTTTTAGACTTGCATCTAGGTTTAAAGCATTTTGGTATTTTTTATAACAATAAAATAAACTTTTCAGACAGCAATTACTTCTCTTAAAATAAGGATTTTGCATTAAACATTAAAGTGTAACTCCTCTCTACTTAAAAAAAAAATTGGATAAAATAGCTAAATGGAATAAATAAGTATCCTTCAGTGTTTGTAAACAAGCCATTTGGCTCCACAATTTCTTTAAAATTCCTATTGTTAGAAAAAAATATATCTCAGTAACAATCCAATTTATCTTCAACTTTCCATATTATACTATTAAAAAATTAACTTATCTTAAAAATATTTAGAAAATTCAGTTTTTGCAATAGCAAAAGATAGGTAAAACAAAAAGTACAGAATTCTTTTAAAATACATTTAAAGGAAAAAATAAGCATACTATAACATCAAAATTGTTAAACTGTGTATCTTACTAGATTACATTTAAGAGAAACTTTACTTATTCATAGATACCATGCCAATAAAATGTGTTTCTCTAGTTCAATCTTCATAATGGAATTTTAAATGTTAAGCAAAATTCTTATTGCTAATAGCTTTACTATTAGTTTTCAGATTTCAGTACTTTTTCATTTACCATTATTTTCTTAAATCTAAGAGTTCTTATAACATCAGAAAAAGTACCCACTCTTCTCACAAGCAAATATTTCACCTATCTGAACAAAAAGACTTAATCATACAGTATAAACTGAAAGTAGTTAAGTGTGGATAATATTAGGATTTCAGCCAGGTCCTGTTCAGATTTCACATTAACACAGTTTGCAAAATAATCTGGCATGTTTTTGTTAGTTTTATACCAAATCTCTGCACAAGATTTTTTTCTAATAGCATTTTCACTAACTTTTCCAAATGACTTATTGTCTAAAAAGACTAAAACTAGACTCATTTATAATTTCTTCAATTTCATTTGAGAGAAGCATTTGAAAAGATAAGCAAATTGCAGAATAATATGCAAATGTTAAAAACTTTGTTATAGACGTTATGTATAATAACCTTTAGTGACTGCTGCTTGAAAGCCAGGGAGACAACATTGAAAAATACAACAATGCAAACCAAGTATACTGCAAACTGGTAGGAAAAGGAAAGACACTAAAGTGTATATATGATGATCATGACAAAGAGGAAGGCTCTAATAAGGGAAAGATTAATTTAATTCAAGGAAGTATCCCAATGTCTGATACCAATATTCCAGAAAAGCTTGTCTCATTCCATAGCAATGAAACTTTTCTCCCCATGGTTCAGCTGTTTGACCTGTACATGGATCTTATTATGATTCAAAGTATATTGATCTATTCATAAAGGAAATTACTTGTTCCAAAATGGTGCTGAAAATGAAGGAAAAAAAAGATGAGACCAGGTATTAGGTTGTTACAAAGGTTTTGTTGGTTTTTTTACCACAACAATGACTTCATATTGTTGCTGAACATGAAGTTTATTAAACAAGGTAAGTTCCATTACCATCAATACACTTCTGCCAATGAGTTACAAGTGCATTTATACCAATTTTGAAAAAAAATCTGGATTTCTGGAGTCAATAAACTGTTGGAAGGCAGTTTTGATTGCTGCTTGGTTGGAGAAAGATTTCATGTGGAGGAAGCTGTCAAGATACTTGAAAAGATAGTAGTCTATGGGAGAAAGGTCTGGTGAATAGGCTGGGTGAGGGAGAACTTCATGCCCCAACGTGTTCAGTTTCTGAAGAGTCAATTTTGCAACGTGAGGACGAGCATTATCATGGAGCAGGATTGGGCCTCTTTGATTCACCAGTGCCAGCTGTCATTGGAAGAGTTTCTGATGAACAACGTTTAATTCACAATAGCACCTTTCAACTGTGATGGTTTCGCCAGGTTGCAAGAAGTTATAGTGAATGACACCAGTTGCAGTCCACCAGACAGTGACCATGCATGACCTTCTTTGGGTGGAGGCTAGGTTTTGGAATGTGTTTAGATGCCTTGCCTCTGTCAAGCCACTGTGCTGATCATTTTAGATTGTTGAAAGGATCCATTTTCATCACACAATGAGGAAGTCAAGAAATGGGTTGTTTTTGTTTCTTATGACATGCGAAGAGCAGATCTCCAATTGATGATTTTGTTGTTCATCAACTCGTAAGGCAACCACTTGTCAAGCTTTTTCACCTTGCCGATTGCATCAAGATGCAGAGAAAACATTGACAGTGCTTATGTCAAGCTCTCCAGCAATTTCTCTCTCAGTTTTTCTTCGATCAGCTTCAACTGAGGTTTTCAGACAGTCGTCATCACAGCTGGAAGGATGTCCTCTACCTTCCTTATCTTTGAGGCTCACATCTCCTCATCGAAACTTTGCAAACCATTGTTATACTATGTGCTCATTTGTTATGTCCTCACCCCATGCTTGCTTAATGTTACAAGTTGCTTCATTCACTCTGTGGCCTAGTTTGAATTTGTGAAGCAAACTGGCATGAAAAACTTTTCTATCCATGTTTCACTCAGCACCCTGAAACAAATATCCATTTAATGATTTTTAAAAAGGTAGGTTTATCATAATGTGTGCCAAAGCACACACTACAAAACGACATGTAACTTATCTACATACACCTTCACAAGCATACAAAAAATGATTCCCAAATTAAGATAAAAACCGACAAAATGTTTGTAATGTCCTAATAGAATGTGTGAATACCATATTTTTTGGTTTCTGGGTCGATATTTTTTTCTTGAAAATTTCAGCCTGAACATATAGTCTAATTCAACCTATCTAAGGCTGAATTTATTTTAAAATCATGGAGAAATGGAAATCTAAGAATTTCCATGATAAATATTCTGTAATACTGTGATTGAAAATAACTATTTTGTGTTAAAAGTGTTTTTTATTTTATAAAAACTAGACAATGACAATTAATTTTGCTATAAAATTTTTTTAGCCCTTTTCAAATGATGCTTTATGTTTATTCAGAGTGCAAGCATATAATATTTTAAAATTTCTAAAAGTTAAAACTTTAGTACTTTTGATATTTATTTAATTGAGTACAATCTTGGGACAAAAATTCTACAAATTAAATCAAATAAATAAATTTAATTTATAGACAATTACTGGTATAAAAATAAACAAAACCCAAGTCAAAAGTACAAACAAATACACAGTAGTATTACATGACTACTAATATTACAAAATTACCCATAGTGAACCTCAAACTTTTTCACACATGTGCACATAAATATTTACAAAATGGTGGATGGAAAAACATTTTGTCAGTAGACTGTCAGATCCTTAGGTACATCAAACATCATCCGAGATCCATTACACTGACTTCATTTAATTGTCTTACAAGTGTGGTTAAATAATATCTCGAGCTATCAGGCTTTACATGACAGACAAGGTAAAACCTATTTATTGATTGATAAGCAAACTGATCAGCTGACTGGCAGTAAATCACCTGTTAATTATGATAGCCATGTCAGAATTTTAAAAAATAAACAACAGATTAAATACAGATCAACAATTTTTTATTGTTTTAAAACAAAGCTCTCTAATCCACCTCTGATCTGACAGCAATCAAGCACTTTTTCAGATCTTTGATATAAGTTCTACATCACAACAAAAGATCACAGAAAAGTTGCTACTCTGACAAAAATAAGACAAAGCAGCAGCAACACAAAAAAAATTTTTTTAAATTCATTTTTCAAACATTATTAAATTATAGCTTAATCATAACATGGTTGTTTCTGAGCTCGTGCTCTCACAGATTTTCTATACTAGAGATTTGAATATCTTTCATCTGGAAATTAACCTATCTAAGTCCCAATATCCAATTTTGGCCAAAAAATTACCATTCAACCTATCCTCCCCATCAACATATATTCTGGAAAATAAGGTATTTAGTCAATAGATGTTCCAGACGAAAATGAGATTTAAATTATATCAAATTTACTACAGAAATAACACAAAAGTGGGTCACTTTCAATAGAAGTATTCAAAAACATTATTTTCAACATCTCACTGACAATTGTGAAATTACACCTGTGAATGTTTTATGAATCTTCAAGGAACAATGACACTTCCCAAACTGAAAATAGTGCTTCATATCATTCGGACAGTCAAATCAGATCCAAGATAGTTGTTTGATAATTTTGGTTTTAATGGAAGCTAAGGATGCACGTGATTTCATCTACCAAGATTAATACTAAGACAATCAAATATTTGAAGCATCATAACTTCAAAAAAAAAGATTTTTTTTTAAGTAAAAATATCTGAACTTTTATAGTAAAGTGTCAATTTATGCTATTTTAGAGTTTAAAGAGGGACATGCCCAGAGCGACAACCCAAAATTTTACTCAACAAATTGGGACTATTCTTCGAGAGCTGCCTAGTAAACTGGATGTTAAAAATTATGGAATCAGAATTTATCAAATTTTAAACAAAATATGGCAACAATGAGCCTCATTATGATCTGATTTAATTCATTCCCCCCACTTCACTTACAGTGTACAAAATTAGAATAAGAATATGTACACTTCAGACATCTGACCTGCAGTTTTTTTCCGTAGTATGGATTCACTGATAATGGATAGTTAAAATCCAAAAATCGCTCTAATTTTGTTGAGGTATGGCTTTATTTTCACTGGACTACAAGGACACAAGTTTGAATCCTAGTCAAGATTGGCTCAGTGTAGCAAACATACCTTTCTTCACCAGTTGACTCCCCAAGTTTCCTCTCACATCTAGAACTCTTCGATTTTCTTCTTTTTTTTTGTAGAGGAACTGTCCAGAGTAGGCATTTGGCTAACCTCCACATTTTATTCTCCACTTGGTTTAAGAAATTGACACCAGGTGGTTTCCTCTGGTGGTTACCTTATGTGACAATGTCAGCATTTAGGTTAAAAAAGTTTATTTACTACCCAGGAATTTTTTTTAAATTATATACAGATAGGTAGATATATGATTATGTTTTAAAAAAGCATTCTATTAACAGTCTCTTGAAATCATTCATTTATTTATTTTGTTTTTAATAAAAATTCTATCCTATTTTCTTAATAAAGGTCAAAGCACCAAACAAAATAATACTTGTTCATCTATAGTTGTTGCTAAAAGACAAGCAAAACAATTGTAATGGTTTAATTTTCCTGCAATGTACACAAAATTTACAGCCTTAATAAAATGTATACAGCCTTTTAGACTGCTACCGTAAAGTTTATTTAAGTCCAAGGAAACAATTGTCAGCTTCACTGTAAATTGAAAGAAACTTGTGTTTTTTACTGCTTCATTGGATTCAGACCATTATCTCACTGAGAGCTACAACTTGGAGTCATGTTTCTAAGTGTACAAAGACCATACAAAGCCTGCATTCTCCCACCGAACTGTTTCTATCTGGTGCTGACCAGACAGCTGGTTGATACACTGAATTATAAAGCACAGTTTGTCTCCTTACTATAATTGCTGTGGGAGAGTGAGAAAATAACTTTTTAAAATATATATTTTATGAAAAGCCTTTATATATTTATTGACTAATAATAAAACAAAGTAAAGCAAATAAATGAGGTTAATAAAGAAAGAATAAGAACTGGCATTTGCCGTTAAATGTCTAGTGAATGGTCATAAATAGACTAAAGTGACAGAAATGCCAACAATCTTTTTAGAAAGATTTATTTAGACATAATAAACCAAATACTAACACGTTACAAAAAAGAAATAGACATTCCAAAAGCCACCTGTACAGTGAGTCAAGCTTTACACAGCATTTATTTGTTAACTCAACAGTTGGTGTCTGGTCACACCTAAATCTCACCTATTCAGTAATACAACTGACTCGTATATAAATTTTAAAAAAAAATTATGTAGTTATATAATGTGATTTATACGCATCATTAATTGTAGCTGGAAGGTTTGAAATGTTTCATTTTTCATCATTCAAAATAATGTTAGTAATTTTTCTTCTATTTTAAGGAACAATAAAAAAAAATTAATTAAAATCAGTGCAATGCTAATAACAGGACATCCATTTACAGTCCTCATACTTTTGGGAACAACAAAGTAGCACACTTTTGCAATGAGACATTTTATCACTTTTTTTTTTTTTTTAAATTCCAGTAATGCATTCAATTGAGAAGCAAATTAACATTCTTGAAAACCTGAGTAATCAAAATGGACAAATTTCTAAATTATACTGCTGCTGGTCAATGTTGCCTATTGAAGTAGGAAAGTAGATTTACCTGCGCACATAAAGCGCTATGATTTTCATCGTTTAAAAACTGACCAAGGTTAATACCTCCCCTACCTCTAACCAGCCAGCAGGCCATATCCACCCTTGCTTGAGACTTCGCTTAGTGGTAATAAGGATGCAGAAAGCCAACTTGGCTTACTTAAGGCTACCTCCCACCCAGGGAAGAGTTTTTTCTTTTTTTTTTTTGAATAATATGACCACTAATATTGCTAAGTGTAGACAGTAAAAACTTTGTCCACATGCTCAGAATAAAAATCTCAAGTCCAAACTGGTTAACTAACATTTTAAATATTTCAGTATATTATAAATGCTTGAAACATTCCAGTGAATCCATCTTGAACTTTTTAAAACCTAATAATTCAAAATTTTTTGCTGAAATGTCTCCAAAACTCCACTGCATATTCAGGATATGGGCAAACAAAGAGCACACAAGACATCCACCTCTAATGCAGAAAATCTCAACCAAAACCCTTCAGAAGGAAACCCATCCAGCCAGCTGGTGAAGAAAGGTGACAAGCAGTGCCAAAAGGTACACCAAACCAAGCCAATCCTCAACCTTAGTAGTCTACCACTGGGCTACAGTGCTGCCCATATTTCCATTAATTAGTACTAACATTATACTAGAAGCTGAAAGTAGTTCTTCACATTTCAGATTTTTTTTAATAATAACCACGAAGTAGGTTAAAGATTGAAAAATGTAGTTTAATTTTAAAATCATATTTATCTTTCCCTATTTTGTTTGAATAATTATAATTTTGTTTTTGAATTCCATCTTATAGACTCGTATTATAAATTATTCAGTTTTATCTGATAATTGTTTCATTTCACCATTAACTCCAATATAAGATACCCAGTACTGACAAGGTTTATTTAATTTAGCTTTTATTTTTAAATACAATGGACAAATTTAAAAAAAATTTTTTCTTATTTTCATAAATTTTAGATATTTTTTCCAGAAAATTTAAGGTTAAAAAAAAAATAATTAAGTGTCATTAAACACTTCTATGATTTAAAAGAAAAACGTTCCTAATTTTATCCAAATTATTCTAAGGTGGATACACTGAGAGTGATTACTGTCATTTTGACCGGGCATCAAAGAAAATATAAAAGGTTGTTCCAGTTATACAGAGAAATTAGGAAGTAGAAGATAAACTAAACTATAAAACATTCTGCTAGCTACAAATAACCAATTTGAAATGAAGTTTCAAAGAATACCAATAAGATGAAACTGAAAATAATCTGGAAGCTCTCTCACATACATGATAAACAAGGGGATTCAAATGAGAACTACAATTAAAATGACTATTTCTTTAACAAAAAAACTAATTTTAGGTGTCAATGTTGAGTATAAAGCTCAATGCTTTGTGGATATACACAAGGCAGAAACTGGTAAGGACTGCTTGTCATCTGAGTTTCTGGTCACTGAAAATGTAAAGGAAATTTCTCCTGCAGAATAAAAAAATTGCACTATTATGTGCATATTTCAATGGTGTGTAGAAGCAATTTATTAATACAAATTTTGGATATAGTGATGAAATGGAAACTTCTATAACTAAGCAAAATGGCAATGTAAATGTGGCTTCTAAAGCAACCACAAAAAAGGAGAATTTTTTGAAGACAAGTATCTAGGTATTGTGGAGAAAGTAGCATATGCAGTATGTTGAATAGTAGTCAAAATTTGTAACAATATAGTAAACATGAATATCTAATCACTTTGCAATAAACCATCAACAAAGAAGATATTAGTGAAAATATACTGCAGATTTCTTTTAAAATTTCCCTCATGTTCAGGGACAGCTTGAAAATTCCCACATTAAGTTAACTTGTGTACACATGAATCACACTGCATCAAAAGTAAATTTAGCCTCAGATTAAAACAAACTAATGTACTAAATTTCCTGTTTCACATTGTCCTGACAAAATGTGAGTTTCAGCTGCATGCAGGAAAAACTAAATTAAAAGTGCAAATATTCAGGTAAAAAGAATTTGATGTACCAATCAGAAAGCATTTACAAATTTCCAAATAAAGTTCACTAGCAGATGTTGAAGAGTGAAATCTGACAAAAGATAAAAGGACACAAAGTCACTGTAGTTAGACCAGATAAGTCAAGTCAAGAAAACAAAAAAACCAAAAAGTGTACACTACCAATCAGAAGTAAATTAATCTTTTTTCTTTTTTAAAATTGCATTTTAATCAACTACTCTTTCCTTATTCAAAAAGAAACTAGATACACATTCTGACCAAAAAAATAAACTGAACAAATATTTTTTTAATGTCTTTATTTTAGAGATTCAACAGGTCATGGTAAAATAAGCAGTTTTTTAGTAAAAGGTATTAACATTTTTTCAAACAAAGCATACATTTTAATAAAAGAACATAAACATATATTTGAAACACAGCAACTAAGCATGCAGAGAAAATAGATGCATAAAGACAAAACAAACCAGTTTCTAACTATGGTAGATAAATTATTTGACAAAAAACTAACTTTGCTCAAATGGTGTTTCCATAATCATCATTAGGCATTTTCCAATAATAAGATAAATGAAAGTATATGTATTCAAAAAGACCTTAACCGATATAAGCACAAACATCCTAACACTCAGAATTAAGGCAGGTTAGCAGAGTAAAAGATACCCTGCTTCTTTCTCAACTTTCTCATCTGGTCAGCATGACTCATTTTGCTCCCTATGTATAATTAGATATTCAACATCCAGTTAACTCTACCCTGTTCTGTTTAACAAATGATAAAAACTGTACTGCATTTAATTTTAAATACAAAACAAAAAAGCAGGCAAGTGTTTTTTTTTTAACTTCATTTAGTAAATGTGTGTATTTACCAAAACAACAAAAAAGGGAAAAACTGGAAACGATGAAAACAACAGAAAAAAATAACCAAGGCTAGTAACTAAACTACTGGATGACCAAGGTTACAGGTACAAGTTTAATTCCCAATCTGGATCAGCTCAGTTTTGGCATATCTCCATGGCATGGATTCTTCTTGCTTTTCTTCACTAGCCAGTCACATGAGTTTCCTCCCACATCTATACAATTTGGTTCTAGTAGGAATTTCCCTGCTTGTTCCTTCACACTGCAGAATACTCACCAGCACTGTCTTCAAGGTAGAGATTATCTCTGTTGTAAGTAGTAGTATGTGACAAAATGCTACATAGCTGTGAATACTACATTTACAGTAAAGGGGAGTATTCTTGATTAGTTAAACTGGCATCAAAGTTTTCCTGAAGATGCAAAAGCTAACTAAAATGTATAACCTTTAATCTTTCTTTTTGGTCAATTAGCATTAGTGACTAATTAATCATCTGTTAACTCTCTGCAAGACATCAAAGATAGAAACAATAAGCAGGACAAAAAACGCTTTGAAACTATTAGACAAATGCCAATCAATCACAATTACAGATATCAGCCCTCATTAACTGTCTCTTAATACAATATATGAAATTAGTAAAAAAATAATTAGCTAAGAAAAATAATAAGTGTGGATTCTAATTTCATTATCAAAATAAGGTGCAATTCTGGCAGACTTCACAAAATGTGTTAAAAATTTTCATCCTTTTGTTTGTTTTAGATAACTAAAAACACCACCAGAAACCAGTCAACATGCTTTCATTCGCATAAAGATTTTTCCATAAAATACCAGCTAATAGTAGCCAGACAAAAATGAGTAGGCCATTATGCCAGAGCAGGTCTGGTAGCCTAAGTGCAGTCTTGACATGTTTATTGCACTACATACTAATTCTTGTTTCTAAATTCCCTCGACTCTATTGAAGGAACCAGGTCAGCTTTGTGGACATACTTCCAGTAGTTTTCTTTTTATATATTTCACTGGATTTCTAGTTGAATACCCATCTTCCTGAGATTTAATGCTTCTGTTTTGTTGAAATTTTAGTAGTTTTTATGCATCAGACATTTTTGCCTACATGTCTGCTTTGCCACCCTAACACAGAGTGTGTATGTTCATTTTCCCTCTTTCACTTCTCACTTGAAGCAACATTACAAAAAAAAAATAAAAATCAAAACCTCAATGTAATAAAGGTTTATTAATTCCAAACCTCTGTCAGATGAACTGTTTGTCATACATAAAGAAACTTAAAATGTGTAGTACAAGCTTTTTATTCTTCAAATAAAATTTGTAACTATTTACAGATATACACAAATACAGTTGAATAGAAGCGAGAGATTTATTATCTGTTAGCTCTGGTGCATTATCAGTATTTTTTTGTTATCTGGTTGAACATACTGCATTTTTATAATTAACCAACCTTTTTCTGATGTTCTCATGAGAATTAGTCCTTGAAAGAAAATTTAGAAGCTGCAACTAGTGTTAGCAAATGAAGAAAAAAATTTCATACACGCTGCAATGTGTTGATGAGTATATAAATTTTAATTTGTGCTCACTGCTTGTCATATATCAATCTCTACACTGAAAACAATCCTGATGAAGCAGTGTAGTGCAGTGGTTATCACAAGTGCACCTTGAGGGACCTGGCACTTTTGACTTTAGCAGAAAAATCCCAATTAGAACTCTTCATTTTATAGATTGGGCTTTCTGGTTTCCTCCCACAAGATAACTCACTCCTAATGAAGAATAGCAAGAAGAAACCATGCCAGAAAGGTATGACAAACTGACCAGCTGGCTACCCACTTTTGTACCAGTTGAATAATTTTACTTGTTGGGTTTTTAACTGACTAAAAGTTACACAGTTGGTAAAATTCCATCTCTGTCAGTAAGCAGATTAATTTTTGAATGCTGTCCCATGAAAAGAAATTACAAGAACTGATTATCATCCCTTTCATGCTGCTATCACATCTTAAAATTGTGTCTATCTAACTTTAATAATGTAGCAAAATAAGTTAACAGTAGCTAATTTCAAAAAAATGAATTTTATCATTTGTGGACAGTCTGAATGTAAGAATTTTGATTCATTATAAACTGATGGCTTTATTCCAAAGCTCTATTTCACAACAAATTTTCATGTTAATCTTAAGCCAATCTCAGTAGTTGTATTTTTTTAAAACATGCAATCCAATTTTTTGTGAATGCAAGTTTGGTTACTGAGATGCTAAGAGTATGATGAACTGACCGAAAGTTTTTAATTGAATATCAAAAGATTAAAAGAAAGATAAATTTGATGTGGACAAGTTTACAAGTTAATATCTGATTTATGCAACAAAACAACAAAAAAATTATGCAGATTCCAATTCTGTGAATTTTACCAAGTCAATAATTCTGACAGTTGTTGTCCATTTTTCCATCTTCTTACGGAGGGTTATTTATACTGCAAGTGTTCAGCTAGAGTTAAGGAAACAAACAGATGAGGAAAACTAGTCAAAGAAAACCAGTTGTGCTAAACTTTGAATAAATCTTAATACTCAAGAAAATACCAATACTTCCAAACACCATAAAAAAAATAGGTATAGCATGTGCATTTAATTTCATGGTAGCAGTAAATTTTTTAAAAAATAGTAGCATATTCACCAGCCTTTATATGTAATTCTGAGGCATAAATTTGCATTTTTAGTATATTGATATTGTAACATGATTAACTTTTTTTTTTTTCACTGGATAAATTTATCAATGTTCTGAAATAACGTTTAAAAAAATATGGGCTACCATCCTCCCAACCTCTCTCAAAATCTAATTTACAGCAACATGAAGCTAAAATGAAATCTTGATTGACCATAAAATAATGGGGTTTGCAAATAAAAAGTTTTTCAGGTTTTATCCACGTGTAAATGAGTGGCTTGAGTAAGGTCATGTGATCCACTATATCCATTTAACCTGTGTGCAACTATTCAGCAGTAATCATGGTATGATAAGAGATCTAAAGAAAGATGAGTACCCATGAAACTGGCTTACTTATTAATGATAACAAATAAGAGTGTTTAGTGTAAATAGAAACAGCCAGTCATAAGATAAGTGATGATGGCCTGAGCATGCAAATAAGTTGTTATAACAGACATGGTACATTAGACAGAATAACAAATCTTCAATAAAACACTGATTTCCACATGTTGCCAAGAGGAATGCATTAAGAGTGTAGCAAGTCCTATCCACAAGTTAAGGCCCACTTCTGAAGACCAAATGGGTTCATTATAATGTCTGACTAAAACAGGACAATGAAAATCATGCATAAGTCTATGCTTTAAAGCTCACAGGTTGTAAATTCTGGATTGTATCATTGAGATGGGTCCTTGAAGTATCAAACTGATGATTTCAAAGAATGATAGTAAGATTAAATAAAAAAAATATGAATCCTTAACAGATAATGATCCCAGAACATGGCAACCTGTACTTGTTCCAACTCAAAACAAGGATTTTCCACTCAAGAAATTACCACAGGATACATGTTTACATAGATAACTTTTTTTTGTTTTTTTTTTGATTAGAGAGATGAATTTAAGTTTTCCACATTCATTTACTGGTTATTTCTATCTTCACTTCTGAAAACTGCTAATAAAAAAATTTTAAAAATAAAAATAAAATACAATACAATTTAAAAGGAAAGATTAAATGCAAATTAAAGGAAAATTAGATGGGTGTTTTAAAAATATTAAAGAAGGTATTTAGAAAACAGAAACATTTTATTTACAGAGAGGCTTTTTTTTTTAATGTAAAAAGTTTAGAAATTATTTTCCTTTGTATTAATGATTTTAAAACATTACTCACAGCTTTCATTCATGTCTTTTCATATTCTTTTCTGCAGTCTGCCTAATATTTTTTTGTTGGTGCTAAGCTCATAAGACAAACCTGTGGATGATACAAACAGAGCAAAAATATTTTAACTAAAAGTTGTTTTTTTTAAATAAATAAATTGTATACAAGTTATAATTTAAAGCATCTGTCATCATGGATTGCATTAAAATTTAGAAACATGTTTAATTTTAAACATCTGAGAAGTTTGCCATATTCTTTAAGCTGTTTTGTTTGTGCAGCATGGTAGTCCAATGGTAGACTATTGGAGTGCCAAAGTCAAGAGAGAGAGTTAAATTCCCACAAAGGATTGACTCAGTTTTGCATAGCTACTGGCTGCCTGGGCTTATTCCAAGCACTCCAGTTTCCTCAAACATTTAGAAAAATGAAGAGTTTTAGTACAGATTCCCCTGCTGAAGTCAAAAGTGCCAGGCTCTTTCAGTGCAGGATTGGCATCCTCTCATCAGGGTTGTCTCCCTTGTTTTTGTGTTTTGTTTTTTTTATAGTCTACAAACTTGTTTAAGCTGCAAATGTTACTATTTTCTATTTTTTTAAAATGTGTTTCTCTCATCATTGATTTTATTTTTTTTGTGAAAACTAACGTTTTATAGCAGAAATTGGCAAGCTGGTCTTATGCCGAATGCATTTCTTGCCAGTTGGCCTAGAATCACCAATATAATGCAATAAAAAAAGTGAAGAATATGGAGGCCCTGGACTTATTTGCAAATCTAGCCCTACTGGATCGCTGCTTATCAAGACATTGAATTCTAGGGTTACTCTTTCTTAGTAAATTTTTTTTTTGTTTTTGTTAATCATCATGAACTAAGCAGCCTAGAACTGGAGGATGTATGAGGGTAATTAAGGAAGCAAATACAATATTTCAGTAAATAACATTCCTGTTGCAAAAAAGGTCAGCCTTACTGAACATCATTCTACAAGAGATTGCCTTAATAATTGGTAACAAGATTCTGAATAAAAAATAAAAGCATTTAATTAGAAAACTGGTTTTTAATTCAATATATTTTAGCACAGGCTGATTGCTGTTCTCAAAATAACAGGATATTAACTGACACACTACATCAGAACAACAAAAAATTTTTAAAAAAAGAAAACTTCTAAAATTATTCCCGGTAGCTGTGTGGTAACAAAATTAATGAAATAATTCTATGATTTTAATTTTAGCAAAATAAAATAAGGTATCTTAAGATAAGTAAGTGATTTTTAATGCCCAGCATCTATTTTTTTAAAGATTCATTTGTATCTGTGAATGCTTTATTTATTCAAATGTTACACTTGGCTTGTTGTGTGTTCTTGTGTTTTTATTTGATGAACTACAGCCATTAAGCCATAGTACAGTAAACATGGATGGTAGAATAAACAATTGCCAAATGAAAGAAAACACCAAAAAAAAAAAAAATAAAAAGGAAACCAAACACAATACAAATGCAATTGGAATGCAGGCATAAGAATCATTACTTTCTGCCCTGGATACAGAATAGAGGTCTCACACTCCTAGACACCTCTAAAAAATTTTGAAAAATTAACACCACAAAATGGAGAGATTTTGTTATATAAAAGATTCAAAAGAACATTGTCAAAAATATGTACTTGTCTGGGACTATTCACCATCTTGAACTGAGTTCATACTTCACATTTTCCAGCTCTCCATTAAAATTTTTCAATGCCAGTTCCATCTAAGTCTGCATCCAAAATGCTAAGCTGGCATTTTTTTTAAATTTAATGCTTTCAGGCTACATTTGTTTCACTTGGAGACTTCATGGAGCAGCCATAATATTGAGATGCTTTTGGACATTCACAATGCAAAACACAGAGCTATTTTTATGACAAAAAAATATTTTGCAACAAAAAAGCAAACAAATAAACAATCTCTCTCCCTCCCATTTCTGCCATTGACAAAAAATATTTCCACATTGCACTCAGAGAAAATAAGTGACCGTCTCCATTCTATACTATGCTAAATAGAAGATAAATTGCTGATACAGAAAAAAAAAAAAAAGGCAAACAAGTATCTCAAAATGAAGTAACAAAATAGCCACAAACTAAATGACCAGAAGCAATGTTCAGTCATTATACCTCAACATAAGAAACTTGGCTAAGCACAAGGGCATGGCAATGTTTTAAATATGCATTCCACCAACAAGTGATTTTTCATTCCATCTTGGCCAGATGCTCACTTGCTAAATGTTGTCAATTCACAACTCTGCACCTGTTTCCAAATACATCACATGTTTAAGTCCACCATAATCCAACTAATGCTGTCAAGTACTTAAAAAAAAAAAAAAGTTTGCTGTCATTATTAAGTACCTTTTTCTGTCATTTTTAAAATCACCAGCCAAGTCTTTAAGAGACACTTCCCTGCCATTCTACAAGCCTTTAGTTCAACTGTAGCTTGAATATGCTTCGATTTAAAGTCAATCTTTAACCCATTTTTTTAAGGAGACAGACGTTAGAAGAAACAGTTCAGTTTATAGATGTTTCAGAAAACTAAGAGACAAGGTGTGCTTAAATTATCAAGAACTTTAAATAAGTGGATAATACATAAATCTTTTCAGCTACCATCAAAAATAAAAAATAAATAAAATTAGAAAACTAGATAGTACAATCAGTAAGTAGCAAAAATGTAGGTGGGATAAACTACCAGTGTTATTAGGTTGTTACAAAATTTTGTCGGTTTTTATATTATGTTAATTTTGAGTTCATTTTTTGATTGCTTCTGAAGGTGTATGTGCATAAGTTGTATATCGTTTAGTAGTGTGCGCTTTGGCGTACATTATGCAAAACCCACCCTCTTAAAAATCATTAAATGGATATTTGTTTCAGGGTTCTGAGTGAAGCAGGGATAGAAATGTTTTTCATGTCATTTTGCTTCACAAGTTCAAACTACCCACAAAGCAAGTGAATCAACTCATAACATTAAGCAAGCATGGGGTGAGGATACAGCAAATGAGCACACAGTACAACAATGGTTTGCAAAGTTTTGATCATGAAATGTGAGCCTCAAATGTAGTGGCCATCCTTCCAGCTGTGATGAGACCATCTGAAAGTCTCAGTTGAAACTGATCTAAGAAAAACAATGAGAGAAATTGTTGGAGAGCTTGACATAAGCACTACAACTGTTTCACAGCATCTTGATGCAATCGGCAAGATGAAAAAGCCTGACAGGTGGATGCTTCATGAGTTGAATGAAAAACAAAATCATCGATTGGAGATCTGCTCTTCGCTTGCCAAAAGAAACAAAAACCACCCATTTTTTGTCCGATTCATTACATGTGATTGAAAATGGATCCTTCACGACAATCACAAATGATCAGCACAGTGGCTTGACAGATACAAGGCACCTAACCACATTCCAAAACCCAGTATCCACCCAAAGAAGGTCATGCATGGTCACTGTCTGGTGGACTGCAACTGGTGTCATTCACTATAACTTCTTGCAACCTGGGGAAACCATCACAGTTGAAAGGTACTATCATGAATTAATCATTGTTCATCAGAAACTCTCCCAATGACAGCCAGCATCAGTGAATCAAAGAAGCCCAATCCTGCTCCACAACAATGCTCGTTCTTGTGTTGCAAAAGTGACTCTTCAGAAACTGAACACGTTGGGGCATGAAGTTCTCCCTCAACCAGCCTATTCACCAGACCTTTCTCCAACCAAGCAGCAGCTGAAACTGCCTTCCAACAGTTTATCGATTCCAGAAATCCAGATTTTTTTCAAAATGGTATAAATGCGCTTGTAACTTGTTGGCAGAAGTGTATTAATTGTAATTGAACTTACTTTGATTAATAAACTTCACGTTCAGCAACAATGTGAAGTTTCACTGTTGCAGTTAAAAAAAAATCGACAAAACTTTTGTAACAACCTAATATTTTCATTAATACTATCAGTATCAACAAGTTCAAACCCTTCTTTACTCGGGAGGCCTGTACAAATCATAATGGCTTCCTTCCTGCTAAACTAAAGACTACATTTTGTTTTTTAATTAACTGCTTAAGCTAGGAAAAAAACCCTACCCTCCTTCACCCACCTTATCTGTGCTATTTATCTAAACCTGCATGCAGGATTAGATTTCCAGAGCTGTTGAAAACAAACTTCATGATCTCTGTAATAAAATTAAAGCCAGAAATAATGTTTGTTTGTTCAAAAGCCATATGAACAAATTTTCAAATACAATAGTTACAATATTATTAAGAAATGTTATAGTGGCATAACTAAGACACAGTATGTTTATTTGCTCATTTGATTTTATAGCAGCAGTCACGTGTTTCACTTTAGGTACTTTTAAATGCTTATTAGCAGTTTCTTGTGGGATAGCTCCTCAAAAGTATGTGATTATGATCTCTGATATTTTTCCTTTATTTATATCACTTTAAATTTTTTTGAAAAATTAATAAGTAATCTAATTACTGAATTAAATCAAGAAAAGTTATCCAATGCTTATCAAATTGCAGGATTTTTCTAATTTCTGGCCATTGCCTGATTTAAAAAATTTAATTTTTCTTATGAAATAGAAATTAAAGCTTGATAATTTTATGTTTTCATATTCTACACATTTCCTAGTTCCTGCAGTTTTTTTATTTAATTGTGGCCAATTATGCCTAAAATTGTTAGATTCTGTTTTCATTTATAAAACTGCAAAGGATACAACAAGTATTTAGTCCTTCCTAGCCTGTCCAGCTCAACTTTGCTGCTCTAATTGTTTTTTTTTTGTTTTGTTTTATTTGCCTTATAAGATACATCACCAAAATCATTGCATGGGATATGAATAAATGGTAAATGTGAAATATTCACAGAGTAAAAAGATGGGTTTTTTTTATTACTAAGGGGAATGGTAAAAGCAAGCACTTGTTCTTGTGTTTTGTTCAAATTTAACAACTCTACATCTATGAAAATGCACTAAAAATATGAATAAATAAAACAAGTCTTAAGGTATATCTGACAGGCATTGTGCTGACATGACTGGCTTACCAAGTATGTCAGCATCCTTTTATCACCATAGGTATCTTTGTCGAATTGTTTGAGTAGAGAGAATAAGAGCCAGTGGGTGGGTGGGTGCCCTGACTGAAAGAAGCCATTAGATTTCGTCAGAATTTCCACACTGCTTTTTCATCTCAAGATGCAGCCATACATTGAAATGTCTAAATAAAGATGTATTATCAATAACAAATGAGTAAATGTTAACATAGTGATAGAGATTTTTTTTAAAAAAAAAATCATGTAAAAAGCAAAAATTTTTATAACACCTTTGCTCTCTTTATAAATGTCATTCAGCATTTGATCCATCTTTGTCAAGATGGCATCTGACAAATGTCCATCACTACCACACAAAAAAGTATATCTTAGACCATAATGAAAAAAGAGAATGCATACCAATAATGCTTTGTTGTTGCGTGTCCTAATAAAATCATGGATTATTTATGCATAAAATCTTAGAGACAAGAGAAAACATTCTGTACTGCATTAAGGAAAAAAAAAAAGAAAAAGAAAAAGATAAAATTTTCTCCTTTATCAATGCCCAAGTAAAGTTACAAATGTAGATGTCAACCAAACCCAGAATTCCTAAAACTTAAAAAAAAACTGACAGACTAGATGAACTAAATACACTTCCACTGCATACATCCACAAATATACAACTACATTTTCTCAATATTCATTTTACTTTCTGTACACTAATACATAATGTATACAAAAAAGCATATTTTCAAACAGGTTACTGCTTAAAATGCTGATACATGTACATTCATTATTTTTGATCACTAAGCCACTATGAAAAAAAAAAGACGGTAACAAATTAAGGAATTTTTTTCTTTTTTAACTTGTTTTTCCCCTTGAACATTTAACTTGAAAGCCAGCCCCCTAATCCTACCCAACCAGAACGTTTTGATAATATAAATTCATTCACCAAAAAAATTAAGTATTAAACAGCCAAACTTTTACATTATAAAAACATTAACCATAACAACAAAAAAATCTATAATCACTTGGAAACAAAGCCAAAACATATTTATTTTCAAATAATTACACTTTTTCAGAAGAAAATTTGTTTATTTCCTTTGGAGATGGAGGAGAGATTAAGAAACAAAAAAATAAAAACAATAAAAGTTACTTTTTAAAAATTGATATTAAAAAAAAATTATTTATTCCTACACTTGTTTATACATTGTACTTTCACTTTTAAAAAGACAATAATAAAAGAAAGAATGGCTTGATTTCTAGAAAATCTAGAAGCTTAATGTTGTTGCCCGGTGGTAGAGTATAATTAAGTAATACCCACATTTTCTGATTATTTTTTTTTAAAAAAACAAATATAAAATTAGGAAAAAAAAAGGTATTTCAACATAGACATTCTAAATATTCTGGATTAAAAAAGCATCAGACAATGTATTTTTTCAAACAAATAAAACAATTACATAAGCTATGAATTATTTCCAAGCTATGTTCTAAATAAGAAATTTTTTAACAACGTGTGTATATTAAACTTTCATTTTCAAAGATTCCTCGTAAAATAATGGTTAACAGTTTTCCTTTTCAATCTTCAGTCTACACACAAGAATTTAGTTTTCACACAGTAGAGAGAGAATAAATTGTTTCTATGTTTTTGTCCATGTAGAGTGACTGTATCCCTTCTCATGAGAACTTTCAAATGAAATCCAGCTGGATATGATTATGATGAATCTATTTCCAGCCAGGTTTCATTAGAACATCCCTTGTATATAAAATTATTCTTCAAGGCTTTTCATGTTTCAACCCTTTCAAATGCAGAACTGTACCCAAGGCACAACAAGCATCTCCCTACTGTAATAAATTGTTTGTTCATTGAGAGTGCTAACTTAAATGATTGTTCAGCAAAATTTCACCAAAAATCATAGTTCATGCCAAATTTTACAAACAAAGTACTATAGTACCAAGTTTATTGGTTTCGTTTTGTATAATTCCACATACACTTTCTACATTTTCCTTTGCATGATAAGAAAAATGGTCACATCTACCAGACTGAAGATGGTTATTCATAAATAATATGCAAACAGCTGGGTCTACAAGTTTGTTTTAAAGTAAAGCTGCTGGCCACACAACCACCACATTTTGGTAGCAAATATGTTCTTTGCATATTCATATAGTTACTTGTTTATATTTATGCATTCTTCCTAAATTAAATTAAAATAGATGCTGAACAAAGTTTCATTAGATGTTAAAAAAATTAAAAAATAAAATAAAATACTGACAGACAACTGATAATAGCCATTATCTATTCTTAAAAATTTTTTTATATCTAAAATTATTTGTAGTGCATCCCTAATTAATTAGTTTTTCAAATGTTCTCAGTGTTAATTACAAATCAAAATTAGCATAAATTTTAAAAAGTGAGTCAACTTAACTAATTCCAACACTGGCTCAAAATTAAAGTAAAGAAAATTAAACCCACCTTTTCTAAGTTTAAAGTATCCATTATTTCATCCTCCACAAATTCTCATTTTGAGAGATACCAAGAGAAACCACTTCAAACAGTCAATATTCTTCTGATCAAATATTATGACAATGAGCCTTGGTAAAGTCAGACTTGTGGAGATTTCTCCTTTGCTGTCAAAGGCTTTTCCTTTAATTCATGTTTAGACAAATTCCAGATCAAAGGCTATATGCACAAGCCTTTGGTACAGAGCTTGTGTATGGCAATGCCATGAACGAAACTGAAATCCCAGTATTATTGCAAGCTACTTAGTAGTTTGCCTGTTTGTTATTCATAAAAATAAGTCTTATGCTATACAGCAAATTAAACTGAAATTTCATCTATTTAATGGTTGAAAAAAGTAAAAAAAAAAAAAAAATGGTACAAATGTACTTACTGTGGTGATCTTTTTAAAATAGCTTATGTTGTTGTTGGTTTCAATTTTTTATGATATCAAGAATAACCAAAAATTCAATAAAAAGATGAGAAACTAATAGTAAATTAACTGTCAAAACTGATTTTAAAAATTGGTTACTTAGGTTATTCTTCTTTAGACCTTTGTGCTGACATTAACACAGTTTCCTAAACCAAGTGAAAAAAGCAGGGAGCAGAGGTTAGGCACACTACACATACTCTGTCTGTCTGCCCCCTCATAATCTAAAACATGTCAAACCCATTTAATCATTTTCTGTGTTTCTGTTTCCAAAATAAAAGATAGATAAACTACAACTTTTAAGAAACTTAAAACTTTAAAATTATTCTGTTTATCCAAAAAGGACAAAAAAAAAAAACTTAACTGTTAGGAGATCTTTGTGTCTTTGCTATAGAGAATGTCATAAAAATAGTCATATTTAAATGGAAACTGGATCAATAGGTCACTCAGTGCATGACATCAAAGGAACAAATATCCTTACTTCAATGAATGTTTATAAAAACTTGATTCACTTCCCCATATGTGACATCATGCAGGTTTTAGCATACGGGGTAGCCTCTGTGGCAGCCACACAACAGGTCAATTCATAGTGTTTAGAGTAATTTAACCCTTTCATCTAAAAGCATGAAAACTTTTGATTTTATATACTAGGGAAACTCAAATAAAGCATGGGTGATATAGCATTGCTGTAATGGTATCCAGAGCCCCTGGTTTCATTTGAACATCCCTATCATGCTCATGCACACAAATTCTAATCTGGATAAAAAAATAGCTACTACAGATTTAAAAATACAAAGTAAAATTTAACCTTTGGAGAAGCATGCCCATATATTTATTGGAGATGAGTACTGTTCCTGATAGTAATCCTGTAAATGTTTCCAGAGTTTAGCAGGCTTTAGGAATCACATGCATGTACAACCCATAAAACCTTGGAAATGTACATCATATTTACAGAATTACTGTGTCAGGATTAATATTCACTCCCCATAAATAGTATGGGCATACTTTTCAAAGGGTTAAAAAAACAACTTACTTTTAAATAATGAAAATAATTCCTCTTAAAACTTAATATACACACTCTTTTTTAATGACAAAAGATCCGAAATCATTTTTTAATTCATGAACATTTGGATACTTAAACTATACAATGAACAAGGATCTGTAAGCAAAGTTGCTTGTCAAAACACTTTCCACAAATAAATTAATTTGATAATCAAAATTTCAGTTTGTGCATCATTTTCTTCAGAAAATCAAATCTTCTATAAAATGAGTAATTTTCTCAGTGAGGGCAAATGATCTTTTTTTTTCTTCTCATGAATAAACAATGAACATACTTTTCATGCAAAATCCAATTCATAAAAGAAATATGAAGCAGATAAATGAGTTACTTTTCTCTGTAAGCTATGAATATTCTTTTGTATAAATCTTTAAGATCCCAGTTTGAAATGAAAGTCAAAAGAGACCACAGAAATGAAAAATAAAACATCCTATTTATTGTCTTCACAATTTAGATATGCAAAATTTTAAAAAATAAAAACTCAACTTTCATAACATCTGAAATCTGATTGTTGTGGCCAACAGCTGTTAGTTAAACAAGTTGTTGAAAAAAAAAGAAAACTGTTAAAATGAAAACATCCTTGTAGAATTTAATTAGGTTACAATCAAATGGGCATCTTATTAATTCCAAGTTCTTTCAGCTTAAAAAGTTGACAAAAGTCTGTTATGAAAAAAGATGACCTAAAACAAGAAAAACGTTGCCATGAAAAAAATGAGGAAAAAAAAGAATGTGTTTACAACAGTAAATTATCAACTCCAAAGATTTTGCAATTTCATTTGCATTGCTTCATGGAAACAAACTCATGCTCAACCTTTTCTTTTGAAAAAATAAAATATGAAACCAAACAGATGAATCAATGCCAAGCTTAGCTTGGAGTTCTCTAATTCCATTCAAATTTCAGTATTGTTTATTTTAAAAAAATGAAGTATTTAAAAAAACAAGCAGTTATACGCACTGAAATGTTTCCAAACATGTAATTATAAGTTGCAGATATGCTTTTACAACTATAGGGAAAGGTCATTTATAAAGTCAAGGTTTAACTAAAGATAGCTAATAATTAAATCAACATAAAACCTGAGCGGTAAAAGCAGCCCACACATAACCTTTAATACAAGTAGATCATAGTGCAGAATAAGCCACAAGATGATCATTATAGCAGTTGCATTACATTGTAAATCTATTTACTTGATGTAGATAAATTAAAATGTTATGTTAAGCATATTAAATTCATAAATAAAAAAGAACAATACTCTTAATTTTATCCTTAATAAGTACCTAACATTAATCTCTCAAAGTTTATTCTATTTCTTAAAAATGATATAGTGCTCTACTTAATAGCAACACTATTGTACTTTTACACGAAATAATCTCAAGAAACTACTGGATCAACAAGTAGTTTGTAATATCTTTTGTGAAAATAGTAACAGTAGAGACTGAGGTCATTATGCAAATTATGTCAGATCATAAAAAGAAAATGGAGTTTTTGTATATAAATTATTAACAAAGTAGCCAACTTATTTTTTTCCTTTTAAATCACTGCAACTGGACCATGGTATAGAACATTCTGGAAACTGTACTTTAAACAATAAAACAATTAGCCCCAAAATAAATCTATGCTAAACAGGAGCTGAAGCACTCAATAAGCAATTAACTATTTTTTTTAAAAAATGGTATAATAAAAAATCAAAATCAGATGCTTTCTTTTAGGATGGACTGTGGTGACATGTGTTGTTTTTTTTTTGGCAGAGTGATCTTTTTAGTCTACCCCCTCAAATAAACAAAAAAAATGGGGGGTTAGCTTGTTGTGTAGTAATGCAACTGTCAAACCAACAATATTTCTGAACTCACTGTAATTGGCTGGTCAACAAGTCTTACATAAATAGCAGATGATTTATGACCATGACTTAATTTCAAAATCAGATACTTCTCTTTATAACACATTCACAAGTAAAATTCATTTCAATGAAAAAAAAAAAAAAATTCAAAAGTTTTTTTTTTTTCATAATTTTTCAGTATTCTGGAAATCTTAAACAAAACAAGAAAATCTTGTTTCTCTAGTACAAATTTAAAGGGCCAGAAGCTTGTTGGTTTCCTTCGTTTTTTTAATAGTCACCAGACAAAAAAAACCAAACCAGAGACCAAGTATCTACAAACTTCACCACACAAGCTACCCTATGTCTGCCCTTTGGCGCCATTTTTCTGCTATAAACAATCTCTTATCAATGTCATGTTGAGAAGATAAGCAACCTCTTAGCAACAGACTAAAAGCAGCTATTATTTCTAAAAAAAAAAAAAAATTAACCTTTTTAGTGAGTCAGGGGAAAGGAAAATAAAAAATTTATGCATCACCATTTACTGCAAGTAGTCCATAAAAATCAACATCTGGCTGCTTGAAAGAAAGTAAAGCCAGTAAATGATTTGGTTCATAGTTACTAAATCCAGCATAAAAACAATGTTTTTGATAAGTAAAAAAAAAAAAAATTATACATTATTATTTAAATGACTGCAGAAATGTTTAGTTGTTGAAATCTCAGTTTTTTTTTTTCCTTTTGTATGAGAAAATTGCTCGGCACATTTTTTTAAATTCATCACATTCATGGATCCACTGCAGTCATTGGCTCTCTGATGAAATAAAACAAAAGCAGACTGTTAGGCTAATGATTAGAACTGCTTTTCCATTTTAACAATGTACTATTCTTTCTTTTAACAATAGAAATGAGACACTTTGTGGCAGCCATCCATGCTATTCATCTCATACAAAAGGATGCACTACTCATGTACCAAAGTCAGCCTTTTATTTCCATAGTTACCAAATACAGATCAAGAAGACATACTTAATATTTTTAAAGTAAAGGCTGGTTTAAGCAATTATTCTTCAAGGAAACAGTGTTGTTAATCTCATCTTTACCAGTAAAAGAATCCATGTTACTTTGATCAATAGCTGGTCATAAATGAGAACTCTAAACATTCCTTTATAAGGAATTTCAACTGTTCTTTCAATGGAAACTGTTGGTTCAAAGAAAATCTCACAACATTGAGCTAGAAGGGGGGTGTGGGGTTGTTGGCCTTGGTAACCAAGTAAGTCAAGTACAGTTGGGGCTTTTGAGCAGCAGTCAAGGTGTAAGCTAGTCAAGAGTTACCTATGAAACCTTCACCACATCTACCAGAAAACCCAACTATAACATTTCATTTTTAGCTGTAGGAAGAAACTTGAGTGTCCAGTCAAAACCTGAGCATTGGGCTGGTGAAGAAGAGCAAGAAGAAACCATGTCCGGAAGGTATGCCGAACTAAACCAGTCCCAACTGGGAATCTAACCATGGGCCCTGAACTAACTCTTATTCAATAGAATTAAATGTGGTACCTTGGTAGGTAAATTTTATTAACTTTTTTCCACTAGCATTTTTATCAAGGATCAAGCTGACTTCAAAAGTTTATCTATTAACATTTTTAAAAATCTGTTTTCTGAAAAAAATTAAGTTATTTATGAACAAATATTCAACAAGGTGCAGACTGATATAGATATGAGTAGAAGGTAAAAGAAAATACAGTTGACCCCCGTGTAATCGCGGTTCGGCATACAGGGCCCCGGTTATTCGCGGAATTTTCCTTAGAACCTAGCTAATAATTGTTCGTGGAAACCCCCACATATTCGCAGAATCGCAAATATCTTCCGTGATTTTTTTATGGTTTTTTCGTGGCAATATATATTTTTTCACGCTTTTTAACGCTAAATTATTAATAACAATATAATTTACTAATTTTGTAATATAAGTACTATGTAAATTCAGCAAAATATCAATATAAAATAAACGCTATTGGCTGGAGGTTTGAAAGTAGCCAATCCGAGAGCATTATTCATTTCTCCTTGCTGCTGATTGGCTGCTGCCCACGAGGCACTGTCTCAGGCAGATGCAGCCCAGCAACCCCACATCATCCCAGTTTACTGCGTGTAGCTATCTCGAGTGTTTCTCTGAGTGTTGTATTTTTATTAAATTATTATTATATATTTACTTATATTTTTTTAATTATATTTTACGTTATATTTTGATGTTTATAGGCATTTATAGACATTTTTATGGACCACGTCTAATATTTGCGGTTTTTCACTCTTCATGGGTGCTCTAGGACGTTACCCCCGTGAATACCGGGGGACAACTGTACTGCATAGCATCTTTTGCTTTAAAAACAGAAAGATGGTTTTTTTTTCTTTTAATACTAACATATACTGCTAATCAACAAATACTATTGCAGCAATATGGTAATAGTTAATTTTTCCCAAATTGATGGTGTTACCAAGAGATCTTCCCTTGGCCTGCTTTTGGCAAACTTTTTTTTAAAATTCACCTGAAGATAGATTTTCAAATTAAGCCAATCAACTACCTATTTTTATTGTTGGTATAGTGACAGCAGCTGAACTCACATAATATTAATCTTCAGTTTACTGTTAAGTTTGAGAATGATGGAAAATTATCTTTCTAAACACCTTATAATCAAACTATTTTATTTATAAACATGTCTTCTATAAATCAATCTTCACAAGCCTCACTATAAAATGGAACATCTTTTTCCATTTTCATACAAATCTAATGTTTTTATTTTCTCCTCTTTAGGAGCTTATAAAGTCTATTAATTTAATAATGAAATTTTTGTTAACCAGCCAGAAGCCAATATAGTTTCTCTAACTACATTGCTTTCTGTATCTAGTTTCAAAAATGTTCAATGTAATTTACCTCTAAGATAATAACTATTCATCTTACCATTCCTTATTTGGGATTTTATCCAATCTTATTTAAAAAGTGCTTATCTAAACTTATCTTTTCATTTTATCCCTATTTGTAACTTAATTCCCTTTTAAATTTCTAAACAAATCAGAACATTTCCATGTGATTTATTTCACAAATTGTTGGTAGGCAATTCAGTAAGCCAACTCAATGAGGGCTCTACCTATAAATCCTTCGATAAAAAGGTCTCCAGCAAGAATACTTTTAAAAATACTATATTAGGTGATTTACAAATGAAAAGTCAATGACAAGAATTTCAGCCTGCTACAGAACAAACAATAGCTAATCCTACCTGGAAGATAATAACCACACTTTCATTAAGCCTCAAGTGACTCAAATAGGGTGATGATAACATAATGGATGCAACCAGAAAGTTATAAATATTAGAGTTAACAAAGACAAAAACACAGCAGTCTTACAATTATATCAAACAATAGCAACATTAAAAAACTTTTGATGCTTAAAACACCGATGACCAACAGTTACAGTTAACAAAATATCAAAACTTAATGTCAGGATCTCAACTAGCCAAGCAAATAACAAAATAATAAAATTAGTTTTAAAAAAAAAGAAACAAATATGTTAATGTGGCTCTATATAGTGCAAAATTCAACTTTTCCATCATTTCACAATATTTTCCCATACATTTATCAATTAAAGTTAGACAATGAATCATACTGCACAAGACATCAAATACAGTTTATGCATAATTTCTCAACTTTATTTTTCCAACTCTTCCCTTAACAAATAATATTTTTCATACTCTTCAATACACAGCATTAACTATTTGTAAAAATCTATACATATTTAGATGAAATAAATATAACCAAGTCTGTATAAATAAAACTACCTAGGTAAAAGTTTAAAATAAAAGTATTTCAAAAACAAAGTTTTAACTGCCAAAATGCCTCAGTGAGAGTGTGCTAAAAGGGTATCAGGCTGGCTATGGTTTAGAAGTTTTTACATAGAGTAGCTAAACTAATGGACAGTAAAAGACTGATCACTCCCTGCTAGGCCCACTATCCATAAATTCCTTTAAATGATGGGCTGACTCCATTGGAGGACAGCACACAGCTAAAGAGTCCATCAGAAGCATCTTGAATGTATTTGGAAATCCAGATTTCCATGAAATAGAAGCATTAGAAGTTAGCTAAATCTCTGCTACATAACTATGTGATTACATAATTAATTTATATGTTAATAATGAACTGTTTTAGGGGGGGATAAATATGAAACAACCCAATTTTGTTTCTTTAATTATATTTAACACAGACAACTACTGCTTTTTTGCCACACCAATGCAGAATTAACAAACTAAATATATTTGCAGTAATATCATTCTTCTATGGATGTGAGAACAAACCAGTAATCTTTTCACATAGATGTTTTCAACAATTGATAAGGCATTTTAACCAATGTTAGTTCTGTTTATTATACTGTATTGATAATTTAAGACATATAATAGGGAAGTCAGATTTCATTTAAACATTCCTGATACTACACAAATAATGTTAATTAAACAGTGTGCATGCCACTTAAATATTATTTTATTACCAATTTTTTTAAAAAAATAATATATATATATATATATATATAGCTGACTTAATAAAACTAACATTATTTATTTACTTTCTAACTTTCTCAATTGTTTGTATATCCTAAAATTAAGGACACTATAACTATATCTGGAAACAAAATATGCCAACACTTACAATTTCCCTTTATTAATGGTATTTTCCATGTCAAACCTGTGGACCTGATGATTTGTCAACATTTTTTACATGATAAAAAGCCAATGAAAAACTTAATAAACAGACAAATTTCAAATAGATCCTAGCACAAGCTAGATCACAGCAATGAGACACAGATAAACATTAATGAATACCTTCCAACACTTTCAGTGTACACACTGACAACAAGAGGGCATGGATGTATGTGATCTTAAACACCTTTGGCGACAGTGTGGAATTTGAAAGATTTACTTCAGTCAGCCCACATGCTCCTCAACACAATATCTCACAGTAATGATCATTATGTTATATATTTTGCAAGTATCAATGCATCAATAAAACTTAAATTTTGTATCAAAGTCTTGGTAGCCTAGAATTATGCTGAACCATGACTACAAATGAACAAACTGCCTGTCTTCTTTTTATTTATAAATTCAAACGGCATTTATTATTGCATTATCTCAGATTTTTTTATACCAGCCACAGTCATTTACACCAAAACTTCTCAACGAGACAGATAGAACTACAAGATGAAATATTCATTATTTTAAAAAGTTTTACAATGTTCTATAAGATTTACTTGTACAAATATTGTGATAATAGATTTTGATCTGAAAACTGTCGCATTTGTTTGCTTTTTTTAAGCAATAACTTAGGTTTTTACAAAAATTTGAATAATACAAACATTCTCAACAAATAAATGGCAAATAGAGCAGCTATGGTATTACGACTTCATTTAACTGTGATAATGAAATAGACCTTAGCATTGGTAGTATTTTAAAAAGTTAGAAAATGGCACTTTAATTAAGGAAATATGGTGATAATTAACCAGTGTCTTAGGATTATCTCAAAGTAATTGGGGGGTATAATCTTTAAAAAAAAAAAAACTCTCCCTAAATAATTTTAAGTCAAAGAGAAATTGTAAAATTACAGAAGATGGTAAGTAAGGGAACAAATACTTCAGTTTAAAAGTTATTTCAAATTTTCCTGTGTATTTCTAAACTTTTATATTGATATTTATTGTTCTTATGTCAAAAATTTTACAGAATGTGTCCTATACAAGAACAAGCTTTTTATTAACTTTTTTTTCTTTCTTTTTGGAAGGGGGAGTGAAAAATGCAAATGAAATGCTGTGTTTTCATTTCTTAATAATTATTTAATATATCATATCTGAATAAAAGGAAGCATTCTATATATCAGCACAAATACTAGGTATTTAAATGAAGGAAATAATTCAGTGTGGCAGTATTAAATTGCATTTCTCATTTTTCTATTTTGGACAAATCAAGCAATGATGGAAATAATAAAATCTTTTTATTATATTAGATTCAGAATCATATTTTAGTTAAGATGCTAACCAATAAAATTAATCTTTTAATAGATATTTAAGCACCACAGGTGGTATACACTCAGTAAAAGTTGAGCCATGGGGATATGGGACTATGACACACTAGTACCTCTTTGTAACAAAAAAATCCATAATTGTTCTACCCCAGTGGCATTTTGCATTAGAAATGTATTGACTAAATATATAGCCATTTCAACAAAAATACTAGTGCTTCTAGGATTGGGGTGCAAATGAACTTTAGGATAAACAAGGTAAAACTTGACAATAATATATAGGTTATATAGCTGCTGTAAACATGAGAAAACTAACAAATGAAGACAATTAAATTTCTTTTAGTAGTTTTGTCTTTAAATTCTTGTAACAATGGAAGGTCATTTGAAGTTAAACTTTAATTAAAGCCTTTACTAGGAGACAAAAATCTTGTTTGTTTCATACAGAAAACTTATCCCCTTTTTTTTTTTTTTTTTGCTTTATTTTCACCAGGACCCATCCATTTATCATTTTTCTTGTACTTTGAACAGAAACTGTAAAGATCACATTCAATGAATACTGTAAATTTATTGCATTTTGATCTGACCTTTTATTATCCTTCTTATAATGAGTATGTCAAGAAAATGTTTGTGCAGCCACTGAAACCTTGTTACAAGCAGAAGCACTCACAGAAGTTTTCAGTCAAAGAATGTCAACAAAGCCAAGCAAGTGGAATGCAAAATTTCATATTCCAGATGAGCTTCACATTGTTGCTACTATTCAGCTGAATATTTTTAGGAATAAAATGTAAAAACTGTACATTGGTTTTTCATAGAATTTCTTTAAACTGATATTTTAGTTTAAATGTATAAAAAATTAAGTCTGGCATGTAATTATAAATCCAAACCTAAGTTACAAAAACTCAAACAATTAAGACTTCTGTACAAGAAATGTCATAAATGAAAGTATGGAAAACCTCAAAGGAACAGCATGGTCTTTATTCAAAAGAGCTAATTTATTACACAAAATCATTTCTCTAATAAATAATCATCTATATTATTAATTTCCATAAATTTTCAATGGATACAAGCTTAATTTTCAAATACATATGGGTGATACACTAGCTATCCTGAGATGAAATTCAGTTTCTGCATGTCATAGCTGTAGTTTGAGTGCACTACACATATTAGTGGCCTTCCACACAAATGCTAAACAACAATATTATATAGCTAGCAAAACTGCACAATATTATGCACATTAATCCAATGGTTCTTGCAATCTGTCTCTGACCGCAATCTAAAAAACTTTGTATGTAACCACAAAATAATTTTAAGAAGCAAGTCCACAAAACTATGAGAACATTCTTTAATTAAAAGCATTAGAATGAATTATCCATGTCCTCTTTTCTGTCCAATGTGGTCCATGTACACAAAAAATTTTTGAAATATAAATAAATCTGACTTGAAGCTGAGTGCATACAATTTGTCAATAGTAATGTTTCTACATTTTAAAACTGTACAAGTGACTTGTCTGCCAAAATAAATAAATAAAGATGTATTTTTTTTTTTTAATAATTGTAATCCTAAACAAAATTTCTTACAAAAATATTTTTACCTTTTAAAGTTCTCTCTCAAACAGCTTATTGAAGGTTCCACCCACAATCTACACCAAATGAATAGCCAATAAAACTTTTTTTTTGTTATTATACTGTATTTTTCAGCATGTAAGTCAATATCCTCCCTGGAAGTCTTGGTTTTGACCTATACTCCAAATAGACTTCTCTATGGATAGTCACTAAAATTCCCTTAATAAAAACATTTTAAAATGACAGTGCTATTTTCTGAAATAAACTGATAACTGCTTATTTGAAACAAACTACAGAAATTAAGGCCTGGAACATTTGCTGATGTGCTCACTGAAACATGCAAGAGTATCCAATCAATAACAATACATTCTATTATCCTTTTCAATCCTAATTATACATACCCACAAAAAATTCTCTACCCCATCTCAAAATGCCTCCAATAAGGTCATGCAAGTCATACACAGCAGCTTTTAAGCTAAAATTAAGTTCACTAAAGAAAATGGTGGTAACATGGCTGCACACAGGAAATAGTCAGCAAGACTGGCATAAAGTGAAAGATATGTTACAGATTACAAAGAAAACCAAAACAAATTGCAGCTGCAAAGCTAAATGTACTAACAAAGGATAAGTTGGAAGAATACATGCAACCCAGCATGCTGTGTGTCATGGACTTAGTACTGCACAGCTGGGACTAAAAGCCAAATAAATCAGTCTTTAGATTTCATCTTATCTTTCCTGATGTACAATATTCACCATGTGGTTTCCTCAAGGTATATACCATATTATCCAATCAGAGAACAGCTGAACATGCTGATCTCCAAGTTGGCCAAGTCTCAATGTAAACTAATTTTGGCTTAAATTCTTTAAGACCATAAGTTTTCTTTTAAAAAAATTATCAATTTTTGTTACTAATTGAAATTTAAATAAAATTTCTTTGAACCTAAAAAAAAAAAGTTGTGAACACAAATGTCAGACACACTTGAAACCAAGCTGAATATAGACTTGTGCTATCTAAAATGAAATTGGGAGTTAAATTTCTGAATGTGTGTGTTGTAATATCTCAAAATCAAATAAGTGTCAAAGAGATTAAAAAGCTAAATGTATCAGTTTTAAGTAGGTGATTCAACACTGGAACTAACACAAGTTCACCTAATGATCACTGATGTCATGCAGTAACTAACATAGACACCAGACTTTCAATAGATATGCCGTAGACATCAATGTGATGAAATGCACCAATGTTATAAAAGATCTGATATTGTTGTGACTGGTTGAAAGTCTGGCTAACTACCATTGTTAATCTAGCCTTTCTTTACTTCAAATCAACTTATCTAAGAATGAAGGAAAGAAAAATAGGAAAATTAGCCAATTCGACTTATAATCCAAAAAAGTATAGTACATAGAAAAGTCACTCATCTCAACATATGATTCCCTGGTTACAATGTGAAAGTTCCTTCTAAATCACTCCATTTTTCAGATACGAGAGAAAACCAATGCAGTTGGCTGATGAAGAGAGAGAAGAAACCATGCCAAGGCGGTACACAAGGCTAAACCAATCCAAATGGGATTCAGATTCTGACCTCAACTATACTAGTCTGCCACCAGCCCACCACACAAAAGTAATTATTTTTTATTTCAATTTCATTTTCAGAATAATTATTTAGATAGACAAATAGACTAGAACTTTGGAGTGGAGAATCCTCATGACACTGAGTATCTATTAAAACATGAGAGCATGGAACCTAAAACAAGGCTCTCTACTTTTAAAATTAAGAAAAAGTTCTGATAATGTAATGATATGAAAATGTTGGGACTAGTGGTATTTTGATAAATTCTAACAACCAAAAATAATTACAAATGCAATAATCCTTATAATAAAAAAATTTTAAAAAAAGATGATTGAATAAGCCCATGTTTGGAACAAATGATTAATTTTCATAGTGTGTTGGGGGTCCTTAACTATAGGCAGAGAAAAGCTTATTTCAGACTACCTACTTCAATAATAAAAAAATAAAAACTGCTAAACATTCTCAGAAAACAGTAGCAACATGTTTTAGATTTAGTTATTCTATAATATCGTTTTCTTTCTTTAAAGATAGTATATCTACACTATCAGCCACAAATATGGACAACACCAATGAAATATCCATGTCATACATAAATCAATTTATTAGTGCAGTGTTGTGCATATAAGCACGTGACTATTAGAAAACTCATTTATGTAAAAAAAAAAAAAAAGTGTTTGCAATGTATGAAAGACTTTCATCAAAACACCCTCTTATGCTTAATGTTTTGCTTGTTTTTTTTTTTTTAAATTACCATTATTTGCTGAGAATAATGCTGTGACAATCAACATCTCATTTCCAGAGTGGCTCCTCTTGGAACATCCAAGTCCACAATTATGGCTTTTATATGAGTCAGTGGTTAAACCCCATCTTGAATGTTACTAATGTGACTTTTAAGCCTGTCAGTCTATTATAGATACAAAGAAATCTATTAATTTACTTCATAGTAAAATAACTTTAATTTTTTTAAAAAAAAAAACAATGTGTATTTGGGTTTTAATAGCTATTGTTTTTTCAAAAACAAATAAGTGTTTTTCTTTTCAACTTCATCAATATAATAAAAACAAAGACCTGTAAGTTTACAATAATTTCTGTTATAATAAAAAGGTATCTATAGTAATAACTTTACATGCAATAATTTTTTTAAGTTATGTTATGAAAGTGTAATGTATCATTAAAGCAGTTTATTTCTTGCACAAGAGAAAAAAAAATGGCTTTTATAGAAAAGGTTTTATATCAATTTGAAAAACAGAAATTTTATTTCTTTAAAAACACAATCATTGAATGAACACTGAATCAATGCTAATGGTACATTTTCTAACATTCTATAAGCTGTACATTTAAATTTAACTTGTGTTCCATAAGAGTCTCTTTATAGACTTTGTTTTTCCTTGGGGTGAAAAGCTAAACAGATTTTTGTTTTCGTCAACTCTTGAGCATATGATATTAAAACCTGCCATTGATGACTTTCAAATGGTTTTCAAGGCCGACATTGAAGAATTAAAATTTGTGATCACTTCTGAATGGAATGAGTACCATGAAGCTTTAGTAACTCTGAACCTTGAAAGGTGACCTTTGTTGACCTTTGGGGGCCAGACTCTGGCACCCTTGGATCCTCTTTAAGGTTGCCAAGTCACCTATTGTCACCTATTTTGAATGAGTGCAGTAAGCTAAGAGTAACCTAAAGGCTTTTGAAAAGTGGCCTTTGGTAGCCTCAAAACTTTGTTCAAGGTCAATGTGCTGTAGCTTAAAACCTTGCCCAGCTTCTGAAGTACCTACACCAAAAATTTGGGACCTCTAGGTGCTACAGCTTGACTGTGAAAAACAAACAAACAAAAACTTGAAAATACATGTTAGATAACTTGAGTAATTATTACACCTAATTTGTATGCGCTTTGTTTTAACAATATCTATTTAGACATTTCTACCCAATTGCAAAATCCTTAGTTCAAGCAGATTATAAATTATATTTGAAGCACCCAAAAAAATACAAATGTCTAAATTACTTCATGGCACTGATTACTACAATGCTGTACAATGTTTCTTAACTTTGTCTAAGTTAATAAAACTGCTATACATCCATATAATGCTCTTAAAATTTAACTTTAGTATAACACTGTGTTTGCACTGCTGAAAAATGCTACAAGATTTCTGGGGGGAAAAATTGATTAATAACATTGGCAAAATCATTAGAATATATGGTACCAAGTACCTATTATTAGTAAATACTATGCATCCACACATGCACATCTACATTTTTTTAAAAATTTTATTTGAAAATCAATCAGGTTGCAAATTTAGAATTTTCAACATGATCATTAACAGTCCATAAGAGCCTGTACTGATCTCCAGTAATGCCAAGTTTAATAGAATCAATGTCATTTAACTAGACAGTATCAAATAGTGCTATACAATTGTTTCATTCAATGACTACCTTAAGATCTCAGCAAACTGATAACATATCAAGTAGTTTCCATAAAAAAGGGATTAATATCTGAACTAAATTGATATGGGTGAGCAACTGTAGTAATTGATTTCTGTGGCCCCATAGGTAACTACTCACTGCTGGTGTGGATGGTAAAGTAATGAAATAGGTAAGGCTGAAAAATCTCTAATAGATGATCCAACTCAGGAGGAAAACAAAGTAAAAATTATCTTCTATAAGTAGATGATGTGCAGGAGGCAAGGTCAGACAGCTGACATTCAGGAGGAAGAGCCTCATTAAAAACATGCTGAATCAAACCGTAGCAGTTTCTTTAAGACAATCACTGGATCACCACTTCTCATCAAAGCAAGAGACCTTACAAAATCACAGGTAGATTTAGTGAAGAAATGCATTTCACAAATGCAGACTCATAACGTGAATTTCTAAAATTAGCTCTTTGATGTACAAGGTTAATAGAAAATTAAATTCTAGAAAATTACATTCTATACCAGCTAATGTTCTTTTGCAAAGACTTCAGTAACTAATCAGCAATCAGCCAGTTTTAGCACCCTATAGTTCCTATTAAAAATAATGAAAAAAATATTTTTAAAAAGTAGTATTCTACATGTCAAACCTGATGTGAATATAATTAAATTTTTTTGTCCTTTATTTGAAAAACTTAAAATTAATACAAACATTTTGGGGTAAGCATAAATTTTACATGGAAAGTGTAGCATGAAAAAATGTTGGTATTTAACATATTTAGCAAGTATCCTTCAGTTTGTCAAAACTTCTTATATAGCAATTTTTCATAAAAAGCAATTGTAATAATTAGTGTAATACGAATTTGAGCTAAAAGGTATCTTACTTAAAAAAAAACAAACTAAGGCAAGAAACTAATCTTCCAACTATCATTCTGCAAGAATCTGAGCTTACCAAATTTCCACAGTTAAAACCAAAAAAACTAAGTTGAAGTAAACTTGAAATTTTTCCATTATATTCCACTTGCAACACATTGCTAACTATAATTTCAAATTAATACTCAAAAAATTTGAAGTTATCTGTGCTTTGGAGATTCAAGGGTTAAGTCTAGCTTCATATACAATATAATGCAGACAGCTATTGCAAAATAACTTTTTTAAATTTTAAATACCAACAAATTTGTTTGTTGCCATGTTTTTCTAAGATTTAGAGCCAATTTTTGAAGGATGATTCTCATGCTTATCTGCCTGCCTACTAAGTTGAAGGATGATGAATGATTAAATTTTAAAAATGAAAAATTAACCTACATTTTTTTTTTTTAATATTCAAAGCTTTTCCAACTAATTTTATACTACTGGAACATCAGCATTCTACAATACCAAAAAATAAATAAATAAATAAAACTTTAAATTATTATACAATAGTTTTCTTAAATTATTTCTGTATCTGGCAAAATGAACAGTAGTATAGAATTAAAAGAAAAATTTTTTATCTTGTAAATAAGTCGAGCAGATTATTGTCCAGGTAAAATGCTTTCTATGAAGCCATCCAGCTCTAGCTAGTATTTCCTATATGACAAGCAGTAGGCCAATCAGTCAAATTTGATTGATTTCTGTTGACATGGAACCAATCCAGTGGCTGCTTTTTATCACCACCAAAGAGATTTAAGGAGTTGAGAACACATGAATAATGTGTGATAGCTGCTGCTTTACACCATCAGCCCTAGCTTGCCTATCACTAGCTACTTCATGATTCAGCAAATTTTATCAAAGATGGATTAACTTCTAGATGGAAGGCAGTACCTGGATTAAGGTATAAAGACTGCACATCTATGCATAACCTGCATCCTCATTACACATGCATTTCTGCATAACTGATCAAAAAGGCTGACACAAATAAATGCAAAAATAGATAACAGTATTCTTTATCCACCATACAATAGATAAAAGAATTTTAAGCTGACTTTGGTCTTGTAGGGAATAACAAAAACAAAAAGAAAAATAATGCCATCAATCAAAATACCTAAAGAAAACACAGGTGACAAATTTGAGAAAAGACTTGTATGCCTAAGTATACATTCCTTTTCTTAATATTATCTAGTAAGCATCAAGATTTTTTTATGTACATAGCCAGATTTTTTAAAAGTAAATTTGAATTTTAGAAGCTTAGAAATTGATACATTTTTAGAAGACTAAACGCCTTCAAAACTTAATTCTGCCAGCAAGGACAGATAGTATTATAATGGTGATTTGTTCTGGTCTATCATCTTAAGACAAATCACATTATTACATGAAAAGCAAACATTCAGAAGCAATAAGACCACTTGCCTTTTTACATTGAAATCATAATCCCTACAGAATTTCAGATGAGTGTTTTGGATAAAGAGCCTCCTTCTGACTAAAATCCTTAAAACCAATCCAAATGTCTCTAGTAATACAAAAAAACAGCCAAAAACAAAAACAATGCAACTTTGGTCATTTTCAGGTAGAGGGTTAGGGTTTATTAACAAAAAATCAGAACTTTAGATTACTTATTTATATTAGTACATAAAAATGAGGTGCCTACTTAAACTTGACAAATGTTAGGTTAGAAACCTTGCCATCAGCAATAGCATGTAACATCACCTATCATTTAATGATTTATGAAATGCGCCTATACTACAGACTACTGGGTGGTTTAATCATGTTGGGAAAATTTAAAAAAAAAAAAAATCAGATTAACCAAACCATGTAATGGGTTTCCATTAGTCCAAGTGGTCTATGCCTTCAACTGACCAATGGCTTTTTGTATAAGCATCTTGCTGTCCATAGAAACCTATCTGCATAGTTACTTATTATGTATTTGCAGACAGACTTCTCTGTGCAATATCAGAGCTCTCATTCTTAAAATCTTAACCTTTTTAGTTTTAGATAAACGATGAATTTTCTTTTTTTTTTATGTTGGTTAAAAGTTTGGAGTAATCAACACAAGCTACCAGTTAGCTTTTTCTTCCCTGTGCAAGGAGACCAGGTGACCAGAAAAAGCAAAATCAATTATTCCTCATCGATTAGTTTTTTTTTTATGGAAAAAAAAAAGTAAAAAGTAAATACTTCTAGCTTATATGTCAGAATATGATGTCAGTTTTGAGAACTTTAATTTCAAGAAGTCAGCTGCTAAAGAGATGACTTAATCATTAACAATATGCAATTTTTTTAATGCAATGCAAAATTGTTCATCTGAAATAGCAAAAATGCACATGTAAACCTTAACCCTGAATGCACCAAAATGAGATTCATTTTGTGACAAATAATCTGGATGGTAAACTACAATTTCTCTTACTTGCTCACTACTGGTGTGTTGTTACACTAACTTCTCAGTACAATATACCAAAAACATCCATCACAATAGAAACTAAACTAAGCATTCAATAATATTCATTTTAGAAAGCTTCATTCCAACAAAACAGAAAATCTTTTTTTTTTCTATTTTTTATTTTAGATTAATGTAAAAGAGAAAAAGAAGAAAAGGAAATTTGCATGCAGCAACGGAAATACTTGCTGGGTTCAGTCTTCCATAAAAGCTGCCTCATATTTATGAAGTAGAATTTTTCCTGCACTTTGCTATACCAACATTTTCTTGTTTTTGTTTATTTAACAAAGGAAACGTATACATATAAGCAACACTATCCAATTACCTTTGTCCTGAAATGTATCCAGATGCATGCTTTTCAACTATCGATGTTTTTTTAAAAAACTAAACTATGAAGTCTTTATTCTTAAGATAAAATTATATGCAATTTAAGCTATTTTATATAGGACTACACAATATATATTTCTATCATAGTTTTAACAATTTATGATTTTGAAACAAGTAACCAAAATGTGTGCACACAAAATCAAAAGTTAGAAAACAAAGGCATTTCCAATGGAAACAATTTATACATTTTTTTTAAAATTTAATTTCAGTTGTTACTATAAAATTAATTAAAAAATTACATACATGAACAATTAAAAATATTATAAACTGCTAATTTTAATAAATCTTGGGTTCATCATAATAACTACTCCTACACCTGTATAACTGCTTTTCTATTATTAATGCTTAAAATACATTTTAAAAATTATTCAGAAATATTTTTTCACCTGACAAGTATATGAACTGACCACTTAGATAACTGTGTAGTCGGAGACGATATAGAAGGGAGGGATGATATGGAACTCTCTTTTCTAAAGATAGTATGTCAGCTGCAAGAATTGGTATTAAAAAGTTGCCTTGAAAGAGGATAGTGTACACACTCTGCATGTCAAAAGAATGACCATAGAGATTGCTAAACAACTTGGCATATCCAAAAGGGGATGTCCATTACATTGCAGAAGAAATTTAATGGGATAAATCACAACAGAAAACAATCTAAAATCAAGGGAAAAATTTTACAATATAATATTAAAATAACAAACAAGTAGAATAGATAAGTTATAGCCATGGAAATCACAACATAGCTAAATAGTCAAATGAAAAAATTCATTGTCAATTTCTGCATTAGAGTAGTGCTTTAGATCTGCCAATCTGAATCAGGTTTATACATCTCTCCCTCTAACACATACATAAGCTAAAAAAATTGTCTAGTTTACACTGTAATTTGCATACTAGAGCCTGAGACAACAAAAAAAGGCAATGTGGTAAAAGTTTATTCAGTCAAAATATTTTGTTTAGTGATAAGTTGTTGAAACTATCAGCATTCCAGTATTAAAACATAAGAGTGTTAGTTTTGACCCTGAAATATTTACAGAAATGAAGGAAAAATGCATACAAAACACTGTCAGTATTCTCCAAAGAAATGCTGTACCCTTTGGTATAAAACTTACTGATCAAGTTTTCTTCCAAGAGCATAATGGGTCTAAATAATGTAAAGAATAAACTGAAAGAGAATAATAGTGAAGTGTTCTTCAAAACTTGGTATGGCATCTCAGGCTTTCTACTGAACTTGTGTGATAAAATTGATAAAAAGAACACCAAACTCACTATGATAGATAAGACAATACATTTCTTTAAATGCCATATCACTTGATTATTTTATTAAATTAAGTGAATACCACAAATTTACAAAAATCTTATAAAAGATTAAAGTTATAACAACCAACAATTTATGTATAGATTTGTTCATGGATCTAAACTGTTTTTATGCATATTATAATAAATGCTTCCAAACTATATGCATTACAAAATTTATGTAATATATTTTTAGCTAGTTAAAAATTTTCAAAATAATCATTTTTTGCTTTATAAGTCACAATAACAATCTTAAACTGTTTAAATTATGGAAATGGAAAACAAAAATTAATTTTGGAACTGCAATCAAACTAAAAGCAATTTTCAGAAAAGGAAATTCCAAGCTTGGGGCAATTATTTATAGTATAGTGCAGGAAATAAAAATTTATATAAAGGCCATTATTTCTCTTACATCAAAAAAAAGAAAGAAATAAAGATACTTCCTCATGAGTAGGAGTGACCAGTTCAGTACAGTTTATTAAAGAAACCTTAAGGAAAGTCATACTGGAGACATCTAAATCTAGAGATAAAATAAACAGATGACCATATAATGGCTCTCTTTACCAACAAAAAGATGTAAAATAGGTTGCTAGTGTTACACTGCTGGTTTGAGGACCAATGTCAATATACAGATGGAGAATTTTAATGATTACTAAAAGGAATAAGAAAAAGAAACCAACAAAGTTAAAAATATATATACTTACTACTTTCTTTAAACTATGGGCTGAAATTTATTATGAAGCTTATACTATACAAGTAAATTCTAATATTTACTACTGTTTTTAGAACAGCAGCAACAAAAAACAATTTTTGCTATGTAGATATTAAAAAAATTTTTTTTAAATTCTGGTTTATATGCCTAGTTATTTCTATTTGTCTTCACCTTAAAGCCCACAATGATGTATAATTTTTCCCGGTGTTTTATATCTTTTTCTCATCAGGTATACATACCTGAGCTAAAATCCAAGATATTTAGCCACAATATTAAATAAACAATGTCCTCCTCAGTGTAACTTGATTTTCAAAATACTGTTTAAGCATGCTAGAGCATTACCCGATATCCTGAGGCACCTGCAATCAAATGCAGCAAATTACAGCCTTACTAAATTATTGTATTGTTCACTGTCTTCCACTTATTGTGCTGCCAGCTCAGGGAAAACAGATTTTATCCTCCACTGGATTAAATCTGATTTACTATAATAGCAGTATTCTCTAATTCTCCACTCTTGCTTATGGGAGTTAGTTTTGCTACCAATAAGTGACCAATTACAAGATTAGCCTTTCTGGTTGAGGCTATATACACATGGCTATGGTGCAGGTAAATTAACATTTCTCACTACTGATTCACTTTCGATAAGACGACAACTAGTAAAAATAATACGACAAGATTTTTTTTTTAAATTTACTTTTAAAAACAATAAATATAGCATCTATAGAATCGTTTGCATTTTTTGTTCTTGTTCAAACGCCAAGTAACCATTTAAAGTCTAATATTGTTTAACTAGCTACAAAAAAAACAACAAACTTTCCAACTGCAATCAAACAAAATTTCTCAGAAAATAACATTTTGCAACAAGAATAATTAGACTTGCCAAACCACAGAAATATCACCATAAAGAGAAAGACAAAGTTATGGATTTTAATTCTCAATCATTTGTCATCTTTTTAAAAATGAAAACTGTCATATATTCATATATAATTCGAAAAGGGTTTCAATAACTCGGCCAGTGAGGTGACTCGGAGTGGGTTGTTTTATAGTGTTATACACTAGACAGGTTTCTAGCATGATACTTAGATACTTACACAGAGATGAGAAACCTATAATGAATGTGGGATAGAAATCTCTAATGAAGCTCTTTGTTTTTAAATGAGAGAAAAGTGAAATACCAAAGAAAATCAAACCCAGGCAACCACGCCAGGAGTGGCGTCAGACTGAAGTCGCCCACCAGTGGTAATCAAACTGGCTCTCCAGCCCAGCAGTCTGACCACTGGACCTGTGGCCACCTTTTGGAAAGTCTTTTTACAGACTACAACTGCCAAAGTTCTCAGTATAACCAAAATACTGAGATGTTTTAAAGTGGATTCAACCATCAAATATGACTTGTAAGTCAGAAAATCATTTTTCCTTACTGCGAATATCAGAAATGAAATAGAATATAACCCTTTGTAATATCACTCCAACCCCACATATTTTGCACTATGAGTACAGCCAGTTCAACATAAATGCTAGTGCTTCAAGGGTTAAAGCAATCATTATAAAATTCTTTTTTGTGACCTAAAAGAAAACAGGTAAGTCCAAGTATGTTTTTTTGAGCAAGTTCTCTTTAAAAGGAACACCTGCATTCAATTTTCAAAAAAAAATTATATACCTATATATCAACAAGTAATTTTTAGTTCACTTTGTGATGTAGCAATGCACCCTGTATTTTATGGTAGCCTTTATTTCATCCACATTAATGTTTATACAATCCTTAAACAGCACAACAGTGCAAACTATTTTTTAAAATTCTTTATTATTATTAATTTTTAAAGATAAAAACATTAAAAAATTCACAAAAACTAAAAATGAAGTGTTTAATTTTTCTGTTTAAACAAATTTACCAGTGTTCTTAATAGCAGTCTTTCAAACAGAGGAGGAAGCTATAATAATAACATGAGGATAGTTAGCCCTCATAACTGAAGACCTGTTCACAAATCACATGCAAACATTTGGGTGTGTTTATTTGTTCATAGCATAGGGGCTGCTGTCCACACAGCAGCTACACTCTTTGGAAGCAAGCAGTGCAACCTGGTGTCAAGATATCAGAAGAGCAAACAACTTACCTACCAGCACTTCACAAGCACCCAGACAACCCTACCAATGATAAAGCTTTTAAAAAAAAAAAACAAATTGTAGTTATTTGTCACTAAATTGAAAATTAAAACTAAAGTTGACTAACAGTCTGATTAACGCAGTATGAGAGATATTTGAAAGCTTAAAAACATTTAAGATTTTTGGTTTTTTTTTGGGAGGTTGGACAAATACTTGGGATGTTGGGTTGTCTCTAGAGTTATGATAGGACTTTAAAACTGAATGCATAAAAACCAAACCAAAAAAAAGTCTAATTATCAGCAGAAAACACCAGCAAGAGAAAAAAAAATCTCATTTACCCAAGTATGCATAAGATGACAAGAAATCTAGCCACAATAGAAAATTTTTGCTATGTTGACATTTTCCTGTCAACTGAACAATCACCAAAAGAACTAGCATGATTTAATGGGAAACATAGGTGAGGTTGATTATAATGTCAAAATCCAAAGAAATTCAAAATAATGAGGAAATTGTTTTATAAATCTAATTTTTAAAAAACAAAAACAAAATACTATGCGGGAAGTAACACAATACTTCTTTCATCATCAGGTGGGAGGATTGCTCACAATTTAATTAACAGGCAGGAAATACACTGTTTTTGAACATAAGTTTATATCAATTAGTCCAGACTGGAGAAAAAAAATTAAATGGCACCACAACACAAAGCTGAAGAAACTTGATAGGACTAATCACTCCCACAAGATCCCTTATACCCTGCTGGTCCACACACTAAAGAAAGGAAGTACCCAGCCTACTATTGTCCCAGATAAGCTAGTAAATATAACAGGACTCTCACTAGTAAAATATTTGTTCAGAAAGACAACCTTAGCTAGCTTTGAGTTCATAGAAGAACTGTATTTTCTTGCTCTTTACCAGCTCCTTCCATGATGATTTCCATAGGGCTTCGTTCTAATCAAAAGAATACCAGTAGGCACCCTCACCCTTCCCTTCCAGTACCTCATCAAGACAAAAAAAAAAACCTGCAACAACCAAACTGAAATAATACTTTAAGGAAGGCACACTGGAGATGACCACCCAAAAAGTCTCATTAAGTACTCAACAATATACCATCAAGAGGAGAAACAACAACAGACTGCTACTTTTGTCATTGTGTATTACATCAAAAAATAAAAAGTTCTACAATTTCATTTTTAAAAAAATAATTCTAAAATAATCATTTTAAGGAAAGATTATTTAAAATTAGATTTCTTTCCCACTAGACAAATGTTGTGCATCAGAATCTGGTGTATAAGTTGATGATCATAGAGATAGTTCAAATTTGAATGCATGCATGTTTGTTTACGCAAACCATGAAATGCAGGCCTGTTATGAAAATCCAACATTTAAAATGGCAATATTTTTCAAGTAGTTAAATTTTACATTTGTTAGAAAATTTAACTACTTGTTAAAACATAACATTATGCTTGCATGCAAGTAGATGTGAACTGCAGAGATATGAAGCAGACCTTAAGACTGTCCCTCCGCCCCTGTTTAGCTTCGACACTTTTCTTAGAACTCCCAATTCATTCTGGTTGGCACAGTCCATCTCTTCCTTCCATCTTTATCTTTGCACCTTCTCCATGCTTTCTACCTCAATCTTTCTGCTGTATGGTAGACTAGTGCTATTTCTGCTTGCCCTCTCTAGCAGCAGACCAGAAGCTTAGAAGCCTATCCTGCCAGGAAGTCTATCCTTCCATTGTATTACCCACCAGTGGCCATGAATGTACATAACTCTCATTTTGACTGATGGTTTAACTCTACAGCATTACTCACATACCAGTTTGTTTATTTTTGCCTTCAATACCAATCCCTTCTTAAAGAGAGGCATCCATAGCAATGATAATACTGGGGTTGATGCTCTCTAGTTTACTCCAAGTTTGGTCGCCAATCTCACTGAGTTGCGGTTGTGCTCCACTGAAGTGCTCCCACTTTATTTCCCTGAAATCTTGATGGCTGTAATACTTTCAAGTCTGACTTTTGCTTTCCTAGTCGAAGACTTTTAATGTAATCCACCATTAGACCATTTTATCATCCTTGTTAGCATGTATTGAGGTAGGTTGGTTTGGTAGCTGCTCTTGATAAATTCCTGGCTGCTTGTACCTTCTGATAATCGCTATACACTGGATACTGAGCAAGTATGGAAGGAATCACATATGGATTTTGCTGCTGCAATCACTAATCTTATAGCCTAATTCTGGACTCACTTTCAGAACTCTATTTTCTGTAAAGTGTCCCATGTGTAGGCCATAAAATAAAATGTATGAGCTCAATAATCTGAAGATGTAAAATTGAAGAAAATTATTGCTACAAACCAAGCGAAATTAAAATGCCAACTCTCCTAGGTAACAATGGTGTTTTCTACCCAAGGTATTTCTTCCTTCAAAATTTCTTTTTATTTCATAGAGTAATACTTTTATTCTTTTTGCGTGGAAAAATTAATGTGAACACAACCATTTCAACAGCTTTTTTTTTAAAATGAAAAACTCCAATGAATGAGTGAATAAAAAACTTAAAAATTAAGGGTCAGTTTAATTCTCTCAATTTGATTAGCTCATTTTGATGCAATTTATAATTAGCGCTATATACATTAAACATTTTTAAAAAACAATTACACAAAAGAAATATATATAAGCATGTAACACTGTATATATGTACTTGGTGCTACATGAATTTTAGCAAAACAATGTCATTTTGATACAAAAAGCAGCATTACATACTTTATTTTCTAAAGTCTACCAAGAAATATACAAGGAACATCTAAATGAAACCAAGCTGAATACCATTATGGCAATGCTATTTCAACCAGTTGGAAGTTCCTAATATAATTGGATCAAATTATCTTACTGTTTTTGACACCATCCATCAATAAGCCATTTAGTTAAAAGTTTATCATTATTATTTAAATAGTCTTGTTAAGATTTAGACTTTCAATGCAAACATGTTCAAACAACTTAATTCTTTGTATTTCTAATGAATGAAATTAAAATGATTTTTCATTTCCTGGTACTAAATCTCCATCTTACCAAGCAACTTTACTATTTGTCAGAAAAACAAATGAAATCAATAAAAAATTTTAAATTTTACTGAAAAATGTCATAAATTAACCCTTGTCAGTGATAATTTAAATAGTAAATTATATTTAACTCTTATATTTTTAGAGTATTTAAGCAATAGCCACAACATGAAAGATACGAAACCTAAAAATATAGTCTGAAAATTTTTTTGGGGTGATTATAACTAAGATAAAACATAGCTATAACTGCAGTTGAAATGTCCTAACAAAATATTGGGTTTAAATCATTCCATAAAACCTTGTATCAGACATTTTTAGGCTCCATTTAAAAAATGCCATGCAGGCTTAAAAAACATTAAAAAATATCACTATTTCATTGCCAGTTCACCAGAAGCAAAGGTGGATTATTTTGACTATTTAGAAAAATGTAAATTCATCATCTTGTAGATATTTGAAGAAAAGAGTAGAAAACTTTAATAAGACTTAAAAATGAATAAATTAGATTTTTTTTTCATTTTTATTAAAACAATAGATATTAGAAAAACAATGTTCAGCAAGGCTCAGCTTTACAAGGTATTTATTTAGAGTCAATAAAATGGTCAAAAATCAAACATTGCTGATCATTTCAAGGATGAGACAAAAGAAAAAAGTTGTCAAAACTGGGAAGCTTTGGCCTTTTGCTCATAACCATTATATTAAAATATATTTTTAAAAGTTGATCAGCTTGCTTTACCATATAACAGAATGCTTTGAAAGTTAACTTTTTACCTGATGAGCTGGAATAAAACCTAAGCAAGCAGGGTTTAAAGTGGTCAGAAATCTGTCTGAGGCATCACATTTTTAAGACCGAAAAAGAAAACAAGGACATAGTTAGGAAACTTCGAAATTCAGCACTATATTGTAAAGCACTCTTTATAAACATGCTTTTCTGTTTTGTACATTTGCACATGTCTGATATTTACCCAACCAGTAGTAGTAAATTGTGCATGGGCAACAGGAAATAAATAGCTGTGAGAGTAGTGGGCCAGCCTGCCCATAGATGGATAATGGCCCATGTTCTGTTTCCATAAGGATCCTACCCTGCAGCATGGTTTCATCTCTTCTATACCAATCCATCTGAGTTAGGTTTCTCCAAACACACTAGATTCCTTCCACAGCTAAAGAGGTGTTTTAGTGGGAATTTTAAAGGTACATGTAATCAGGGTTCCATTGGAAACCCTTTACTGACTTGCACCTTAACACTGCTCAAGACTCCCCTAAACATACCTAAGTAACTTGCTTGGTTATTAAGGTTACACCTCCACCTTATAGTTCACAACTGTGAGATGTCCTCAAAACCTCCAAGTCAGGAGAGAGGTCCTTACAAAAGAAAAAATGTGCAACTATAATTTATAATGTTATTGTCTATATAGTGGCAGCCATAATTGTGGACTCAACAATGAAATATCCCATTTCACAGAAATCTATTTAGTGCATATAGTGCAATGTGTTTTTTTTTTAAACAAACCTGTGAAGAGTTTACCTTAGAATTTTCATCACATAACTTTCTCAATGAAATACCCCATTATGCTTTATGAATTATTTGCTTGGTGAGCCCAATGAATTTCAAAAGAACACTTATGAAAACTTAATTTGAACAATCTAATGGAACTATCCAAAGTGGGCTATATTAAGTTATGATGTATTCTTAGAAAACTAGAAAATGGTAATGTTCTTAAGTGTAAAATTTTTTTAAAATGTTAGCTTGAGTTCAATATTTAATGATTCAAAAATAAAAACAAAAATGGGAAATAAAAATATCATTTTCTGAAGCAAATAATTAAATATTATGAAGAAAGAAAGAATTGTAGCAAAAAACTATTGGGATTTAACTCAAAGTAACATCAACCAATAGTCAACATAAAACATTTAGATGTATCATGATCACACAAAAACTATAATTGGACAATGTATATAACTTAAACAAGAGATTTTAAAAATAGGTACATTATTATCACATTAAAGCAATTCACTTGTTAATGATTTAGAGAGTGGATAATATTTCCTAATCTTTAAAATGTTGTCACTTTCAAGATATTCTTCCTAACTAATTACCAATCACAGTAAACCTAAACATTTTATTTTTAAATGCAAAGTATTGGGGATTTTTTTGTTTTTTTTTTAAACATACAAAGTAGGTGGATGTCTGCCGTAAACAAATATTTAAAATCCTCTTTTCTGTACAGAGGCATATTGGCACTGAAGTTTAATTTTTAACTAATCAGGCAATTTCTAAATTTAAAAAAAAACAGTAGCAGAATAAGTGCAACAAGAATTACATTTAGAAAATCATTTGGGGCAAGAGAAAAAAAAGGCATGATACATTGTAAAGTAATCTTTACTACAAGTATGCCTAATATTGTCATAGAAATTAGTGCAACAATTTTCTTTTCTCACCAGTCACTACAAAAGGCATTACCCTGGCAAGAGAGCACAGTGCAACAGATATCTCCTTAAAAACATTATCCTGGGCCATAAGGGCTCAGCATTACTTCAGCAGCAGGAAAATCCTTACTAGAAATATTTTTAGATGTGGAAGGAAACCAGAGTGCTTGACCATGTAGCTAGCTGATGAAGAAAATAAAAAAAATTATGCCAGAGAAGTATGCTAAACTGAGCTGACCACAACTAGAGATCAAACTCAGGCCTTCAACCATGGCAGTCCAGTAGTCTAACCACCAGCTGCTCATTCATATTTTATTCATACTGGTTTCTATTCCTAGAAGTGTTTTGCAAGTACTAATAAACAAGAAATCAACCAATTTGAAAATCAGAGGCATGTGCTTTCTCATATATTTATTGTTTACAATGATTTTTTTTTCTGCTAAAATTAATAAACATTGCATTCTTATAGGTGGTTAGAGTTTTAGAGAAGATGAGATTGCAATAGTTTCATTGAAATTCAAATTCTTATTTATTTCATTTGTCCATTGTTTGCTCAGTATATACACTGAATGTCAGAAAAGACTTTACACATCTGAAATATTATAATTATTAGATTTATTAGTAAATGAATTCTGACAAATCTGATGTGAAGTTAATTCCTTTCTTTTTACCACCTCATTACTCCCTGGCAGCTTAGCTATCCTGAATGACAAGTTGGCTAGACAATGGATCAGACATTGTGGAGTGATCGAGTAGCTTGAAAAATCTCCCCGGATCTTACCATTTTGTGACAACCGGTTATGCAGCTGGTTTATGCTGTCAAGCTGAAAACTTTACCAGACCAGCCATCAAGAATTCATTTTGAACACTACACTGCAACTGCCAATTACACACAATTATGGGTGATTTTCCAAAGAGGATGGACAGGTGCACACAATGCATGGAGTGGGAAATTTGTGGGATTGTGGTAAAAATGCAGTGGGCAATGCAAAAAAGAAATTAGCTTCACATTGCAGTAGTCAGAATTCATTTAGTCATAAAACTAAGTCATAAGATTTCACGTATGAAGTCCTTTCTAGTGACATCCCATAAATGAAAACTTGCTAAGATTTTGTGCACACAAAAAGTCAATGCACAAAGACCAGACAAATTTGTACTAAGACTTGACAAATGCATTTGTATAATTTAAATATTATTAGGAAGATGACAGTATGGAAAAAATAACCCAAGTAAACATTAGAAAATAATCCAAAATTACTGGTACAATGAATACTGTATCTATCAGAAAAAAAATGTCAATTCTTAACAGGAAATTTATTCTTAATGGTTTGTTGTTGTTTTTTTATTTTAATTTTCAACAGTCATATTATTTGTTTATTTAAATTCTTACATTCATCATATGCAATGCTGTGACTTCCAATATTCTTACAGCAAAAATGTCTTTTTCTCCATTTCATTTGAGATCTTCATCCAAACTGATAAAGTTTTGGAATATCAAGATTTTTTAATCTGCTTAAAAGAATTAATAATTTTAAAAAAATTTTTTTTTAAATATGCATATTGTATGTATGCTTGATGTGTGGTGCAGTCTATGCATATGCAAAACACTTCCCTGGTTATGGATCCTTTTCTGTTATAAGATAAGGAATCATATTTCACATAACAAATGAGTGTAAGCTTAAATAAATTTAAATGAAGGTCAAGGACAAATTTTATACTTATCTCGCTATTGAAATGCAATAAAATAGTTTTCTGAATCATTTATCTTTACTCAAAACTTACCAAAAGCTGCCAAATGCCATCTCCACTTCCTTACTCTGGAAACTGCATCCATGAAGGCAAAGGTTAACAGGGCTCTGGCACCCAGGACAGACCTCAACATAAGGAACAAACAGATGAGCAGTTATGCACCAAGTTTGTAACTTTGTCACACAAAAATGGAAATTTTAATATGCATTATCATTAAAATTCCCCCCAAAAATAGTAATTTACATGTAACTGACAGCAAGGCTATGTTCTATTATACTAAACATAATAAAAAGGGCTACTGGTGTGAGACTGCAAGAACAGACAGAATTTAACATGCATTGACTAAATTTTTACTCTTCACAATATCAATCAATCAGAGCAAGGCCATGCATATAAAAACTTGTTTATTGTCTAAGTATTTGTTTTTGTTTTTTTCTCTTTCTTTGCATAAAAAGCTACAATGTTTTAATTCATGCTGCAGGAGTAATTGTTTCTCCTTAGCCTAAGTCTCAAACTAATTTCATAAATCTTCCACTCTTTCCTGAGATATTAGGTTGTTACAAAAGTTTTGTCGTTTTTTTACCACAACAATAAGACTTCATATTATTGCTGAACGTGAAGTTTATTAATCAAAGTAAGTTCCAATATAATCAATACACTTCTACCAACAAGTTACAAGTGCATTTATACCATTTTGAAAAAAATCTGGATTTCTGAAGTCGATAAACGGTTGGAAGGCAGTTTCAACTGCTGCTTGGTTTGAGAAGGATTTCATATGGAGAAAGCTATTGAGGTATTTGAAAAAGCAGTAGTTTGTGGGAGAAAGGTATGGTGAATAGGCTGGTGAGGGAGAACTTTGTACTCCAATGTGTTCAGTTTCTGAAAAGTCACTTTTGCAACATGAGGACAAGCATTATCATGGAACAGGATTAGGCCTCTTCAATTTACCAATTCTGGCTGACATTGGGAGAGTTTCTGATGAACGTTTAATTCATGATAGTACCTTTCAACTGTGATGGTTTCGTCAGGTTGCAAGAAGTTATAGTGGATGCCACCAGTTGCAGTCCACCAGACAGTGACCATGCATGACCTTCTTTGGGTTCTCTGGAATGTGGTTAGGTGCCTTGTCTCTATCAAACCACTGTGCTGATCATTTGTGATTGTTGTAAATGATCCATTTTCAATCACATTTAATGGATCGGTCTAAAAAATGGGTCATTTTTGTTTCTTATGACAAGCGAAGAGCAGATCTACAATCGATGATTTTGTTGTTCATTCAACTCGTGAAGCATCCACTTGTCAAGCCTTTTCACTTTGCCAATTGCATCAAGATGCCGTGAAACAGTTGCAGTGCTTACATCAAGCTCTCCAACAATTTCCCATACTGTTTTTCTTGGATCAGCTTCAACTGAGACTTTCAGATGGTCTCATCACAGCTGGAAGGATGGCCGCTACATTCGAGGCTCTCATTTCCTGATCAGAACTTTGCAAACCATCGTTATACTATGTGCTCATTTGCTATGTCCTCACCCCATGCTTGCTTAATGTTACAAGTTGCTTCATTCACTCTGTAGCCTAGTTTGAACTTGTGAAGCAAAATGGCACAAAAAACGTTCTATCCATGCTTCATTCAGAACCCTGATACAAATATCCATTTAATGATTTTTAAAAAGGTATCATTTTTTAGGATGTGCTTTGGCATACATTATGCAAAACCTATGTAACTTATCTACATACACCTTCACAAGCATGCAACAAGCATGCAAAAAAAATCAACCCCAAATTAACATAATATAAAAACCAACAAAACCTTTGTAACAACCTTAATACTAACAAAATTGAGCACATATCCACTAAATAACTGTATTTACACTGAATGAGAAAAAATTGTTTATATTTCTAAAACGAGACATCACTGCCCTATACCTTTTTGCTTTAACACGGACTGCTATAACTGAATACCTCGTCAGCTGAATGTATAAAAAACTTTAATCAACAAGTCACTACTGCCATGAACATAGATAAGTTTGTTGTTACCAAAAGATAAGATAAAAGTGAAAATAAAACAGCAACCATCTGTAAAAAAAAAAAAAATAAAGCTTGTACCATCCAAGAAGGGAAAAGAGTTGTTACTGGAAAGAATCATTTTGTATAACTGAAAAGCAAAAGCAAGCACATATTATCTACTTTGCTCATGTTCTCAATATTTGCAACATGTATCATATAAAATACATTTTGTATTTGTTGGCTTCCATCATGAAAATGCTAATAATTTAATACTGGTAAACTGATGAAAGAATTCTTTGGCATCCACTGAAGTGCTATTTCAAAATCTGAGAAATAAAGATGAAGTCATTCATAAAATTTATATGCTGCAACTAAGCAAAAATATAGTTGATTAACTTGGGCAACTAGTTGTAGATTTGTCAAGTCTACAGATATGAGATGTTGAACGGATTCTGAAACTGTTGAGCTTATATTGGATGGATAGCACAAGTAGACTCATTGAGATACTGTTTCAGAGGACGATGCTCACTTCAAGATACTAAATAAAGGTCTGCTCAGTTTTGCATTTTCGATATTTCACGATGTGATTTAGTTTAGTGATGAAAACTAGCTGTTAGATTTATTATTAGATTAATCTGAATTTAGAATTGCAGGAGAAAGATAATTTTGTCATCAAGATGATTTTGAGTCACATGAACAAATTCTGCCTGGTCACCACATAAATGGAAACAAAGATTTTAGCCACAAGTATCCAGGTTTTCCTCAATGTTGAGCACTGAGAGAACTTTTGAAACTGAGTAGGTCATGTTGCTTACTGTTAAACAAAACTTAAATCCATGGAGTTAGAATAGCTGAGAAAACCAACTCAAGTTTTGTTAAGAATCATTTCAAAGGCAAAATTGCTACATCTTTTAGCATTGCAAAAGATGATATAGAAAAACTGATTGAACTGTAAGCAAGAGGAGGTGGTTATAGAGTAGAAATTGCTTTTCTACATTTTTACAATACTCTGTGCAATCAAAAAACAAGTCTTAGAAATATAGCAGCGGGCATGCAAGTAAACATTTTCTGTAATAGGGAGGATTTTTAAAAAAATCATCATATCCAATCTGACAAGCATCTGAAATCAGAGTTGAGATCCACTGTTACTTCACCTCTGCCAGATAGCAATACCATAGCTCAAAATGTTAATGCCGTGTAAGTAGATATTGTGAGGAATTTGGTTTAATTGACTTTATTGATTACATCTTACTCCTGCAATATTTTTATCCTAAATATAAATACTTTATTAATAATTGTTAATATGCTTTATATTGGTATGCGGTGAATATGTATATGGTAACATTACAGCATTAATGTTTTGCATTTAATTTTTATATTTTTTTGATGTACAATGTGCTAGGAATAAAATTAGCAGTAATTCTATGGTAAATGCCTATGTATTGCAACTTAGAGTCAGATTATTTAGTTGTGTGTAGCTCAGTGATTAAGTTTCATTGCATACATAAGGATCAGAGTAACAAGTGGAAAAGATCTTTAGTGCTGAATTTTATACAATTTTTTTTAAGTCTTTCAACATCAATAACACCACCTAACTATGGAAATTCTTGTGTTACAGCAAACCACAAAAGCTGATTATCCTCAATTTGAAAATATTGAAGTGTACTGCGAGCACAGGAAGCAATAGGCCTATATTGATGAAGAAAACTGATCCAAGTCAATGTAGATGCCAGTGAGGTGATCTACCTGAATGAAAGCTATTGATTACTGAGAAAAAAAATTAAAATTAGTTTTTTTAAAAAGCATCCATCATAGATCTGATGATTTCATACAAGTGGGAGTAAGAGTGGGAAAAGTAGGTGCAATGTTCCAAAGACACTTTCCAATTTTAAAAACACGCTTTCAATCAAAATGAAGATTTTTAAGAGCAAAGTTCTTTCTGTACTCCTATGGAGTCAGAAACATGATAACAAAACTTTTTTTTTTTTTAAAGTTAGTGTTTTCAATAAGTGATTGAGAAAAATCTTGATGGTCAGGTGGAGTGATTGACCATTAATGAAGAAATCCATTTAGGAAAGGTATTCCATCCACAATTGATAGTAAATAGGAGATAAACATGAGGCATGTGGCATCTGCATGGCTAATAATGCAGACTCCAATGGAAGTCAGGAGGGAAGAAAAGAGGCCATCAAAGGACGAACCATCACCTAATCTTTGCATCAAATGCCTAGTTCTCTCACACCAGTTAGCGACAAAGGCACAAGACCAAATGGATGCAGTGGCAATGACTGACTTCCACCAAATGTGACTAACATTATGGGAAAAGAAAATTACTTCTAATTATTGTTGGCAGCTTCTTTTTTTTTTAATTGTAATACAGAGTTGTTTAAAATAAATTCTTGATAAACTGAAGCTAATTTCCAGGCAAACCATTTGGCTAATTCTCACTTTCTGAAAAAATTCCATAACCAAAATTTCTACTTACTGAATTTAAATATAAGCTGAACAGCCTCTATGATGCTTAATTTAATCTGCTTCATACACTTTCCATAAAGTTCCCAATTACCATGCCCATCAACAACACAATAAACCAATGTTTCAAAGAGACTTAAAGCACTTCTAGCAAAATTACCAAATTCAGCACAAAGATAAAAATAACAGGCTACATAATAATGTTGCAACGCATCAGATAGTGAATATATTATTTTGTGGAGAAAATTTTAATTTGTTCTCTTCAAGTTATGCTTTCATATGCCCTGTTTCATCATTTTACTGTATTATAAAGCCTTTGGTTTTTCTAAATTTATAGATGTCTCTTTTGAATGCAAAGAGTTAATGTATATAACTACCACCATCCATTTTGCAAACAGAAAAACCTACAAATTATCTCTGATGCAACTATTATTTTCAAAGGGCAATAGAGTAATTAATTTTATTATAATAAAATCACTACTCTAAGTTTTTTGAGTATGCTGTTATTTTTAATGTTTCACCAATTATAAGTGGATGTTGCAATTTTTTTTAAAGAGCTATGATAGCAATAAATGACTATTTAAAAAAATCAATCTGCAAAGAATGTGATTTTATTATTTCCACTTTCTTAGCACCAACAAATATTTAAGCTAAAGACAATACTTTGGTGACACTTATTCTTTAAAAAAGTAGTAGGCATTTATAACATATTGCATCTCTATCAAAAATATAACAATAATAATTATCATCTAGTAAAAATCACTAAATTATTATAGACATATACAAGAGGCATTCAAATGAAAATCTGTTCATTGTCTATCTTTTGGAAACCAAAAAAAAAAAAAAATGTTCAAAATAGTAGTTTTATTCACCACATGCTCAACACAAATTCCTTTTCATGTAACAACTTTTATCAATGAAATGTGTAAATGACTTCTAGTAGAAACGAATTAGCTCTGGTATAAAAACAAAATAAACTAGCTTGTGTTAATATCACTTTTGGCTGTCAGGATATTTGTTTTGAAGGGTATAGGATAGAAGCTAAAAAGTCAAAGAGCCAGGTGGTAAAATGACTAAATATGAACAGGTGTGGTTTCTCAGCTATGGGGATATTTTCCAAATACTAGTTCATGGACTAGGGGATCACAACCCCAGCAGATGATGGTTGGTGTCACTTTAGGCTTGATAAAACAAAACTTCACTACCAACCCAAATTACTTTTGATCCCTCTGCAGTCACAAGAAGGATGGTATCAGCCTCAACCATATATAGATTTCTTCTTTACTCAAGTTTTTTTTTTTTTTTTTTAAATTTTAGTTAAAACCAGAGATGTTATCAGCTTTAACAACTAACAGATTTCAAACCTGCAAACTGGTTTGCAGTACAAAAATAGTAGTTGTATTAATTTAACAGTGCTGTACCAAGCTTTATCAGAAGTAGACACTATTTGTAAAAGAAAACTTTATTCCTGTATCCATCCTTAGTACAAATGAAACCCTGTCATAATCAGTGGATCTACTTTTTGCTTTAACCCAGAACCTGTAAAGTAGGTGGACAAGGACAAGATAATTTACACTGGAACAGTATTTACTTCTGAAAATGAAATCTGCACTTTCCAATGAACAGTAGGCACAGCCTTAATGTGCAGTAAACACTTATTTTAATTCAAGATCTTCCATGCTTCAGGCTCTCTTTAATTAAATTCAGAGAGAAACAAGAAAATAGTAAATAAACCCCAATAAGTAAATTATTGTCAATGTTCTCCCCAATGCTAACTTCATTTAAGTATTAGGCACAATATTTACCAACAACCAGAAGGATCTGTAAATAAGTTGAATGCAATAAATGTGTAAAAAATAATTTGAAATAATAATGGTAAAAACAATGCATTTATAAGTGTTTATTTATAATGTACATTAATAATTCTTTGTTTAATTAACGATTAAAAATGCTAAGTCATTCAAGTAAACAAACTAATATTTTGGGATCAGAGTTCAGAGGTTGAAAGTAGCACGTGAGATAATCATGTACAAAAAAATAATAAAAAGCAATCATAATTTCATAATAGAAACTGTTATCCTGGAGCCCAAGTTAAAGCCTTGACAAATGTCTAACAATATGTTTAAGGGATCCAGTGAAAACCCAATGGGCATAGTGCAAACAGGCATTTAAAAAAATATTAGGGATAGATTCAAGATATTATTAAAGCATAGATTATTAAGAACTGCAAAAGTAGAAACTGCTTCCTTGCTAATTTCAGGGCTTTAGCTAGTTAGTGTATAGGAGTTCTAATGAATCACAATCTCACATTACACTGAATATTAGGCTCCTTTCAGTAGCAAGACATTCAGATTCATTATCAGTGGAACACTTTTGTCATATTCGCAAGGAACAAGCTGCAAATAAATTTATGAAAATGTAAATTCTTTAGACATGTAATTTTTTATCTATCCTCAACTATCAGGAAAATTAAAAATAATATGAGCTAGCAACAAAACTGTCATGTATATAATTCAAATTTCATTCTTGTGTCCAAATGAGAAAAATCAAGTGACTCTACACCTCAGATATAGAGACTCACAATCTAAATAAATTTAACCAAAAAAGAGAGCAATTCAAATAAACCAAGCATGATAAATTGAATAAGGGAGATAAAAATAAAAATAAAAGTATTAAATTTATAAACTTTAGCAAAAGAAAAATATATAAAGAATTTGTGCTTATTCCTAAAATAGGTAAATTAAGGTTGCTATGCACTGCAAGTAATCTTGACATATAGCTGATACAAATTTTAAGGTTGAAGAATATAAAGGGGGAGGGAGGGAAAGCAATTGTGCATAAATTTGATAAAATCATTTTGGTAAAAATTAATCCCTGCAGAACTGTAATTCTTGTTGCATTGGGGGAAAAATTTTCTGATACATCTATGTAGGGAAAACATCTCACCTGTCTGAACATGATTTAACTTTGCCCAATCATATGGCCAAGACAAAATAAGTTCAATGTGGATCACATTATGGTTTTAACCAGATCCTGTTTGAATTTCAGATTAAATTTATGGATTTGAAAATAAATAAATAAAAAAAGATCAGTATTGATCATCACCAATATTTCTTTATTTTTTTCTCTCTGCACTTCACAATTGGACTGTGGTTGTTTTTTTTTTGTTTTTTAGTAGATTTATTGTGATTATTAATAGTTTTGTTTCAAATCCAAAATATCCTATTTTCAAAATGTGTAAGATTTCATAAGATAAAGCTCAAGAATGTTCCAATACACAAGAAAGGTTAAATCTAAGTATCCAATTTAATAATTTACTCTGACAAAATTTAGTAAAGCCATTTAAAAACAAAACCTTTTTTTTTTTTTTTGCATGATAATGCAAAAGCGAAGTTTTTATAGATTAGCCCTCACACACAGAGAAAAAGAAGAGAATTTCAAATTGCTAAAAGAAAATCTGACATGCATGTTGTTAAATATTTTGAATAAAGTTGCCTGGCTGCCTTGCTAGGAATCTGCCCTCTTAATAGACAGGAATGGAACACTATGTAAATCAGAAAAGACAATGGTACATCTAAAACACAAGTGACACTCGTCATTTCTGCAGCATACAGTAAATAAAAAATGAAATGAAATGTTTGAAGCATTCATGCATACCTCTGAATAAGTAACAGGTGTAGAGTAAAACTGATACAAAAAATCTTGCTTTAGCTTATATTAAACCTCTATACCAATGGAGTGCATTTGCACCCCACTACCCTTCAAATCTGTATTACTCTGCACAGGTTGAGCCATACAGACTATGACACATTAATGAGAAAGGTACCAACTTGCAATAATAAATATGCATCACTCCAACCCCATGCATTTTTCATTACATCTGCATTTTATTAAATATACAACCAGTTCAAAAAAATATTAGTACATCTAGACTGGATGCAAATATATCCCAGGTGGCATAAATACAGTAAAAACTGATGTGGTATAAGAAGTATTTTTATTAAAGCAAAAAGTGGAAAGGAAAGAGTAAATAACTAATATCAGATAATGCATTGAAAAATTTTTTTAAATCTTCAATGGCTAAAGCAACATTTTTTTAAAAATTTGACAAAAATGTACTGTTAATCATGATCGTTACTTTAAAGAAGGCTTTTAGAATTGCTAGCAGCAATGCAAGTATTGATCAGCTGCTGGCTGTTCTAATTGCTATTTCTATTTTTGGCTCCTTGTTTCAACTAATGCTTTCACTTTCAAACACGTCTGTCATGGTATTACTTGCCTGTCTTTGAGTTATTAAAAGTTCCATGCCAGACTCACTTTGTGGATTGAATTAACCATTAAAATACCCAAAGACAACAAAATTCATAGGAAAAAAACTTCCTCCATCAACCCTCATTTTATTACTTTAAAACATGTGAAAATAAGAGTTCATAATTCTTTCAATTTTCACTTAGTCTTTGTAGTTTGAAAGAGTCTAAGTAATAATTTTTTTTTTAATTGCCTATATTATTAAGGAGTTTTTAATTTATGAAAGTGATACAAGCTAAAATACTGGTAACAATGTCAGTGTAATATAATACAAAAAAGAATGAGTTCATAAAAGCCTTTCCAAGACAGTAGATAGGTAGATAAAGCAACTGATTTGTAAGATATTTACTATAGATTAATTTCAAATAGCTGCAGCTTTTGTTTGTTCATTTTGGATGATCTATTCAGTGCTTCTCCACTGGGGGTTTTTGTTTGTTTTTTTAATCATTTAAAAGAAAAATATTTTACTTACATTCCATCAGCAAAACCAAAGTGTTTTAATGTTTACAAAACCTAAGTCTTTAACAGATCTGTCTCTTAAATCAACCAGTGTTTTAAAACTATTGTTTGACTAAAACCAGAATTACAAACTTGCAATTAGTATGTTTTTTTAAACAGACATAATTAGCTATCTGGGCAGATCTTGACTGGCGGAAGCTATATGCAGATATCTATTTAAATTTTAGAAAAGATCACATGAAAATGATATAAATAAACATTAAAAAAAAGAGAGGATGCTAACATATACAAAAACACATTTAAAAAACTGAAAATTATTAGATATAAAAATAAGAGAGTCAACCATAGCTGAATACTTTAGAGTACTAAGTGCAAAGATTAGAAGACCAATATCAACATGGCTAAAGGCAGTTAAAATCATCTATCAATCAAAACACTACATTCTAAGTCTGCTACTTAAATGCAGGATCAATTAACACCTGCAATCTTTGTAGGCCCATCACTGGCTGGGTTGAGATTGAGTGTTAGTTCAAACAGTTCAGGACTATCTCTCTGCTACAAAACTACATAACAATGGCCACTTCCAAAAACCATACAAATACACAATACATATTATTTCAAGGTTCATCCAAATCCAAGTTGGATCCTTCAGTAAAAATTCTTACTTTTTTATAATAAATTAATTAATGGTTAAGCACTAATGACAGATTTGTTAAGCATTATACTGATCTGTATATAAAATGCCAAAAGCTTTGAAAATAGTAATGGCATAATCTAGGAACAAACTCCTATTATGCCTGCTCTACTGCCTCAAAATATCCAACCACCATAATATCCCTATTTGTTTTTTTATATTCTTTATCTAATATTTATTCTCAACTTATTTGTGAAGTTATATTAAATCTACATATGACTAACACCATAATAGTAATTACTACTTAATTAGAATAACTACATTATCTAAACAGCAAAACAATTACATTAAACAGTCCATACAATGAGATATATATATATATATGTGAAGGGTAGAATAATACAGATCTAACCAAAAAATTTTACTTTGGGGGGCCTAAATGATCTTTACAAAAAATGTTAATACAAAACAACTTTAGCAATTAAAAAATTAAAAATATTAGTTTACAATAAGCTTTTCTTCTTCCTCTTGGCCAATTTCAATAAATTTGAAAACCCTTCCACAGAAGCAAGTAGAATTCTTGTGACTATTACAAATCTCCTATATAATTGAGTGTCTTTGTAGTTTTATTTGCACATTTGCAATCATCTTCAGAAGACTGTTTGGGAGTAAATTAATCAGGTTGTTAGAATCATTATAAGTACATGCTTACAGCATACAAAAAGACTTTTTGAGAATGTAATTTGCACTATTACTGCTATATTCCACTCATTTAACAACATTTTAAATTCACTGCTTAAAAATATGTCATGTACTAAGAAAGGGATATCATTAAGATCCTGCCAGAACATTAACAAATTGCATGAGCATTCCCTTTGAAATATTAACTGTCAGCCTTTAAAAAATTGTAAATAATTTTTAGGTAATGTCCTACACATGGAACATGGTACTTTTTTTTTTTAATGAGTGATTAGGTATTCATGTAATAAATACTTAAGAGCCAATGCCTATCACAGAAACTATTAGTTTTAAAACTATTTTCAATAAACCTATAGCCATGGAATCAAATTATATATAAAGTAATCAAAGAAAAAAAAATTATACCATATAATGAAGCAAAATATCAAGTTGTGTTCAAATTCAGATGAGGATTCTATCCTCTTTCCAGAATTCTAGTTTACCTGATTGTTTCAATTTGTATTTAAAAACAGGATAAATATTAATGTCAGAGTATTTTAATATAGAATGAACAACTGGCTTCATAATTACATTTAAAAGAGGAGAGGGAAATGCTGTTGGCAAGTGGTCTAGAAACTCCAACTATAGCAAAATTCCTAAAAAGTCATTTTTAATATTTAAAAAACATCAGACAAATTTTTCCACTTAACTTGCAATTTTAAAAAAGTCTCATTAATCTTTTGACACATGTATGTCAAATCTTCTTAGCTTTATCTTCAACAGAAATACATTAAGTGCAAAGCAACGATATTGATGCAACAGCAAAGAGTCATGTTCTCAGAAGTGTGAAGGTGAAAAGTTTGCCTTGGTGGAGTATGTTAATTAATGTCAGACAGATAAACAACATCAATGTGATCTGGAACTGTAATTCATACCAAAAGGAAAGTAGCACTCATTGTTGGCAGGTTGACAAATGGGTTGATGGAGCTTCCTTCAGTTGCGATTTTAAGGACAGGTGTGCTTCTGCTTGCATGAAGTTAAAAGAATTTGATGAATTGTTGTATATTTTCCCAAAATGCTTTTATAGTTTCAAAAATTTTCAAAGTTTCTGACCTGCAGCTATAAGATAAGACTAGAGGTCAAAACTAGTATTCTTTCTCTACCTATTACGTAACACCATTAAGCTGGATGTAGCATGGAAAATAAAATGGTTAAAATACTTTTATTAATTTTAGATCATAGTGGATATGATAAACCAAAACTTTTGTTATAAAATGCATAAGCACTTTTTCACTATCAAAATTATATTAGAATGCATTCTACATCAAGAAATACTCAAATCTAACAAAAAATTATTTCCATTTATGATATGTCAGCTTTGTTTTTATTTTTTAAAGCTACTGACAAGAACAAAAGTTTATAAATCAATACCAGAAATACTATAGATTTATAATGCATGGTCATAAGTAAGATACTGTGTAATTGTCTAATGAGATTAAATAATAAATTACAATCTTGCAGGAAGTATCTGACACCAAACCCCAACCCCTTTAACATATACAGTTTTACTACACTAAGATTAATAACCAAAAGATGAATCTGTAATTCAAAGGTAGATACATTTGAAGTTGTGAAAAACATTCATCAAGCAAACTCTTTGATGACCTGGAGAAAATTCAGGATGCCTTACAGATATTAGCCAAAGATTTAAAATTAAAGTTTTTTTGTTTTGATTTTTAAATTCACTAAAAGGTAACTAATAAAAAAAAAAAAAACATAAGAAATGGTTTAAATGGCTTTTTGCTAATTTAGTTTTGGGAAAAGGTAAGTAAGTAGAAATAAAGCTTCTTACTGATATTTGTCTCCGGTAAAAGAAACAGTAAAGAAGAGTGTGACAATCTTATGATTTCCTTATGGTTATTTAAAAAAATTAATTTTTTTTAAGAAAACTGCTAAAACGGGAATAACAAATGAAAGAAAAAAAACAAACTATGTTAGAAGAATCCTGCTCAAACAACTGGGAGAAAGTATTTTGGCAATGCCTTATAGAATTCAAGTAAAATTTACATTTCACAAAAGTGTAAGATTATTACTTTATTTTCTTTACATGCTAACAGATCACTTAAACCAGGGGTCACCAAACATTTTTCACAGTGGGCCAGATAACTGAAAGAATGATGAGCGCGGGCCACATAATCATTCTGTTCAATACTTGCAAGCCAGAACGAAAGCTCTGGGAAAAAAGACTAAACACTAAGTTTAGCAATCCATGTTAATCATGGGTGAGTGGCGTGCAATGCACAAAAAACAGACAACCAACATATTTATTTACTAAAAAGTTATCAAAGAAGGTGACGTTAGCAAAAATATAGTTACATCAGACCTAGTGTGCACATATCCGAATCTTACAAACTAAGCAGCAAAAAAGGTTAGTGAGATTTGTGAAACTGACGTTTGGCTTTCAAGATATCATCAATGTTTGGTTTGGAATTGCTGCATCCAATCAAGAGAATTGCTTTCAAATGTTCATCAGTCAATCTCGTTCGATGTGTTGACTTCACATACTTCATTTTTGAAAATGTTTGCTCACAGACATAAGTTGTTCCAAACAATGATGCCATACCAGCGGCAAATTTCTTCAATTTCGGAAACTCAACATCAGGTAGAAGCGGTAAAATTCAACAAGTTTTCCTTCTCTGTGCTTCTCTTTCAACAAGTCATTTGCTTGCAAATCAATGAGCTCCAACTGTAGTTCAACTGGCACATCATCGAGGTTACAATCAAACAGATTCTGGAACAGCAGAATGTCACTCTCAATTCTGTCGAGATCTGAAAATCTCTCCAAAAAATGCTTCTTCAAGTCACGAATAATCTTTTTAGGAAAATTGAGGTTGACATCTTCAGCAATTGTAGCGCAAAACTCTTTGAAACAGTGAAAATGAGAGAAGTTTTCTCCTTCCAGTTGTGCTTCAAACAATGACAGCTTTCTCCGAAATCCTTTGATGATTCTGTAGAGATCACAGACGAGGTTATCCTTTTCCTGAAGTTTCAAGTTCAGTTCATTCATGTGGGATGTAATGTCGACCAAAAATGACAACTTTGACAACCAGGTAGGATCTGACAGCTGTGGATCAGCTCTATCTTTTTCAGTGAGAAAAACATCTATTTCGTTTCAGAGCTTGTAAAAACGAAACAGGACTTTACTGCAGCTGAGCAACCTCACTGCTGTGTGATAAGGCAAGTCACAGAAATCAGAATCAATTTCTTCAAGAAAAGCCTGGAACTGACGGTGATTGAGTGCATGTCCCCGAATGAAGTTCACAGCAGAAACGACTGGTTTCAGTACACAAGAAATATCCAAGTCTTTCCCACAGAGTGCTTGCTGATGCATGATGCAGTGTACGAACAGAGCGCCCGGAATTTGCAAATCTTCCAACTGAGTCCTGATCTGCCCGACCAGACCCTTCTCACTCCAGCCATGTTTTTTCCTCCATCAACTGTAACACCTCGAAGCTGATTCCACGGAAGGTTATAGTCTTGCAAAGTTTTCTGCACTTCCATGAAAATGTCTTTTCCAGTTGTTATTCCATGCATGCAGGAAACAGATGCCAACTCTTCCGTTATCTGAAAGTCCAAATTGACACCACAAATGAATACAAGAAGTTGTGATGTACTCGAGAGATCAGTAGACTCATCCAGTGCCAGAGAATACCAGAACAAGTTCCTAGCTTTCTCGTGTATCTGTAGCACTATGTTCTCTCCAAGTTCTTCTGTTCACCGCACAACTGAACTTGCCAAAAGGCTGATAGCCAATTTGTTTGGAAATTTCTCAGGACACAAGTCATTTGCTGCTTCCATCATACACTCTTTGATGAAGTTGCCATCAGTAAACGATTTTCCTCGATTTGCCAACTTATGCACTATTTTGTAACTTGTACGAGTGACAGATTCATTTTCAGCAAACTTTCTCGTGAAGAGATTTCTTTGAGTTTCTAAACCACGTTTCATGGACTCATATTTCTCAGAGTGTAACTTTCCAGAAAACTTTGAATATGTTGATAGATGTTTTGTTTCATAGTGACGCTGAAGATTGTACTTTCAAAACGGCAACACTTTCGCTGTATACCACGCAAATAGCTTTCTGGTCCTTTGTTTCCACAAAGAAGTACTTTACTCCCCATTCTTCATTGAAAACGCGACACTTGGCGTCCACTTTTCTTAGTAGCCATAATAAAGGGTGAAGAAAACAGCTTAGAGACCAGCTTGATTAACACCTTGACCGGGGAATTTTTCTGAGACTTCTTGCCCATGATGTGTCAATTATCCATGAAAAAATTTTAAAAATTTTATTTCACAACATCTCGTGTTCCATCCATTTTATCACGCAAATGCAAGTACCGTCGGCAGGCCTGATGAACTGACGTCGTGGGCCTGATCCGGCCCGCGGGCCGTAGTTTGGTGACCCCTGACTTAAACCATTGTTTTTTCTACTACATGCAAATCTACAGTCTACAAGTGTACTCTCTAAATTGTGTGCAATTTGCCTATCCAATCATGAAAAGAAAAAAATGTCTTATTCTAGATTTTTTTTTAAAAAAAAGTTAGTACTCAAAACAAAAATACCAATAGTGTTTTAGAGATTTTTTTAAAAACAATTTTGAAAGTATATAAAAAGTGTAAAAAAGACTTAAAAATTAATTAAATAAAGACAAAAATAATTGTATCTTCCTTGAGAACCATATGAACAGCAACTGTAAATGAGAGAAAAAGAAATTGATTGGATTTAAATTAAAATCTCATTTTAGTTCAGAATGTTTTCATTTGTATAAGAGCCTCTCTGAGGTCTATTAGTTAATCAAGGTCAAATTCTGAGCCAGCATCATATTTCTATTAAACAAAAGTATACATCTATGGAAAAATTTCATAAACATTCTTTATGTAATACTAGGTTGTCATCTTAATATATTCTAGAATTAAAAAATGCAACAAACATTGAAAACATCAGTGTTTTTTCTTTAACATGGTTTGAGTGTCCTTGTATATTTTAGACATAATTGTTTGTGATACTTCGTCATAATAGAGTAAGGAACAAAATTAATTATCATCAGAAAGTTCTATTGTGAATTTACAAATTTAATGCAATTTTTGCTTTTTTTTCTCAAATTTCATAGTTTGCTTTACCAACTTCAAAGTGTTAACACCCTAATTGTTCTACATGTACTCAGTGAACCTTTTTGGGGTAGAGCAAAGGCAACACCATTCCTGGTTAGAGACAGTGATTCATGTGAGAAGCCAACAAACATTGAGAACATAACAGACAGTACATCACAGGCATAAGCTCAACTTACCTGGCTGATGAAGGAAGTAGCATGACGTATGTCAAAGGGTCAAATAAATGATCTTTTGTCCTTTAAGTGCATACAGCTAGGGTAGCATTTATCTCCCTCATTTACATAAGAAAACATAATATATGAGATATCTTTATTAAATGCACTAGCATCCTCTGTCTGAAAGCAAACTCATTCATTAACTGAATTCTACTTTTCTGATTTGTCTTGTTTTATAAGATGGGCACTCTTGTTTATGAAAATTTTTAGCATTAATGTTCAAGTGTTAACAAAGTTTGATTTCATTTATTCATATTTTTGTTTTAATTTTTTTTAAAACTTAAAATTTAAAAATAACCATATCACTTTTAAACAGTTACTAATTTGTAAACTATCAAAATATATCCTGTCCTCTCATTTTCACAATTCAGTTTCCATTTCAGATTATCAGAATTTTTTTCTATCTTCAATCCAACTTCCCCTAAAAATAATACATTTACCATAAAATGACATGTATTATAAATAATTTTTTAAAGAAAATTTACCCTTTAAAAATTGGGTGTGTATTATACAAGATATCATACGTGTCAGACTTTTTTTCCAAACCACTGGGGCCATCACCAGTGATAGAGCAAGTAATAATACATACGTAAAAATTAGAAAATCCCACATGGCAATTTGACTGAATATCAATAAAAGATAGTAGTTCATGTCTTGTTTTGTGTTTTGGAGGATATGAGTACTAAATGTCACTGAGTTGAGTATCATTGATATTGGCAATGAAATGGGTAGAAACAGAACAAGGAGTTCATACTGAAACACCATTTAAATTTAAACACAGAAACAAAAATGCAATTCACAATTTTATTGAAATTCAACGAAACTGATAAATATAATACAGGATAAGTGGCATCCATTGATATGATGTACATCTAGATTAAAACCCATCAAACTCATCCACACTGTCTTCTTCCCTCCACTGCAAGAACTGTTCATCAGTCACAGTAGTAGTTGTGTCATAGTAGATATTGTTGTCATCACCCTCTAATGCTTCTACTCCCTTATCATCCCTTAGCCAAGACCACAGGAAGTCATCTTCAGTTCCATCCATGGCACTGGACAGGCAGTACCCGAGTTCACTTCCGTCAACCATTTACCCAAGCATGACTGTGAAGCGGGTCTTCTCGTGGCCAGTCGTCTTCATGGTGATGGTCTTCAACCCAATGGGAGCCACCTGAGCTGTGGTAGTGATTGTTGAACATCATGTGCATCTGGCTGGCATTCCCTATGTGATTCAGGGGGTAGTCATATTGTTTTCTCAGTTTGATGAGGAACTGTTGGTACTTCAATAGCTGATCTTCGTAATCAGGTAGCTTTTGGGTGGTGGTCCACCAGTGTATGCTCAGTTGTTTGTAGGCCATGAAGTGTGCGCACCATTCTGAGATGCCTTAAGTCAGGCATAGATTGAGTTTTGTAGACAGAAAGTGCATGCATGCATATCTGTGGAGGAAACCCCCATACTCTGCATACATCTTTCAGTGACAAAGGAAAGTACCTCCTCAAGCTTGGGATAAGTTGCACCCTTGCCCCAATCAGCATGTTTTGAACATGGCATGACTTAGATCTTCTCCTGAGAATGTCACCAGGACCTAATGTTGGCCTCGTTCACTCCAAACCTTTGGGCTGCAGCTCTGTTGCCATGTTGAATTGTACAGCTGATTATCTGGAGTTTATCTGCAGCAGTGTAGCTCATACGTCATGTTGGTGGCATGGTTGTGTGTAACAGTATGTAGAAACAGGGACTAAATGAAGATTATCCCCATGCAGAGTTTATATACATATTACCATAGGCATAGTAAGTGAGGTGGCATAATAAATGAGGGTGGCATAGTAATTGAAATTGAATTTTTTCACAGAGACCTTTGAATGCCATGGTGTAATACATAAGGTATTCATGAAAACCTGATTTGTTCATTCTGGTGACTTGGTTTACCATGTCACTGCTGCAGCTGAGCGAGTGAATCTTTTGGATTTTTGTGAAACTATTACATATGTCCCATAAAATATCTCCATGTTTAGTTTATTCCGGATGGCCCCACTAAAGGAAAGACGTCGTAATTTATCAGTTGATTTTAAGTTGAAGATGGCCATTTGTCTATTGTATAACACCTGTTCTCCTTTAGGTTGGCCCAATATGACAGCACCTGAAATATGATCTAAACATGCCTGCATTTTATAATGGAAATTATACATTTTGGTGGATTTTTTTACAGATCAAAGTTGGGGTGCATATTATATATGATAGCGTATAATACACAGCATTTTACAGTATGCATTTACAGTTTTGGTTATTTTAACCTTCAACCCTCCCACTGCATATTCAGTTTTCAAAAAAGCAAAAATATTTAAAAATAACATCAAATAGTTCTATCAGATAAAATTTCCTCATTTCCTAATTGTAAACTTGGAGTATATAACTAAGCAGATGCCTTAAAATTGAGTGATTTCCATAAAAGTTTCCAAAAACAATTTTAAAAAGCTAACAGTTGCTTTTCTGTTTTTTTTTAATAAAATTTTTCTATCTTCAGAAGATTTACACCAAAAAAACAAAAACAAAAAAGTTGGCAGCTATCATCTATTTTGCAACACACACATCTACCCATTTTTGTTCCAGGTGAGTTATCTGACAGTTCACCTTGAAGCTTAAGTGTGCCCTCTCATCACCATACAGTCTAACTGTCCAATATTATTTCCACATTAGGTTTTTTTACAACTTAATTTAGTTAAAAAAATATATTCAACTTTCTTATTGCTATTTTAATTTCCAAAAACAAGTTAACTTTCCAATGGAACTAATCACTAGCATATGAGTTAAAGCCATTTCTAATTTTAAAACAAACTCAAGGTAGTAATAGAGATTGTCTTTCATTAATAAAATTCTCTCTCTTATTTACTAGAAACTTTTTTTTGAGAAGTTTATGCAGTTACTATTTTAAAAGGCAAAAATATATAAACTTGAAAATGATTTGACTCCAGAATTGGTGAGAGATGATCATCTAGATTCTAAAGCATAAAATGCTAAAATGTCAGGTAGGAGTTACCTTTTCTGTCAGCATGATGACAGTCCCACATCTGCAAGCCATAAAGGTAATAGGTCTTTCAGTGTTCCTTCTTATCCTTTTCAGGGAACAGCAACCTCAGGTGACATGATTCAATCTTTCTTCAATGCCTGAAGTAATTAGTTCAACATCTCTCGCAACCCTGGTTGTGTTAAAACTTCAGATTGCACAAATATTTCGAAAGATGCTCAACTAGACTGAGGTCAGGCATTCTGAATGATCAGTCATGAATATTTAAGAACCTTGTTTTAGTTCTTGCCAGTCAAAGTGTAGCTTTCCATCCACACCATGTCTGACTTCCCTGTCCACTTGACAAACAATTCAAAGACAAAGCACTATACTTATCAGGTAGGCAGATTTATAGATGATACAATCGCAGTGTGAATAGAAATCTATTATATGCAGACCAGTTTGTCACAAAGTAAACCATATGACTATGGTGTATAAAATGCTCCAGCAATGATCTTGGGTGAAAACTCTAAAAGAATTATTTCTGATGTGTTGAGAAATTTCTTAAGTGGCACAATTCTATCAGTTACAAAATAAAGTCAGTTTCCAATTGAAGTTATCTAAGATACATTTCAGGCAACAATGGAGCTATAAAATAGTCATAATTCATTATGACCCTGTTTTTAAAACAGCATAAATAGCCATAACAACTGCATTTGGAAGTGACTGATGTATGGTTTTCCATTCCAGTACATGATTAATTTTGTGTCACCTATTGTTCCTAATATTAATTTCAAAAACTTAATATTTACACTAGTGAACCCAGATACACATCATATCATAGTTGACAAATTCTCTGGCTAAACATTTTCAAATTTTGGTAAACATTTGTGCTTTTCTTTTATATTAGAAAATTGAGTTTTAAAAATATTTATAAAAGCAGGAAATCTCCAAGCTGATTTTGTTTATTGAATAAAACAAAGAAGAAAACAAAGCATACTTAAAAACAAAGCACAAATAAGAAAACATTTACTACCATCCAAACAAGTCCCATGAATTATTTCTTAGATCTACCACAACTACACTAACTAAACACAGATTTGGAGTATTTTGAAAGTTTAGAGAATGAATAAAAATCAAAAAATATTACCATCATCGTAATACTGCTCTGTATGGACTTTCCAAATACTAACCCATAAATCACAGGATCTATGAATCCAGTTTAACACTGGAACTACCAATTGTATGTATATATACCAAGAACCAGTGGAGCAATCATTTTGACCATTCTTTAAAAATTTGTATAAAACGATTATTCTATAATGTTTCAATTGTTTTTAAGATATTCATACAAACAGTACTACTATTTTTTTTTGTGTATACATTCCACATTTTGAAAGAACATATCCAGTACATAGCTTTCACAAACACAGATTCCACAATCAACAATACATCTGCATATATGCAAAAAGGCAGTGGCAAACATAGTTCACATGGCAGAGTTACATGTATAATGCATTTTTTCTCACACTTTATGACCTGGCATAGCTTGCAGATAATAGGAAAGTCACCAACTTCTGCTGTAGGTTCTGCTACATGCTTTGCAAATATGATTTGAGCCATTGCGCAGTCTCAGGTGGTGGTCTATGACAGAACTAACTTTTTCTCAAAGATTTGCATTTGAGGGAGTTTTGCCTATCTATAACATTGTTCTTGTGTCCAACAGAGGTTGTATTTTTATGGTTTCCCAGATCACACTTCCCATGCAACAAATATGAAGAGTCAGAACATCGCAACTTTGCCAAGGCCTAGCTAATAAATAGACAAATCCAAATGAGAACATAGACTACCCTAAACTGATCCCTGCAAGAGAGTCCCTGTAAACCCACTTCTCATCTCTCCTTAATACCAAATGTATGGCAGCAATTGGCTATAAACCTAAAGAGCAGATTACTGGTCTTGCTCATACAATGTCATCATATTTGCCCTGCATACGATGGAATATGATTCTAGAATAAACAGATGTTCTTTCAAACTTGGGTGCCCATTTATGCAAAGTTTCTGCATATAACTAACTTTAATGTATGCATATTTTATTATTGATTTACTTTTTATCATAGCCTAATAAGGTATTCAGAATGTGAGCATGAGGAATTAAAATGTGACAATTTTATATTAACAGATACTGATATGAAAAAATATTTTAAAAATTAAGCAAAAACAAATCTACACACCTTTATTTTCCTGGCATTGTTTTCTATCTTACCAGTTATTGGTAACATTGCTACCAAACAAAGAATATTATTTCTTCCACTACACAGATACCAGGGCAGCAAGTTATTGCATTGGTAGAAAACATGGGTGATGGGGTGGTTGAGATGTGATTTAGCTGATGTTCAGTGATTAAGCCAATAATGTGCTTCCTCCCCCCCCCATTTTTTTTTACCAGAACCAGTTCACTAATGCTAATTTAAACAGGGACCCTAGCCTCCCCCCCCCACCCCCACTTCTCTAATCAAGATTTCTTTCTTGTTGGTTTTTTTTAGGGAGGGGTCAAGCCATCCAGTTTACATTTAGAGCAATTTTGTTAGCCATCTCTGCTTAGCTAGGCCTCTAGATTTCACCATCACCCATGTGAAATGCCAAAGAAGTGTGTTGCTAATTTTAAAAAACAAAAAGCAAATCCTGTACGCCATTTTTTTTTTACACAAAACTTTAAAATGTTTGTAGGCTAACTAGACTACTGAATGAAGCCTTTTGTAAATTTTTATAGTGAAAAAAAGCATATTACTAATTATCCTGTTACACCTCATTTTTCTCTAAAATATTGATCCTTTGCATAATGAGGATTCCATGCCTGTACCATTTACTCCAGAAGTGTTCTGACTAATGCCTTATACTAGAAAAAGACTAGAACTTTAGTAGTTTTACTATTCACAGTATGATTCAGCATGCCTAAGATTATTCATGCACACTGACAACTGGACAACCAAGGCTGTTGACCCAGACTTTAATTCCTAGCATGTTTTCTTCTTGCTCTTCTTCAACAGCCAGTCATCTAGGTTTCCTCCCACATCTGAAAAATGAAGATTTCTAATAAGAATTTCCCTGCCAAAGTTGGAAGTGCTAAACACCTCACTGCACAGAATGGGAAATGTTCTACAGATAATTTGTGCCATTAATCTCTCACATCAGGGTTGTCTCCAATGCAGAGATTACCATCTAATTCATATGACGAATAGTTTATTTCAACATTCCTGAATCTAAGATGCTTGCAGCTGAAAACATTAAAATTCATTGTCATCTATGAGACCAATCCACTAAATTTAAATCAGATCGTAATCTCTTAATATCATTGTATTTATTAGTCATACTTTGTGGTTTGGAATATTTATTGATATTATGAAATTTTCAAATGATACCAATGTCAGTATATGTTGGCAGTGTAATAGTCCAGTGGTGATTTACTAGATTGCTAGGGTCAAGGGCCCAAATTAGATTCTCTCAGGAACTAACTCAGTTTGACCCATCTCTTTGGCATGGTTTCCTCTCATACCTAAAAATGAATAGTTTTAATAGTGATTTCACTGCCAAAGTCTGAAGTACCAGGCTCTATATGACAAAAAAGTTGCAATACTTCCTTACATGGGTTGTCTCTCCTGTAGGCATAAACGAACAGGGAGGGGAGGGCCAAAAAATTGAACGTTGACTTTCACACTGCCCTTCTACAGAAAAAAATATATTAAGAACTAATCTAACCAACCACAGTAGTATCTTGAAAATAGGTAATAAAAACCCCACCAACCAAATTTATCCAAAAATAATCAGTAATTGCTAATAGCATGATTGTAAAATAACAAATCTAACTGGCAGTTTTAACCAGAAAAAATTCTGAAAGATGCTTCCAAAGTGTAAAGAACATTTTCAAGACAAGATTACACTGCACAAAGCTTCGAGTTTTATTGCCACACTTAATTTCCACCTGAAATGCTTGAAAATGTGGTGCAGAACTAAAAATTAGTTTCAAGTTGTTTTTCCCAAAGTGCTTTCAAACTAGTTTCTAAATTTAGCAAGCATCCTCACATCATCTATCACCTAGTCAGATGCAATAACTTGAAAACTGTTAATTTTAACATAAAATATCCATTCATACTGTACAATTTCTGAGTGTATATAGATAAAGTTTGTCAGTAAAGCAGTACAGGAAGTTTGCTTTAAATACTCCAGTAGTTTATCATCCCATCACTGCTTACAGTACTGATTATATGGATGGTAAATTAAGCTTTTATAAAACTGATTCAGTCGAGATATAGTTCTTGTATTTTAAACTCAAAACTAACATTTTTTTTAAATATGGCTAAGTAATGTTTGATTTTATGCTAATCCCTACATCATTCTCTGTCAAAAAGCCTACCTAGTTTTGTAGAAAACAATGGAAAAAAATTATTTTACTAATTATTCTATCATGTTTTAGTAACCGACATGAAGCAGTATGTAATATACTGTACATATTATAACTAGAATTAACATACAAACAGTAATATCCATAATGGAACAACAGAATATAATATTTTTTTTCAAAAAAACAGCTGTCAAGTTTGCTTGCTTTGTGGAGCCTTGTACTAACTTCAAAGTTGAAGACATGTCACAGCAGGGAGCTAGGAGAAGTGGGATATTAGCCTTAGTGATCAAGCAAATTACCTAGATCAGAGTTTCCCAACCTTTTATCCGCCATGCACCCCTTCTCTCACCAGAAACGAATGAATCACCCCCACCCACCCACACCAAACAAGAGATTGATATTTTGTTTAAAACTTTTATTAATGCACTGATATACAGTCGACCACCGCATAATCGCAGTTCGGCATTCGCGGAATTTTCCTTAAAACCTAACTAATAATTGTTCGTGGAAACCCCCACATATTTGCGGAATCGCAAATATCTTCCACGATTTTTTATGGCTTTTTTCGTGGCAATATATATTTTTTCATGCTTTTTAATGCTAAATTATTAATAAAAGTATAATTTACTAATTTGTAATATAAATACTAATGTAAATTCAACAAAATATCAATATAAAATAAACACTATTGACTGGAGGTGTGAAAGTAGCCAATCTGAGAGCGTTATTCATTTCTCCTTGCTGCTGATTGGCTACTGCCCACGAGGCACTGTCTCAGGCAGATGCAGCCCAGCATCATCCCAGTTTACCACGTGTAGCTATCTCGAGTGTTGTATTTTTTATTAAATTATTATTATATATTTACTTATATCTTTTTTATTATATTTTACGTTATATTTTGATGTTTATAGACATTTTTATGGACCACGTCCAATATTCGCGGTTTTTCACTCTTTACGGGTGCTCTAGGAACGTAACCCCTGCGAATAACGGGGGGACAACTGTATGTTGCGTTTTGAGGATAACTGCTTAGAATTTAATTCAATGAGAGCCCTGCACTTGATGATATCCAACTAGAAGCGATATACGTGGTTCCAGTTTAGTCAGCTTCAGTCGTAGGTCACCCCGATCACAAATTTCCAACCTATTTCACTTCTTTGTCAAAATGTCCACGACGACTCTGAACCCACATTCTACTAAATAGGATGTTGGAAAAGGAATCAGCATCTTTCTTGTGGCTTTTGTCATCTCTGGATAGTTCTTGGAAGCTTCATCAGTCAACCACATCAATAGTTTCTTTATTTTATGAATGACTTTCATAGAGTCATTGTGCTGCATTTCTGCCAGTTCATCTTGGTAACACCTATCAACGTCATCAAGTTGACAGAGAAATGGTTGTGTCAACCAGTTCGGAAACTTCATTGCTTGCAAATCTGCAAACCAGGCCTTGAATTCAGTGATCATTGAGGCAACATGGTCACATATAACTGTCAAAACACAGTCGCTGATCGGACAATGCGGCAAATGGCTGAAACTGGTGAAATCCTTCTTGCCCGGATCCCCTCACCACAGCTCTAACTTGGACACAAAGCCAAAAATCTTGCACTCGGACTCAACGATGATGGTCTTTTCAGCACCTTGAAGATTGCAGGTCAAAGTGTTCGGTTTGTCAAAAATGTCCATGAGATAGTCATAGCCATCAGATCTTCACCACGCAATGGTTCAATAATTTCGAGATCCCCGCAAAATTTGAAAATGGCATCATAAAGATTGACAAATCACTCCAGGCATGGTCCTTTTGAAAGCCAGCGTACTTGAGCATGGGAAAGCAACTTTACAAACTGCTCTTCTGCATCTTTGCAAAATGCTTTGAAAAGTCTCTCTGTTTTGGCATTGGCCTTAATGTGGTTACTATAATAAAGGATAATAATAATAATAATGTTAAGAAAAAAATTTTTTTTTCAAATGTATTATTTATTTGCTTTTAGAAGCTATAAGGATGCAGTTTTAGCCTTAAGAGTTTACTAAATGACTCATGATACATTTGCTTCCAGTAAAATTATTCTTTAGTATGTACCATGTCATGTTACATAAATAAACAATGTGATTTCTAGTTCTATATGAAATAGATGTAGCTTTTTAGTTTGATGAGATATTTAAATTTAAATCCTTGTGTAACATGTTGGAGTGTTTGGACTTGTTGAAGTGAAAATATAGAAACTAAAAAACTTTGGTTGCTTTATGACAAGAAAGCTTAAATACCAAGTTTCTTAAATACTCTAATCTGTTATCCATCACTATACATGCAGCAATCATTCAGTGACCAAATGATTTATTCAATATTTCTCTATTCAATGTTTATTTTTAATCCATAGTGTGTTTTTAAATACTAACAAACTGTTTTCATAAAGCTTAGCAAAGCTATTTCATAGCCCATCATTATTTATTAATAATATTTTCAAATTTCTTTAAACTAATTACAACTCTTCCTCTTAATAACATAGCCTGCTATGAGTTTTGAACTACAAGGATCTACTACTGCCTTTAGTGTTGCATTCTGGGTCAATAGTACTTCTTGGTTGGTGACCAAAGTCTTCCAAGATGGTGATTTTGTCTGTGTCACCAGCATACTGAATGAACCAAACAAAGTTCCTGCCATCAAAATAAAGAAAATACTATTTTTATTTTTTTACAAATCTAACAACAACAAAAAAAAAAAAAAGATGAGGTCCAAGATAATTGCATTTAATCAAAGAGCAAAGTACAGAGTAGTGACCATGGTTTACTAACACTAATCCACTGCATTCAGCAAAAAAATTTTTTAGCATATATCATCCAAGTGCACAGAAACAACATAATGACAATATTTTAAACTGCTAATTTTTAATATAATTTTGAGTACTTATAAATAACTACAAAATTTTATATGCAAATTTTGACCATTTATCCAGTGATTGCTTTTTTTAATTTATAAAAGCTACTATAAGTTTTAGTACTAAAGTAGTGGATAACTTGGCTTTTGAGTCATCCATTTTGGAGCAACATTTCAGAATTGTTAGTTAGTACTTGACCATCGTCTGTTTACATAAACAGTTTATCATCAGATGAGATAAATTATGAGTCGATTATGCAAGACAAATTTTTAATTTTTTAACAGTCCAGTTTTAAGTACATTACATTGAGTCTTATTATCATTGGCAGATAACATTCCCATCTGTTACATAATTCCATTGTATACAGGCTCTTTTCTTAAAATCGATAAAATTATATTAATTTATCTCTCATCTGTACCAATAATCCTTTTTAATCCACGTTATGATTCAATAGGTTCCTATTTAAACAATTTATATAAGATATCAGCAACTTTATTTTATATTAAAGAGTACTAGGTTATTTGACATCTATTTTGTACAAATGTAGCATGTTACACAATTTAAAAATAGGTTCCATTTGTTTTTTTTTTCCTTTAATAATGTGACTAATAACTATTAATTTATGTTTACTTAGAACTCACACTGCCATTCTACTCCACTGTACAGCATGCATAAACCCATTTAGAGACAAACTAGAAATAACAATGATGAAGTATTATAAACCACTTTTTGTCATAATTCACAAAAACTTCAGCTGCCCAGGGGAAACTTTCTTGTCAGTCTATAGCATTGGGTCCTGAAAGGTGCTATGTTAATTGTATTACTAGACTCAACCTCATGATGAGAATGATCCATACTTCATCCAGCCAGTAACCAAAACTATTAATCAGCAATATTAATTTCAGTTTTAGATATTTCAAGTCTGACATATCCTGCTGACTTCCACGTTGGGTATGCTTACTGTATAGATATCCTGTGAAGCAACATATAAGGCTTCTTTTGTCTTTCCTCTTTGACCATATTCTTCAGTCTAATCTCATAGATATTCTATTGTTCTGAGGTAAAGATTTAATATCAACCTAGCAACTCAGCTTTATCAGAACTATCCTGAAAACAAAGATATACATTTGGAAGGGGAGAATCCCATAGAAAAGAAATTATGTTAAATATCTGTAAAGGTCTTAATAGAAATCTTACAAAAAGGTAAATCTGTAATACAATATTACTTTTAAAATTATACTGAATGTTATCTCTACATTAGCTTTATTTTAAAAAAAAAAAAAAAAACTTTTTACATGTCTCCAGAATTCTTGTAGAGTTAACGTGCTTATTTAAGTTTAGTCACAAGCTAAGTCATGCAACAAATGGTGTCATCAGTCAATCTGATCACTTATGACCAGTTAAAAGGTTTCTTCTAGAATTTTTTAAAAAGGTCACAGATTTTTATTCATGTTAAGAGATTATACTACAGTAAGTTACTTAACTAATTAATCTTTCACTGACTTTGTATCTAGCTTTTCTCCAAAACAAGTGGTGGTTTCATTTTTCAATAACTTACTGTTTTTTTTATTGCTGTTTAGAGGTTATACTAGTATTACGAGAAGTCTAATCTAGACTAGATATAGCACAAGACCACTGATGGATAACACTGTTTAGGTTTGCTAAGTTATGTTGTAATAATGTGTCATAGATGAAGCAAGGCTGAACCATACTAGAAAAAAATTTTTTTAAAGTTTAGCAAAAAAATCTGTTTAGTGCTGCATCTAAAAGATACATCCCATATACAATCATATTGTGACATGCACACAATGCTGAAGATGCAGAAAATAAAAGAATCTTATATATGATGCATTGTTGAGCACTCAAATACATCGTAACATGTGTACTAAAGAATGGTAATTAATGAGGCTTGTGTTTTCTCTAGTGCCATTTCACATTAATGTACAGAAGCTATGAAAAAAAATCTTAACTTCAGTTATAAAATCTATAAAATATTAAATTTGTTGATAAAAACAATGTCTTAAAAACAATTTTCTCAAAGAATAAAATGAGCATGCTTAGCTCACAAATTACAAGATAAATGAAAAGTTTTCCCTCCCCACAAACGTTTTATTAATCATATTAGTAGAGCGCATCTTGCATTTCTTCATTATTAATGCTTCAATATATTATAATAGTTTTAACTCAATATTTGCTGGTCCCCCCCCAGACTATGCAGCTTAAATTTCTAAAATATTTTTAATGATCTGATTTTATTCAAAAAGAAAACCAAACATTTATTTAAAAAGCACATGAATAAATTCAAGATAAATCTTTTAATGGAAATATTAATTTCTAGTTTTCAGGGATGAGCCCAAAGTGTTATGAGAACTAATTTTACAATAACAAGAAATCTTAGCATAAATTTGACACAATGTGGATACACAGTTTGTATTTTTTTAATTATCAGGTTAATTACTTAAAACAAACTACAAATTAGATAAAAGCTAAGTGGCCTGTACATTTGAGAAATAAAGCTTGTTTCAAAGCTTGTAACTAATACCTAAAATCAGAATAATGTTATTGTGTTGTTTTACTCAGATTTATTTCTCAAAAATACTAAAAATTAAATAGAGAGGATGACTTCTTTTTTTTTTTTTTTAACTTGATTACTGTAATTCTGGTAAAGCCACAACATACAAAAGATCAGAACTGCTTTCATAATCAAAATACAGATGTCATTAACAATGATAGATTTATCCAAGAAAATGGCTAAACAGAATAGTGCTCAAGATCAGAGCAACCATGAACTACGCTGACATAAGTGCTCTGATTCTATAATAGCACAGTACAACCATTACAACAACGTTATCGAGTAGCTGCGAATCTGAAACTAACAAAACAACACCTCTTGACATCTACAACTTGCATGCTGCCTACTACAAAAAAATGTGGTTTGTGATTCAGTCATGTTCTTGGCTCTATCTCTTGGCAAAACAATGACAGGCCCTATGCTGTCTGACTGCACAGATGTTCACTGATAGAGTGATGGTATTCCTTTATGTCGATATCTGATAACCACATCTGACAATGACTTGCTAGGAGCATTTACACAGAATGCAGGATGCTTCAAAAACACCTGACAGCATTTCTTTAGCAAGGGTTATACTGCCTGATAATGTGTAATGTGTTCAAGTAAATTATACCATCCACCAAATTAACAGCTACTTCAATGTAAATTTTGTTTCTGACATCTCCAATTCAGTGAAGGAAAACCGATCAGTGAATTAATTAGTAAAGCCAACAGTGGATACTGTCCCTGACATTGTAGTATTACCTTTTGTTTCCATGACAAAGGTTTTCAACTTTTTTTTTTTAACTGTTGAAAAATCTCTGACAATAATTACTGTTTTTCTAGCATCTTCCATATTCCATAAAAAACATGGACATTTATATTTATATTACACTAAAAAAATAAAAATGTTTACCCAATCTGTTTAACTCTTGATATCATAGTTTACAGTTGTGTTGTACACAATGTCTGCAACAAAGACAAACTTGGTGCAGTAGCATAGTGCTATAGTTGCTGCTAAGAAGTGATGACAATCCTCTGCCTGACACTTCTCACATTAGAAAGAAAAGCCTTACTAAAACTCTTCATTTTTAGATATGAGAGGAAAGTTGAGTGCCTGGAGAAAACAGTTGGCTGGTGAAGAAAAAAAAAAGAAATGAAAACATGCCAAGGAAATGTGCCAAACTGAGTTGGCCCCACTGTGCTGCCACATTATCATGATTCACTCTTAAAATCCAGCCCTACATCCCATATTTTTCTGTTCAGAACAATTTTAATAACTCAACTCAATCTGGTTTCAATCAATCTAATGAGAAATGAAGAATTCTATAATCTTTAGTTAATTTTCTATAGTTATTTCTACTCTGCAGCTATGCTCTGCAATCCTTAGCTATTTAAATCCTGTTTAGATACAGGAGTGAATTTTATTTCAAGAAATACATTGATGTATACAGGTAGGCAACCCTTTATCCAGTAACCCTAAAACCAAAATTTTCCAAAACCAGCCATTTCTTTAGTTCCCATCCATGCAATGTTGCTTGGGTGCCATTCTAAACCACTGCACTCAGAACAAACCTGTCCTTTGTGCAAGCCTATTTGTTTTTCTCAAGTGGAATTTTTTTTCCCCATTTTGCATTGTAATAATGTCAAAAAGGCAAGCTGATAGCCCCATGAACAACAGAGGTGCCAAGAGGAAACATCTTTCACTTAGTACAGTCGACCCCCGCGTAATCGCGGTTCGGCATTCATGGCTCCGGTTATTTGCGGAATTTTCCTTAGAACCTAACTAATAATTGTTCGTGGAAACCCCCACATATTCACGGAATCGCAAATATCTTCCACGATTTTTTAATGGCTTTTTTTCATGGCAATTTTTTTTTTTTCATGCTTTTTAACACTAAATTAATAATAACAGTATAATTTACTAATTTTGTAATATAAATACTAACATAAATTCAGCAAAATATCGATATAAAATAAACGCTATAGGCTGGAGGTTTGAAAGTAGCCAATCTGAGAGCGTTATTCATTTCTCCTTGCTGCTGATTGGCTGCTGCCCACGAGGCGGTCTCAGGCAGATGCAGCCCAGCATCATCCCAGTTTAAAGCATGTAGCTATCTCAAGTGTTTTGCTGTTGTATTTTTTATTAAATTATTATTATATTTTACGTTATATTTTGACGTTTATAGGCATTTATAGGCATTTTTATGGACCACGTCCAATATTCACAGTTTTTCACTCTTCGCGGGTGCTCCAAGAACGTAACCCCCATGAATACTGGGGGACAACTGTATTTAAAATAAGGTAGAATTATTGAGGAAGTTAGAAAAGATAGCCTCAGTCAAGAGGCTAATCACAAATATGGATTCGGAACCTCAACATTAAAAAAAGAAGGAATAAATTTTGAAATTTTACAATGAAAGGGATGTGCCAAAATGTATAGACAAACAAAAAAACTTTACATCAAGCTAAGAACATTGATATGGATAAAGTCTTGTTTGAATGGATAAGACAATGCAAGAGTGAGAAAGCAGCCTCTGCACAAGACTTTGATCCTGAATCAAGCTAAAATATTACATCATGAACTGGGCATATAAACCCAAAATCTGAACAAATCCTGAATCCAGCAACCTCTCGGTCTTGAGCTACCCCGACAGAGTTGCCTACCTGTACTATAAAAGCATCTGGTCACATTTCAATTTAAGTAGAACCTGCTCTATAATGTGTGAAATAAACAAACAAGAGAGATACCATTTTTAAAATAAAGAAAAACTAAACAAATATGTTCTTTCCAAATTAAGATTGTAGTGGATTACAAAATATTGAGAACTCAATCTAAACTTCCCTACATCCCACATTTGAAAATTAGAAAAACTGAGAAATAATAAATCTGGTGTAAGCATTTCTAAAATAAAATTAATTAATGTTAGAAAAAGCAGACATTGCAAAATGTAGCATTCTAAAAACAAGAATAGTATTATATAAAATGTACATAATTGAAAAAAACAATCAGAATTTGTCATAACAGTCTAACCATATTAACCAACTTTTAAAATAAATAAATACTAACCAACATAATTTAAGAAGAATTACTTTTCAAAACAACTTATTCTAAGACAAATTCAACAAAAGAAAAAACGTTTTGACTAATAAATTCTCCAAATAGTCAAATCAAAATTAAAAAAAGAAGAAAAAAAAGATAGCTTAACAGTATTTACTTACGTCTTTTCAAACAATTTGGTTATATTAGAATCTGCTCTGGCTGAAACTATTTACCATGTACAGACACATAGGGTTAGCAAATATTGACACTGAATGATTAGATTATAGAGACACAGAATGTCTACAGTAGTGACTAGTCACAAAATTCAAGAGAAATGTTTTATGTGAACTCCCAAAATATAACTCAACTGATTCCTGTAAGAGTAAAATTTCTCTTCTCCAGTCAAAAAAATTTGTACAGTATAGACAACAAGTAAAAGTCTGACGAAAAACAAAAGGATGATTTGTTTTAGAGAGAAAAAATAAGTCAATGAAAAAAAAAAAAAAAACTAAGCAGTAATAATTTGGTTAATTATTATTTAGGATGGAGTTAAAATGCTAAGAACTGAGAATGACAAACCAATTTTTAAATTATAGTAATAGTTAAAACTGTTTCAAATGTAATTTCCAATATTCATCAACAAGACTAGGTAATGCCTTTTCCTTCAGGAATCCTACATTTTCAGCCATCAGGTAACAACATGAGAAACTAGACAAGAATATGTTTACCAGGTACTCAGAAGTAGTAAAGACAAATGAAGATCTTATCTAGCAAAAACAAGACAAGAACACAAATGAAGTAGAATATCTGGTAACTCCAAGCCATTTCAGAATGCCAGTGTCAGCCAACTGCTAGGTCCTAGATAAACAATCCAAAAAATAAGAATGCAAGGTTGCTAATAAACTTTTGAATGAAAGTGATAAAATTATTTAGCAAGTAATCTACATGTATTAATTAATACAACTTTTCACAACAGATTCTTAAATTGCTTGGCCAATGTTTTTCTGGTGCAATGCTTTACCAAAGCATTCACCAAAGGCAGTGGCAAAGTTCCAAAGCACAGGATAGCGTTAAAAAAATATTAGTACAGCTCAGCTTAGATTCACAAATCGCAATGCAAGTACTCCAAAATTCTGAAAAAAAATTATGCATTTGTGTGCACAAATTAATTCGGTTTGAAGTAAATTAATCAAGTTAATAAGTTCATTGGCTGAAGGCATAAACTAGCCAGGTGGTGAATAATTTCATTGGTTAATAAACTGCATGAAAAAAAATCAAAGATATCAGTTTGCTGATTAAGCATTCACTTTATGCCTTGCAGCAGCAATTGTTTTAATGGTGACACTGTTTTGCTGATTTCAGACAATGCATAGAAATAGAAACATTGCTGATTATCAAACAGATTACAGGTTAAATGATTAGTAAACCAAAATGATAAATTTGTGAATAACATAAGAATAGTCAAAAGTCAAAGCATCATATAACAGAAGTGTAAACTTTAAAAAAAAAGTTCAAAACCAAGAGATGACTTCCAGACTGGCAAAGTTTTAAGTACAGTAAATAACCTATTACTCAACCCCAATGAAACCTGGAGATTGACGAATACCTGGATGGACTATTTTTAAATGAGCATTACAGCTTATCCAACAGCTTCCTTTTTGTTCTTTTAGTTTTGGTCAATACTAAAACCTATACATTTTTTCCCTCTTTGGACTGCTTTCCAGAGCACTAGCCAAACTATTATTAGATGGGATACTGCAAGGATTACAATTATCATTGATAAATATCACTAGCAAAGGGGAATACAACTAATCAACATGTGCAAAGAATGCTAAATAGTAATCTGCATGATGCACAAACAGTGAATACAGCTCCCCTGGTGATCAACTCATGAACTATGAAAGATAGGATGGCTGAAAATTAACCAATCTTTGCTCATATTAGAAAAGTTTAATAACTGGGGAACTCTTATCTAGGGGTCAGCTAACAGATTGTTTATTGTACAAACTAAAATCTACAAAATTAGGCCAAATTTTATGGAATCAATTATCATACTATATCATTTGAAAAATAAGATCAAAATATTTCATTTTGTTAAGTATTTCAGCTACAAAAAGAATTTCCAAATGTATGAAAATGTTTGTATACAGCATTTAATTGTTTATATCTCTGTACATAATGTACATTTTTAGAAAAACATTAACATTTTTTATGCTAAACATTTATAAAAGTGACCTAAGATAGATTACAACAAAGCCTCACAGAAAATCTCAATGAGAATTTCTTCAATTAATAACCCTGAACTGCTGTTTTTCCTTTAGCTACACTCACCATCTATTCAAATTTTTAAATGGGACAGTCAGAGAAGAAATGTCTTGAAAATCAGTGCCAGGTAACTGCCCTTTGTTTTTACTGGTTCAGACCAAGTTGTAAGGCATCACCTTTGCCAAGGTAATCTCATTCAGCTAAGGCAGTAAACAACATCTGATACTCAACTGACAGATGGCCAACACAAACATTTTTTTCCTTTTTAATTTAAGTGTACACATAAATCAATCTGACCAGGTGCAAGTTAAGAAAGCTACCAAAATAGCAGATATGAATTATTAATGCAGTCCTTACACAGACAATAACAAAATACTGCATTATAATAAAATTAAGTTTTTTTTTTTTTAAATGCAATATATTTCTTTGTATTAGTCATGAATTGTTTAAAATAGCAAGATTAGCAAAAGTTGTTTGATATTTTTTTTGTTTAACCCTTTGTATACCACTTTCAAATCTGTATTACTCAGCATAGATTAAGTCAAAGACTGTAACAGTATCTTCCTCCTCAATATAATCCTTTGTAATGACAAATCCATATCACTTCAACCCCACATTTTTCATCAAGAATGTAATGACTAAATATACAGCCAGTTCAACAAAAACTAACTAGTACTTCTAAGCTGATAGCATAAGTAAAGTAAAAACTGACATGATATACAAATAGTTAGAAAATTAAATTTTAAAAAATCAATGTTTTCAAATTATAAGTATCAGTTTAGTTACATAAAATATAAAGTACATACATACTAGCAAAGCAAAATATTGATAACATTTATCTCAGAATTTATATTAAAATATCTCCTGCTAGTGTTGAATATGATCTTCCTGCTAAAGCACATTTTTAATCCAATTGAATATATTTATTATTATTAACCAAAGAATGTGAAAAATATCAAAAAGTTTGAAATTATCGTTAATGCTTATTAAAATGGTGCAGGATAAGCTAAATTTTTTCTCCAAGACAATTCTGAGTAAGCTAGATTTTTTCTCCAAGACAATTCTGTAACTTACATAAATTCCAATAAACAAACAGAATTCTTGCTTTAAAATGTGAATTCAGCTTCAGCATAAAAATGATAAAATTATTCCAACTGACAAGCTAATACAAAACCAGCCATAGCTGGCTTTACACCAAGAATACGATCAAACAAAATTAAACTGGTTCTGACTAGATGAGCCAATATGGCTACCTCAGTTCACTGACCAAATACTCCATAATAGCCTTTGTTATCAGATGAGCAGGGCTATCGCATCTTTAAAGCCAAAATTGATACAGTATCCAAGGAACTGCACATGGCAAGTGAACAATGATGATTACTAATACTGATTCAAAAGTTAGTAATTATAAATATGTGATGGAAATAAAGAGATCAGATTAGATTACAAGGTTTTTGTATAGAACAATATGGTGGATAGATAAATGAGATATTAAGCATTTCCTATTAAAATTACCTTTCTTGGAATTTAAAAATACTCAAGAATAGATTATCAAGGAGGCAATTTTAATTCAGGAAATGTGTTTAACCTACATAATAATTTGACATATTTTAAAATTGTTTCCTATTAATAATACATGTACCAGAAGCTGAAGCAATAAACTTCAAAGGAGGAAATTAGACTACATTAAATTAAAAAATCTCAAGTGATACTGCCCTTATTCAATGTCCTTCAAGTTTTAATCAAGCAATATCATTGCTTAATCAAGAATTAGAGTCAAAAGGGAAGAAAAATATAATGTGCTTTGTGCTTCTTTATATAAAACTGCTAACTTTAATTTGTTTAATCAGTATTCATAGGAGGGGGGATTTATAGGAGAATTAGTATATTACGAATAGTCTAAACTAAAATCATGGCCAAATGTTTTGTATCACCCAAGAATATTCTATTTTGCTTGATAGTCAAATTAAATGTGTTAAATTTGCATAATAATGTTACATTAACATATCAAAGTACATATCATTTTGTAGTTGTTATTCACATGCTTAATGAGAAAATGACAAAAGTTGAAAAATGTGCCAATTTGAAATCTATCATACAAAGATATGATTTCCAAAAAAGACCTAATAAGTCATAATTGAGTCACATTTGTCATTATAAGTAGTAAAAAGTAAACATTTAGAAGTTGCTATGGCTACAGTGTCAAGCTAGGTGAGCATGATGTTAAGAGATTTATTGCTATTTTAGAATGATGCAAAATGTTTTACCATGGCTATAATATGCAAATGTAATATTGTAATTTAAATGCCCATACAGCCTTCACAAAAATGAAACAGTATTCAATGAAGCAAGACTACAATAAAAAAACATTGATATATTAAAATAATGTCATCTTTACCCTTATTGTACTGTTACTTAGTAGCTAATAACAATGGAAAACTAAGACAAAGGCTACCTGTGACACAATTCAGCACTAAGTATAACATTTTTATTTTATCAAATGTCCACCACAGTTAGTCTCAAGAATTTTCTACAATGTTAAAAAAAAATTTTTTTTAAATATTTACAACAGTGGCTGCCTTTTCATCATGGATAACCTCTCACAGAGGAAGAAACCATTTGAAAAATCTCTAGTATTTTTGCTATCAGGCCAGATACCATTACGGTGATGCTATTGCAGTCAATTTTCATTTGAACATCCCTATCATTTTTGCAAAAAAAACAAAACAAACAAAACCTGTCTTAGAAATAGGAGTTCCATTATAACCACTGTTCACATACTTTGTTCTTAACAGATACATTTTGAGATATCCAAGTCGCAGAGTAATGTAATAAACAAAACTGGTCACTACTTGCATTCTCTTCACATGCATGGTTTTCCAAACAAAGATTTTTGTGATACAATATTCATAATTTAGATAAACAGGAATACTTCCAGTTATTCCTTTACATTTACACTGGATAAACCACAACACTTATGCAAACACAAAAGTTTCTTTCTCTTCCTTATTTCTTCTTAGTGAAAATTTAAAATATTCATACTAAAGACATTTTAAAAAGTAATGAAATCAGCCTGAAAATGGTCTTTATCAGTATTATGGCAGATTTTCCCTGTTGCCAGCTTCGGGATTAATTTTATTATTAACCTTGATAAAGATGTTCATAAAATCCAGTCTGACCTGAAGGCATGTGGCTAACCACTGCACCCTGTTCTCCTCTGATTTTGGTTTCCTAATCTAAGCAGAGTATTTTCTCTACTGGATGATACCTCACACAATGACAGTGGCATACAGGTTCAAAGAATATTACCTAGGTAATAATGAATGTTATTCAATGCAGCTGTATCACCACCAATATAATGTGTTAAATACTTACAATCAGTTTTACAGACATCCCATTTTGTCTATTTTTTTTAATGTACCCAAAAGAAAATAAGTCTCAATCATAACTGACTGGTTTGACCATAATTTTTTTTACCATGGTTTATCCATATTGTCTAAACTAATATTTTCTGAAATGCTAATTGCCAATCATTTTCTACAAAACAGTTAAAGTTGCTAAATTTGTTTGATGTTTGCATAGTTTATTATAGTAGACATTAATTCATCTGTTCTAAAATGAAACCATAATATTTGATACTGATGGATTAACTGAATTTACTATTTTATACCACAACTGCGAATTTTCTTCTTTTTTTTAATGATAATCATTTACTAAATGTTTAACTTATTATCCTAGCATTAGAAAAGAAAAATATTTAAATAGCTTTCTCACCTAAATATGATTACTACCAAAGTAAAAGGCCTACCTACATTCCCAAAACTAATGGATATTTTGTATGTTTCCATATTACTAATATGCTGGGATTTTTTTTTCAATTTTCAAAATACATGGAAATAACCATATTCTACACATTAGGAAAACTAACGGTCTATTAATATTTTTGTGTTTTCTTTTTTTAAAAAAAAAAAGATTTTGTAGGTTCAGATTTTACCCCCTTTTTTGCAAAACTTGTTTAAAAAAGAAATTGAGTCTGTGGGCATCCACATGCATTTCTTTGGGTGTTGATGCAAATTTTTAAATTCTTGTACCTATCACAGTGTGATGCACCATAGATGTAATGGAACCTATGTTGTACCATGCCTGGTCCAAAACATTCAATCTATCTCATCTACAGAACACCAACATCTGCCATTCATTTTTTTGTTAGTCTTCCTAACTCAAAAACTTATATTTACATTAAAGGATGCCTATATTTGTTTGCAAAAAAATTTTTGTTAAATACCTACTAACACAAATGATTCAATATTTAATTTACAAACATTTTTTGGAAGGGTAAGGGTCTGCTTGGAAATTCATTCACTGCAGTCAGGTATTTAGCTTTGGATAAAACCTACCACCTAATTTGCACTACATACTCAAGCATCATTACTCCTGGGATGGATGAACTGGTCTATATGTCCCTACCACCCTCCACAAGCTGCACCTCCATTTTCTGGTTTATTTTTCTCAAACTTTGCTAAAGAGATTCTGAGATTTTATCTATAATGTTCATTTTATTTTTTACTATAGCATACAAACTTCTTTAATAAGCAGCATCAGCTACAAAAGATCTTTATTGATATTGAAGCTAGTCACTAAAAATTCTAAATAAGCAACTTAAAAAAAAAAAAAGTGAACAGATTTATTTTAATATTGTCAAAATATACATATTTCCCTCCTTAAAAAGGAGGGACTTAAATATGTTAACTGTTTCAAAGTATAACAAATCTTTCCAGTTATCTCATATTGATCAATAAATCAATAAATCTATTTTTGGCACGGATCACAAGGAATTTGTCAAAGAAATGCCAAAATTCCTTATCTAATCAAGGCAAGAAAAACCACACCCTTTAATACAACAAGTTCTAACAAAATACAATGCTCAGTGATTTATCTCAACACTGGTCAGTATATTCTTGACTTCCAAGAATCAACTGACAAAAACATGCATACCCAATCAATAAGAGGACAGATGCTATAAATAGCTGGCCTGAAATTACACTTTTTCACATTATTTTTAAGCTTAGCCTACAAATCACACCCCATCAAAGTCTTCATTAAAATGGCAAAAGCCAGTGGTACACATTTGTCATGAATTTTTTTAGTTCTTGTTTCTCAGCCAGCCTTATTTACGTATAACAAGTTGCTAGCACAAAACTATCAAACACTACTATAGAATAATCATTAGCATCTCTTTCTAAACAAACCTCAAGTAAACTGTTCCCAAAGCATTGGTAAAAGAATCAGGAGTTGAGTAATGAACTTGATTTTAAAAAAAGGTAAAAAAAATTTTAAAAAAAACAACCTTGTGTCTACAAGGGAAGTAACACTGATGAGGAATTATGATGTTGCAGTTGTTCACTAGAAGAGTTGTCAATCCTGTGTTACATGGCAGCCAGCAGTTGTAATTTTGGCAGGAAAATCCTTACTAGAACTCTTCATCTTGAGGTTGTGGGAAGAAATCTGAGTACCTGAGAAAACTAACATGGCCAGCTGGTAAAGGAGAGAGACAATATACAATGAGCAAAAGAGTTTGTCCCCTTCAAAAACTGAACTTAGGCCTCTGACCTTAGCAGTATAATCTTACTTTAGCTATATGGGTAGTATGGTGGTTAAGCAATCAGAGAACTTGGTATTTTCAGATCATGAGGTCTAAACTAATCCAGCCAACAAAAAATAAGTCATAAAAACAACATGCAGTGGAAACAGAACACCAATATTTGCAAACCAAAAGTCCTCTTGGTGCAGATAGAAAATGCCTTTAAAAATGTTAGAAATACAAAGTTACAGTTTGTTCTAAGTGAAATGCCATATTTTTTTAAACATTTATTATTAATGAACTACTAATGACTAACAAAAATTGTACCACCATACAGAATCTATAATCCATTTGTCCAGAAGTGACAGATTTAAATGAAAAGCATGGCAGACTACAGGATGACTGCAACAGAAAACCAAATAATTTGGGTTGTTTATTATGAGACAAAGTCAGTTGTGATAATGTAGAGATGGTTCAGAAAAGAGTTCACTGCCCAATGGACCTCAAACTAAGCCTTTTCATTGTCTGTGTTCCGAAATTGCTAAACAAACGTGTGGATTAACCAAACACCATCGACAGTTGGCTATGCACACCAAGGAAACCATGCAGAATATTCACCATAGAGCGAATGACAGTTTCCAAAAGAAATCATTGTGTCATCAGTCAAATGAGATGGGTGTGTTAAAAACAACCTGAATAATTAATTCTCAGGAAGAATTTAAACAGCTGTGAATAAAGTGGCAAACCTTTAGAGATTTTTAGATTTAGCAGTTGATCCTTGCATTCTTTAAGTGTTATGGTGTTCTGATGGGGCATATTTCCCTTTGACTGACTGGCAATATCAAACAGAATGTGAAATTTTGGGCTCTTGAAAATCTAGAGATCTTCAAAATTCTGCATTCTCCCAAGGTCCAGTGTGCCATCTCTAAACAGTTACATCAATGGAAAAGGTTACCAACAAATGCAAGAATTAATTCTCTGTGGAGTTGCGATGTCATCTTTATCCAACAAAATGACAATGATTTCAACAGAATGAAACAGCCACACATTACAAGGTCATGGATTATCTCCATTCCCAACTCAATGGCAAGGTGATCTCAAACAGATTTCCAGCATGCTTTGTTTAACAAAAGCTTACATGCAGCTTCTTTTGGAGGTACATTAAGGAGAGAGGGCCTACAAGATGTAGGGGGATATACTAACATGAAGAATAAATGCAATCATCTGAACCGACATCCTAGGAATAAATTGGCTAGCATCCAGACTTACTAGTGCATACAATAAAAATTTTACTTGCATGCCTACCTAACAAATTACTTTACATTCTAACGCAGTTTAAGAAATATGAAGAAAGTAACTCCTTCACCCTTTCCCCTACCAACATGACTGAAAGTTTCTAAAAAATTTAGCTGAGAGGAAACTTGTAAGAAATCATCATATCTGTTCAAGTTCAGCACTGACAATTTTCCAGCCAGTAAACCAGGGCTATTTTGAAACAGTTCAATTTCAAAGTTTATACTACAATAAAACCTCCAAAATATTTTACTATAGGTACCAATCAACAAAGCCTACTGGCATCAATAACATTATCAACAAGGAGAGAAAGTGAGAGAATGGGTGACTTTAAACACATGATAGATATTTACATCTACCAAAGGGGATATCCATAAATTTTTTAATAATAAATATTCTGTTCACTTAATTCTAAAGATATAACTCATTTTTATATTTTTATTTATTAAGGACAACAAAAAAAAATCAAATGTAGACAATTTACAAACAAAAAGTCTATAATAAATGCTGCTGCTATTCTAGTTATGTTAATCAAGCATGAAATGATAGCACGATTGGTTAATTTTGCTTTGCTAGTAACAGAGCACTAACACAAGCATTAAAGATGTGAAAAGCTGTTAAAATGGGTTTTAAATTACAAAAACAAACAATTCTGAACTAAAATAGTAAACTTTTAAAAGATGTTCATGTTTGTTTCATCTTGAAAACAACACTGCATTTACTTGTCATAAAAAAGTGTTTTAAGACAGGCATCACTATTTTTCAAAAGGAAGAATTGGAAACCAAATTTTCAAATTTAGTGAAAAAAAATTTTAAATCAAGATTTTGAATAAATATTCCTATGCAAAAAGCTTGTCTTTCTTTTAAAATTCTTGGAAAACCCTTAGATCTACTGACAGCAAGGATAATTTCTGAATTCACTAGCCATTCTAACAATGTAGTATTTGTAAAATTAAGCTGAGGACAAATCAATCTTAAAATCTCATGTTGAATGTTTCATTATACATTAAGGCAGGTTTTTTTCAAAATAAATCCTCTGCTGGATTACCTTACACTAGAACCTATTAGAATTTTTTTCTTAATCATTCAAGCCAAGTGGTTTTTTACTTTTTATTTTATTATTAAATTTAACAATAATAGTAAACAAGATTTACTAACAAATATTATAATTTTTAATCAAACATTTGCAGCAGAATTAAGCTTTTGATTCATTTATCTTAAAAAAATGGTAAATGCATTTGAATTTCCACTTTCACCAATTCATATTTGGATGCAGAGAGCTCTGGAAGAAGGTTGGTAAAACTTGACCAAATGTGTTAATACCTCAAGCAGCACAACAGATTTGAATTAATGATGTTATAGATGGTCAATCAGTACAGATTAAAACAGTTAGTATTTTTTGATGGCCATCAAAATTTTGAGTGACATAGGAATCCTTTCAGAATACTGTAGTTGGAATTTAATCAATGGATCCTTCACCATTTCTTACAAAAAGATAAGAAATGGGTTGCATTGGATTTCTAAGGCTTCTCAGAAAATACATGAACTTCTTAATAGACAACTAAGTGCCAACTGACCAACAACCACCTTATAACAGCAACTGAAGAAATACCTGCAAACTGGAGAAAGCGTAGATCAGGTCACCACTGAAAATCAGATTCCATACCTAAACATCTACATAATACATAAGGTGCACCTATGAAGTAATAAAAATTATTTCAAAAAAGCTATCAATCAAATTATTATGGCAAATTTTTTTGTTTTTTAAAAATTGTCCTACTTTTTTGCATGTTACTACTACACCTGAATTATTTTGTTTTAATAAAACCATTTGTTACCCTTTAAAAGCATTGTTAAAAAATTTAACTGGTAAATATTAAGCAGTATATCATTTAGTTTTTTTAAAAATTGAAATGGAATTAAGCTTCATAAATATATATTTATACATAGAGGTCTGTCTATGTAAATTCTGAGTTTTAAAGAACAGCTGTTTATTGCAGAACTATATAACTAGGACTGGTTAATACTTAATGGTTGAGCCTTTTGCTTTATGCAATGAACCATTGTGCTGACATATTGCATGGTAAGATCAGCAATCTTGGGCTGGCAGATTTTAGCCTATTCCTGGCACAGAATCAGTATTAATGATTCCTTGGAAGTGGGTTTACTAAGGCATTTTCGGAGATCAGTTGAGGTTAGCATACATGCGCAGAATTCATATTGTAATTTGGCCAGATCATGGACCAAAATTACATCTCAAACCATGAACAGCAGACTACCACATTTTGGCATGGCTTATAGATGGTTCAATGAAAATTTCTATGTTGGAGGACACCACAACCAAACTTAACTATTGTCTGAGAAAACCTGGACTCAGGTGGGGGAAGAGAATGGTATTGTTCCAAAAGACAAACATGGAAGCATCTGCATTTCCGAGGGAAAGGAGTGGAAGCGGTGTGCATCTTATATCCTATACTGTGTAAATGATGTTAACAGTTCACACACGAGTACCCCACATATGTTCTACTATATTTGTGGCCAATTCTTAGGGTTTGGTTTTCATACTCCTCTTCACAGCACATGAACAGTTGTATTATGACCTCTCTTAAGCTGGGAAGTCACCCTGTTAACAGGAGAATATCCAGTGCTTTGAGATTTCCTACCGACTTCTACCAATGTCCTATTGCTTAACTATGCACCCCCTTTAATAGGAAATTCGTGGCATGGCTGTTCACAGACTCTTAAAATAGTCCAAAACTTTCCAGAATTATCTGAAAAAAGTAATTTTATTGGTGATGTATGAAATAAATAATTGGTTAATCTGGGTATGTTCCATTACTTTATTAGTAGTAACAAACTAATAAACCTACATTTAAAAAAACTTGCCCTGTCACCATCAGGATTTAGATCTAGGGAAAGGACTGTCTAAAGTAGTGATATTAATTTGCAGTATGTGTTTTTATTTTCAGATAGAGGTTAAAGCCACTTGTATAGACTTGTTGGTTGCTATCTATACTACTGCCAAATGACAACTATTATAAACATAGCCATCTGCCAGGTTTCCTTGTAACACTGTTCAATCTCTAAAAGATAATTTATAACTAATTCCAAGCACCTCATTTTATTCACATACTTTAAACTTGCTAATTTTTTTTTATGTGTATAATTAACTTTCTACCGTAAATAAGGATTTTTGTACTTGATTGTCTCCCTTTGACCATGTTTTTTGTTTTAGTTTTCCTTTTAAATCTGTTTAAACTACTCAAAGCCCAGAAGCTTAATTATATGGAGGGGGTATATATTGTATACCATATCTCCACCCACTTTTAAGAGCCATATTTTACTAATTTTCAAGATGATTTTTTTTCAAATGTTAGTGGAAAGTGGGATTTTTTTTTCCTTTAAAACTCATCACAATCTAAAGTTTTGTTGTAATTGCACATTTACTTGTTGAAATAAATAAATTATTGGCAAGGAAATATTGCACAAGTACTGTGGTGATCAGCTTGGTTGTGATGGTGCAACAGGAGTACATGAAAGATACAAGTACTGCAGACATAATAATAATAGACAAATGATAAATAGTAGATACAACTTTGATATATGACACGTATATCACCAAGAGAAACATTACAGATAGTTGACATCTCTCTCTTTTGTCCCCCCCCATCAACTTTTTGAGAGTTTAGGCACTGTTAATTACCACTGTATTTTAGTAGGTGTAACAAATTATTATAGTAATATAAAACTTAATATTTAGAAATCTACCTACTCTAAATTTGTTCTTAAAATTTTAAAAAATTAAATTAAATTACCTTCAGAAAATGGATTAATTTTTTAAAAATCTGCTTAGAAATTTCACTGTCCACTCAATTCCAACGATCTGCCCAATCTACTGAGCTCAGCAGCTTTAATGACCAAGTCTATTCCAGATACCAACATTCTGTCAATTATACCCCTTCCAAAAAAAAGACAGCCAGCATAAAAATATCTTTTAAAAAGCAAAAAAATATAGAAGACTGGGAATTTTAATTTGCATACATGAAAAGTATTTTCAAGATAAAATTAAACAATACCTTTACTTTCATAAACTATACACAATTTATGATCGATTACAAAAAATACATTTTTTGAAAAAATCAATAAAATAAATATGAAATATTACAAACAAAAAAATGTAACGGAAAACAAAAACCCTCAAAATTAATGAATAGAATTCAATAATGACCACCACCAAGTTTAGTGTTTGTTTTTTGTATTAATCAGCCTGAAGTACAGGTCAACTCTGAGGTTATCTCCCTTGATAATGTAAAAAGTTTGCAATTATGTAAAAGGATGCATGATATATATACTTTTCAGAATAGTTATTGAAAAAAAGCAACATAAAACCACCTAAAACAAAATATCAGCACAAAGTTTAGAATTTTAAAATATATAAGCCACAGGTAAATTTTGAATTTAAAGTTAGCTGCATTTCAAATGCTTAACAAATTTATCACAAGGTTAAATACAGATAGAAAGTTGAAAAAAAAGTTTTTTTAAATAAATGTCTAACAACCAGTGCAACTCCACAAACTGTTTAATTTTAACCTTACAAAGTCCAAATGGCATAGTAATGACATCTGTTTTTTTATTCTTAGTTTATGTTTTTGTAATTTGTGAATCATATGAACTTTCAGCAGACAAAATGCATTGAGATTGCTCTTTTTTTCATTATATATTTTGAGAAACAAGATTCTATAGTCAACAGACTAGCATAAAATAGTTTTCCAATTATACTCTAATCAGGGTTCTTTATAGAAAGCGGTGACTAGCAAAAACTCACCACCAACAAAGTGATATCTGACTAACAATTTAAAAGCCCACCAATAAAAATTGTAAAATACACCTATCATAAATAACCTATGCACAGTACATATTCGGAATGTTACAGAAATGAGTATTTGGCCAACACAGCTCATGCTTTATTAATGAAGCACATGCTGTTATTGTAAACCAAAGTTAAAAAAAAAATAATAAAAGCCTCAAGAACAATATGAAACAATAACCATGTTTAGTGAATAGTGCCAAGTTTTCAATCTGTGCATGCTACTTTGGAAAATTGGAAAAAACACTGTCAAAACACAACCAGAAGCAAAAGCGCACAACTTTGCTGGATATGTTCACTGTCCTCCTGCTAGAGGGTAGTACAGCAATTCTTCATGCCCTCATAACTGCCTATTTTCAATCTGCCAACCACATTCTCTCTCAAACATACTGCAAACCATCTTAAAATAATTTATGAGAGACTTATTAAAAACTGATCACTTCAGTTTTGGTCTGCTTAGCCCTAATGAACGTCCATTATCATCATCTAGCAATCCAGCTCTGCGCCGTCAGCATAATCGCAGACATGGATCATTCATTATTGCTGTTAGCAAGAACAAAATTAAGAGCAGCAGAATTATCAAATGTAGTAAATATTTAAAAAAAAACAAAACGAGAGAAATGGGCTGGGTTCATCTTAAAGACACCGTACTATTAGTACAATTACACTTTACATACCTCACCTATTTCTCAACCGCTCCCTCCTCCAATAATGTAACACCTGGAACATCCAAAATCCAAAACCCGCAGAGTCTCGCATTTCGGAGAAGGTAAGCGATTACTTTTCGCGAGTAGTGTAGAATTTGACATTTCCACTTAATGTATGGACGAGCCATTACAATCGGAGGTTCTTTACATTTTAATAACAATCGTCCGTTAAAAAGGGAGAAACCGAAAGAAAAAAACAACAACAACAACAACAACCGACGACGACGACGACGACAATCACCAAGCGAAACATCACACATCTAATTCTACAACAGAAATCACTTCACCTGTTTGCCGAGCTATTAACTGCTGTATATCTGGATTTATTTTCGGACAGCTGTCGATACTGCAGCAGCCTGAACCATGTTAATCCACTTGGGTGGTGGTGGTGGTGATGGTGATGATGATCGAAGTGTGTGTGTGTGTGTGGGGGGGGGGAGGGGGGAATCCCCCCTCCCCTCCCGGCTTAAAAAGCAGTCTTTTCTCTCTCTCTCTCCAAGGCATCGCCTTGACGATGGGGGATGTTGCTGACGACAGAAGCGTCTCTCTGACGTAAGTGCTGCCGGGGCTGACGACGACGGCGACGCGCCACCACCACCACCACCCCCCACTCGTCGTCGTTCAGGGCCCGATCGATCGAGAGCCGCCGAACGGAAAATGCATTAGAACCCGTCTAGTGGGAAATTATTTCGGAAGGAGCCGCTAATTAAAAGATATAAATGTCTTCCCTTACCTTTTAGCGAGCGCCGCGTTCCGACGAACCCGAACGGCAGCAGTAGTAATAACAGAGGATGCAGCAGCAGGAGGGAGGTCGGTCGGATCGTTGGGCGGGGCCTGCGTCCTTCAGGGAAAAATATCCAACGTCCTTCCGGGGCGGAGGGCAAACTTCTCTCCTCTGCCGGGTCGGGGAATGGGGGGGCGGGGTAGGGATCTCGACTCGGACTCGTCCGCCTCTATGCCAGTGTGTGCGCGACCGCCGACAGGAACCTGAAAATGCAAAATTCCCTTGATGAGATCCAGCCCGACGACCTCCATCCACTACTACGGAATGCGCCAGCGTCCCTCCCCCCCCCCAACACCACCACACCTGTTTCTCTTCTCTCTTTCCTTCTTTAGAACACAGCAGCAGCAGCAGCAGTAACAAATTATAAAAAAAAACAAACTATATATAGATATGTATGGTATATATGTGTGTGTGTGTGTGTGTGTGTGTCCCCCCACCAGCCAGCCAGCGTCTCGGGAGGGAGGGAGGGGATTCCTCCGGGCCGGACGAATCAAACAGCAAGAAAGAACCAGCCAGCAGCAAGCGCAGGACCCCGGCGGACTCCCGTAAAAATAACTCGGACCGTATCTATTTTTACTAACCACTGAAGAGCTTCCCGGCTAAAAATTCTGCGACGAATGCTATTTTGGGAAGAGGAAAACACACCGCCACCTTATTTATAGGAGGAGACGGCGCGCGCGCGCGTCTCCCTCCGGCTGACGGACAGTGAGCGCGCAGCGCGAGACGTGCGAAATTAGTGCGCAAAATTTCACACACACATATACGTATATGTGTATACATACATACGCGCGTGTGTGTGTGTGTGTGAGAATAAAAAAAAACGAGAAGACCAACCTCAGCGCGAGCCGGCTCACAGGGTTCTCGACGATGCTCAGGGCCGCCAAAAGTCTTCTAGAACCCGTCGGCGTAAAGCACGAGGAGCGATGCCGGGACTCGATGCTGTAGCGAGGTGATAAATACGTATCTATGTACCATGTCCTATTTGCGTCATCACCGGCTGGGAGTGACCAAAACCCGGCTCAGCTCAGCTCAGCTCAGCGCTCGGCTCGGCTCGGCTCGGCTCCATCCAGCCTGCGCGCCGCCGCCAGTTCTCACAATTCGCCGGAATTCTGAATGACAGCGGCTGGAAATTAAAATCTGGTTCGAAACAAACAAACAAACAAACAACACAACACCACCCCACCCCCCCGGGCCCTCCATGGGTGGGGAGGGGGCCCACTTTGAAAACTGTTCTCGAATTTGATGAGGGGGGGAGGGAAACAAACAAACAAACAAACAATCGAACCCCACCCCCCCCCCAACCTAAAAAAAAAAAAAATTTCTCGTCTTTTATTTCATATTTACCAGGAATTTTGTTGGCGGGATTCCATGTTGTATTGACGTCAGTTAGTAACCCGTCAACTTGAGAGCGCACCAAGGTTACTAAGGGGAAGTAATCAGTGCCTAGTCGGACGGAACATGACCTGTGCGTGCGCTCTGGATGCGGCGAAGAAACTACTTTTCTCATAATTTAATACACGTGAAATATCAACTCGTTTCAGGCCGCGCGAACAGTCACAAACTTCTAGATCATTTCTGAGACCATTTCTGTTTTGTTGTTGTTTTCTGCTTTGCTTAGTGGTAACAATAATAGTAATGATTGCAGGAAATCTATTCATTATTTATATGAAACCATCGATGCGTGAATTATAGACTAATGTTTATATTAATCTATAAACCTTAATTTTATATAAACAAAACGGGCTTTCCCATGGTCTCTTTTAAAAACAATAATAATTTAATTAAGTATAGAAATGTTTATTTCAAATGCCTGTAGATGATAATAATAATAATAATAATAATAATAATAATAATAATAATAATAATAATAATAATAATATAATAATAATAATAATAATTAGAACCTGAAATGTTATATGAACCTTAATAAATAGTTATGCAGAGGGCAAAAATAATTTATTTGAATTTCTTTGGAAGGCTGCCTACAAAAACATTAAAGGTAAATTACGAGAGGAGGCTAACAACATGGAAGCAAGACGCCTATGAATAATAGATCAGCGTGTAAAACAGACACGCGCACACAGCAAAGTTTCTACTTTTAAAATTCCTTATACGCAGCTGTTAACGCACTTTCTATTTGCAATCAACTAAAACAAATTACTATCGATTTTAAAGTTTTTTTTTAAAAATGTATTCGGTTGCAGATGCAAGCAGAGTGTGAAGTATTCAATCAGATTTTAGAAGCCACATGGATACTCACTTTAGGTGTTACCAATAATCGAGTGCAGGTGAACTGCATTCACCTGGCTTGGTGTGTGGTTTTAAATAGCCATGGAGAAGAGAGTCGTGTGGGTGTAAATGTTAGCTAGCTGACGCAAGAGAAAATCTCATATTTTATCATGTCATTACTGCTGAATAAAGTAAGCGTTTACACAGTATTTACGATGGACTTTACACGATACTAACTTGTACATTCAAAACCCGCTTTTTGTGCGAAACGTTAACCCCCTCAAGATCTCCCACGTGCGGCCTGTCAAAATTAACCGAAGTATCGGCTAAGTGACAACCGTTTCCACATTCGCATTTTTCTGGTTTACTGAATAATGTATGTGCATATTTTAGGATTTCGACCAAATTCCAGGTTCGAGTTACTGGACTATCTCCATTTAACGTGAAAAACGCGACATTTCAGAAGGAACCCGGAAGGACGTCAACTTCTCTGTTACTCAGTCGCCGGCCCTCCAAGACAGTGAGTGAACTTATAGAATCATCAGAATTTTTTTTTTCTCTTTTTCTCACCCCTGCGAATAGAGCAAACGTCAGTTCTATACTTTATAAATACCTAAGCTCAGAAATTACTATACGTGACCTTCGACATCTTGTTTTTGGCATTCGTATCTGCCGGCCTCGAAGGGTTCGATTGTTGTTGTTGTTTTTCTTTGGCGATTAGTGTCAACTTAATTTCCGATACGGCAGCCGCCTGTGTTCTCGTGATGCGGGCCCGTTTCACACTAAAATAAATAACTGAATAAATGAAAAGAAACGATATTATAAACTTTTCAAATGTACACAAGAAAGAAAGGATTTTTCCCAGTTTTTTTTTAAAATTATTTTAAAAGGTGCTTTACTTATATGTTTGCTTGCATGGTGCGTGATACAATAAAAAGTCAATCCCAGAAGGAGAGGGAAGCAAAAAAGATCAAACATATAAAAACGTGATAGATATACAAAAGAAAACAAAAAAGAGCTTTCATTTAAAAAAAATAAATAGCTTTGCAAGAACAGTAATATGAAAGAAATGAAAGGAAACATTTATTAGAGTTTTTATCCATTACTTTACCACCCACCCTCCCATTCGCGGTTTCAAATTTGACACCAAGGTCACGAAAATCCCATTTTACCCTTCAAAACGTTTGATGGCGATGTCGTTAAATTGGAACTAGAAGCTAAAGCCATTGTCTTTTTTACTATCGATCGTTGTTTGACAAATGAAATGCGGATTATTTGTGTGTTGAAGGGGAATTAGTGATAGTTTCAATTCATTTAACGTATATTTAAAAAAAATTAATAGATAAAGCTTCTCAAACCCTTGAAGGGAGTATTGTGTCTTCCAGCTAAATCTTCCACTCTATGCTATACCCTACCGATTCTGATCACCGTATTGCTCTTATCGTCTCCTTATACGGTTTCCTTTATTCTCTATAGTTTTTCTCTCTTTTTTTGTCATTTGTTGTGTCTTTTTTTTTTTTTTTTACATTTTTTCTTTCTTATAATAATTTTACCATTAGCAAAACCTTTTATCCAGTGGCTAAAATAATCTGTTTTCGTTCTCCGCTGTTCTTGTCATTTTTTTTTTCATTATTAATGTTTGCCCCCACACCCACCCTAACCCACCTCCGACTTGGCTCTTAAGAACACTTAAAGCAAACGAAACAGTCGCGAATCTACAGTAGTATGAAAGTCAAAACCAAACAAGAAAAATAGACGACTAAAGTCTCTGAGCGCTAGATGTACCGGAAGGTCACCAAAAAACGTTTTAAATCGCAATTGCCCAGTCTTTTTTTATTTTTTAAAAAAATAGTAATTTCTATAAAGTTAATTAAAATTATCATTTAAAGTTATTTCGAAATAATACTAACGAAGAGTAAAACTGCAATAGTTTTTTGTCCATACCCAATTTCAAGTGCATGATCTCCGTTTGATTTAAAGTCATGGAAGCGAACCCAGTTTAATCGAGGCCTTCCAAAATAAGGATATCTACCTGATCATTGCCAGAATGAGGCTGTACGAGCAAACAGCCATAGTAGATGCTGCTCTATTTACAAAAATAATGATGTTCGCAGCATATTTTTATTCTGTTCGTAATTTACCGGTAGTTCGAATTCGTGACATTTTAAACTGAAAGTAAATTTTTTTCTTTATTTCATTTAATTTTTTTTATTTTGGAAGAGTAGTTAAACCGCACTGTTAACGTCTTGAGCTTCTTCTCTTTTGGGTCTTTTCTCTTATGTTCATACTGCTCATTTTCACTAGTGTGCGGACGGCGCACGTGGTATCTTGGCTGCTCACGTGACTATGCGTTAACTACCGACTTTTCTGACTGGTCAAATCATTAGCTGATCTTCTGATCGGGTATTTGATAGATATGCCTTGTCTCTTCGATCTGGTTCTTCTCTCAACTTGTTACAAGATAAAATAGGCTGGTGGATAATGGATTTCGCGCCGGGGCCAACAAGGTGGCGGAAAAAATCCGAATAAATAAGACGTCCTTACAAATAACATTAGTTTATTTTGCTGTCACATGTTTGCTATACAGTAGTTACTTTCCATTAAGTATAGAGAGCGCCAAGTTTTTTTGTTTTTGTTTTTTTTTTATGATAATAATTAATCGTGGATATTTTATTCGATGCAAAAACCAAATCACATCTGCTTATTATCAACAAATTTTATTTTAAAAAGGGGGCTAGGTGGTCAACACTTTACAAAATGCTTTCACAAAACGTATTTTCAACATTTTCCAACGTCTTCGACGGGAGCACAAAGTTTACAAGATGGCTACGACACCTCTGGAAAAAAATTATTTACTTGTCTTGTCTATTTATAAATTTTAATAACTTGAAATTTTTATTAAGGATAAAATTGTTCGGAAAAGACACAAAATCTATTTTTATTTTAAAGTTTCGGTGATATCTCCACGCAGCCTTATTTAAGGAATTTCGTCTTCTGAACCACAAAAGATGCTCAATGGACGAAAGTTCGAGCAAATTTCGTGAATAGACTTTAACTTCTCTTGCAGTTTACAATTACCAAACAAAGACAACCTACCAAGTTCAGCCACTGTTTTTATATCGAAAGCATTAAATATATGTATCGTTAAAAAAAAAAAAACAGTTTTATGAAAGCAATTTATTTTTCTTTTGGATTAAATTTTTTTCATATGTTAAATTCATCTGTTCTGTCTCCTCCCCCGAATGGCCGAATACGTGGAATTAAAGTCGAACGCGAAGTTTATAGAGAATCTATCTTGAAAATTGCGAATATACTCTGTTCTATAGTTAACGTGAGATATTTTTTTAAAATAAATCTTGTTTGATTTTTAAAAAAAATATATATATATATTATACCATACGTTTTTTCTAAATAAAAACAGAGCAAACCTATAAAATAGAACACAAATTGGGTAAAGACAGATTAAATGTCAAAAGTCACAATTGCCTTTATAAACATCACGCACCGGTTGTGCTGTTGCGAATCAAACCCTGTGTTCTACTCAGGTAGTTAAGATATTAAGTTCTGTCTCTAACCCCCGTGTATTCTATAACACGGATAACCACTGCAAGCAACGATCGAGTTGTCTTCTCGGCCCTTTAACCTAATTTTGGTGGTGTGACGTCATCGCCGCGTCACCCTTCTGAGCCAGCGACCAATTTGTCGCTATTAACCGCTGATATATGACATGCGGAGAAACTGCTCTCTCCCTCCCTCTCCCCACCTCAATAAACTGCTTTAAACGAATCACACGGAAGAAGAAGAATTCAGAAATTATCTCAAAGAATAACACGAATATACATACAGTGTAGGCAGACACTTTGGATTGTGACGTCCGCGCGTCGCCGAGGAGCAGATTATCCCCCCCTCCCCTGGCGGCGACGTGATGCCGTCCGCTGAAGCAAAAAACATCCGAAAATTCCCCACAACCTAAAACAAAAACAAAACAAACAAATTTCAGTCGGTCCCAAACAGGTAACCGGGTTTCTCTGAACAGTGTCACGTCATGCAATAAATAAATAAATATTATAAAATGTTTTTAAGTCTTTTTTTTCTAATTGACGTAATTTTTTGTAATTTGTTTACTTAATCCGAGTAATGTACAATGGCAATTAGAATCATTGTATCACCCAGTTCTTTAAGCAATATATTAAAGTATTCATTGTGTTACTATATGCAAAAAGAAAGGGGGTATTCTTTACTATAATAAAGATAATTAAGCATTGTTCTGGCATTCATAGAATTTCTGAACTAAGTAAACATTCTTATCGTAGTTATTTCTTGTGGAGAAGCAGACAACCAAAGATTAATGAAACAATAAACGTTAACGAATGTACATTTTACAAAAATATTAATTTAATATAAATAATAAATCATAGATGAATCATATGAATTAATACTGCATCAGTCATCATATAAAAATACTCTTGAACAACAAAAAGTAAAATCAAAATTTATTCGCGCTTTTCTAATAATTTTGGCCACCAGTTGTTGAATATGATAGGCGAAAGGAGGTAGTATTAATGCGCTAGGGAATGTTCAAATGAGACAAGGATGAAATAGTATCTCCGGAAAGGTATTTGAGCCGGGTTTCATGTGAACATTTACAGTATATTTCAACAAGGTATTTCGGGTAGTGACGTCTCAAATGTCCAGCTCTCTGTGTAACCCTCTCAAGCATTAATAATGTTTCGCTTAATTTATTTCTTTCTTTGAATAATAAAACCAAACAGCAGCATGATAGATCTAATTTAAAATTTTTCCGACAAAGTACAAAAGATTTTTTACAGAAACATGCCGAGACTTTCCAGATGCTAACTGGCTGACTCTTCGTAAGTAAATTAATGCGCCCTTTTAAAAACGATTTAACCTCTATCTTAAACAGACAAGTTCCCTAACTACTTTTTTTAAAAAAATTAAATAATCTACCTACATAATTAATTTAATGGAGTTTTCAATAAAAGTCACACTTTTAAAACAAACGTGCAGAGCGACGCTTTAGCTCTCCTGTCAAAAAGATCACAAACAAACTTCGAGCGTCACAGTTGCCCATAGTGTTGTTTGGGGTTCGTATGGATTATGACGTCTCAAATTTGTTCATTCTTACTTTTAAAATGCTAGAAAAGACAAATGATAGTCTCTTAAGTATCTATATAGGAATGCTTAGTTCTTTATTGGATATATTCAATAATTTAATTATAGCATATAGCATTGCAATTAATCGTAATTGTAGTGAAATGCGTCAGAACAATGCTGAATTTAGCGTTACTTTTAAAGTTCTCCTCACTTGTTTCACGTATATATTTTTACTCAAAGGCAAAATTTTACTTTTAAATAAATAAACGGAATGCAAGAAATTGATCTATGAAAAAAGGAAAAAAAGATAAAAATATTCCTAAATATTCACCCGGGGTGAATTTACTTCACAGATTATAGGGGTGCAACAAACAATGCCTCCCTTATTAATATAGTTCTTTGTGACGACAAATCCGTGTATCAGTCCAAACCCACGCGTTTTGTATCATTGTATCACTTAAATACACAAATTCAACACTTTATTGATTTTTCTAAGCTCGGATGGAAACATCCCTCCATATGGTGTCAGAAGGATAAAAATTTTAATAGTATACATAAAGTTAACTGCAATTATTACTCCATTTGCACTTAAAACTATTGCGATATGAATATCAGTTTTAATAATTAAAAATAGAATATACGTAGTTTAGGCTACACAAGAAAGCGGGAAGCCAAAGTAACCAATGTAAAATGATAAATGTATATTTCTCAGTGTGGTTTTTAAAATGGTAGAAAAACTGAAAGTAGTTGTAGAAGTAGAAATCAGAAACACTTGATCCAGTCCAATTAACAGGATGTGACTGAAGACAAAGTTCAGGGCAGGAGGTTTTCAAGCCCAAGGGATTTTTAAAAATATATATGCTAATGTTGTAACTAAAAGAAATAAAATAAAATGGTTGATGCCGGCTAGACAGAAGTTTGCAAGCAACAAGAATAACAGAAATGGTACATAAATATACGGTTTTTATAGTTTTTTTCATGACAATCACGAAAACTGCACGGAGAGGCGATGTCAAATTTGAACTTTCCAATTATCCACCACTGAAGTTTTCAAGGAGGGATCAATTTCAGAATGACTGGGGTTCAAGGGCAAAGATGACCAGTTAGTTCCTTGTACTCTGCTCCCAGATGTGTAAAAGCTACCTCCCCCACCACCGCCCGCGCGCCACCTTTTTTAAAACTGTCCTACACGCGTGCGAGATCGCAGCCAACAAGAAGATTGATGGCTTGAAATACTAATAGCTGATCGCCAAGTCAGATATCACAGAAATGATGGCGACGCGCGGACGCCCATGCGTGAGTGATGTTCGGACCATGATACAGGACCATCAATTATTCTAGAAAACCCAGAGCTGGCTCTGGAACGGACAGAAAGGGTGCAGATTTAGCGCGATATAGACTTTACGAAATTACCATCGCGTTCTATCTGCCTCTCCCCCCCCCCCGGACCTCCGCCTCGTCAAGAACCCACACAACCGCGGTTCGGTCGGCTCCCGGGAGGAAAAAAAGAAGTCTCGACGGAGTTGTCTCCCCGCCATCGGCGCCTCCTGACGTCCGCAAATAATTCCTCCCAAGTCGTCCTCCTCTTTTACTTCTTCTCTCAAACGGCGAAAACAACTACCCTCCCCCCCCCGACACACACACACACAAAATTGTTTTTCTAAAATCGAACAAGCAAGCGAGTAAATGACCGTCCCGTCCGCCGATCTCCCAGCAGCAAGGTCTGTTGGAAATCCGGGTGTTAATTCAGCTGAGACCCGCACCTAAGCTCGGCGCCTTCTCCAAGTGGATTAAAATGTTGACCCCCCTCCCCGGCCCCGCATAACGTTTGATGATGAATTCTATCGTATCACCGATTATTTACAAAATTCGATAGAATATTTAATCCATTTATTTCACAAAAAAACAAAAAAAAAAAACCCCTAGTTTCCGCGGACCGCGCTGTACGTTGTTTTCTCTCTTTCGCCCGGATGACACAGCAAAGAACAAGAACAACAACAACAATCAAAACGACGCTTCCCTGTTGCTACATCAAGAGAAAGAAAACATGGTTTAAGACCTACATTTAAAGCTGCTTTGTTCCAAAAAAAAATAATAATGAATGAATGAATAAATTAAAGGTGTTTTAAATTGGTCAAGAAGTAAAACTCCCGATTTCTAAACCAGTGGTCGGCACTCGAGTGATAAGGTCTGATGGCGCTGCTGCTGCTGCTGCTGATAACGATGATGTACCGGAAATACCTTTGCTTTCAAGCAACATTAGAAACTAAAGAAGACGGTCTCTTGGTAGTGTGATTAGCAGAGACGAGGTATTAAGAGTGACACTATATCCGGATAAATAAATATAATGATAATTAAGCAAAGAAATAGAATATCGACATTTCCCAAATTTGCTGATGAAATAGTAATTAATCTTAAAGCTTAATCCAAATATTGTGATTACTGTTAAATAGTCCCCCCCCCCCTCCCGCACCTCTCCATCTTTTTTTCTAGGTACCATTTTGTTAAATGCGAAACCACCTCAACCTGACTTCTACTTTCGATCAAGTTATCGATCTGGCGGGTCTCTTCTGTCACTCGTTTCGATTATTATTATTATTATTATTATTAAAACTTTTCTTGTCAACAATTCTTTGTTTTTCGTCGGTAAACACCTCAAATCATTACGAGCAACAGTTCAGCAATCATTCAGATTTTTCTGCCCTTGTCAGCGCCGATTCTTCCTTTCTAAGCCGACCTTCCATCATCTGCCTGATGGTTGACAGGGGCTTTACGATGCCTGCCTCTTTCTTTGTTTGCCACCTACCTATCGTGCACTCGGTCAACAAAGGGCTGGCTGACCAGGTAATTTCACTTTTGTGCCACGGTTATTATGCCATCATATGTACAAATATCTCATCGTTTTCGGAATTCTTCACTGTGAGATGTTATTTTGTTATTATTACTAATACTATGCACAAAATAGCTACTGGTCCGAACTCCCTCTGCCCACAAACCGGTGTAACAGCAAAAAAATACATATACGTACTCGTAAAAAGAAAGAGAGGCTTTATTGTTATTTTTACTAGACACTATTAATGAGTATTTCGCGATCTGATCTTAATATACTAAGTCTAGACATAATTTTAGTATGTTGCGAGTTCGTTAGCCATGCGTACCACATATTTTACACTAGTGTAGGAGGGAAACTGGAGCTAATTGGTACAACTCCATTAATTTCTAATTAAACGCATAGACGAGGCTATAATCGACGTCATATGCTTTCACCTGTATGGCTTCGATCATGGCCTAATCTCTACATTTAATTAGGAATTGATGGTGCTGTAACTATCCCTAGTTTTTCTCTTACTACAGGCTTTGGCTTATGAATTATTTTGTTCATCTTTGAAAAGCGCTCAGTATTACCACTAATTCTTTGGGTGCAGTGTGAATGAATATCTTAGTGTACTGCACTACACATTTAGCTTGGAAATAATCTATAGTATAGATAATGCTGCTTTCCAGTAACCATCAACTTTTGGGTGTAGCACAAATTGTTAGGCAGGGAAATCTTTAGTCAAAGACCTGATTCATTTGCCAGTCAGTCAGTCAATCTATCTGTGTTCAGCCTAACAATCCATTTCTCATTCACCAGACCATGACAATTAGTTTACTGCTTTTCTTAATATCCCAAGAACAAAAATCCCTCTTGGGAAATACCAGATCTTGGCATCAGGAATCTTTTGCAACGATCTGGCTGTCAGAACTCTTCTGCGCTGTAGTTAATAGTCTTTTAATGGTAGACTGCACTTGGGAAATGGTGTCATCAAAAGTAATTTTGAAAACACAAGCAAACAAAAAAGCATACCTTTCTCTCTCCACTAAATTTAATTTCCCCTGGTGACCAATTAATAACTAATTTGTCCAATGTTCTTTGAATTTTGTGGTAAGCCAAACTAAGCCTTGCAGTTCTATAATCCTTAAGACAAATTTTTTTTTTTCCAATAGCAACTTTGATACTGATATCTCTGAATCAATACTAATAATTAAGTTGCAGGATTTATTTCCAATATCAAAACAAATTAGACTTGTCTTCAGTAGAAATACCTGCTGAATGTAGTTGAAGCATTGATGATAATAAAATTTACAAGCATAGTAATAAATGACATTTATGGACATTTCAGACCAAATGGAACTCAGATCACATGCCCATCTGATGAAAAAGGGTGAATTTCATAAAGGCAAAACAAAAAGTTCACTTTCATAAAACCATAGCTAATCGTTTTTGTTTACCTAACAACCTGAAATCCCCAAAAAGGTAACTAAAACAAGAATTTCTCTTCTATAACAACACAAAAACAAATTGGACATTGAAAACCAATTGTATCACCATTTAGTTCCTTTCCAGACTGAAGCATTTATTAAGTTTGTCGTCTTTAAAATTTTAATAAATACTTTTAGTTAAAGTATAGCATAGTAGTCTATCTAGACTGCAAAGCTAAACCAAATTTCTCTATCATGTAGTGAAACTACAGCAAAATGATAAGCTGTAGAAAACTTGAGTTTAGTCAGATGGGTTTTGAATTACCACTCAAGTATAGCCAACACAACCCACACAAAGCTATCAATATTTTAATGTCAAAGTTTTAAATGACTATCAGCAATCCATTGCTTCATCAAATCAGAAAAAAATATTGGTTGTTTTACAAAGCTATTGTTCTTGGTACATGCATATGTCATGAAATCCAATCATTAACACGCAAAAGTGCTACTGAAATCAGGCTTGAAAGTGATCCAATGGATGGATATTGAAAATTTAAACTATAAGTATCCATTACATGGCTAATGTTATAATAAATATGCATAGATATTTCTCATTGAGTTCCAAAAAATGGCAAGTTACTTAAGTATTAGAGAATTAGACCAATGCAAATCTCACTTATTTTCTCCAAGCTGTGAAAACCATGCTGGTTATGGTTCTGCTGCAGACATCTTGTACAAGGACACAACTGACTGACTGATCTGCTTAGGAAACCTCAACATCAAAATGTTTTCTGATAAGTTTCTACCTATAGTAGACATCCAGTGGGCATCCATCATTAATACTTGTCTGAATCTAGTATTATATCTCTTCCACGCTTCCTTACTTAATTACACTCTACTTTTAATCCCTAAATGCTGATCATATTACTCTAACAAACATCTCATCCTAGTGTCACAAGAACAAAACAACATTATCCAGTGCATCTCTCTAGAACCAGTTTCCAAAATCATTGAGAAATTTCAAATTTAAATCCTACCTTACTAATCCCTATACTTCAACTTTGTAAAATATTATCTTAATTTTGACTAATAACACTACCACCACCACAGGACCAAATGAAATATGTTGAGAATTTAAAGGGGTAGAGATTCTAAAAAAAAAGCTTTGATCTACTAATTATTTAGAAAACGTTCCTACAGTGCAATGTTGACATACCACTCCGCACTAGAACTTGGTTAAGAGTTAACTGTCAAAGCCTTTGTGCAGCAGTACATTTATCATTACAAATTTACATATTTTTTTGTAAGGTCTAACAAAGAAGAATAGATTTAAATTATTTGAACATTCAGGCCTGGTGGTGAAAAGAAACAAAAGATTGGGTGCAATGGAAACATGAATCTCCACGTAATCATTGATATAAATGTGGCCACTGAATAGTTGTTTTACAATGGTATGACAACTGCAGTCAGGCAGGACCTGTCAGCAGTGTGAGGAAACACTGCATTCACAATCAGACTTCAGGGAGACAATGCATTCCTGGAGGAAGCAGGGTTAAATGAGCTAATCTACTACCTTAAAAAAGTACATATATGCATACACTGCACACACGCAGTGTTTTATCATAAAACTACTTTACTATCTAAATATTAAATACTTTTTGCATTAGTTAGTTCTGTCAGTATTTAAATTTCAACTCTTAGAATTTAAAAAAGATTCTCTATTATCAAGGTAAATTCATTAATAGCAACAAAACTGTTGTAACTCTATATTACTTGTCATCTTTAATGCAACACCAGGATGGTTTTGGATAAAGCAGTGAATTTCTAAATCTATAAAGTATCTCATCATCAAAAAAGAATAATCAACAATGGCATGGTATGGAAGGTATTTAGTTTTGAACTTGTTCTTTAACTTAAAAGATCAAATTTCATTTAACATTTTAAAAGGGTTTTGTTTCTTTTGCTGAAAGAGTAAAAGCAATTTAATGAAAACTAGCTTTTCACCAAATAAGCCTGACAATTCATGTGATCTAGGCCAATACAGAGTTCCCGTCCACTTTAGTATTAATCCCAATCAGTAAGTCTTCTTCTACTCTCTCTTAACCCCTACCCAATACACTTTTAAATCTCTTTGCACAATAACAAGTTTTGATTTAAAAGCTTCCCCATGCTGGAAATGGCCTGTTCTTGCAGTTATTGACAACTTGTGGCTAAGCAGCTAAAATGGTGAACTAAAGTGACCATGAAATGCTAAGTTTCAAAATCAATGAGCTCCTGTACTTTTAAAAAATTAATTAATTCTTGTCCTGGTCGAGACCAACTTTGTTTGCGGGTACATCTCTGGCAGGGTTTCTTTCTGCACTTCAACAGCCAGCCACTTGTTTCCTCCCACATCTAAAAATGAAGATTTCTAGATGATTTTTTTTAGTAATTCCTGACCAATCAAGAGCCTCTAAGTGTATTAAGGTAACTTCCTTGGTCTCCAAGGCCAATATAGCCCCCTCTTTCTGCAAGATGTCCTCATAAGTCAGGACTGTGGTTTGTCAAGAAGTACTTTATAAATCTCTATGTAAGATATAACAGGGAATTACCATGAGTCAATCAAATTAAATATATAGACAAGAAACCAGTTTTAAAATTTCTTTTTAAAACAAAACACTGGTACATCTAGTTATAAATTTGGAATACTTTCATCTTTGCTTATTTTACATTGAATTTTGTTATATTGCACACACACACACACACCTCTCTCCCTCTCACACAAAAAAACAAAATTCAAAACTGTTTTCAAGTGAATATTCACATATTTATTATAAATAACAGATCCAATGAAAACATAAATAAATAAGAAAATTTTACTTTTGTTTTTCAGTTCTAAATGTAAAATCTAGATGCAATGACTAAATATTAATATTTATACAGAAAAAGTTGTTTACTACATTATAAAGAGGTTAACTCAAGAAACTAGTTTTGTAAGTTAAAAAAAAATAGTATACAACATGCATATTATCTCGACCAACAAAAAACTGTTCAATATTTTGTTGTTCTCAATACACTTTTTTAAAAAACTTCATTTCGCACTAAATTAAAATCTAACATCCACTGATATCCTAAAATAATTGTTGTTTTTTTAAGAAACATTTACTATTATTGAATTTTTAAATAAGGTCAAAGACAAAATTATTTATGGTTGCAAAAAATTGAACTACATTTCAGGTGAATAAGCCAGATAATTAAAAATCTAATTAGAATCTTTACTTAATGTTTTATTTTACCTACTTGCATTCATTAAGCTAAAAAAAAAAAAAAAGGTAACAGGATTAGCTTTAGTTGGAATGGTTTATATTTGTGGTTAAGAGAAAAAACTACAGCTGCTAAACAAAAGTATGCTAATGACTTAAAAAATAAAATATTTTAATATGAGTGAAAAATATTAAAGCAAATTATATAGCGTTAAAAAAAAGTATGAAAGGTCAAATCTAGTCAGGTTTGAATTGTATCTTTTTCCTAAATATTTCTGAAATCTGTTAGTCAAACTCATGGATTTATGTATAGAAAATTAGTCAAAGAAATTAACAAAGAAAACAAATACAAAACTCTTGAAGCTATGAACTAAGTGCACTACAATACGACTAATGTAAAAAAAATGTTAAAAATTTGTCTTTTTGCTATTTTTAAGACTGCAGAAAATTGCCATTTGGTTTATCTAATCTGACATTTCATCATAATGTCTGATTAACTAATTGTTGCTGTGTACACAGGTTAAAATTTTGATCATGAATTAAGAGTGCTTTTGATTTTAGTTTCATAGTATAACCATTTTTCCTTTAACACCCACTGAACTATCAGGATCTCCCCATCGTGCAAACAGAAATAAAAGTTGCATTAAAAAAAAGATGAAGCCATAAAAATGTCATATTGTTACAAAACTATAATAAAAAACTAGAAGCCATTTCAAAAAAAGATACACATGTTCATATTATATTTTATTAAAACTGCAATCATACAGTTCCCTGAGAAAGTAAACAACAGGTAGTAAGACAGTCTAAACAGGAAGACTGCATGCAGAAGAAAGGTCTGTCAGTGATATAATGCATTTTTGCTGAAAAGAAATGCAGACTAAATAATTCACTACTAGTGTGCAATTTAAAGATAGTTCTCAAAAATGAGACCCTCATAATGGTGGTAGTATTATTGCCTGTGTCTCTGTAATGCAAGCAAAAATCTAACTGATTTGCATTTAAGGAACTAGAGAACTATAGCTTAATATATAACTACAAACAAATTTTACCTGCTCACAAATCAAGAGATTTCAATAATAATGGAAATACCTTACCTCTAAATTAAAAGTAAACAAGTTAGCTGCTCACAGTGAGATTTACTTAATCTCACATTGCAAATTTCTATCATTTCCTCCAACATTCATGTAAAATTTTTTCTGTACGTACCATGAGAGAGAGAGGGAGGGAGGACCGAATTTATGTTCCAAAAGTTATGTTGCTCGTTTTTAATAAAAGGTTGTCTATTAATTACAGGACTGATGATGACGACAAGTATAATGGTGAGCTGCTTGCTGATGGGAAGAGGAAATAGCAATGTTTTTATGCCAGCTAAACACCAGTGATCCCTCTGTCTGGACCAATCTCACACAGTTCTTTCCACCTAACCAGAAGGGATTTCACAAGGTATTTTTTCCTTGCCTAGTGACAGGTAAATTCCCTCTGGCGCTGCACAGAGTATATGGAAATTGCATGCACAACCAAAAATCTTGTCCTACTTACCACAGATTCAGCTGTATAAACATGACAGTCTCCAGCTCTTGGAATCTCTAATTTGATAAAGTGAAAGGGGTGGGAAAAAAAATTATAATGGCTACATTTTTTGCCATTTCAACAAGAGACCTTATGCAAGTGCCATAGTTACATTCAAAGTAAACTCTTTCAAAAATAGTAGAAAATTTTAAAATATGTCAATCACTGATAAAAGAAAGCACAGAGAGAACAAGTGTGCATGCCCCAATTGTAGGAAATAACAGCTTTGCATGAAGAGGGCAAAACATTGTGACAGAACAGCGACGATAAGCAAAGCTATTCTAGGACTTCTGATTAATAGAAAGCCATAAACAAAGTTAAAAAAGAAAAATTTTTTTTTCAACAATAGAAATTCAAATCTAGTGGAATCATCACTTGATTATTCATTTATTTTTAAAATTTTTGTTACAAATCTAAAGCATTTAGAAAAAACAAAAACAAGTAACCATTTCATCTGAATCTCGAAAAGCCATAAAAATAGATTTTTGCAACAAGTAATATAAACCGGGGGGGAAGGGAGGAACTGTCTTCTATTAGGTTTACAAGAACATTTCTCTCAAATAATTGCAAATTTGTAAGTCATTTTTATATCTGTAACTTTTAAATATAAATCGATAAACACAAGTAGCAATGAAACCAACAACTTTCAAACCCATTATAGTATTTTATTCCAAATTTTAGAAAATTAACTAATTTATTTTAAATAAATACGTGGGAAAGGTTTGTTTGTTTTATGGCTGACCAGTAAAAACCAACAGACTATTTCTGTTCTGCTGTTAAGTGAAAAGAGACAATTGTAAAACTTTTAAAACATATTCATTCTCCCGCACATTTATCCATCTCAAAGTCTCTTACTAAAACAAGAAAAAAAACAAAAACAACTCCCTAAATCTATCTGAATAATAAACAAGTCAAACTGAACCGTGAATTTTCAAAGATCCAGTCAACACTTACAGAGTGAAGGACCAGGACTTTGGCACAAAATAATATTGCAGGCCTTCTGAGTGGCCTGTTAGAATTTAGTAGTGGAAGTATAATTCTTTGACCAGCAAAAATAAAAATACACAAACAAAGTTTGGAAAAATTATTGATAATCTTTAATGAACATGTGAAATGCAGAGTTGCCTGCTTTCACTGGTCAACCAAAAACCCAGTTTATTTATGCTAAAAACCATGCTGAACTGGTCTCTTTTCTTTTTTATCTAACACATTTGAAAAAATCCAGAAAAATCTAAGAAAAACAATAAACAGCTGCCTTCTAAGAATAAAGTAAACATGCACTGCACCAAATCTGTCCTGAATTTGTGTTGGTCCAAAGCACGGCAGAAAACATCCACAAAAACAGGTTTGTGCCAAATGTTCTGGTGAATAAAGTCTCAGCAAATATACAGCCAGTAAAACAACAACAACAAATCATCACTGGGAGCACTCGCAACCAGCCTCTTGTCGCAGAGTACAGTGTGCGTGTGTTTTTTCAAAATTAAGACTAATACTAGAGACGTTCAAATTAAACTTGGCTGAAATAGCATCCCTCTCACAAGTTTCGTTTGCACAATGCCCCTGGTAGATTTGGAGTTTGTTTGTTTTATTTAACAGAAAATTTCAGTAATTAAGCAGAAAGAAATCTCAACATCACAAAATAATGATAGTAGTAACAAAAGTACTATTAAAAAAAAAACAACAAAAAAACAAAACAATGATCGAGAAATAGAACATAAATCAAACAGTCCCAGTAAATTTTCTGAAAGCTGACATGTTATCAAAGAATCCATCTACAAATTTAGTTCGGCTAATATTGTTAAAAAATGATGGAGCAGATATTTACTGGTATTTGAATGGGAGAGCAGAACTTGATAGGCAACCCCCCCGACCAAACAATCAGTAGTTTGTTATTTCCAAAGTATCAGCTAGCTAATGTAATACATTTATTTATATATATAATTTTAGAATCATCTTCAAGGTTCAAAATTAAACCTGATTTAAAATGTACATAGTTACAAGGTGAACCGTAATAGGCCAGTCCTAATCAAATTTGAAATACAGAGAAGAAAATAGTGTGTTTACTCTGTACTCAAAATTCATAAACAGAGAATTAATCTGCCGTCAGAATCACAGGAAAACACAGAATACTAAAGTTTGGGATTTTTCTCTCTTTCACTATAATAATACAAATAAACAGGTATTCTTAAGAGTACTTAATTCCATTATTTTGGTTACCTCCAGGAATAAGAATAAAGTATAATTCAGAATTGAACTCTTTAATTATGGCAGATTGTTTCATTGCAATGGTCAGTCATTAAAAACTGATTTATTTTACACAGAATGACCGCTTGACATCAAACTTTAATCAATAATAATAAAAAAATTTTAAAATGCAGCTTCAAGTTCTTCAATGTACATGCTGTCCAGCAGTATGAGCTGGTACCACCACCAAATGTAAAATGAGTGACTAACCATCTAGGTCATTAGAACATTACCTATGTGTTTAGAACGAATGCAGTGAGAATATCACAGATCGTACTAGTGGGCTACACTGTCCAGCTAACAGAGTTACAGATGAGGGTGGGAGAAAGGGAAGGGAGGAATCACAGCAGTCTATCATATGGAGTAATCTCTAAAAATGTGTCCACATCAGACCTCCAACTGAGCATGTGATGTTGGTTTAAGCTTGTCATATAGGCTATCCTTCCCCTGTCACCCTTGGCTTTTTCTCTGATGGTTCATCCTGGTCTGGCGCTGGTGAGGGGTTGTGTGGCGACAGCTGACGTACTACTGTGCATGTGTGGAGTTGTTGTATAGGCTGTGTTGGAGACATTTGTGGGGGTGAGATGGGTTCACTTTTTATTCCTAGTGCACTTAGAGGCTTTCCTGCTGCCAAAGACGATGTTAAAGTAATAGGTCTGAAAGTAAGACATTCAAAAATAAACACAATTATCATCTAGCAGCATAAGCTTATCATCTCACAAAGAAAATTCAAGAATATTTATCAAGAAAATAATTTCTGAACATAAAAGAAAAATAATCAAAGAACATAACTTTGTTTAAATTAATGCCCCAAAAAAGCTAATCTCCTTGGATTTTCTGAATTATGCTGTAACCAGAAAGATTCTGAACCATATATACCATTACTTTTATAAAAAATTGTTGTAACAGAGAAATTTTTAAACTCAGAAACTTTATTATAGCTGCCATTAAATTTGCAACTGCATACCTGCCTACAGCATTCAGATTCGACAAAAAGTTACTGATTTTTGAACATAAAAAAAAACACAAAAGAATATACTAGTTCCCAGACTTAAAATTTTCTAAAAACTTTTTTACAATCAACTAGACAGACAACATTCCACTTTAAATAGAGATATTTTCTATAAAAATCTGAACACTATGTTTCACATATATTTTCTATAAAGAGTGCAGCTATTTTCAAATTTTAATAGGAAGGTTTTGCAGATAATCCTTCAAATGCAGTTGTGAGTTAGTCTTGGTGATTTGGCCATTAGTTGTCTATTGAGATATATCACAGAGCTCAATGAAGTTCATGTCCTGGATCTTCGGGATCCAGAGAACTACAATCCATTCTAAGCTGTAGTGGTTCTGAATGTCTGGTTTGTTGCTCTATCTCATTGCTTGGGATTCAAAGATCACTAGATCAAATACAGGCAGGATGGTATTTTAATTCTGGTGGAATTTAGATGTCTACAACCAAATGCAAACAAAAGCTGTTTCATACCAATACCAAATGCCTATCTACACAATTATTTGTAAGCACACAAGGTAAAAGATTCACCAAGGCCTCTGCAGGTCCTTGTGCATCCGGAGAATGTGAATTGGTGAAAGGTGATATGGTTCTATGCAGTACCTAAACTTAGTGATGTTGATACAGCTAAAAGGAACCGTTTGTAGTCACTATGAATTTGGCCAACACTAGTCCATTCCTCAACAGTGACAAAAAATCAGTTCCAGTGAACAATGGTCACAACTTCTTCCCTAAACAGACAAATTATTATTTCATCCACAACACCTGTGGAAAGAAAAAGATCGGCAACAATACAATATATGTACAAATCAATTACACAACCCTGAGAAAATATTTCTGCTAAACTGTACTTTCACATATCCAAGAAAATGAGTCTTGATTGCTAATTTTATAGCAATGATGACTAAGGTATTTAAGTGATGGACAAACTTGTCTTTTTAGAGGGTGTTCAAATTATTATGAAAGGAATATATATATATATAATTTGTTCAGAATGTGAAATAAAACCAACTTAATTGATTTTTACTTTTAAAAACTTTCAACATAATTTTAATGCAAAAACAATTTCATATTAGCTGCAACTTTTTTAATAATCACATCACATCATGGTAAATTATATATATTAGAAAAAAACATTACATAGATTTAATACTGTGCATCTACATTCATATCTATCCAATATAGAAAATGTTACTTACTCGATTGTATTTTCAAAGAGAAACACTTTTTTGTACAGCAAAATCTTGATTTAACAGACTAATGGGGAGAGGGGTGAGTTAAATCCAGACATTTACATATGATCTTATATAATGACCACATCTGATAACTTATATATTGAGCACCATTAAGCATACCAGACACCATCCGTTGCTTCCGAAATCTGTTGAATGGGGGGGTCCATTAAATCAAGGTTTTACTGTAATGCTTTATGTCGTATTTCCTAAAACATCTTTCCATACTTCTGAGGCACTACAGACATCCTCAAAAATGTCAACAAGGTAAATAAAATTCCCCCGTTTTCTGCTAGATACTAGATCACCATATTGAATTCTGAAATTTTCAATTTCCACAACACTTAAATACAAGTTTCCCCATCCCATGACTGTTTCAATCTTTAACTGACCAACATAATTAAATACTTGTCCTTATATATATAAAGGGTTGTTGACTGCCATATGAAATTCACTATCATCCATGAACAATAATATGCCATCTACCTCCAGTTGGAGTTAAGAGTTCTGATGGTTAATAGTGAAAAAATTACACATTTTCAAGTCTAAAATTGCCCACTTGGGCTCTGCAACAGACTTGTCAAAGTTACTTCCCATCAACCTCCCCCTTCCCTCCTTCTGCAAGTATCTTGTGTTCCCTTTTGTGCCAGATTATGACACTGCTACTCCAGAAAACTCTAGAAATGGCCATCTTAAACTTTTTAAGGAAGAAAGGAAATCCATTTTAAATGAGTGATATATTTAGGGAATTGGAGAAGACTGGTATTCTTCATGTTGTATCCAATATTTGTGCATCTTGCCTTGAACAAGTCTAGTTAAGTTCACAAGTTTCCTGGTAAACTCAGGACACTGAAAATGCAGACCACTTCTGAAGCACTACTGTACACAAGGGCAGCAATTTACCACATATTGTGGAGCTTCGAAGTTTAGTACAGTCTCTGCTGTCTGTTAAGAAAGAAATATTTAATATTAACACTGACCACAAGATGCAGCATAAACCCTGTTAAAAGTTTTGGATGACAAAGTGCCATAACATATGCAATAAACAAATTGAAAATACAAGAGCTGGCAGGCAGACTGCCTCACTTACCCTGGAGCTAGGTGTAGTCCTGAAGCATGTACCGCTGCTGTTAAAGGGCCCTGTGCCCCCCAGTGGGCTAGGAGAGGAGAGTTAGTTCCAATGAGACCTGCTAGGTCAGCAGTATTCAGTTGAAGATCAGCTGAAAAAGGAAAACATAGCCGCAAACTGTAGAAATTACAGAAATGTATACTTGTGCTTATTGTTAGTTGTGTTTCATCTCTTTATTCATCAAACTGAAATCATGTTATTGTGCAAAGACAATCAGAATCAACTAATGGCATTGATGAGCAAAGGTGATAGTGATGGCCCACTTTCAGATCAAAACTACAAGTATTTCTTTCCTATCAGTAAAGGTGGGGAGGAGAGCAGGGTAAAGCTTCGTCGTGGCTAACTGCTGCAGCAAACATAAAAGTAGAAAAATAAGAAAAATTTGAAAATAAGGAAAATAAAATATAATCATTTTAAAAAAATAGGGGGGCAGTGGTGAGAAAATGCTTTAAACAATTCTGTTACAAATCACGACGACCAAAGTCTGGCTGTTTAACCGGCTGCCTGTTCTCTTCAGCAGCTCTTCCTTTTTGTTTCGTTTCCAAGCAAATTTTTAATTATCTGCTTCAGGTTATAAGTTAAACATTGAGAGATAATGGAGGTGGTTGCAAAAGAAAGAAAAAATATTTATCTATTATAAATGTTAATTTAAGCCACCTATTATGTAGAGAATTTAGTTACAACCATTGTGTTTCAGGTCATAATGTCTGTGTGTAAGACCAGAACTCAAAAAACAATTTCATCAAAATTGTCTATTTCTCGTTTTGTTCATGACCCTAAACTAGAAAAAGTCCTAGAATATCATAGAGCTAATAAAAAAAAATAATCTTGAAATCTTGTAATTTTCAAGCTTGGTGGGAAATGGTGTTGGGTCAAACATCAAATAGAAAAAAGTTAATAGCTAGCAAGCATTTTAAAATCAAAACTTCTCACACATCCTGTGGGAATAATGTGACAAGATTTGTAAAAGATTTTATTCTGACCCACTAAAATTTTTGTTCTTGTCCCTTTGGAAATTTCTACTATTTTTTTTTTTACATTTCTCAATGAGACTGATTAGAAAAAGTAAAGTATTTTGCAATATGGAGTTCTCATAATTAAAAAAATTCCCCCTGTTGTTGTTAACTGTTTTCCCACAGGGTAGGGTTATCTTTAGCAAGTAATCTAGGAGATACTGCTGACTCACCATAAATAATGTGCTGCTAATAAACAAGTGAGAAAGCTACTTTCTAAATATTAATACCACACCAACTATTTTACCAGCTTCCCATTCCTCCCTCCCTCTCTCCTTTTCTCTTGATCCTTTAAAAGTTACTTACCAGTACAACATAATTTACATTTTTTTCTTTGTGCTAAAAAAGATAAAATGACAAATGCTGACCTGTTAACAGTGAGGGCAGATTGGACGGATGTGAAGATATTTGGTTACCAGGTGTTGCCACAGACACAAGAGGAGTATCAAGAGCACTAGTGCCAGATCGCAGCTGACCCTGTAAATATAAGACAAGATGTTTTCTGCCTCAGTCAATACTCAAGGCTATAGCACTGCCATTGGTAATTTTGCATTGGCGAAACTCTCAAAACAATTGCCAATCCCTTGATTTTCACTTTATGATCCTTTTGAAAATTCAATAAATCACCTTGATACAACACCACTGTGGTTGGGTTTGCTGTGTTGGTGAAGTTAGTTATTCACTGATTTTTCAGGTGACATTCAAATGAAATGCAGTTATTGCTGTAAAAGTTTCATTTGAACAGCCCTAGTAATAAATTAATCCAAAGGTCATTCTTTTTTGAACTACTAAGAAAAACCAAAGAATAATTATAGATTAGCAGAAACAAATGAAGAAAAATTGTGAAATGAATTGTTAATATCTAATCCCAGTGTACTTTTCGGGTGATTGAACATTACACATATCCACCACAGTAGCACTCTGTCTATTAACAAAGTAAAACTGAAGATTTCTTCCCTACTTCAGTCACTGTGGAAACCTTTTTCTTTTCATTACCAGAAAGGACACCACAAAAGTAATGCCACCTATTATTTTCTCAAAATTCTCTTATTGTCTACTTACAAAAGAAACTTTTTTCTAAATACACCAGTAGATTTCCTTTTTTTAGATAGTCACCATCATACTACATACTTGTGCCAACATGGAACCACTGCCAGTATACTGATATGGTAAAATGGTCTCTTTGTTATGTAGCTATTAATAAACAGCATTATTCAAGGCATCATCATTTTTTTTTTAAGTATTGTCCATGAAGACCGAAAAGTTGAAAATCCAAGTGCACCAACAAGTCCTTCCAATTCATCCAATGGCTCTAATGTTTTAAAGCTCATGTGAGGTTGCCATGTCAATGTTTAGATGGGTTTCTCCTAATATGCTGAGTTTATAGTCATTCTCCTTGGCATAAGTTTGCAAGGATGAACCCTTGTGCCCCCCCTTCAGTATGACTTTAGCAGCTGATGAATGTATCTTGAATTTCTGCTTATGAGGAGACTCTTTATGGTCATTCCATCTTAGTTTCATTGTTGTATTGGCGACTAATCTGTCTTTAATGATTCAAGAAGGAAATGTCTCATAGCACTCACAGAGATCTGTGCAAATGACCTTTCTGGTTTCCTTGTGAAACAGTTAATATTTGCAAAACCCACAAAGCACAAACTTTAGAGTAACCAAGGTTATTAATAATCTTATCTATGGCATTATGACTACTACCATGGCTCTCACTCAATCTACTGTTGCTAGCTGCTCACTGAAAAGCCTATCTTGGAGTTCAGTTTCTCCACTTTTCACAATTGTCGATCATCTACTCACATTAAAACATCAATACTATTGATCCTTCAACTACAAACTTCAATCGGCAAAATCTCCTAAGCTAAGAGAAATTCAATATTACTGTTCTTCACTTAGCACATGTATCCTGACCTGCTGAGGTGTGCTTCACCCTGATGGGAAAATACAAAAATTAAACAGCAATGGCAGGATTAGAAATATCTTCTCTGTGACTTTTAATACTGTGTACCACTTGCCATTTTTCAGAAGATAGATAGGTGGCATTATTTTTGGAAGATCCTCATATTTTCCACATAAATGATCCATATTTTTTGGAAATTTAATTAGTGCAGCAGTGAGAATTGTCAGAACTTGTCACATTTCTCAGCAATTTTGGTCGTCGCATTATCCCAAACACTAAGCATGAGCTAAATAAGATTAATATATTCTGTTGATGCAGCAAAGATTATTTCTTGGTTCTCATTCATCTGCTTCTGAATTATTTGCAAGGTTTAATATTTTAAAAATGTATTTAATGACAGAACTGTAGGTGAAGGCAAACTTGGCTATTACTATCATTATTAATGGTAATTTATTACCTTGTAAAGTGAAGTGGCTATACAGAGTTCAAGACCGACCAATAACCCACCAGCTTTAATGATCCAGTGATTAAAAAGAACCATAGTGCACTTGTTCATTCTGTGCAAGCAGCATAATGGATGGAAATTATATCAATCAAGAAATTCTTTGTACATTAGACAATTTTATCACTTTAATCAAGACAAACTTTTAATCTTATCTAAAACTGAAAAACGAGAACTTTTTCACACTGTAAATACAACTTATGAAGGAACAATAAATTTTATAAATTTTGCAAAAATATTAAATTACGTCCTTTGAAAAAAAAAAGTTTAATTTATACATTAGTTTGTGCTTGGTAAACTAGTATTTTCCTTCTTCGATTACAAAAGCCTACCAAAAATCTGTTTTTTTAAAAAAATCTACATATTCATAAATTTATTATTTCTAACTTGTTCCAGTTTATACCTGAATATCATCAGAGCAACTAAGTCTAGAATTAAAATATGCTTAGATTACTCAATGCATCAAACTTTGAGAAACACGATTTGGAAATTGATTTTCTTAGTCATCATAATGCCAACTGCCACTCAAAAAAGACTGAAAACAGCAGCAACCATAAGTTACCTCAAGTCACAAGTTAAAATCACAGAAAATGTACATGATTACAAGAGTTAATTCTGCATTTAAAAAAGATAGATTTCCATCTATGTACTTGTGAGAATATTGAGTATTGATTCAGATGTCATAATCCTATTTACTTTCAGCATTTAAAACTATAATGCCAGCTTAATATTACTCACTGGAAATATCCGAAGAATATAAACAACAAATAATTTTTTTAAAGGGAGACAATTGCACTGAAGTGAGAGTAGTTTCCCTTGAAATTAGAAATGTATAAACAATTATAATAATAATAATTTTAAAAAAAACAACAAAAAACCCTACTGCTATAATATCTGCATGCGTCTTTGGAGGAATAAGAATCCTTAGATCTGGTCTATTTTTGAGTGTCTGTTGATGGCTTTGAGATGGAAGCTGCACGTGAACCTCTTTGTCTGTAACCAGGCCTGGGGAACTACTATCCTCCACCCTCTGAGTCACTGAGAGAGAACTGGGTGGTGAGGAATCTCCTCCTGCACTGCTTTTTGAACCTGTAACAAAACAAATTCAGAATTTTTACTGGCCTTTGCCCAACAATGGATTTTGCTCAAATAGTAGAATGATCATTTTGTAATTCACTTGACTGGCTGGCCCAAATTATTTGAGCAGCACTAAAGTAAATGTTATCCTACATAAAGCTTGTTAATGCAGATCTAACTACCCCTTTAACCTGTTTGCCCTGCAAGTTAATAAAGAAAATGTGTGATATACTGATGGAAATTTTACTACTTCCACACTAATGCTATCAATCAGAAGTAGAGAATTATCTGACACCAGTCAGTGTACAAGCAAATTTCCCTTGCACATGGCAGTAACACTAAAGAAAAAGTCAAACAGCCCTTGCTATTTATGGATAAAGTAGTTAGACTAACCTTCTGGTGCATATCCATTGTGCTTCATATTAACCACAAAAAAACAAAATAAAGATTTCAAGCTGTGAAGCAATCTGATGAAACTATACAGGTAACAAACAACTAATATTGAGAGAAATACCAAAGTTTTTTCAAAGTTGAAAGATATTAGGAAAAAAAGATATTAAATTGATGTATGGCATAGTTTTCAATTCTTGAAGGATTAAGAAAAGTGCTTGCTCAAAAGAATACACCACTTTTTAAAGACAATGTGCAACAACTACTGAGTTGGTATACCCAATTTTCCCCTTCTGTAGCAAAAGAAATACAACAGCCTCAAAGTATTTCTTTTTCAAATTATAATGCTAAGTAAACATAGCATTAATCATTTAATATTCACAAAAATACATAGCTTCCATCAAAAAAATTCTCAATCATTTGTAACAAAACAAGAACCAACCAGTTAAGTAAAAAGTCAAAATCCTGACCCATATTATCTATATTTTCATCTTATACTAAATTTGAAATAATTTTTTAAAAAAAATTGTTTGTTCACTAATTTTCACAAAATAAAAGTTGTTTCAAATTAAATACTGTAATTAAAAACTGACTCCCATATAATCAAAACAATGTGGATTCAAGACACTTCTTAATGAGAATACACATCCAAGCCAAACATTTTCAATCATTTAGTTTTCATACTTAATCAGATTCTTATATATATATATATATATATAGCATTGGAAATTATGGAAACAAGAAAAAGGAGAATAAAATATAAACAACATATAAAATCACATCTAATGTGTAAAAATAGAATATTCCAAAGTAGTCATGTATTGATATAGTGCACAAATGCAGGCAGTGCTATCATTGTAGTGTGGTGATTACTATGGCTCCTGGGAGGGAAATATCATGACAAGTGTATAGAAATCAAAGTCTTAGCAAGTAAAAGCTACTCCTGCAGCCTAACTTCATGGTTCAAATGGAGCTGTATGCAAGACTCTAAAAAGAAAGAAAGAAAAGCAAAACTGGTACTGTCAACAAAGAAAGCCCAAACTTTACAAAAGTGATGTCAAGTACCCTAGTGCTGTTCTCTATGTGATAAATGACAAGACAGTAAAACATCTTGTAATGACCTAGCTTCAAGCATGAGTGTTGATATTTACTTCAAGAACAGTATGATACACATTAACATGAAATGATCTCAATGGATGCATAACTGGCCAAAAACCTTTGCAGAAGAGAGGCAACCAAATGGCAAGGCTGAAATGGGCAGCAGAAATGAACATTGAGATGACCAAACATGGAAGAAACTGCTCTTTACAGATGAGTCCAAGTTTGAACTGTTTGGCAATAATCAATGGCAGACCAAGTAGTAGTATAACAATTAGTGTACAACAGCTACAGTGAAACATGGGTGGGGGGGGGGAATCAATACAAATGTAGGGCTGCATATCAGCTAAGGACATTGGATATTTGCATGAAATTAAAGGTATAACAACTGCCAACAAGTACAGGCAGGTTCTCATCCCTCATGCCATTCCCTCAGCAAGACATCTCCTCTGAGTGAGATTCATCTTCCAACATGACAATGACTTCAGGCACACAGCCAATGTAGTGAAAAGCCATCTTGAATGTAAAAAGGCTGATGGAAAACTCACAAAGATGCATTGGCCTGCACAAAGTCTTGATATGAACATCACTGAGGCTATATGGGGTTATACGGCTATTGAAAAAGTAAAACAGCAATCAAACACTTTGGATTATTTTTGGAAAGTGCTACAGGATATTTAGAACATTCCAGTCATACAATGATAACTTGTATGGGACCATGAAAACAAGGTGCCATGCTCTATCTAAAGCTAAGGGCTATCAGAACCAAATACTAATGCACTGTACAACGTATTCATTTTGCTTCTGTACATTTTTTTGTAATAATGCAGTGTATGCATTCTATACATCTCTCAGTTGCAATTGCTTATTATTTGTGCGTATTTTCTGTGTTATCTTAATTATTTCCAATACTGTATGTAAAAAATAATAATGAATTCATTAAATATTATTTTAAAAAGAATTCTAGCACTAGTATAGTGACAAAATCTTGAAAAATGTTATACCATGCTGTTGTTGTCCCTAACTGGACAAGAAAAGAAAAAGCATGACACTGGAAATTATGGCCAGCATGAAATTACCTGATGTGATCCGACTTCAATTTATCTAATGAACCTACTGAAAGTCCCTACTAAACTCATGAGTAGACTGGAGCACCTGAAGAAAACTTACACAGCGCTAAGAGGAGCAAGCCTACCTCGACCATACCAAATGCTGTATTAGTTTGTAAAAGTATGTTAACTCCCATTTATAAAGACAAAAGTTAAATACCTTATCTCAGAAATTAATATAATGAATAAATTCTCTATAATCATTGTTTACTTTCTATAATTCCACTAAAGATAAATGGTGAGGTAAGTAATTCAATAAAAATTAATCATTTTCACTTTGGTTCCTCATCAAAGAAAATAAATAAATAAACTGAGGATGATCTAAAATTTCCTTTTTTTTTGTTGGAAAAAAATCCAAGATCATTGGATCAAATGAAAAGAATAGTGAAAATAGCAAAGTAGGTCACTGCATGTTTTACTGCAAAGCTGTGGGCAGCTGGTGGCCCAGTGCCATGGTTCCTTCTTACTCTTCACCACAAAATTGGTTGTGTGGGCTTCGTCCCACATCTAAAACTGAAGAGTTCTAGTAGGGATTTCCTTGTCAAAGTCAGAAGTGCCAGGCCCCTCATGGTGCAGGATAGGCAACACTTTCTAGTGTAAAACCACAGCACTATACTCCATCACCAGGGATGTCTCCTAAATCAAGGAAGGAGACATCTCCATTGTGAAGACTAGTGTACTACACAATAACTGCAGAGCTGAGGTGACTGGCAAAATTAATAATGCTTTCAAGAAATAATGCATATTGTCACGGGTACAAAGCTTTTCCTGGTACCAGAGGATTCAAGCCATTTGATGCAGTGTTCATTCACAAACTTAGTTAAAAAGAAACAAAAAAGTTTGCCTTAAGGTTTAGAAGCCAGAAAATCCAAAATGTAGTAAATAAAAATTCGCACTTTTATCTAACTTGATTTATCACCTGCAATTCTGCATGGACAACAATAAAATGAAGACTGTTCAATACAGTAACCAGTCAAAGCATTGTTTTGGAAGCATCAACAAGCTTTCTTCACTTAAGGGTATAGTCATACTCATCTTTCCCAGAATAGGAGAGAAATCGCAATACTGCAAACAATTTACAAGTACTCTCCAATTGATGTTTTTTTTTTTCAGTTTCAGAAATATCATATAACCTAACTGGTAACTCTGGTTTAACCATATTTATGTATGTAACAATTATTATTTTTTTGCCTGCCATGCATACTTTGTCAAAATATATCAATGAAACAATGCAATTTTCTGATGAAGTTTTTAAAGAGAAATTACAGCATGCATAGTTCTGGTATATGTCAAACCAAAAATGTTGAGAACAAAGTGTGCTGCTTTTGAGAATTTACTAGTGAATAAAAGTTTGAAAGATGACATTTCTTACGTTTCTTATTTAGTTCCTCAATGGGATATTGCTAAACTTATTTATGGGTGGGCATCTGTGAATGTTAGAGACAGGTTTGCAATGGTCCAGGATTCATAATCAGCCAGTGAGATTTGTTTGTTAGTTACTTATGTCCTCACCATGAGATACCCACTTGCCTACCAGCTACATGGTTAGGCTAGCATAGATGCAAGCAGTCTACAAATGCCAAACCAAATATCAACATTTGTCTCCCACCCAAATTCTAATAACTGCCTTATTTGTTTCTAGCTCCTTAGTAATTTTGTTAGATCACAAAATACAGGATCCTTCAAATAGCTAAATCACTAACACATTGCTACTTATAATTATTCACTCACTGAAATCAGTCAGATTACTGAAGAAAATTAACAACATTATGTTACTTTGAGAAGTATATGGAGCAACTAAGAGCATGTGGATGCTAGGGGCTTACCTGAAGTTGAAGGTACAGGACTGTATCTGGCAGGAACAGCTGCTGTGGGCTGGCCATTGTGCTGTGAAGGCAGTGACACAACTGTGTTGTGGCTTCCACTTCCACCAGCTACCACTGTCCTCCCAGATGATGTTCCAGATGAACTTTGGTGGGCATAATTAGTAATCGGGACAGTGACAGGAAGTGACTGGTAATGGGAGATTGTCGGTTGCTGCAAATATATAAAAATTTAAAATATTTGTTATTAAAAAAGGTATTTAACTTGCTTTTGCTGCAAACATTTTGTATAGTTTTCTCTACAAACTGATCATATGGGCAAAGTTAAAATACACTTCAGACTTCCATACAGCTATTAAACATAATAAAAAACTTTTCTTACTGCTCTAATTTCAATATACCTAAATAATCACAAATGCATTAACAGATCTTTGTTTAATTATTTTCAGTGTTTAAAAACCTTGTTGTTAGCCTAATCTAGCAAATTTAACTATAAATTTTCTAATAAGGAAATTTCACAAAGAAACAAGCTTAGCAACTGTAATTCCTACCCACCACAAGTTCAGCAAGGAAAGAAAAACTTGCTACTTCAGTAAAGTTTTATAGCTTGCTGCAAACTGCACATGGTGGTTGCTACTAATAGCATGGGGCTGTTTGTTTTTTAGACAGTGAGATGCTGTGCCCTGGTTTAGTGACTCCCGAATGGCACCTTCTAGAACACAGCACTGCACATGTTGACAAAAAATGCCAGGAGCTGACTGTTACAAAAAACTTAGTGAGTTTGATTGCAAAGTGACAGAGAAAGTGAAATGTACAGGTTAAGCTTTCAATATATTTTTTAGTCTAACTAGTCATAACAATAATCAAAGACACTACCATCATACATCAAACTTTTACTTTCCCAAGGCAGAGAAATTGTTTTTAAGCAGTTTAATTGATTCCCTCTCTAATACAATAAATGGTATTTTGCCAAATATTTTTCAAATAAAAAATTTTTTGTCAATAAATTGTAAATAGGAGAAAAAATAAACCACTTGGAGAAACCTGTCTCTATCCGATTTCAGTCTCACTCAACAGCTCCATTAATGGTGACAATCTGCTGACTGGTTCTAAAAATGTTGGTCATAAACACCTGCGTCTACCAGAGCAAGCATTCCCATAATGCAATGCAAGCAAAAGTATTAGTTTGTTGGCCATTTTGCTTCAGTTTACTTCTTTTCTGGATGGCAAACCTCCAAACAATCTTCTGTACCAGTCCATTGGTGTGGGCTTTCTCCCACATCCAAGCAAAAAAGCTATTATAGGGACTTCACATTTCGTACTGAAGATGGAAGTGCCAGACCCCACAAGGCATGAGTGTGGCAATAAATAAACTTTCATCAGATACGTCCACAGTTATAGAAAACAAAGTTTGAGCAAGACGACAACCGCCTTTCATCACAAATGACCAGCAGTGGTTAGTTTTCCTCAACTGTTTTTGTCAGCAGTAACAAACAATAAAACCAGTTGCCAACTTTACACTGTACTAAGACATTGCATTCAATTTATTTTACAGCAGTTTTATCAAAAATAAAGCATAAAACACCTAAAAAAACAACAAACCAACAATTTTTTTAACAAGTACTCATTATACAATACCATCAAGCATTTTTGTAGCAGATGTGTAACTTTGTAAAATAAAGTTGTTTTTTTTTCAAAAATTTTCACATTAGTGATGAGAACAGCTAGAAAAAATTATCTAGTCTACTGTACAGCATATTCCATTAAAAAGATACTACTCTCCTGTAATTAGTGAATAAATCCCATAACACTGGTGGCCATTAAAGCAGTTCTCATGTTGCAGAGACAAGCAGAGATATTATAGTCCTGGCTTTGTCAGTTGCTGGATGGTGAAGGCCATCATTTTGATTTCAAACCATGGAGAATCAGCAAGTTCAACATGGGAAGAAACTAATACCCCCACACATTTACTCATGCAAATCAATCTTTATTCTCATTTGTTATTTTACAAAAAACTAGTGCCATAAAAAAATGAAATATTTGGAAATTTCATCATACAATAGACTTGTACAAAGAGCTGTAGTCTGAGCTTGTGTTACTACTACATCCATCATCTTAAAGAATCCATGTGAAAGTCTATTGTCTGGAAGATTAATTGTGAGATATTGCATTAAATAGATAATCTATTGTTTCATTTTTAAACTTTGAACTCACACAGTCCAGTCTATTAATAAAAGCAGAGGATTTCTAAAACAAGACATCACACCAGAAAATAATAGAAATTGTGAATGCATTTGTTTAGCACTTTTACATCTGCAGAACAGCTGACTGTACTCCCACGCTGGTCGGCTGAGTTTCTTTTGATGTTGGTTTATAGTGGAACTACGCTCTTTCCTCCACCATCATGCAGTCACAAGACCATTCTAGAATACAAAAGTTGCTGCAGTACAAGTATGGTTTTGAACTATACGCTGACATTAACTAGCCTCACCAAAATATACTAAAATGATGAGAAATAATTACTCTCAGTAAATTAAGCATTTCTGAAGAAAAGCAAACATGCATATTTGAAATAGGCAAAAATACTGCAACAGGAGCCAATACAGTAAGGAATGAGACTTACTCTTACAGTAGTCTGCATCACTCTGGCATACTCTGCATCTATCTGTTTGTAGGTTTCTTCAGTTCGAGGTGTGAGGACATATTCCTCATCATGATCAGGACTTTCACTACCTTTCTCCTTCTTGCTCAGCAGCTGAAATAAATAGAATTTTCATACTGAATGGCCATCAAAGATGGGTGGCATTTTCAAAAACTTAGTAAGATTCTATGCACGAATTCTTAAGTTACTTAGCATCACATAATAGTAGTTTAAATTCTACAATGGGGATAAAATATCAGAAACCTTTAGAAAACACCAACATTATGTTCAGCTGTATCAAATTAATAAATAAAAGCAATGACATTTTTTTTTTTGCAAAGAAAGGTCAGTATGGAATGAACCCAAATAACGATGATGTCATGTGGTATAAATTACATACGGTTTTTGTAAATATTTTTTCACTTTTTCAAAAAGAACTTCTTGATATGACTAAATACAATTTTATCAAAAGCTCAGATATTTTTTTAAAAATGTTCATTTTCATTTAAAATTCAAACTATCAGTTATAAAGGTAACACAAAAGATTTCTACCCAAAAACAATGTTCACCTTTATTAGTAACATTAAAAAAAAAAAAAGGTACCTTGATCTGGGTGGAGAGAGAGAAAAACTTCCCTGTAACAAAACAAACAAACAAACAAAACCACTTCCCTTTAAGTGTCCTAAAAACTGATTTCCAGTCATGTATTAAGAAACAAGTGAGCTAAATTTGAAAAAAATAATTCTTTTAAAAATCCAGAAACAGATCAGAATGGCTCATTGTACACATGGAAGTTATCTATAGAACAGGTGACTATCAGAGGTAACATGACCTTGTTTCCATCATTGGAATAAAACAATTGCCTCCCTCCACACAATCATTACTGGGGGAGACCAACATTTTATATTATGTTTGAAACTGTAACAAACCACAATTGCACACTACAAATCAGAGAGTGCACTACTCCTATCAAGTGGGCTTATGCTATTGTATTAGCCACAATTCAAGCTAACAGATTTCTTTGACTGAAAATTAAGTGTTCAGCTAAAAAAGGTTGCAATGTATTTGCAGTTTTGATCAAACACGTTTGTTTACTACATAGTCATAGGCAGGATGTTACCAACTACCAGATGGAATAGTCCCAGAATGTTATAGTCATTTTAAAAATTTTGTAATGTTACTGGACCATTATTTTAAAAAAAACCCAACAAACTCTTTTCTTAGTTTTGTTCTACACAGATACTATTTTGCATCAGAAGTTCGACAATGTTTGTCATTTAGTAAAAAAAAAACAAAAACACACTAGATTTAAACCAAGCTTTTCAGTAGTTTTGTTTCTGAAAACCAACTTCATGATCGGCTAATAACCAATGCCTGGTGTAACTGCTTTTGTTTTTCATCAAAATTGAAGCATTTGAGTTGCTGAAGAGCAATTTGAAGGTGGTGCTACTTGTCTTAGCTGCTGTTAAGAAGAGAGGAGGAAACATTCATAATATTTCATTTTTAAAGTTGTTTTTTTTTTAAAGACGTGAGAATAAAAGATTCTTTATTTGAGTTTCAGTTAGGGAGGTTTTGTTAAACTAACCCTCACAATTAACCAGAAGAGAAACCCATAGACAACCTAACAGCACACAAGAGCATTTCAAATGTATGAAATTAATTATCTAATGACCAGTCAGCTGAAACTAGATGATCAAGGAATGCCACCAAAATGCAGACCATTCCAGAGGCAATGTGCACTCACTAGTCATGTTGTCACACACAACTACAATCCAGGTTGCATTTGATGCTTGATCAGCAATAAAAAAAAATTTTGTCTGATGCCTGCATAGGCTTCTTTCACATCATTTCTACAAGGCTCTTCTGTTTGGGTAGCAAAAGTCGGCATGGATCATGCATTTATGTGTTAGACAATGCTTATGTTGCCACAAACTCTTTTCCTGCCTTGAGTCACAACATAAGTTAGTGCTTGATAGGGAGGGAACAAGTCACAAAGACAGACAGCCACACTGACTGACTGACAAAGACATATGCAGTGACAAACAAAGACTCACAGATAGCTATGATAAAAGAGAGAGACAGACAGACACATAGACAAAAAAGTGATGTCAAATGTTTTACAATGAGTGTGCCAGTGTAACATCCAAGAACATCTAAGAACTTAATGTGGAAAGAACTAATATAATGACAGCAAAGCCCCATTCCATCTAGCCGGGAACACTTCACAGCTGAATCTGGAGCACTTTTCTGCATTTCAAACTGGCAACAACTACTGTCTGGTCATGTAAGCTTAACATCCATGTGGGCAACCACATCCCGTATCCAGCTACACAACACCCAACTGAAAGACCACCACATTTTTTCACAAAAAGACCTGATGCATCTGAATGAATAAACCTTTTGCTACTAGATTACTGAAGGGATTATCAAAATGCCAATTAAATCAGTTTTCATGGTTATCAAAGTTTGGTACTATTCATCTATTTTTCTGTCATAGTTTCAATAAGAAATAAGCCCATTCTGTGACGGACTTGCTGACTTTTATTAGATCAAACAATCACCGTTTGCCAGTCTTCTGTTGGCCACACACCTTTTGCTACTTTTGACGCTTTCTGGTATAATCCTGATTTCACTGATATCAATCACTAACTAACAACAGTACAAAGCAGCTCACCTCGACAATTTCCTTGTTAGTTTGACTGACCACGGTATCATTGTACTCAGTATACTTGAGAAGAACTTTGTCCATGTCAGAGCTAGCATACTGGTAAAGCTTGTTATTGCTGGTAAATATAATAAGAGCTATTTCACAGTCACACAGCACACTCAGTTCATATGCCTTTTTCATCAGACCAAATTTTCTTTTTGTAAATGTCACCTGAAATAGAAATGCAATAAAAATATAAAACTTCCCATTTAGATATTTTTAAAAAAGGAAAATGTTAAAAAAAAAAAACTAAGCAGAGATAAATAAATTTCTATTATACAAATAAGCAAACAAGTAAATATAAATTACTATCCACGTTAGCTATAATTAAATTTAATTTAACCACCTTGCTTCAGCTTGAAAAAGATCAAATCTTACATTTTCCTGTTGTAAGTCAAAAAAAAAAAACCTGACCTATCAAGCAAACAACAAAAAGGTAAAATTCCAAATCACTGCACGTAATTAACAAGAGCAGAAGACTCGTGAAGACCAGCTAACAGAGTGAACGCCATCACTGATCATTCTAAAAAAGCTGTGATCATAACACCACCACTATAAATTTGATCTTAAATTAACAAAAAAAAAAAAAACCTCTCTTAGTCACATCACCTGTCTGTTCCGTTCATCATTTATCCTTGTAATCTGTATCTTTTTCCTACCCATTTTATGTTATGCTGGCACCTGGTTAAAATTCAAAACAAACAAACAGATAAATGCTCAAGTTCTATTCCACAGGTTTGTTTTTTTTTTTTTATATCATTTTTGTTGACATAATAAAGGTAATTGCATAAGAATACAGCTGATGACAAAGGATTTCATTCTCAATAAATGATTTTGTTAATTTAATTGAGGTGGTTTTAATATTAAAGATGATTTTTATTGAATCAATTGTATTTTTCAAATAAACAAAACTTTGCTGTAGATGGCAGACTGTTTGAGGAGTATGTGAATGTTGGCACCAGTCAATAACATATTGTACACCATGGACATCCAAATGTTCTGGCAGTAATGACCATGTCCTTGATGGACCAACCCAGCAGAGTCTGAAGTATCATCACAACCAATTTTTAAGTATCTGAGTAGCTATGCATGAGTGTGTCCATGATGTTCCATACTTGCTCTTTGGTCAAAAGTTTGGGTAATATGACTGGCTATGGTAGAGCGTTTATCTGCCTGTTCCTGCGGTGTTCAACAAATAGTAGGCCCTGTTACACATTCAGGAGTCATAGTTATGACACCCAACATCGTAACTAATCTTATCAATCTGTGTATCCATCTCTCTGACATTTCTGCACCCTTGCATGGCCATCTCAGAAGTCTGGCTTGAATCTCAACTCATTTTCATTCATGAGACCACCATTACCTCCCTCCTAACTCGCAGTCAGAGCAACATGGCTGACAGGCTGTCAGTGGTGGAACAAGGTAAGGTTGTTAATGTCTGAGACTGGCATTGCAGAGGTGATTTCTACTCTAGTCAGCTATTGATCTTGGCAATGAGTGGCCACTACAGGTCAAATCCCTCACGCCAAATCAGTTCACATCCTTACACCGTGTGGCATTCCAACAACTCTCAGTTATTTGTTTCCTCGGAGTTGTTGCACTGTAACAATAGCAACACACACATTTCATTTATGTTCTGTTATGAATCTGACCAAATTTAGTATAACAGCCCCCAGAGCTTTGTGAAAACACAAGCTAACCCTCTTCACTCAAGTAGTGCCTGCCATTTCTATAAATGTCACAGCATGACTGGATTGCTGCATCTTGCACACAACATGCGTATGACATATCAAACCCTTGTTTACCGGGGAAGCACAAACAATTCCATAACAATAGCTGAAAGTCTGTTGCCCTTTCAATCAATATATCCCACTTTCTGTTATTTAGCAATACATTAATCACCATCATAATCATTTAAAAACCTGGAAGGGCAAATTCAGGCACAAATCAAGCACTTTCAAAATAGTATGAACGTAAAAGGGAGAATGAAAATGCAAGATTTCTTGACAAATAATGTTTCCGGCAAGACAGCTTCTTCCAAAGTTGTCTGGGAAAACCATCTGCGGAAGGAGGTTAATTTAATTCAGTGGGGGGACACGGCATCGTCGGAGGACTGACAAACAACAACAACAATACGGTGGAACTTGGCGACGGTGGACGAACACACGGTCGGATCTATGGAAGAGGAAACTCCGGAAGGGTTACTACAGACACACACCCACACACCTCCTAGGCGAAGGGCTGGAGGGTGAGGACGACACACACACACACGGACCCGGCTCGTTCTGCCGAGAAGCACCCAACCCCACCCCACCCCCTGTTTCGGGTTTTTGAAACTGACAGCTTAGCGCCTCCGAAAAGCTGATCGGGAGGGAAGACAGATGATGGAGGAGGAGGAGGGAGGAGGGTGGCGAACACACGGCAAGTACTAGAAAAGTTCTTACTTACCAGACGGGCAAAAAAAGAAAGAAATCGCAAAAGCCGGGGTCCACTTTATTTATCTATTTATTTGTCTCTCTTTTCTGTTTGTTTTGTGTTGTTGTTGTTGTTGTTTTTTTAGAGGATGTACACGTCACGTGCAACTTGATCTCGCTCGTTATCTGTTGAGAAGAGGAGAAAACAATAGAAAGAGAAATAACAAAGGAAACGTGAATACACACACGTGTGTGTATATGTGTATAATACGTATATATGTGTGTGTAGGTGTGTGTGTGTGTGTGTATAACACGTATATTTATGCATGTAATGCAAAGTTTTCTCTTCTTTTTTCCCGGACTTTTCGCCAGTTTCTGGGGTCGGTCGGTCGGTCGGTCGACGATGTGACCGCCGCCAGCCCGTCGACGACTCCGACTCCGCCATGCTATCGCCGACGACGACGACAGAGACGACAGAGACGACGACGACAGAGACGACGACAAAGATGTCAACTAAAAAAAAAAAAAAAAAAACAAAAAAAAATCCCCCCCCGGAAAAAACAAACAAACAAAAAAAACAAAAACCAAAAAAAACAGCAGACACGCGAATATTTCGAAAGTCCCCACGACAACAGAGCCATGAGTTGTGCAAAAATATCGCTCACCCGTTTCTATTTTTACTAACCAGTGAAATCTTCCTGAGTAAAAAAATCTACAAGTCGAGCTATTTTAGGCATGGAAATTACGTAGGTATTTATAGCAACGCTCGACACCCTGTTTTGGGTCTGTTTAAAATATCACTCCGCGCGTAAATAGTCCCTCCGGATGAAGCCGCCTCCCCCTCCCTCCTCGCCGCCGCCGCGATCGGGTACCAAATGCGGCCCCATCCCCCCCCCCCCCCCGCCGAAACCGTCTGCTGCGCACCCGATCCGGGCGGCGGAACAGAAAACTCACGCGGGCGGCCGGAAACCCTTTTTCTCTTTATTTGATTGCGGCGGCGATCACTCTCAGTGCTAACGAATCGATCACTCCGCCATGAATACATCAGATTTTCTCCGACGGGGCCCCCCACCCCCCCGAGTAGCTCACGCTTGCGGATAAGCGACGCCCTTGTGGCCAAAAACGTTTACTGCTGATGTAAGGACCGCGAAGGCACGGCAGCTGAAGCCGTGTATGCGAAGGATTCGACAGTAATTCTGTGTGACAAACCACCGCAAATATAGCAAAAGAAGTACCTCGCCACAGTGGAATTCCACGACGTATGACGTCATACAGCGCAGTACTTTGTCTAGCGACTCCTATCAGCAAGGGAGGTAATATTTAATTTAACCCGACTTACCTAACCCTGACTCAGCGGTTTTTCAAGAACCATCAGGATAAAATTTCCGAAATTCTAACGTGTAACGAAACTGCTTCGCCATGTCTGATAAATGGATTTTTAAAATATTCGAATGAACAGTTTTAAAATTTTACCAAAGAGCAGATAAACCCCGTTTATTTGTATTATTAATACATAATTTCAGATATATATCCTTTCACACTAACCATTGGCTACGCTCAAGTGTATTCTGTACTGCGATCATATATACTCGTTTAAGATATGAGCAGCTAGATGAGACAAATGAAACATTGCCAAGCCAGTTATTATTATTAGTACTTTTCATAAACTGTCACTCACGTATCAGGTAAAAGTTTATAACTTTTTATAGCTTTCAGTTCTTCCTAGACTGTACAGTAGTAGTTTCTTAATTGATTTTTCCAGAGTTATCTCCCATGTACGGTATTTTATCTACAGGATATTGCCCTTTTCGTTTTTGGACAATTTTCTATGTATAATGCCAGTAGGAAAGTTAAAAACTCTATTTATTTGATTACTTACGTTGTTTGTGTATATATCCAAAATTTTTAATATGATGCATTAAATTTGTTTTTTTTGTAGCTTTGTGGTTAACTATATATTAGGGAAATTCAAATTAAACCTTGACTACCATTATGTTAATGGTATTTCTTGAATGTCTCTAGTACATACAAATAGACAGTACTCAGGGTGATTGTTTCTTTTATGAAGGATCAACGAAACATTTCAAGAATTAAAAGTAGATGCCAAAATTAATCTGATAATTCCCCTCCCTTCACAATAGTTTCAGCAATGAAAATTAAAAACAAACAAACAAAAATCATTTAAAAGTAGATGTTGCAATGTCCAGAAATAATAAATTTTCAGTGTTGTTAAATTAATTTTATATTCTGCATAAATGTTAACCCCCTGGAGCATATGGTCAATGAGATGCAGATAAAATCAGAGAGAAAACTAATATGTGCATCTTTTATTTCAGTTTATTATATTGTTCCACCCATCAGCCACTATGTTGATATGGTCATCATAAAAGGAATGTTTACAATTGGTGAGCATTTGAAAAAATTTATGGGTGCAACATTCTGAAAACCAGAAAATCTAAATTACGTTTAAACAGTCATACTCTGGCTTACTAACAATAACTGTTCTCCAGGTACTTCCAAATGTCAATAATATGCAGAGTAACCTTTTTTAAAAACATTAATAACTGGAGTAAGGATGTTTATCCATTAACCACCCCCACCTCTAGAAAACAATTGAATGGTACTTAGCTACACTAAGAGGAAACATTTTACCTTTTAGTTAATTATACTTTTTTAAAAAGTGTGTGTGTCGGGCTATAAGAGGAACTAAGGACTAGACCTTTTTGATCTGCTGAATATAGTCAGGCAGCATTTTAAAACTAAAGACAGAAAAAAAAAAGACACACCAAAACATTTGTAAACAGATTTACAGCTTTATTCATAATATAAATGGCTTTGAAAACTAGAGATGTCATGCTATTTACACCTTCAGGAACATCACTAGTGACAGACACCCACCTGACCAGGTAACTGGATAGATACTTGACATGGTCATGGCAGTAGCCAAAAGATAAAGTACCCCCCCCAAAAAAAACAACCTAAGGCAGATAATGGCCAAGGGTAATGACTCTATTTCAAGTTGTAATCTGTAAACCAAACTGGTCTGCAGTAGTTTCCAAACCATTCTTATAAACCTTTATAATACAAAATGGATTTATATATGTAATTACCTGTAATATTTAGTGGAGTGGTTTCATATTTAAAAAAATAAATTGATATTTATTAAAGGTTTGTTGTTCTTAGACATCTGTCAGTTAGAATTAAAAAAAAAGAAACTTTACACTGTATAGATAAACAAAACAATGGCAGTAAACCTCATGAAAATAATTTCACTATACGATACCAATTTAAATCATAAAAAAACAAAAATTACTCTCCTCTGAAAACTGGTGACACTGAACTGGATAACTCATCATACACTTAACATTCAATGTGTTTTTATATTATAACTTATTTGCTGAATATGTTAGCATGGATTTACAGTAAGTAGCAACAATTAAATTAATACTTTAAAAACAAAATAAGCAAAAAGAAAAATGATTGAATGTGGTCTTAATATTTTTCACCTTATATGTATGATGCTTTGCATTTGTGCACATATTTATCCTGAATTACGAAAAAGAATAAAGAAAAATTAAGCAACCTTTAAGTTGAAGAAACAAACTTCAGTACAATAGCCATATATCTTTACAAAAAAGTTTTTGATGAAAATAACAGTAGTGCTATACTCATGAATGCAATTTATAAATGGCATAGAAACTATTTTTATGTTATGTTGTACCAGTTAATTTAGTTTCCTAAAAGACTTAAATAAATATATAATTAGTATTTAACTACTCAGAGAAGCAATCAGTTTGACTTCAAACATTTTATAACATTAAAAATTCTGAACAACTGTTATATTAGAAGATGACTTTATGAAAGTTGATCCTGAATGGTAAAGATCAGAAATCTTATTAAGCAACTGACAAATTATAAAAAAGGCCAGTCCTAGAAAATGTTGACATAAACATAGTGTAAGCGTAAAGACTTATGGCACGGCACAAAGAAATAAGAAGATATGTATGCATAAGAACAAAAATAGTTTTTGTTAGTACAAACTATTAATGGTAATGTTAACATGAAAGTTTTGTTACAATCTTCTGCTCTGTGACTATTACACAAGAAAGTATTATGGTAAGCAAACCAGTAAATTCAGTCCTAATGCTGTTTAAACGGTTTAGCTTATTTCTAATATGATCAGTTTGGGAACAGTTGTTTAATCTAATATACACTTTTCTTTAAGCTAACTGAACACAAAAATACATTAAGAAAGTATGTACATCACAGAAAATAATTTGGAAACATACCACACTGTCAAAATCTTCTAAAACTGGTAGAAATGGTATAATGCTTATATGCTGCAAGCAAAACTTAAGGTAAAACTTACTTCACTGTGTTAAAAAAATTTATAACGAACACCTATTCTTGAGAAAGATCAGTGGACATAATACTCTTTCCACTATTAATATCTTGCGTAAATTTTGCAGAATCTCTGAGCTGAGACTAATGCTGGCAGTGATGAAGATGTCCAACCCTGAGTTGAGCGTGTGGTTCTCAAATTTTCTTCCCTACAAGTTCAATGCAGCTTCATACTATCCCTATCCCTTAATTTTAAAAAAAATTAGTTATCTTATTTAGAAAGATGCAAATGTAATCGGTCACAGACCATGCTGCTTCTGTTCTGTACTCCACAAGCAAAACCCCAAAAAAGGTCTATCCATAGTTTTGGTTAAACTAGAGCATAGTGGTGGTGAGTGAGCAAACACACAGCCAGCTGTTTTACATTGACAAACCTAACTTTACTCTTGCCAAGAAAGGTACAAAACTGACCACACTGCCAGTATCTTGTCAGCATCAACAGGGTCCCACTTGCACATGGGATACTTGTTTGCAATTTTGTACATACCAACTTGAAACAAATAACAAAAAACTGCTGATAATTTAGCTCAGCAGTAAAACAAACATCTATAGTAATAGGCAGATAAATATATTTAAAAAAAAAATGATGTTCCACACATACATATACAGTGCATAACAGAAACATTTCCAAATGAAGGTAATCTTAATATTGGCTGTACTTACACAGAGAGAGCAAAGCAATATGGAAATGGTGATAGCAAGATAATCAAATATGTTGCTCATACAAGGAATTCATGAGTTGGTGGATACCCCATGTTGGAGTGGAAAAGTGATAGCACAATCTCATTGTACAGACTGAATACCATTTTTCAGATACAAGCCATTCACATTTGCATTCTGATAAAAATATATATCCACTTTGAATACTGAAGCTCCATCTTTAAACCAAAAGTTAATCTTCCTTCCTGAAGACACTTGGTCCTTGTCGATCATTGAATACCACCGTGTCTCCATTCCTACTGAACAAGATATTTATTCCCCAGAACTGACAATGGTTGTATTGATCTGAATTATGTTCAATAATTATACTTCCATGAATGAAATATAAACTTAACCTTTTTAAATCCTTTCAGTAGGTTAACTCTTTTAAATTCATTTAGGAGTTAGGTTGCTTGGACACCATGGGATAAGGTATTACTGATGGCTTTTCTCTTCATTTATATTCCTCTTTATAATATGCATTCCCATTATTTCCGAATTAGTGAAAATAACAGCAAGCCACCACCCCCCACCCTACGTTTCATTCAAGCTGAGTTAAAGAATCGCTTTAAACATATATTCTGACCCTAGATTAATTTGGTTTACTTCACGTAACCCTCTCCCCACTTGGGTATCTGTCTGTCATTACATCAGACTATATTATCACCTTAACAGACTGACTAAATTTGTATCAAAACCAGCCTTTTTGAAGGAACTGATCTAGTCAACATTACAAAGTCTCAAACCAGCACACCCCATGGAGGAACTTACTGGGGCAATTAAAGATGCCAAGGAGATATGGATAAACTCTATACATTAGATCCTGATCAAGCATTATTTAAGAGAAATGAGAAACATCAAGAATACCATTCTGAGGGACCAGAGGGGGGGGGGGATGATTTTCTAGTCACCGCACAAAGGGCCATCCACTAGGCTATCCATAGTACAATAAGCCAAATCAAACGCAGAGCTCGAATTAGCTCTCAATAAAAAATCAAAGATGCCTGGGATATGTTCAACATGTCATTAATAGCCAGCCAGAAACAACACTTTTTCAAACTCCTTAGTGGTTCCTTCCCACCCAGTTGTTGCGGACCTTCATGAAGAAGAACTGACACCACAAATCCCACAGCAAGCTGCTTGGAGTGCTACTACAACCTCCAAGAATGAAGTTCCTTACACAGTAACAACTACATGAAGTCAACAACAGACTGTCACAAATTCCTCCCCAGTAGTTCCATCCAAGCGTCAAGTTGTTGCAGCACAAACACAAACAAAATCTACAGCGAACTGATCAGAGTCATATTACAACCCACCAGAACAAAGTTCCTAACAAAGTGACAATTCCAAAGAGTGTTGAGGAAATATCTGCATACATTTGATCACCTTTCATGTCATGGGCTAGGTAAAATCAAAAGAACATGTATGTCAATTTCAGCAGCCACAATAAAGACACTTGGGAGAGTTCCCGGAATACAACAAATGGCCATTTATGGGGATTCCAATATCCAAAGGATTACTGCCATCTCTGAAGATGTTAGGCAACTGGAAAATTATCCACAAGGTTTGTGAATTACCAATTTTGGAAGCTCAGAATGGAGGGAATCCTTTGCTGGCACCCGACAACATTATTATTCACTTTGGCCTTAACGATTGTAAGTCAACAATGGGAGAAGACTTACTGGGCAGTAGACTTTGCCGTGAGAAAAATATTTCCCCCATCTAAGGTTTATTTTTTTTTTTTTTTTACTGATGTTTGCACCGAAGTAGAGCAAAAATTAACCTTCTCTTAATACACAGTTATGGGTTGAGTTGCAGGTTAACTTCTACCTCCTCTCCCTTAACAGTGGAAACATTGAAAAATGACAGCCATTGGACTGAGAATTATCCAAACAGTGTTTTTAATTCATGGCTCAAATTCATTAAACATGGTAAACAGAACCAAAAAAAACTAGATAAGATAGGCTATTAAATCTGAGCTGCCATTATCTTAGTAAAGGAGAAATCCAATTGTTAAACAAAGGTTTAAGTTTTATTCCGGCCCCTTCAGGCTGGCATCTACAACGGTTGGTGCAGGTGGAGTTCAAAAATTTTTGTATCATAATAGTACTTTTCAGGTGACAATATTCTCTTTTCTAGCCCCTTTTTTATCAATAGACCTCTCCACTAGTCTGATACTTTAACTAGAGAAGTACCTACAGAAAAAAGAGACTTAAAAAATGCTTTCGTAGATGCCGCTCATAACTTCCTACCCAGTCCATACAGAGATAACCTTTCTTTAAAGATGGGAACTCACTTCCCTAGAACAAGAAAAAAACATCATAATAAAACTGGCTGATAAAGGTGGTGAAGTAGTTATCATAGATAGGCAGGACTATATATTCAAAGCCATGAAGCAACTTGACAACCTGAAATATTATTGAGAAATAAACAAAAACATTACTGACAATAATTTTGAAAGAATTCATACACTGTGCAAGGAAGCAGTTCAACTTGAGGTTATTTTGCCACAAACCAAGGAATACATCTGCTCCTGGGAGGGATAAAGACAGGATGTCTTTTCCCTGTTACCAAAAAATCCACAAACTTCAGAACAAATGGACAGTACCTGGTAAAATCCCTAAAGGCTACTTGATTGTAAGTGATGTCAGGTCAGAATGATATCAATCAGCAAAATTTATTGACCAACATCTTAATCCTTTAGCACAGCATAACAAATCATATATAAAAAAACTCGTACCACTTCAAAGAAATGATCAAAAATGTTCGTCCTACTGGTCAATGCTTGCTCTTTACTGCAGATGTAGCTGACTTATACTCTAACATCGATAGTGAGCATGGCATGCACAAACATAACCAGACCCCTCTAACTTCATTTGTCAATTCCTTGAATTAAATCTTAACAAGAATGACCTTTTCTTTAATGACAGACACTTTCTATCTACAAGTAAAGGTACTGCCATGGGTAAAATGTTTACCCAATGCATATGCCAATATACACATGGTGGAATGGGAGGAGACAGCACTCTTCCAGACTGCCCAGACTCCATTCCTTTATGTCAGATACATCAATGACATTTTTGGGATTTGGGAACACGGTTGGAGTCTCTAGAATCTTGGCAACAGACTTTGAACAGTATACCCTAACATCAAATTTATGTAGGATTAGTGTGGTCATGCTGCTTTGATTTATGTGTATTTAAAGATCAAGAGTTTCATACCAGCGAGAGACTCAAAACCAGGGTGTACTTCAAGGAAATGAATTCACATTGCTTTCTGTGTACAAAATCTTTTCATCCACCTCACAACTTTCGGGAAATATTGCAGTCACAGTTTATACGCTTTTATCGCTTACGTGACAAAATGGAAAATTTCCAAGATGCCTTCTGTATCACAATTAGAGCACTATAACATCAAGGATAGAATAGATGAACACTTCTCTGTGTTAAAAGACAGGTACTTGGACAAAAAAACCACCTCTACAATTTTGGAATTCTAATTACAACACATCAGATGTGGTTCCCATATGAGAAATTGCACTACAAAACTTACCACCCATGGTTAGAGCCTTTTGTAAACATCCAAATCTAAAACAGAAACATGTGCATTCTAAATTGTCAGCCAACAATAACAGGAAACCAAAATGGACTGCTTTCCAAGACGAGGGAATCCCTGCACACTTTGCAACCTTATTATTCTCAGTAAAATAGTCTCCAGGCCTAATAAATGCTCTTTTGAAATAAACAAATATCTATCATGTTCCTCTCTCTTAACACTACATTTTTGATGTCCTGTCTCTCATGTAAAGTTTCATGGATATTAGAACATACCTGGACTCTTAGGGATATGCTAATTCTCTGAATTCAACTCCATCTTCGGTTTCGGACTATTTCCGCTTCAGAAATAAAAGACATGACATTCATTTATGGCATTTGACCAACTCTCTCCGGTGAGTTAATTCTGATTTGCCAATTGACAGCTGTATGATGGTCTCTTTTATTGGCAATCCTGTATGTCAATAAACAACAACAATTAGGGAGGGATTGCTGACCCGACCAGCGGAAGGGAGTCTTGTATTTAGTGGGTCGAAATCCTATCAATGGACACCCCATAAGTAATACCTATTTATTTTGTGCAGAATAGCAAGTGGTACAGTAACTTGCTGCCACTGTTGTGAAACTTTTGGAGGGATTTTCCCTCCACAATGATTTCAACAACTGAGATTCAATGTCACATGACAAATGTGTACAGAAGCTTGTGTGTTGATGTAAGATACTGAGTAAATCATGTGAAAAGTGGAGTTTGAGATGGGTCTTGCAGGGGGAAGCTGGCAACAACTGAAAATGAAGACAACAAAAAGAAGGCTAATGCAATGATCTGCAAAGATTAAAACATCATGCAGCTTAAGCTGAGAGACAGAATAGGTCATCATACTACAGAGATAATTACTTTAAACATTAGAAGCCACTGGATAAATTAGATAGATTGTGCATTTTAGCCCTCCCAGACTTTACCTTCTCCAGTTATCTGAAGACAGGCATACATGGATAGCACTTGGAAAATGACAATGCCATGAAGAATGCTGACACTGCTTCCATGTTGGCACAAGTATGTAGATTATGTTCTCCATCTAGAAAAAAAACTGTAGTGGTGTATTTAGAAAAAGTTTCTTTTGTATTTGTGTTAACTTTCTTTTGTAAATAGACAATTACAGAATTTTGAGAAAATAATAAGCAATACTTTTATTTAATGTCTAACAAAATCCTTTTACTAGTGGCTAGAATGAGCTAGGAAGCCAGATGTTTGAGAAAATCTAGAAGGTGGCAAGAACATTCTGAAACAATTTCATTTCATATCAGTGAACCAATAATGAGGGTAAAAAGACAAACAGTGAATGGCGAGCCTAAAAGCCGAGTAAAAATTATCAAAACAGTAAAAAGTTGTGTCTTGCCATTTAGTTTAGTTTCCTAAAAAGCTTAAATAAATAAATATATAATTAAACAAAAAAGAAACAGAGTTAAAAGTAAAGTGAAGTATTTTCCATTTGAGTATCCTTGCTAAATATTTTTTGATTTTAAAATTTTGGTTACATATAGATTTCTTTTTCTTTTTTTTGTGCAAGGAATGAAAAGAGAGCATGTAATAAAACTTGCTTTTAAAGAGAAGTAATTGAAACAGGAAAAATTGTGCTTGCTTTGCATAATAGTTATGCGTAATTTGCCTATTTCAAACCATGTTAATTGAAAAATGAGCTAACTTTATTACATGTTCTGAGCCAAGTATTTCATTACATTGTACTTTGGTAAATAAAGCTGATTAAATAGGGGGAGCTCCACTCTTGCATCCTCATCAAGGCAGCACAAAAGCAGCAAGTAAGATTAAATAATAATAAAGTGCATCTGCCATGACCTTCCTAAATTTCATTCCACTTGCAATTGCACAAATTTAAATGACTGCATGATGCATTCAAATGTATCAACAACAATCCACACCCATCCCTACCCAAATCTCTACTTTCAGTCCAGGGATATGACATCTGGTGGTGAAGTGTGGCCCAGTCCTGGATTCAAACCTGATGGAGAACTGACCTGACCAACTAAAGTTGAGCTGCTGGTGGGAAAACTGGGTAGTCCAATAAGATCTGATATCTAAAAAATATACGGAAAAAAAGAAAATTTAAACTTATGTCAGACAGTGTATAATTTGTGTTCTGGGCTCACAGAGAATGAAACGTTTACAACCACCCTATATAATTTGAATACATTATTTACTTTACAAGTGTAACAGTAAATCTTCCCAGTAATTACATTTTATGAATAGGGTTAAAGGAGAGAGATAGATTAGAATAAACTTTTGGAAGTGAACTTTTTATGTAGAAATTTACTGGTAAATTAGTTACTAAATTTCTGTTTATAAATAAATTTTTTAAAAAAATTGTTTCTTACGTAGAACATTTGAAATAAATAAATGAAGAAACCAGACTGACCACTTGAAGTGAAAAAAAGTGTATAATTATCAATTACTGAACTATGTAATGAAAAAGAAAGACTAATAGCATAACTGCTACTGGAAACGTTATATCGTTAGCTTCCAATTAAAAGATTAGTTGTCCGAATCATCTCAGATATCTCAACTCTCACCAACCTAAATCACAATGTAAAGTGTAGTGTATAATGGAGTGTTTCTAAGGTTTTTGGTTTTTTTCCCTTTTCTCATGACCTACATTTAGCATTACTCTGAAGTATCAAGATATTTCCCGGGGCAAATAAAGTTCTCCGAGTATCCCCAGAAGCAGCTTGAAGCCAGCCAATTCTCTGTCACATTAGGATTAACTACACAATTCTTTAAACTTATATCTACATACCACGTTTATGGCTACACTTATCTAGATGTAACTATAAAAGGATCTCTGAATGTAAATTTTGATATATTATTATTTTTGAACTAAAAACTTCTATAGATTAATGTACTCTAGAAATACACAGGTGAGAATAAAATGTACATTTTAAAAAACAAAACAAAAAAAAATAGTTACTAAGAAGGTTATTTGAGCAAAGCCTAGATAAGGTTCAAGCACAAACTAATAAAAAGTGAAATACCAACAGTGAAGTAGAATAAAAGGGTTACCTAAATGACGACGATATTAAAAAAAAAAAAAAGTTTAAATGGTGAACACTACTGGAATATCAAGAGAGTTCTACCATATTTTTCATCATATAAGTCAGTACCCCTGCCTCTGAAGTTCAGGCTTTGACTTATGCTTTAAATTGACTTATCTATGGATTAAGTCAATGAAATTGCTGTCTAGAACATTTGCTGATTGGCCGAGCAATAAATGCCTTCTGTAAAGTTGCACAAATTGTACATGGTAGCTTTTAAGCTAGAAGCTGTTAAGTTTGCTGAAGAAAATGGTGGTAATATGGCCATCCACAGCAAATGTGTTAGGGACTACAAAGGAAACCAAGAAGGAAAATTGCAGCTGCAAAGCCAAGTGGACTAACACTGAGGATAAGCTGGAGGAATGTGATAACTCAATGTGCCATGTGTCATGAACTTTGTACTGTACAGCTGAAACTAAAGGCCAAATAAATCTCAACTGATTTGAGAGTTGACAGTTTCAGAGGTGATCCACTGTGGGGTTTCAGGTTCATGCATTGGAAAAAATTCTTTGTATTAGGACAGTGCACAACTATGGCACAAAATAAAAATCAAGTAAAAGCATCAAGATAGATAAAATTGACATGTTTGGCTCTTTTAAGTAGGTGATGAAAAATGATACAGGATCACTTGATGATCACTGATGTCACGAAGTAACTAAAAATAGACACCAGGCTTTTGATACCAGAACTGATAACATTTGTAATTTGTTTCAAACATCTCTTTATGACTACAAACATACTGAAAAACTATTTCAGCACACCATTTATCCAAAAGATCATCCCACAAAGTAGTTCAATGGTATGCACAAAACATCTCATTAACATTTATAAACCTAAAAGTATCACAGAGAGCGATGTAATGCAATGTGTTATGAAGGATCTGATGTATTGTTCTGACTGGTTGAAAGTTTGGCTAACTACTGTAATTGATCTAGCCTTGTCTTATACTGCAAATAAACTTATCTATGAATGAAGGAAAGCAAAATGGAAAAATCAGCCAATTCAACTTGTACTCCACATCAACTTATAGGCCAAAAAATAGTGCTTGTTAAGATTAAGTTTCTGTTGATATACTGACAGAAGAGAAATTCTCAACCTATTGCAAGCATTATGGCTAAGTAGATCATCCATATATACATTGAAGAAAACAGTCCAATGTACATGGACTATACTGAACCGTGAACTTTTTTTTCCAGAAATGACAATTCAGTTCTTGTAAGAAAACAGATATTCTATCCTAACTTCTTTTTAAAACAAATTTTTCAAGTGATTTCCAGAAATGATTTGTAGTTCATTTTAAACAAGTTTTACATTACAACTTTACATGTAAAATCATAATAGACACGTTTTAAATGATGTATGGAGAGATTTGGAAAGAATTTTGATTTACCTACCTCCACATCATCAGTGTTGTCTGTCTGCAGCAAAGAGAAGAGAGGGTCTGTCAAGATAAGAAGACATGGAGCTTTGTAAAAATACTTATCATTACAAATATAAGCTGATAAAACTAAGAAAGCTGTCAAAAATAATAATAAGATATCAACACTATAAAGTTTTTTTAAAAGGATCCCTTTTTGTCCAAAAGAAAGCAGTACTCAGTAGGTCTGATGCAACTTGTGGCGCTAGAGGTGACATCTACCAATGCACTCTGTTTTTCATCTTAAAAGGGAAACAGCTAATGACTATACACATGTTCTCACTCTAATTCTCAAACAGATATTTCAAGTAAGCCACTAAGTATAGGTGCAAACAAAAGGCAACATGTATATTTAGCACAAAAGCTGGAAACAAATTTCACTATGATAGTTATTAACTGAAAAAATGTAGCTAATGTTTTCTTAAGTTTTATTATTATGAGAACTCTTCTCTGGTTACTCAATTTATAAAATAGTCAGAAAATATATGAGTGACACTATTTAAGAAGCAAGAATGCATATTTCACTGACATCGGTGTGTTTACACAGTGCATGTATGTGTTTGCGTGTGAGAGATTACAGTCAAGCTATAGCAAACCTCAAGTTGCATTGATTTTGAATAGTGATCAGCATGTTGAAAGTAAGCTCTAAGGATCAAGCCATGCCATTTTAGCAAGTTGATATGAAGTTGCCATTAATTAGATAAATGTACATCATCATCTATAACAGCAACAGTCCTAAGAGAAAACAATCATAAATTAGTTATTGTTACATTGATTACAAATGTTTGGAATAAACCAGTCTATGCACAAGTGAACTGATTTCAAACTGTTTCTATGTGGTACATTAATTCTTCTATATAACATAAAACAAATAGAAGAAAACCTGAGCAGTCTTGTGCATCTAGTTTTAATGTAACAATAATAATAAAAGAAGAAACAAAAGGAAAACTTTGCAAGTAAACAGTCTAAGAAAATTAACATGGTTTTATAAATGCAGTGGTTAAAAAGGAAAACCAACCTTCCAAAAAGACAAAGCAGTCACCATTCTGTTTGGAATAGCTTTCAAATTTTTGTCATCATTGTAAATAACTGGATTTCAAAGATCAAAGCCTATCCAACCCATTAACCACAAAACAAGATTCCTAACAAATCAAACCAGATCTAGAAATTTGGTAACAAGAAAACTAATAATTCCAGTCATCTTTCCAATGGGAAGTACTCACCTTTCATTTGTTTTCCAGTTTTACTTTCATGGTGCAGATATTGGTGATGCACCAGCTTCTCTATAGATCTAAGAGAAAGGAGTGGAAAATAAAAAAAAAGAAAGAAAGGAGACAAAGCCTAGTCAATTCAGAAGCTATCCTAAGCCATCAGCTAATAGGTTTGTAGTTTTTATATTAGATATGACCAAGAAATAGAAGTTAAAGCCAGAAAAAAAAAAACAAAACAATTCCTATTCTGAATCAAACAGAAATCTTGATTAAGAAAACATCTGCATGCAAATACACAGATGAAAGAAAAGAAACAGCATTAAAATAATTGGTAGGTTAACTTTAACCAATTACACCCAGCTTGCTTACTGGAGAATCAGGCTCTGTGACAAGATATTTGAAAGGTGTTTATTTTTATATATTGGTATAATGGTAATGAAGATGAAATACTTCACCACCATCTTACAAAACCAACTGCATAGACAAGCAATGACTTTTTCAAAGATAGTTTCCTAGCCCTTAAAATAAGGGAATGGCACTTACTGGAAATTAGGGTAATGTAGCCACCACTCGCACAACCAAGCTGTGGCGGTAGCTCAGATGAAACAACAACAACACACACAATCAGTTTTGTTTCTTTATAAATGAAACCAAAAGAACATTCGATATTATAAAGACATGCTAAAATAAAAGTGTTTACACCCGTGAAATATAATAACCAAAAATACTGCTCAGTTTAAAAATATGATTAAGTAGTTAGCTAAAAATTTAAGTGCATATACAATTCACCAATCTAGGGACATTCTAGGGAACATCAAAACCCAACATTCCAAAGTGCCCTCAGGGTTATACGATATACCTGATATTCGACACAAGATATGACTTGACAACTAAGTTGTTTGTATGGTTGCTGCGATAACTGTCACTGTGGACTTTTCTAGATATTAATCTAAAGATAACACTTGTTGGATGCAATGTCATAGGGATTTTGTATATATTTAATCTGTTTAAAATTCTTTGCATGATCTTAATATTTGAAATTTTAAAAATCACACAATTTAACGTATTTACTTAATTTCTATGATACTAATTCTGAATGCTATAACCAGGCTACATTTTGAATTTGAAAGCCCTTGGCTTAAAACAAGGTAAGTATGGGTGAAAATAACTTAAATACTATATTTAAGAAAATGGTACCACTGAATCTGTATTGCCTACACTCAACTACACAAAGAATACATCTAAATGTTCACCTATGAAAATTTCCCTTTTCAAATCTAGAAGACCCCTTAGCAAAAGTCAAATACAATTTTTGACCCCTTAAATACAAATCAAGTTATATTTTGATTTTTAAAAAGTCAGTTTAGCTTGAAAAGCCAAAAAAAACACAAAAGTGATTGAAGTAGTTAGAAATGTTTTGATGCATTCAGTTTTTGAGTATACAGATTTTCCTCACTGGCTTGTGAGAATCATTTGAAAATAATAAAAGTACTCTATTAGTCATTGTCCAAGTATTATGCTAACTCGAATTTGAGATAAAGTGAAACTGCTCTGCTGCTCTGATGTTTTTGTACATTCCATTTTAACATCTCAGTGAATGTGGGGTTCCAGAGGGTCCAAGAACACGAGAAGTTTAAAAATACAAATAATAAGAAAAAGCATGAAAATTGGTGATGGCTGTAAGAAAAAAAAATAGAAGAAACAACAATCTGTCTTTGTACATGAGCATTCATTGGTGTACCCAATGTGCAGTGACAAAGGAATAAGAACCATCACACAAGGAAAATTAATCCAAGTGCAGTCCATTCCTATTTTCATCTTTTCTTCTATAATTTTACCAAAAAAAAAAAAAAAAAACAACAAACAAACAAAAACAAATAAATTGCACAAATATCAATTTTAACATCTATGAACTAAGAGAGTTATTTTTTAATTGCTCTGAATATTTTACGTATTTAAATCCCTCCAAATTTTTGAAAATCTGCTAAACCGTGTTTCAAAGTCTTGCTTTAAATTATTCAACATATACCAACATTTCTCTGGTAGTTGTCTTTTGTCTTATGGGTCCAGTTAGTTATTTCCGGTATCCTTTTTGCTGTTTTTTACATCTTAAGATTCTATCCATAAATACTCCTAAGCTACATTTTCAGACCCAGCTCCTTTTGTATAAGAACATTGAGAATTTTCAGACAATCTAACAGCTGGTTCAGGTTTATCTGAAAACATTTCTGTAATGCAATGCTATGAAAGAGAATGTCAGGCAGGCATGCCAAACAGTCTCAAGATAAATTCCAGACTTTTTTCCAAGTAATGATCAGAACAATGAGAGTAAACAGGACTGGTGGTATGGAACAAACTATGGACAGACTAGGAATTGCCAGTGTAGTCAGTACAACATCTAGAGACAAATAGTATAGGATACCAACTCCTTCCAATAAAATACATTCTGTATAGAGAGACCCTTGTCCATAAACCAAGTGCTTGGACAAGGTATGTTAAAAGAAAATGAAATAATTAAAAAAAGATTTTTTTACCTCTTACATTTATCAACAACTGCTTAATTTAAACTACATGCTAGTTGCTAATAAAAGGTATAAGAAATAACTCATCAATGGCATGTGCTTATGTAAAAGTACAGTGTGTATCATTGACATGTACTGAAGTACTTGCAAAACATCTAATCTGTACAACACACGTTCTGTTGGATTAGTTTCACTGTCAAAAATTTTAATATAATCACATGCTTTCACTGGTATTCCTGTATTTTATAAAATTAAAATGTTAATCTTAATACCCAGTCTCTAAATAATTTTGCCTTCAATGTTTTTTTTCTTCATTCGCTTCACTGCTGCATTTTGACACATTTGAAATACAGTTAACCTGAAAATAGCTTATCTATTATTTCTACTGCAGTTGCATTAAAGCTATTTCCTTTCTACAAAAGATTTAATGGTTCCATTAAGATTACAAATTTGAAGATCTGTAGTTTTGCTTTTGTCTTTATCTATAATTTTAACACTGCTTAAGTTACTTGTAACATTTAACAATCGTATTCTGAAATTTATAAACACTTCTGAAACTACAATTTCTTTGTTAAGCTATTAATCATTCATTTCATTTCAGGCTTTTAGATTTTTACCAGCCACCAAGAAGACAGAACAAGATAAAACTAAAGAATAAAAGTATAAAAATATATGATAAACATTTATATTAGCTTTTAAAATTTAAAAAAAAAAAAATGTTTTGAACATAAAAACAAACAAACAAATAATGGCAGTAAGCATATTTTCCATCATTAATATAAACAAATGGCAGATAAAATAAGAAAGAAACTGATGTTTATTATAGATATTCTGGAGTAACAACTGGTTAAAATAATGTATTCTTTTTATCATTTAGTTTTCTCAGGGATAAACAAGAAGAAAAGACATTTGGGAATTCTTAATTTAACAAAAATAAGAATAAAATAAAATATTAAAAATTTGTTTTATATGATTTATGTAAGTATTGGGATTGATATTCTAACAACTTAAATGAATTAAAAACTAAGGTAATCATAATAAACATTTTCTCTGCCACTGACAAACCACTTTTTCTTTTCTTTTTTCTGTCAATTCAGAAAAGCTATGAAAATAACATACAAGGTTTTGATCAAAATTCCCCAAACTGGATTTAGTGTGGCAACACCAATAACTGTAATTTGACATGTAATATCTGAACACAGGTAACTAAGGCAGTGATCAATACATATCAAGATGCCTAACGTATACAAACAGCAATTTTTGGAGTCACTAAAACACATCAAGTGTTGGTGATAAAGGACTATTCCATGCCACAACATTTCAATGGTTTTCTTGATTTAGAGATGGTAAACATCTGTTGAAGGTAATCCAAAGTCCTGATGGCCAGCAACCACACACACACACACACGCAGACAGATGATGATTCAATCAAGTCTGTCTGTGATTTGATTCATGCAAACAGGCTAATGACCATCAGGAAGTTGCTGAAGTTAACATTTCCTATGACAAGTGTCAGTCAATTATTACAGATTTACAAATGCTCACTGCTGAGCAAAAAAAAAAAAACATTGTATTATTGTGTGCCCAGATCTTAAAGAACAAGCAGCAAACCATCCAAAATTTCTTCAAAGCATAACAAGTGATGAAAGTTGGGTTTACAGTTTTATCCAGAAACCAAGCACCAATCCTCTCAGTAAAAAGCACTTGCCACCCAGACCAAAAAAGCAGAACTGGTGAGAATGAAAGTGAAGACAAAGCAGATAACATTCTATGACCATGAATATGTCTAAAAAGGTCAGAGTAAACTACACTTCCTATGTAACTGCTTCATAATGCTTATGAGAAATAGTTTGCAAACAGTCAGAGAAGTGAAAATACAAAACATGGATGTTGTATCATGAGAATGCACCAGCACACATGTCATACTCTCCCTGTATCAGTATTTTGGCCAAGCACTGCATTCTAGTTGTTGCGCATCCACCTCACCAAACCTAGCACCATTTCACTTTTTTCTTTTCCCCAAAATTAAGCATGCCCAGAAAAGAGGAGACTTGATCACGTGTCCACTATTATTCCAAAAACAAAAGCAACATTACACCAGATTCCAAAAGGTGTTTCCAAAAATTGTGCAAGTGACCACTTTGAAGGGGACGCCAATGAATAGTTATTAAGTGCCATGTTACTACCACAACAAATTCATCCTGGAAACGTTTTCATCAAAACTTGCAGAAGCAAGACCAGAAATTCTTTTCGTTCACAGACATCTCCCATGTACATTATTAGTTAACAATGACCAGAAAATAGTACTGGATAAACCTAGAAGGATTTTTATCCAATCAAGTAGTTCAGTAAAGACTAAAAAGCCCCAGTCAAATCTAGTTCAACATCTAGAAGCACCCACCTGTTGATAAATCATGGAACAATTCTAATGTTAAAAAAAACAACCTGATAACTTGGGTGCGCCTTTCAATTAGATCATGCACATAAACTTTGGTTACACTTTACCAACCTGAAAATTAACAAAAGATAAGTGGTCCCTTTTATACTAATGCTCACACTTCTCATTTTGAATCATCCCTAAAAATCATCAGCTTACTATATTAATTTGAAACAAAAACTCCTATCTTACCAGGAGAATTTGAAGGATTTATCGAAACTGGACCTCGGAAAACAGGTAACTGACCAACAGACTGGTGAGGTTCTGAGTAAGGTGACACGCTGGGTGTATAAAATGAAGTCTGGTCTTTTGACATGCTTGGCTGACCACATGACGAGGAGCTGTAACTGGCTGTAATGACAGGATGTGATGGTGGTGGTAGTGGCATACTGAAGAGACTAGAGGACATCACTGATGGAATTGGTGTCGGAGAAACTGCTGATGAAACCGATCTGCACACAAAAAAAAGCTGAAATTTAGCTATTTAAGAAATAATCACAGATCCCATGTTGTTTTTACTGAACATGTACCAATCTTGGTTTCATGCTACTTGGCACAAATAATGCTATTTCAAAAGCTGTTTTAATTTTTTTTTATCTGTCTCTATCTTAAGACAAAGCATACCACTTTAATACCAAATCATTCAGTTTGTGGGGATACATTTTTGATAACTTCTCATTCCTTCACTGACTGATGATTAATGTACAAGAGGCATTGTTCAAATGAAGCACATAGGCCCAAATACAATTAAAGAAATGTGATTTCAACTGAGTTTCATTTGAACATCCCCAGTATATATATATATATATATACAAAAAAAAAAAAATTATCAGAGCAGAAATCAAAATGATACAGAAAATTGTTTTGATTCCTCCATAAATTAATGATGCATAATTATTTAATAGTGAGATTCTAAATTTTATAGATTTTAAATCATAAAAATAATTTTTCATAAGAAAAATCGATGAAATCAACAATAATAAAGATCTGAAAACATGTTAACAAATAAAGTAACATTGTACTATTGTTGTTCCATATGAAAACTGTTCAGATCAGAATCGTTGTCAAAGAGAGAAAGATCCTGTGTAATAATTACAAACAAAGAAAACAACAAAAACAAAAATGTAACAAAGCAGTGGTAAAATTTCTGGTTATCACGTGTCTGATTTTCCTGGTGGTGGTATCCTCTTCATTGCTTGCACATTTTCTCCCTCAGCATAAAATAACAGATGACTATGAAAATGTAGGGAGGGGAAGACTTCATAAAAGCATACTGGATTTTCTATACACCTATCCTCCCCTGATTGCTATTGTTGATAGCTTTGAAACGCTCTCTTAAACTAATTTACAAACTTTCAAGACCAAACAGGCTTATCAGGTATTTTGCATAAACACATACCAGTTACTATCTGTTTGCTGTGAAGATTTAAAAAAAAAAAGTAGTCAATGAAACACAGCCTAAAATACATTAAAAATTTTATTGTTTTATTATAAACTATGGTTCTTGCTTTACCTCCATTATAAAAGAGTCATTAATGCTTTTAGATAAATTCACCAGTCAATTACTTCTCTGCTGCACTTTTGTTCTTCAGATAAATAAATAAATAAATTAGTATTAGTTCTCATTTGTGCATTACAACATTGTTTTAAAAAATGTAAAATTAACTTTTACAACAAAGAAAATCCTAAAAATGTCCCATCTTTTAAACTCTTATAGGGACAGTTATCATCTGCAGATTAGGAACCAAACAACCATAAGTCTGGATGAAAACCTAATCCACAAATCAAACTTATAAAGCAGTAATTCTGCAGTTCATAGTCTGTGAAGTCAATCTGGATTTATACATTTGAGAGTTTTCATTTTTTTTTTTCAGAAGAATTTGGCCATTCAGACTAAAATTTTGCATTCTTTTTTTTGTTTTCCACTCCACAAAATGTTCATTCTCATGCTAAGCAAATCTACACAAAGGGCATGCCTTTTTATTCTGTCTAAAATAATATGGTAGTATCTATGAGAATTTAAGATATTGGGAAAGCAAATATATGCAATCAGTTCTTCACACACATTTACCAAATAAACCAAGCTTTAGGATTGCTTGCTTAAGTGGTTAACTATAAACTGGTTATTCAAAATGCTGATTTTCCATTTAGTTTAAATAAGCATGCACATCAAAGTTTCAAAATCAAAACTGAATGGAGACCTGGACATGATTTAACTACATCCTTTGACAGACAGCCCTGGCAAAACAAGATTTACATTTTAAAGAACACGAGATTCAATTTCCTGAATAAAAATTCTATAACTGTACATAACCATATTGGGTGCAAGATCTAAGAATATATAGGAGTCAGGTTGGATTTCATCAAAATAATTACAAGCGACAAAAACCTAATTACCATAATGCATACTCACTCACATATGAGTATAAAAAACATGGGCATAATGTGGCTGACAGTTGAGGAATAAATTCCAAAAATGGTCGTCTGCAGCCACATATCATATGACCAGACTCTCCTCAACACAGGTCAGTTGCAAAATGGCTCCAGGGAAGTCAATATTGCAGTCTGTCATAAGCCAACTGTATGCATGCTATTGTCAGACTAGTGATATCTATGAATAACCAAGCAGAGATTGTTCCTATTATATAGATGCTCAGAACAGACAACCAAAAGAATAACCCAAGAAAAGCAGAATAGTGGCTACTCTTACTCAGGTCCAACAACACCTGCAGACAGTCAGAAAAACTTAGTGGCAATTCAATGGCAGATAGGATTATCAGCCAATTATTAAGCTTCATAACAACAAATGGAAAATTGAAATTTTTTAAAATAAAAAAAACTAGAATATTGCTCTCCTATTGTATTTTCTATATAACCACAGAACCAGGAAAATTTATCTCGCTTGAAGGTTCAAGAGGCAAAGACAGTAAATTCCAAAAGCATGCATTCATTATCCACACACAAACATACCCTCTTGATACATAAATATTTTAGCACATTTGGGGGATAACAATTCTACCCTCAGATCCCACCCAAACCACCACACAGAGGACCAACACATCTGTACATCACTAGGGGAAGACAAAAACAAGTAATACTGGTAGAAAAGCGTATTTAAAAATGTTAAAACATCCATGAAACTTTTTTTTTCCCCCTTTTTTTGTGGAGTAAAAATTTAAATCTTCAAAAGTTTACTGTTAAGTAATCACTATAGGTATTGTGAGCTGGATTTACCTAATTAGGTGAAATTAAAAGCAAGTGTTCCACAAACAAACATAAAATTAAACATGTTTATAACACTTCTAAATGCAATCAAAAATACAACAAAAAAATTCCTACTCAAAATCAAAAGCTTAAACATTTCTATGCTAAACTAATCAACACAGCCACTGCAAAAACCTGGATTCAAAATTGAAGATAATTATGAAAGTCTGTCAAAAATATAAAGGTCAAAACATAGTGGTGAAAAATTTTTCTACATGGAAGCAGTTTCCTGATGGTTCATGTCTCCACTGGTGCTGACAAGCAGTTCTCTCTCTCTGGAAGTGGAGGTGCACAAAAATGCATCTGTGGCAGCTTTTTTTTTTAGCCTTTTTGAAGTGGTGTGTGTTTCCTTTCTACCATTGTAAATACTGTTCATGCCTGGGTAGTAGGGGCAAGCAAGCTAAGATATTGCATGATATCTCTAAAACAGCAATTTTTGCTTCTTTTTTCTGTTTTAAGTTCTTTAGGATCTCTGTTTGCTTTTCTGTAGAAGAAATGCCGTCAGGTTATCTCCCACCCCGCCCCTCCACTGCAGTTGCTATTTTTTCACAGTACGGGAATTGTCACTAATTGATTCAGCAGCAAACATTTGCGCAATGCCTGGATCATCAAGACCCGTATCAATCAAATTGTGCGATAACATTTCTCCTACAACTTAATCTGTTTGCCTTGTCTTTCTTTTTTAAAAATTTCTTCTATCAAGCATCGCCTTATTCTATCCGCATTTGTCTCTTTACTTTGAAACTTTAGCTTGAAGCAAGGGTCGAAGTATGTGGAAATACAGGGTTTCTGATTTGCCAAAGACTTATCTAAATGCCTCTGCATAGCAGCTATTAGCTGATCCAGTTGTCAAGATTCCTTCAAAAGTAGCATTAATGGTAGCTTTGTCTAGGAGTTCCTTAGCTAAAATTGATGGGATTTGCATTCTTCTGACTACCAAATGGTGCAATCCATTCAAAGGGCTTTAAAAGGCAAACAAGCTTTTCGGTTTGGCTACACTGATATGGAGTTAAATTTGGATTATGGTCTATTTCATGCCGTGATTGGCCTCCTTTGCCCAGTATTGCGTTTTAGTACGTAATATCAACTGTTTCAACAAGTGGATACATCCTATAGAAACCTGCATTTGGGGATCTTCAGTTGTTCCTGAAGGTCACTTAGCTCTTGAGAGGGAGCTGGAGAATGGTGAAAATGGTTCTCTCAATTACTATGAACGATATTGTTTAGTGTGTTGGCAAAATATGTCATCATTAATGCATAGTTGTAGAGTATGAATACAAGGTAGTGACGATAATCTAGTTTTGAGGTCCAGCAACCACGTTAGCAGCAATGTCCCTAAGGACCAAATAATTGAAAATCCACTAGATAAAGCCTTTCTACAAATAAGCTGATATTTGGCTGACTTTTGAGGTTGGTTGCATCTCTCTGGAAATGAAACCTCATTATAATGGCTCTACACCTTTCAAAACCAGGCATTAGCCAATGATGTTCCAGCAGTCCAAACTTCTGTTGTCAATGCTGTGTGTGTTCTTTCTTCTTGTTGCATCTTTTAGTGTTTCTGGAAAACAGCCTGGCACATATTTGGTATCACCCTTTGACTGAAAACGTTTCATTGTGGAACATTGTAGTTAGCCACTAAATCGCATGCTAAAATTGAATAAGGCTGTAAGTCAGTAGCAATCATCTCTCCTTATTTTTGGTGTGTGGTTGTTGCTTGAGAATCTCTGATGTCCCACAACTTTTTCTTGTCAAGAAATTCCTCCAGTCATTTGTTTACTACAGCCTGGCCTGGGTTCTTCAAGTTTCTTTTTTGCAGCAACATGTTTCGTCTTTAAATGGTTTATCATGCTGGTAATTGTGGGATTTCAAAAGATTTCTTGATTGCAAAGCTGCTTTTTAAGTGTTAATAATTTCAGAAATTCTATACAAAATATTCTGAAAACATCACTACCTTTTAAATATCTCTGCCTAGATACTTATCTGGAAACGAACAGTGGTCAGCCTGCTACAGTTCTAACTCCTAATTCCTCAACTAGAGAGCATTTGAAAAAAAACTACCAGCTTCAATTTAGATTCAATGACACCCATGATTAGTTGCTGTAGTGTCACTAGCAGAGGCTGCTTTGGTTATCAACTTCAGCAATGGTAATTAACAAATTTACCTTGGAACTTATCACAGTACACTACCAAAAATCTTCATTCATACTGTATGTGGTACTTTGGTTAAGTACTGTCCATAAAGAAACAAGATCACCATGACAGCTTGTCAATATTTTAAAAGAAATTACTTAAATGAGCAACTCCTGTGGTAAGAATCATTGAAGAGGATTTCTAAATCATTAAAATCAAACTTTAATGCTATACTGGATGCTTACATTGGAATATGTACATCCCATAATCAAAACAGCTCTAAATCTATAAAAATTGTTGATATATTTAACTTCAAATATGCAGTGTAGTATACAGTACTTACAATAGTAATCTCTGATTTAAAATATCTTTTAATATTTTTCAAAATCTTTGTTATGGATCTTCTTTATCAAAACAATATATTGGCACAATGTTGCAAGATATCATAAGTCTCAAAGTTTACATGAACTGAAAAATTATTCAGGATGTTTTAAATTTTCATTAGCAAAATACATTTTCTAGCATTTTTGAGCAAATAAATAACATTTGGACATGAAGTTTTGTTTACATCTGTCCTTGTGGGAAAGCAATTCAGATTTATTTATTTTCTTGCTTGTGATGATATTCTTTGTACAGAAATAAATTGTTTTACAAATTTTGGTAATCGGCCATTTTAATAATAGGCACATCCATAGTTCATATAGATCACCATCCAGAATTAAGTTGGTCTCTCTCTCAGCAATATTATAGTAGTACAGAGATATATATAAATGGCAACAAATGATATTTTCTGGTAAATGTTGGTTCAATTTTGGCAATGTTAAGAGCACTTAGCTTCTACCAGTGTTGTGCAGCACAATTGTTAGTGACAACAATTAATGGTGAAGGAGAGATCATGGCAGTTAGGACTCCCTGATCAGTCAGGCATACTTAAATGAGACTGTGCAACAGACAATCCTGCCTCTATCAACAAATGGCATCAGTGATTACATTCCAGGATGATAACACAGGACATAAAGATTTGAGATTCTTAAGCTCAACATCACCATCATTTACTGGCCAACCATGTCCCAAGATTCCTTCTCCCAATAGAGCATCTCTTGTATGCTTATGGGTCAGAATGTCCCTCCATAAAACCTACACAATCTGGGAATGGAAAGCATTACTGGAAAGGGATAATCAAGTGTCACATTTCAAGTATATACAGATGCGTTACCTTCATATCCCCAAGATGACCTTGCCCATTACTATGACAATTACTTTGTTATATCATTCCACCATTTAAATATATTGAAATCCATGAGCTAATCTACCCAAGGCATAAATATTTTTCTATGACCTCTGATTAATTGGTATACTTCTTCACAAGTAGAAAAATTGTCAAATTTCTGTATCCCTAGATTTTTGTGGCCAGTGTATTTTTGTTTGCTACCAATGAAAACTTTCACTTTTAAAGACCTAAGAACTGTTTAAATTTTCAATTTCTCTTGTGAGAGATGATCTGTTGTCTTTGAGTAAACAAGTACTAAATCCTCGTTATACTTTAAATTAAGCATATACTCTACTAACAGTCAGTTCCAATTGTGATACAACTTAATGTAAACTTATCTGTAGATTTTGTACATTGATGAATAGTTTCTTAAAACAACAGTTACTGTATGATATTTAGTTCATTCATTTTTTGGTTAATGAACCTGTTTTCTGCCAATACTGTTTAACTAACAAAATTAATAGTACAAGTTTATAAAAATATTAATAATGAATAATCATGTGATAAAAAGGTAAGCATTTCTAGGCTAATGTTACACCAAAGCAAGTTTACTTAGCAGCAGTAGTTCTAAGGTTAAGTTGGAGGTTGCCAGTCATGAACACAAACCAACTATGTGGTAACCAAAATCTCTATTTTGCACATATCTGGCAAGAATGATTTGTAATATCAACATCATCACAAGTATTCAGCTAAAAAGGCTTTGAGCTATGGATTCTGAAATATGATCATAAATTACTAAAACTATTTTTAAAAAATAGTTATAATTAAGTAGACACTATTTTTAATTGGTTGTCAATAGAATAACCTTAAAATAAGTAGCTTAATGATGATGATAATAATAATAAAATTATGTAATTAAAATCTTACCTATTTCAGATTGCTGCAGTGCCAGGTGCCACCAATGAAGACAAACACAAATCAATGAGAAGTAGACTTTAATTAAAATATCCCAATGGATGTGGTACAGTATGTACATCCTTTACAATAATAAGCTATTCCTCAAATATATACAACGTTTTTGACAATCAAATTGTCTTAGTAGTATGTACAATCTTTTTTACACTTAACAAATCTGATTACAATTGACAATTAATTTGTAAACAAACATGTTTCTGACAGTTTCTTTTGAAATTAGAATTGTCACCAGAGCACGAAGCACATACAACAATCTTCAAAGAAGATGTAAAGAACAGTAAGCATAGAAAAGGTTTCCCCCAAATAATATCAGTTATTCATTGCACTGCATGAATAAATTCAAAGAAAAAAAAGAAGCATTATTAAGCATAAAAGTTTAACATGTTCTAGCTTTTGTTCATAACATGTGAAAACGTAGAAAAGAATACCAGATACTCCATTAACTTGTGGTCTAAGTACAAGACTATGCACAGACCAGGTAATAGAAAGAAACAGTGTTTCAAAAAAAGCAACAAAAATCCCCCTTTATCCTAGGTTTTCATAAATTATAAAAGAGTATTTAGTTATACTTTTAGTAATTTCACATTACTAAGAAAACAGACTATAAATAAACTGTAATTTAAATTTAAAGAATCTTTGCCCATAACATGAACTTGTATTTGTACTTATAAGCTATGGTTTTCATATTGAATCCTGTTGCTGTGAAAATCTATCCTTTTGTGTTTGCAGACATACATATTGTGCACGGTTCTCGAATCTTATGAATATCAAGATAAATGAATTTCCAGAAGTTCTAGTGATTACTATGCTAAAAATGTAAACAATCTGAAAAATATATAGCCAGAAATTTAAGTTAAATGAATGTCTAGTATATACTTTTATAATATAAATGAAGAGTCACCCAAGATGAATGCAAACAAGTATTAAGAAATAATTCAAGAGCAAATCTATACAAATGATAGAACACTCAAGTAGATATAAAAATATTATCAATGTCTGCAGTTCTAGGGAACTGACAATATTAAGTTTAAATAAAGAAAAAAAAAAGGAGGAAAGAAACAAAACCAAAGATGGGATATGATTTCAAGTTTGATTGTTGAATGAAAGTAGACAAATTGAATTTAAAAAAAAGAGCATCAATTTATTTGAAGAAAAATGCAGAAACTCAATACTGTGTGCAGTTTGCTATCTTTAAAAATATTTGACCATATCAAATACAAAAATAAGTTTACATACTAGAATAGCTTATAAATTCAACAGTTGTTTCTTCTTTAAAAAAAAAAAAGATACCAGATAAAGAAATGATTTGCAGCATTAAAGTGAAAAGTTTGAAGCTGTTATAAATGTTAGTGATCTGCTCCAAAGTGACTGAAGATACTCTATAGCAAAGCCTTTAATTCTTACTTAAAAGGAATGATAGATTTCAAATGTTAGTTTGAAAGATGAGAAAGCAGCAAATTCACACAAAAATGTATATTGAAAAAAAAAAAAAAAAACAACAACAAAAAAAACCTGCCCAACACTAGTCCTGCCTAATACAAGAATGCTGGTAATAAATATCAAAAACAGAATATCAGTGAAATGTAATTCAAAATCATTCAGAAAGGCAGTGAGTTTAAAGACATACATTCAGGAAGGTGGTAATGGGTCTCAAAGACATACATTCAGATTATCATTTGCAAAAAAAAAAAAGTAATAAATTAAAAAAAAAAAAGAAGTTGAATACCACTACAAATAGAAACTTGATACAATGCAATAATAGTAAAAGCTTTCTTTTAATTTTTCCTTCAGCAAAAGCATTTCCATGAGTCAATGAGATCCTGCAGAGCAAATTCATTGTGTGGTCTGTTTGAACTTCAGGCTTTTATCAGTCACTTATGACAATATATGACCTTTAAATAAGAAGATTAAGAGAGATAAAATTTAATTAAAAGTTGTTCTAAAACAAGATTTTTTCTTTAAACTTTTGGCAATAATTTGTTAATATCACTTGACAAACAAATTCAGTGGTCTTATGAAAACTTCAGCATTGCAAAATTATTTTAAATTAGCAGCAAAATTATGCCTAAAAGCAAAAACCAAACTATTGCTAATGAGATTTAAATTAAATGTACTATAAGAGGAAAACAAACTGAATAGGTTACAATCAGTCCTCATACGCATCTGATTTAAGAAAATGTTCTTAATAGCCAAAACCAAAATATTTGAGAATTTGAAGCCTTGCAATTTTACATTATATATATTTATAATATATATAAAAATATATATATATATAAATATTATATATAAATTTAAATGTCTTCACTTAATAGACTCCAGAAAATGTGCATATATGTCACTCACAATGCAATTGCAAAGCAGCTGTTTGCACAAATACCTAATGAAAAATAATCTATTTTCACACTTAAATTTCTCTTAATAATATTCTAATTATCTATAGAAACTACTTTTTCATTATTTGAAGAACATCTATACAATAAAGCATTTAAAAATTTTGTAATATAGAAAATTGAAAACCATATCTAAGAATATAACTATAGTAAAACTACTAAAATTTACCATCAAAAAAGAAAGTTATAATGGTACACTGATGTAGAGCTGCTAATTAAGGAAATTTAAACTTCACAAAATTTAAAAAAGAACAATGAAATGACAAGCTATCAAAGAACACAAGAAAATTTAAGATAATGATACACTCACTCACACACACACATGCACACACAAAACTACTTGAGTAATATTTTATTCTACTTTTTAATTTACCAAATTCTACTAAAAAAAAATGCATACCTATCTTTATACACTTCATGCTTTATATCAGAAATTATCATTTTAGATATTTTCTAAAGCTGCAAGGCATTATACATTACTTTATTATTATATGGAGAATTGCAACAGGTTTAAGATCCCATTTAAGGAAGTCAAAATATTTTACTCTGACTTTACTGAGAAATTAGCTATCCTCAACTATTGTAACTCTCACAATTTAGAAAATAATAATCAAGAATCAAAGAAAAAAGTAGACAAAATCTTTGAGTGGGGGACAGTATCTATAACATTGTTTCTAACAGAAACAGACTAGTTATGTTGGTTAATTGTGATGACATACTAGACAGAAACTCCTGCACAACAGAAATGGAGTGTCTTTGGAGTTTTTAAATGTAAGGGATTTTCAAATACCTACATAGTGCAATAAAAAGTTGCCATAACTACTTCATTTGCTTTTTGAAGATGAATTCTTTGTAGTTATAGCATGACAAACAAAAAACTAGGCTAATCAATGAAAAAAAAAAAAACCAAAAAAAAAAAAAACTGATAACATGCAACAAAAGGACCACAGCCACATAAGTTATTAGGCAATTGGAGGAGGCCCTTTAGTTTAAACTATTAAAAAAGTGAATTCCTTAATAACCCCATTCCATGCATTCTAGGGGGGGTAAAAAAAAAAACTCTGCATGCTCTTTAAAATTTGTATTTCTTGCTCAAAGGAACTTTTAAACCAGAAGTATTCTGTTCACAAATCTAAACAGTTTTACATTGTAGAATAAAATTTCTACAATTTTTCACAATAACTTAAATTCTAAATATTTAATCATCAACAGTTTCTCATACTACCTAAATTAATCTAAGGTTTTTCTTAATAAACAATTTTAAAGCACCGGCAACATTCGGTTTCACTAAAATTTAATTAGTGCTTTTCATTTTATAGAATTACGCAAAATTTGAGAATCATCAAAGATAAGATGTTACGAGTTTATTAAAACCTAATTCTATTATTTACTATTTCATCATGTCCAGACTTCAAGAAAAGCTTTATTATCAGTGCCATAATATCCATTTGTTTTCTTCAAAATTGTGAATTATGATGAGAAAAATATAAACATATAGCATATCTTACCAAAATTCACTGCCAATGGCTACCAAACAGCATTTCAAGCTTTTTCTATGTTAATTCTCCAAATATTTAGCACATCATCAAAAATAAGTAAAACCATCTAGGTCCTATCTCAAACAAATAAATGGATTGCACTCAGAAAATTTTTTGCAAAGCCTTGAAAATGAAAGCAAACAAGAATGTTCAGAAGATAAGCATACAAGCAGGCAAAATCAGAATGGAAAGGAATCCTGAGAAAAGACTAAGCTACACGAGATCTCACGCTTAGGCTGTGCAAAATACAAATGAATTAATGGTAATAAAAGTAATTAAAAAAAAATTTTATTTTCAATTAACTTTAAAATGAATAAAAATTGTGCAATCATCAGTGAAATCAATAAACAAAAACCAGTTTTTTCTCTTAATATCTATCTGCTTGCTTTGTCTTTTCCTTTACTCTAGAGAATTTCTGAGTTTATTCCAATGGCCATATCTAATGTTTTGTGGACAGTATTAATAATAAAAGTAACAACTATATTTACATAAATATTCCTAGAATCTGGAATAAATAAACAAAAATTTTCCAGTGGAAAAAAAAAAAAAAATATTGCAACAGTACAATTTGTGGTTACCACAGTATTTTATATCTATCTTATATAAAAAAAAATAATCTTGCATAAGAAAAAGTTTTGTTCCATTGTTTCTGCACAAATTTAGTGTCATTTTACACAACTGTTACTTAAGATATGTGCATTTTGTTTTTCTTCAAAGAGGCTCTTTCAGATAATGAAAGTATCTGAGAATTAGTTTTTTGTAAATACAAAGCTGGTTCATTCTGCCTCAGGCAGTACTCATGCCTTAAGTAATGTAGCAGTACACATCCCCAAAGATCTTTGTTAATTTATCACAATTAATTTTTCAGTCCTGACAACAAAGTTGAACAGGCATTTACAGAACAGCTCTTTAAATACTTGGTAATATCACAGCTTGCTGTTAAGGATAACATCTTTAAATATTGAGATCAAAATTTAAAAAAAAAAAAAGAATAGTGCATAATTCTTAGATTAAACATCAAGTATATATTTATCAATTTCTGAACTATATATAATTGCATCCATCTTTTCAAGACAAAAAAAAAAAGTATTTAGACAATACAGTAGGAAAAAAAAAAAAAGCAAAGATCCTGCTCAATTGTTATTTTCAAACCTTTTTTTTTTTGCTTGTGTGCCTCAGAAGCATAGAAGTAAAATGCACTCACATGATACACAATAGGGAAAAACATGGTATTTGATATTGATATTTTTATTAAAGGGCCTCCAATAGAAAATTCTGGAGTGAGCAGAAAACTAAGGTGGAATAGTAAAAATTATTTTATACACACTTTTTTGTTATTGTACATCACAGCTGAGTTAACTATTGTGAATATAGCAACTTATTTTATATCAAAGAAAGATTTTAAACTTATTACAAGTCAAATAATGCAGTAGTAAAATCATGCATAAAATAAAACTGTCAAATCAATATATCCTTTATAATTAGAACTAAAAAAAAAAAGAAAAAAGATTGTGGCCTTTCCTAAAATACCACATGTCAACAAACTACACCACACGCTTTAGCTTGTTGGCATGACTGGGCAGTCCAAAGAAACTGAGCAGTTCTGGAAATTAATGCAGTTAAGATAAATATATTCATTGTTTTAAGTTTATAAAAGCAATATTCACAATAATCAACTTTAAAAGTTTTTCTGATCAAATAATATAACCTTAATTTTCTAAGTAGCAAATTTATTTTTGGTGCATATTTTGTGTAGTGGTAGTTTATATATATATATAAACTCATTCTTATTTATGACTGCCAGAAACCATCAGAGTTAGAAGACAAAGGAGATGAGAACAGAGGCATAATTTGTGTCACAGCTCCTAAGAAATCTTCAATCTCAGTATTAACCAAATCCACTGAAAATGGGTCTTGATTTGAGTCATGAGCAGTTGTAGAATACGAAAACATTTCAGACTTGCTGGAAGGTATATAAATTGGTGGCTGAGGAGAAGCTTTAGAAGTATACTCTGATGATGGAAATGTGTGATGGCTGGGTGGTGTATGTAATGTTGTTTGAGGTGGAGTATCAATATTGATAACAGAATGACTCACACACCCTGACGTACTGGTCTGTGTACTGGAAGCTCTTGGTATTGATTCATCGTCATTATCATCATCATCATCATCATCTTCACTTTCTGTTGAAGAATCCATTGTTAAGTCTATTACTTCAACCTGTGGCTTTTTAACAGGTGTAGCTTAAAAAAAAAAGACAAACAACTTCATAAAGAAAGATAATTCTCTATGATTAGATTACCGAAAAATTTCCTTTTCTACAAAGAACTATTATCAAAGTAGACAAATGCCCACATGAGAAGACTCTTTAACCCCATTATTACTAAGTTATGGTGGTGGTATAAAAATATACATTATAGTTATGTCATCTGAGTAGAAGTGGGGTTCTAAAGTGATGTTATTCACGTAATTAAAAAAAAAAGAAAAGAAAAGAAAAAATCTGGAACTGGAATGATTACTATGGCATGTAAAATACAATTTGAATTGCATACTCTAAATGCATTTTTATTGCCGTATTGCTATTTACTGCAACTGTATAAAGGTTTGGTAGTTTTTATATTTCATTTCTTCCTTTAATTTCATTCCATGTTTATAAAAATACTGATTTACTATAGTTGTCTGCAGTATGCATGTGAATACTACCAAGTGACTTCAAAGCAATAAAGTGAAGCCACGACAGACAATATCTTGAGAGTAATGATAACTGTAGAAAGATTTTTCAGAAATATTCCTACCTGATGGAGAACTTTTAATTACTGGGCTACTTATTACTAGTGTTTCTCTAAATGCTTTCATTGGACTCCAACTCCCATCCTCACCAAATTGAATCTCAGTACAGTTTGCAGCTTGCTGAAGAATCTCCACAAACAACCTGTCCAATAAAGTAGAGACAACTCACTTTAAAAAAAAAATAGGAAGAAGCTAAAGACAATGGAAAGATTGCACACCAGAGTAACAGGTAAATATATTCCCAACACTGCTAAATATGCTTCAGAACATGAAGGATGTAAATTACTTAATAAATAGGATTAAGTAAAAATACACACTTTTCAGTTTGTTTTTATACAAAATTTATAGTTAACTAGAATCTGATTGCAATGTAGAGCAAATTTAAAAATAAAATGCAAACGAAACTTAATGTGCTGCAATAAACAACTTACCCGTCAATTATCAATTTAGCAAAATGTGCTGATTTATCACAGACGGGGCATACCCATGTGGGCTTTTTCTCATTCATCATCAAGAAAGTGCTGGCATCAAAACACTGCAGATGTGTACAGGTACTGGCTCGACAAGGGATCAGTATTCGCATTTTACCTAGCTGAAAAGTATACTTGCTGTTAAATTTGACATACTTTTTTGCAAAGTTCACTTTTGACTACAATTTTATATTAAAGAAACTAAAATGAATTTAATGATCAGAAAATTATAACAAGGTTGCTTGATTTCCATACAATAAAGTTACTTATATAAAAGAAATAATTAATCCTTTTTATGTTGAAATTTGCCAATACTAACATAAGAAAAAATACAAATAAATTTTGAGTCATTTTTTCTCAGCAAACAAATTATTATTCTACAGCTGTGAGTAGATTGAGTTGTGCAGTCTTTTTTAGTTACTTTTTTTAAATCTGAGATTTATATAGAATACAATACTGAGTGAGTGCTGTCTGAGATGCCAATGGTTACTTACTGGACACATTAATGAAACTCTGAGACTTGTGGTGGCTATTTCACTATCTGGATCATGTTGTAATTTTTCTTTAACTGCAATAAAAAGAAGAAATAATACACATTACACCATTAATATTTATGTATGAGAAATTGTATTAAATTAATTAACAAATCATGTATAGTTTAAAACTAATTAATGAATGTTTGATGACAGCAAAACAAAAGTGTATAATTTATTTTATCATTAGTTAACATTTCTTACAGCTTAATTTTAGATTTTTTGCATCAGTTATACATATAAAAACAATAACAAAAAAACTAGTTAAAGTATGAAATAACTGACAAACAAGCAATTAAATGTTACCATAAATAACATACTCTTAAAAAAAGAGAGATTTATTTGCTTGGCAGGCCAACATTTTAAAATGGTAATCATTGATCATGTTAAAATTAATTATTATTTTTCTATGATTCACATTTTTCAGAAAATTCTTTCACTAATACTTTGAAATTATGTGACAATAAATAAGCACAGCTATTGTTTGATAGTACAGGCATAATTACTAAGTATGTTTAATATGCCAAGAATATCAGACAGTAAGTTTACTTTTCCTCCTTAAAGACTGATTACTTCATTAACATGGCAACAAACCTAAAACAATGAAAATCATTTAGTTTTGAAAAGTAGATGATTGAATGTCTACCAATTTATAAAATAAAACTAAAATTTTTAGAATGAATCATTAAAATAAGCAAACCAAAAAAATAACAACAACCAAACATCAAAACACCAGTACTTACTTAATGCTCTGGAATGATCTGGATGTCTGTTACCAAACTGCTTTAACCGTTGCAACAGTATGTCTGACGTTAATTTTTTTACCAAATAAACAGCAACACAATATCCCTAAAAAGGAAAATACAAGAATGTTTTTAAAACATCCCACCAAACTAGTTTTAGAAATTTTTTTTTCTTTTTAAAATCACAAAATTTTTGTGTTAATATCATTTTGTTAGTTAAAATTAAATTAAATGTTAATCATTCCATTTTCAACCAGCCTTTAATCATTTTCAAATACTGTAGTAGTTAGCTGCAATATCTCATGTTACCATGTTAAGACTACAGATCTCTCAAAAAAGGGGTTATACACTGGAAAAATTATTAGCAAAGTACTACTATTGAAATTAGTATGCTGTAAGAGTGTCTTCCACTGGAACACATTTTGTCAGTAATTTATAAAAATTATTTTAGAAAGTCACAAATTTATTTGATCTTTTGTTTATTATTATTCAGTGTAAGAGATACCTGTTTAATACATACAAAAATCAAAGAAACAGTGACTAAAATGTAAGAACAAATACAGTAATCATTCTCAATAGAACATAATTAAGAATAGATGATCTGAGAGATCTCAATGGTTGGTGTCCACCTAAATTATTTTACCACTTATACTTTTTTTTTTTTTGAGTGGGAGGGGGTCAAAAGATAATGGTAAAACTATTTATGGTCATTTTTAATAAGTAGTTACGAGGAGACAACTTCCTTTTAGTTTCTTTTTTCAAAAAGAAAAAGAATAGTATTTATCGCTGTTGGATTGAATATATAATTTTTAACTGTCAACCACATTTGTAAACATTTCATTCATAAGTATCTAGACTCCAGTCTTTGTTCCAACAATGGTAATTCTGTTCATGTCAATAAGCCATATTTAAATATTCATTTTTATTATTGCTGTTTTTATAAAATACAAATTCGATTTCTTCCTTAGGCTATAATACAAATCAGTACAATTTATTATTTATCCATTTTTATAGATGAATTTTGTACACCATAGCAAGCAAATTAAAATAAACAGTACAAAGCAGTACACTTAATATCAATTGCATTAAATATTTTTGTTTCCCTACATATCTAACAGATTTTCAAATCATATAATTAAAACCTTTATTTTGTTTTAAGTACAAATTTATCAGTTTAATAAATGTTTCTGCCATAATCCCTGAACAGCACATATTATCAAACAGCTACCTTTCATGTAGTCTGGAGCAAATATTTCAATCAAGTCAAACTTGTGCAATGTTCAGACATACTAGTTCAGTGCTGTCTCAAAATAACCAAACCAACACATCAAATGTCAAAATTGTCCCTCTGATACTTATAGTTTGTCCTTAAGCCTGTTTATTTTTTTTTGCCAAATGACTTTCCTATAACAGTAACTAGAGCTAGTTGAATAGCCCCCCAAAACACCATATTTTTTAAAAACTTCATGAGCAAATCAGAATTCTGAACAGAAGCATGTAAGCATCCAAACCAAATAACTTTCCCTCTACTGATGTCATTTCCCTTTTCTTTTTTTTATGTTAAGGCTACTGTATTTAGTCATTAGCTATGAAAAGTTATTTCATGTAGTTGAAAAAATAAAAAGCAAATCAGATATTGTATCTTCAGCACTCTTCATGTTACATCATTTCTAAATGTTTAAATGCTGCTTCTGCATTCCCTGAGCTTATTTTCATTAAACCAAATACTTAAATAATAATAATAAAAAAAAGTATACATACCCTACCAAATTCTGATGCCCATGATACATCTACATGGTTGGGCACAGTAGGAGACAAGCGACACAATGATGTAATATCCACTGGACGTCCCGGTCGCTTTGGTTCTATACCAGGTTTAGTGGTAGGTATAGGGTTCTAAAATCAATGAATTTTTATTAATGCAAATGGCTTTAAAAAGTATCTAAACTGTTCTATTCTTTTTTAAATAGCACATTCAAAATTTTAATTTTTAAGAAAATACTATTTAAAATAATTTTTTCAAAGTTTGCCTACACTATTTCAAGAATTACTCACCTCATTAAAAAGGCATAATTTTACATTTTTTTTTCAATTTAATATATTTAAACTTTGCTTGTTTTTAGCCTCTTTGCTCTCACTCACCAATTTTATACTCTCAGAAATTAATTTTAGTGCTGCATTGAAAACGAAAATTTTAATACAGTGATGAAACAAACATTCCACAAGTTTTGCTTGTAGATTAAAAAAAAAAGTCTAGTAGTATTTTTTTTTTTTTTTGTTATATGAAGCAGCAAAAAGCAAAGATGGCAGACATACCGGTAATGGGGCCATTTTACCATTTACTCTAACGCATATACTTGGGGGAAAGTTGTCTTCTTGTTCACAGCTGGTTTCAAGGAGGCAAAACCTGTAAAAGTCAGCATATTCACCTGAGAAAATCTAAAGATATATTTAAAAAAACAAAACAAAACCATTAGTAGTCATTTAGTATTTATTAATAGATTTTCTTCAGATACTAATTATTTATAAAATTAATTTTTCCATCTACTTACACATAATAAGAAATAATTTTAAATTAATATTTTCATTAAATAACTTTATCATTTACCACTAATTGCTGATAATGCACCTACTACTTAAACGTGAGAAGCATCAACATTGGGATAAATAGCATAAAATCAAGTTTTTCCAAAAATAGTGGATATACTATTGACAAAGATTACAAAATCTGAGAAAATTCAGATAAAAATACAATTTCGAAATGTCCTAAAGTCAGCTTATGATATCTACCTAATAAAATCCATTTTATTCCACAAAAAAAGGAAAACAAATAATCACAAAAAGTTACTGCTAAAATTTTGAAAACTAGGAAGTACATGTGACTACAACTGAATTAGATTTAAAGCTACTTACAATTTAAAACCAAGCCTAAACTACTATTAAGCTGAAACAGTTGTAGTATTAATATTTTATTTCATAAAAATTGAATGTTTAGTGTGATTTCTATTTGATTAGCTAATCTTTTGAGAAATGTTTGCAGTAGTACACAATCATGGTAAATTGTGGAGCTTTGATTAGAAGGTAAATTACTACAGTTGAACTTTAGTCAGCAAAAACTGAGAATATTTCCAAAATACTTCAGGTTCTCAGAAACAATTAAATTATTCATAAACAGAATTAAACAACACAATTAGAGGAGAGCTTGCAATAAATAGTATTTGACTGGTCCTGTTAAAGACTTACTACCTTCACAAATATGTTAAAAGATCACCTAATATTACAGTTATATGAAATGTTTGTGTTCTATGTCCTATCCTTTTTATTTCAGAACTAATATTAAACAAAGTTACTACTCATACACACACAAACACATACAATGCATTTTTGTCTGATATTAGTGCTAATAAATCTAGCACTCTAGCTACTTGAACTACATCAAGCATAAACAGCAATAGCTGCAAACTTGAATACTGAAAAATATCTTAAAAAAAAAAGCAAACATCCTAATCAATTACATGACAAAGAATTAACCAGAACAGGTCACTCTCACTTTTTCAACAAGAAATTACCTTGCATTCCATCATGTAAATCAATTTCATAAACAAATAATATGAAAAGGATGAATTTTGTACTTTTTAGTATTTAAAACTAAAGAATTTTACTTCAAAATTTCTTTCAATATAATGTCTGAAGTAGTAGTCTCACCTCAGCTGTACCTGAGTTGTGTATTCACATTTTGCACCAGGTCTGAAGTCCCTTGATATAAAATATAAAGAAATATTATATTATTAAATTAGTATATTCAAATAAATATTACAATAAAAAATATGAAGGTTTCTGGCCATTTGTAACATCTCTCAATTCTTTAAATATTCTTTTAATTTCTAATATTTTCTGGTTATTCTATTTTGTATAGCATCATAAATCAGTAAAGATATTTATTTCAGCAAAACAGTGAGCCAATCTATTTGCTATTTAAATTGCTTTACTATTCCATTAGACAAAAATACTGTTAATTAAAGTAATATTGTTAAAAAATTTTTTCAGTTATTTTAATTGATGCTGCAACATCCTCTCAATCAAACAAAGTAATAGGACTTCATAAAATTTTTATTTTTTGTTTTGTTTCTAGAAATTTAAAAAGAAAAAAAATTACAAGAGTGTGTTTCATTTTACTGTTATTTTCCATGTTCTTTTAACATGCACATTTATGATTTGTGTAATCTGAACAGGAACAAGAAATATATTTATTTTTTGTACTGACATGTTCTACTCTTGGGAATAGATTTCAAGTAAATCAATGGTACAAATGTAATATTCAAGGCCACTTATGTTACTTTATAGTAACAATGTAGGGTAATTTAGGAAAATATTCATGGATGTTTAATTTTTTCACACACATTAAACAAATGCTGGCAAACATTGTATTTTTAAAGAAAATAAAATAAACAAACTGATAAGTTATCAAAGTACACACAAAATGACAACTTACCGAGACATTGCAATATCTTGAGCCTGCTGAGGTGTCAAGTGAAAAATAAAAAACGTTTCTTGAAACCGGCTATTTGGCTTTGGAACTATGAACAGAGAAACAAATTTAAATCAACCTAAGGAAGAAATCAGACAGCTCAGAGAAAACAAGGACATACCATGCATGAAAAAAGAATTTTTTTTAAAATCAGTCATGTGTATTACTGAGTTTTCTGTTAGCTATTTTAGAAAAAATTAAAATAGAAAAAAATTTATTAGGCATTTTTTTTTTTTTTTGAGTATATTTTAACATTAAAATGTATGGGAATGTCTTCAGTGTACAATAAAATTCCTTTGCCATAGAAACTGCATAGATTTAAACAGCATAATTAATGTAGGTTTAAAATGCTAATTTTCATACATTCAAAAATACTGAAATCATAAAACTGCCTAAATCTGCATGTACAAAAAGTTCAAGAAATGGAATAATGTCTATCTAAATAATAATAAAAAAAAATACTGTAATTATTTTCTTGGAATAGTGAGTCAGTAAATGTCAATTAACATACCATTGTTTTGCAAAAACCACTGAAAATCTAAAAAAAAGACATTGTGAAAAAAATTAATTAAAATAAATATTATAATTAATTATCATAGAATATGTATGTATATATAAATTTTCTACTTACATTTTATCAAGTTTCTACAGGTTAACACTATTAATAAAAGCAAACAAATAAAAAAAGGGGGGAGCCCATTCCTTTTTTGGCAAAGATAAAATTTGGTAATATCTTCTCCCCCCCCCCAATTAATGCTATATAACTGATTAAATCAACACAACAAAAGAACCGTACACTCCCACTTCCGGTAAGAAGGACGGAACATCTTCTTACCCAGGAAATTATTTGCTTTGGCAAGTTTTCAACTTGAAATCTCACCGATTAATAAGTGGTTATGCACAGATTGGTACAGAAACTGTTTTTACACTTATACTATGCTGAACAACTAAATAACTATTGCATTAATACACACCCAAGCTTGTAGGTTTCAACAACTCTCCCATAATATCATAGAAAGGTAACCTCCTCAACTGGACATCTGGATGAACAGGTAATGCACTAGATGAGCTTGAATGGTTTAAGTTATGTTTATTACTAAAATCAATTGGACCTGAAAAAACAAAAACAAAACAGAACTAATCTTGAATTATACAAAGAATTCAAATATTTCTTTTTTTCTAAATCAACAGAAATGTTATGGTTTTTAGATTTAATCAGCATTTTTCTCTAAAAGTGGCTTAGAGTTTATTAATTATTTTTAAAATCCTTGACAAAAGCTAAAAATAATAGAGAAAAACAAGATTTGTATGGACATATATTTCACAAGTTAATATTTAACTTACAAGCACTTGCTAAAATATTTTGCATCATTTATTGATAGTAAATTTATTTAGAATAAAAAAAAAAAACTATGAATAAATTTTAAAAATTTGTATTTTGTTATAGCATTATGCAAGCTTTGCTGCAAATAATAAAACCAACCAATACAGTATTGGAAATAATTATGGAAACAAAATATGCACAAATATTACGTATTTAAAACTCAGAGACATATAATACATACAATGCATAATACCTTGTTTTCACGCAACCCCACATAGCTTCACTATGTTCATGTCAAGAATTTGTGCAGGCCAAGTGTTCCATCAGCCTCTTCCCATGCAGTTTTCCCCCACAATGGCTGTGCTTGAGGTCAGTGTCACGTTGGAAGATTTCCTGAAGGTAGTCAGTATACCTTCAATTCTATCCAAATCTCTGATATCCTTGGCTTATATGCAGCCTCACACTTGTTTTCATCCACCCCTATGCTTCACTGTAGATGTACACTAACTGTTATACTGCTCCCCAGTTTTCCTTTAAACAAACTGCCATTGATTACTTTCAAAGTTTGAATTTGGACTCACTTGTAAAGAGCACCAATTGTCAGGTTTGCCACCCCCGTTTTATTTCTGCTGCTCATTTCAGCCTTCCCATTTGGTTGCCTCTCCTCAACAAAGATTTTCAGGCAGCTATGAGACCACTCCATGCTAATGTGTATCTCAATGTTATTGATAAAAACATTAACATTTGTACATGCAGTTAAGTCATTCACAAGATTTCTACTGGCTCATTGTCTAGAAAGTAGAGAATATATCCAGAGGTATTTAACATGGAGCTCTTTCTGAACCATAAAGTCAGGCTACAATCTACCAAATTGAGTAGCCTTCAGCATCTAAGTCTTGGATTTCTATACACTAGTCGTGTGACATTCCTTTACCAGGGGCTATAGTATTCACCATGTCAGTCCTTATGCATGTGCAACACTTTCTGATTGCTTGTTGTATAAACATATGTCTGTACTTTGGAGCAATTCATTTTTACACATAAAATGCAAATTGACGCTATCATGTGTTATTAGCATTTTATACCCAGTTCCTCCCCATTTCCATAATTATTTCCAATATTACTATTCTCTTCTTCAAAAATTTTCATACAATTCAGTGAAATACAAATACTTTTATTTCATATTAAACTATTGCCAAAGATTCAAACATCAAAAATTTGTATTACTTTTCCCAAAGCATTTACAGGATTCTGAACAACATACTTATTGCTGCTTGAAAAACATTATCTATTATCAGAATTTGGTGTTGAAAACAGAAAACTTCAGCAGCTTCTTAGATATCCCTAAAAGAGAAACTTGCAAATAAAAGATTAAGCAACAGGTAGCAATGTGTCAATTAACCAGCTTCATAACAATGAATGGAAAACATTTACCTTTTTTGTCGGAAAGAAAGGAGCAATATGCTGTTTTCTATATTACAACTTTATCAGCAAATCAATTTATCCACATTAAAATATAACCAAAATTGATCTGGTTTGAAGCTGGAAAGTGGGGGAGGGGAGGTTGAAGACTGTAAATCGTATGGGCCTTCATTCATTCACCACCTTCCTCCATCACAACCCTATGCATAACTAGGTGAAGGCCAATACATAAGTACTGGTCTACCAACAAATCCAAAAATATATGAAACTTCTAAATGCAATCAAAAATACAACAAAAAAATTCCTACTCAAAATTAAAAGCTTAAACATTTCTATGCTAAACTAATCAACACAGCCACTGCAAAAACCTGGATTCAAAATTGAAGATAATTATGAAAGTCTGTCAAAAATATAAAGGTCAAAACATAGTGGTGAAAAATTTTTCTACATGGAAGCAGTTTCCTGATGGTTCATGTCTCCACTGGTGCTGACAAGCAGTTCTCTCTCTCTGGAAGTGGAGGTGCACAAAAATGCATCTGTGGCAGCTTTTTTTTTAGCCTTTTTGAAGTGGTGTGTGTTTCCTTTCTACCATTGTAAATACTGTTCATGCCTGGGTAGTAGGGGCAAGCAAGCTAAGATATTGCATGATATCTCTAAAACAGCAATTTTTGCTTCTTTTTTCTGTTTTAAGTTCTTTAGGATCTCTGTTTGCTTTTCTGTAGAAGAAATGCCGTCAGGTTATCTCCCACCCCGCCCCTCCACTGCAGTTGCTATTTTTTCACAGTACGGGAATTGTCACTAATTGATTCAGCAGCAAACATTTGCGCAATGCCTGGATCATCAAGACCCGTATCAATCAAATTGTGCGATAACATTTCTCCTACAACTTAATCTGTTTGCCTTGTCTTTCTTTTTTAAAAATTTCTTCTATCAAGCATCGCCTTATTCTATCCGCATTTGTCTCTTTACTTTGAAACTTTAGCTTGAAGCAAGGGTCGAAGTATGTGGAAATACAGGGTTTCTGATTTGCCAAAGACTTATCTAAATGCCTCTGCATAGCAGCTATTAGCTGATCCAGTTGTCAAGATTCCTTCAAAAGTAGCATTAATGGTAGCTTTGTCTAGGAGTTCCTTAGCTAAAATTGATGGGATTTGCATTCTTCTGACTACCAAATGGTGCAATCCATTCAAAGGGCTTTAAAAGGCAAACAAGCTTTTCGGTTTGGCTACACTGATATGGAGTTAAATTTGGATTATGGTCTATTTCATGCCGTGATTGGCCTCCTTTGCCCAGTATTGCGTTTTAGTACGTAATATCAACTGTTCCAACAAGTGGATACATCCTATAGAAACCTGCATTTGGGGATCTTCAGTTGTTCCTGAAGGTCACTTAGCTCTTGAGAGGGAGCTGGAGAATGGTGAAAATGGTTCTCTCAATTACTATGAACGATATTGTTTAGTGTGTTGGCAAAATATGTCATCATTAATGCATAGTTGTAGAGTATGGATACAAGGTAGTGACGATAATCCAGTTTTGAGAGGTCCAGCAACCACGTTAGCAGCATTGTCCCTAAGGACCAAATAATTGAAAATCCACTAGATAAAGCCTTTCTACAAATAAGCTGATATTTGGCTGACTTTTGAGGTTGGTTGCATCTCTCTGGAAATGAAACCTCATTATAATGGCTCTACACCTTTCAAAACCAGGCATTAGCCAATGATGTTCCAGCAGTCCAAACTTCTGTTGTCAATGCTGTGTGTGTTCTTTCTTCTTGTTGCATCTTTTAGTGTTTCTGGAAAACAGCCTGGCACATATTTGGTATCACCCTTTGACTGAAAACGTTTCATTGTGGAACATTGTAGTTAGCCACTAAATCGCATGCTAAAATTGAATAAGGCTGTAAGTCAGTAGCAATCATCTCTCCTTATTTTTGGTGTGTGGTTGTTGCTTGAGAATCTCTGATGTCCCACAACTTTTTCTTGTCAAGAAATTCCTCCAGTCATTTGTTTACTACAGCCTGGCCTGGGTTCTTCAAGTTTCTTTTTTGCAGCAACATGTTTCGTCTTTAAATGGTTTATCATGCTGGTAATTGTGGGATTTCAAAAGATTTCTTGATTGCAAAGCTGCTTTTTAAGTGTTAATAATTTCAGAAATTCTATACAAAATATTCTGAAAACATCACTACCTTTTAAATATCTCTGCCTAGATACTTATCTGGAAACGAACAGTGGTCAGCCTGCTACAGTTCTAACTCCTAATTCCTCAACTAGAGAGCATTTGAAAAAAAACTACCAGCTTCAATTTAGATTCAATGACACCCATGATTAGTTGCTGTAGTGTCACTAGCAGAGGCTGCTTTGGTTATCAACTTCAGCAATGGTAATTAACAAATTTACCTTGGAACTTATCACAGTACACTACCAAAAATCTTCATTCATACTGTATGTGGTACTTTGGTTAAGTACTGTCCATAAAGAAACAAGATCACCATGACAGCTTGTCAATATTTTAAAAAAAATTACTTAAATGAGCAACTCCTGTGGTAAGAATCATTGAAGAGGATTTCTAAATCATTAAAATCAAACTTTAATGCTATACTGGATGCTTACATTGGAATGTATATTCCATAATCAAAACAGCTCTAAATCTATTTTCTATAAAAATTGCTGATATATTTAACTTTAAATACTGCAAAAGAATGTTATAATAATGTAGTACAATATAGGCACTCCATGCAATCCTCATCTCTGATTTAAACCATCTTTTAAATATTTTTCAAAGTTTTATGCATCTGTATGTATCTTCATTTGTTTTTTCTTCTTCCATCAAAACAAATATTGGCAGAATGCTGTAATTTATCATTATGTTCTCAGTCTGAACTGAGCAATTATTCAGGGTGTTTTTATTTAAAATTTTCATTTGCAAATTTCTTCTTCTTTTGTTAAGAATTTTACTAATCGCCACAACTACAGCAAATGGCAAATTTTAAAAAGTTAAATACCGAAATGTGTAAAATTGATGAGATTTGGAATGAATGCCATGCAGTTACTTCCCCATGCCAAATTAGCATACTCACCCACTTGCCCTGTAGACATATAAGACCCATAGCCTGAAAAAATCCGTATTTATAATAGTATTACCTTCATTTAAATACTACTGCTGCTGGACCAAACAGAAAATTTTAATTTTATTAAATTATCCTATATTTTAATTATTAATATTTAAGCATGATTTTTTTAAAAAATCATTAATCATAATATTAATTTTATTTATTCAATGTCAAATAAATGCTTTGAGAAATCATTTCATGAACCATAACAGTTAAAGTGTTAAATATTTTAACGAAAACGTTCCACACATCCCATTAACTAGTTTTAGCCTGTTTCATCATTTTCCAAGTTTTCTATGTTTCAACAATTTCTGGAAATTTTTAATAATCATTTGATGTTGTGGAGAGATGAGAGAAAGATGACTTCAAAAAAGAAATTGTATTTATTTATCGTGACCCTTCTACCTGATCAACAAATGGAATGTGTGATCAAGATAATGCGAAAAGCAGCAGAATAGTATGTAAAAAAACAAAACAAAAGTAAATAATCACGCTGCATGATGATAAATCGGACAGATAAATGTTGAATAGTACAAGGAAAAACTCGCTTAACCATTTCACTAGTTCTTTGTAAATGCTGTACTAATACTATCGTTTGTAACAGTGTATTAATTAAACTCAAACGGGAAAAGTAATTCTAACGCCTGTGCCCTTCCTTTTCTAAAAGCAATTTATTTTTGTGTTCAAAGTCCTTTTTTATACAGTAAACATCGATCTCCACTTAATAAATACTCGTACTCGTTACTCATCTAGTGTATCGTACTTCTAATCCCATTACTCTTAAATTAACTACTACCATCACCGTCAATAATAATAATAATAATAATAATAATAATAATGTCAGTTGAATCAGTAAACTGAAAGTTACCAGAAAAACAACAAAGATAACGCGGTCATAATATACCTGTAATTAAAATTTTAACTATCGGGGTTAGCACAGGCATTTAAACTTGACAGGAGAAAGTTTAGAAAATAATTGATGCAGAAGAGAGAGAGAGAGTGGGCGGGCGAAGCTCCCTCAGCAGCCGAGTACTACTACTACTACTAGTACTACTACTCTACTCACTAGATTAGACTACAGAGGTGACCATGGGAAATCAGAATTCACGAAGCCAGGGTGAGAGGCGCACACCGGTATAGACTAGTCTCCTCACTGAAATAATCACGAACATTCATATGCATATCGATTTAAACTTACATTTTGCATAAACCGATTCATTGTGATGTTTTTCTGTCAGGAGATTTAACAAAGATTGCGCATTTGAAACAACGGATCTTTTCGGCGCCATTTTTGTTACTTACATTTTTTCAAAAAAAAAAAAAAAAAAAAACAAAACAAACAAAACAAACTAAATGTTGATTCTGCATAAAAATAAAATGCACTTCCAAATACTCACTGGTTTCTGTAATACAAATGATTAAAAAAATGTTAGCAGTAAATTAAAAAAAAAAAACAAAAACAACAAAAAGCGATGATATACTCTCGTTCATCGGAGCCCAGTACACCGACTCGCGCGTTGCGTCGTCGCTCTAGTTCTACCTTTAGAGGGAGTGGGTGGGATGTATGTACTAGGCCTGTTCCGAAAATAGAAAACTTCGCACAATACTTTCCGCACAGAGCAGCAGCGGGTGGGGGTGGGGGGGGACAGTTAGGTATAAAATATTAGAACCCAAGGTTTGCCCATATGTACGCACACCGGCCAAGACTCGGTGACCGATGATGCTCCGCCTGGTAGACAGACACATCACAAAGTAATCTAGCCAGGGTTACCGCGTACAAAACTTCTACCATTTCTTGAACACAAGCGTAGAATTTGCTATTAAAGGTGTTCAACAACAAAAAAAAATTAATGGCAATTTTGTTAGAAAAATACTATTTCGAGTTTTAAAGTGCAAAGGCAGGTGAAAAACAACAGGAAGCTTTTTCTTACGTGTAAATGGAGAGGCCTTTAATGACATTCGCAAAGGAGTAAATGCAAACAAGAAAACCACACACATCATGCCCATCAGAAATAAATGAACCATAAACAAAACAATTACAGAAATAACATTAAAGCTACAGTCTATTTGCTACCCCCCCAAAAAAAGCAACTATCAATTAACTTCGCTTAAAGCATTTTCATGGAAGTCTTCCTCTCTATCCAAATAAGTTTTTTAAAATTTATTTCATTTCTAAATTTTCACTATGCTGGAGAAGGGGAAGAGAAGTAAAGGACTACATAATCTATTGCATACATAAAAGAAGCTATTAGAAGCAACTTCATTGCAGCCATTGAGCAAAACTATTTCACAAGCAAATCACTTCAATATCTTATCTTCAAGTTTTACATAATATCTTTTAAAATCTTAGAAAAAAAACTGAATACAAAGAAAAAGCAAGGAGGGCCAATTAACTTACAATATTTTAACTCTCATTTAAAGATTTTATTTGTATTATGCAACAACAAGAAAATCTCAAGTACTTATAGAAATCTAACTGGATATAAAATTTAAAAAAAACCCCTCCACATTCTAATATTATTGTGTCATGTAAAAATTTACAGAACCATGTTTTCAGTTACTATACTAAGCTCAGATAGTTTCAAGCATACAGATCAAATTTTGCAATTATTTTATTGGATATACACATTTGTACAAGTTCATTAAAGAACAATATGCATGTAAGAATTTGTAGTCTGCTCCATTTTCATAAGTTATTATATTGAATTTTGTTTAACCTTAAAAACGCTGCTACTTGAGCATATAAACATTTTTCATCACGTCAAATGCCAATCCAAAATCTTTTTAAAAATAGCTACAAAAGCATTAATCTACCTACATAAAAAAGATTTAAAATATCAACATTTTATTACTTAAAATAGATTCTTAAAAGGTTATTCAATGTCAACTGCATTCATACTTTTTTGCAGATATTGTTGAATCAGTAATCACAAAAGAAACCAGTTGACTTATTACAGCATAAATATCACATGGTTTGGGATCTAATATCGTGTGTAAACTGCAACAGTAATTTACATCCTTTAAGGAAGTTTCTGGTGTCTGATAGCAACATAGAATTTGGTGATCAAGCTTATCTAAAAAATTAAGGCTTGTGAAACAAAATGGTCAGGATAGTACGCTAATGTTGAGAGTACAGAAAATATCCAGTCATTTTGACAGTGAAGCTGAGTACTAAAGATCCCACTTTGGGCCTGCACGAAGGTGGCAACATGGTGCTCTAGGACAACCTCTGCACCTGGTCAACAACATGTTTCCCAGTACAAGATTCGTGCAGTGATTGTAAGATATTCCTCTACCAAATCAGTCACCTTGATATACATAGGTGAGAGGGTAACAGTATCTTTAAAATGATACACTTTGTCAATCAACAAGCTGGTGTAGGAAAATTATTCTTTAGCAAAACAAGTCATCTCAGGTAAAAACTTTCCCAATGTATTCTCAATATCAGATAACCTTAGAATTTTATCAATGCTGAAAAAAATCAAAGCAGATGCAGCTATGCAGCAGAATACCCAGGATTTTTATATGCCAATCCTAGGATATGCAGATGCAGAAAATGATTTTCACAAGATGTACACTCATCGGGAGAATTATACTACATTACTTGTGTGGCTGGTGACATTAGTAAGGTACAAGAATATTGAAGATATCACTGTTGCAAAACTTTTTTTTTTTTTTGAACAGTATATACACATTTGTAAACTCAATAACAATCATGTTAAAAACTTAAAAAAAAAATTAATGTATGATTAGCCAAACTCACAAAAAGCATCTAGTAACGCAATAAATGACTTTTGAAAATGGCAGAATAATCAATTTGGATACGCACTGTTTATTGGAGAAATCAATTTTACAAATTAACTTTAAAAATGTAATGTTTTTTAAAATATTGTACAGAAAAATTTGTTATTCTCTTTTTTATCTAAACTTCTGTTTGCACTAAATTTTGACATTTTGACTTACCTCTACCTCTAAAAATACCAAAATATGCATTCCTTCTCATCTGGTCAAAACATTCAATAAACATTAACTTAACTGCTTATGATGCATGTTTTTCTACACTTTTTAATGATTACATTAATTGTATAATTTTTGAAAATACCCAGTTGATAGTTTGTTTATTTTTATGTGATTCCTGAAAAGAAAAACAATGCATTAAGTTGAAGCCAAGCTTTCCTGTTGATACCCAGTTGATAGCACAAAAACCCACCTAAGATAACCTGCCTGCTTTCCATTAACTATGAATTACATTCCTTTATCAGGAAAGAAAAAAAAGGAAAAGTTTGCTTGTTTATCAGAGAGTACTACTAAAACTAAAGACCCATCAAAGTCTAGGTAAATTAAAAGTAATGACCATTAGGTAAAAGTTTTAATTCACTAGTCACTTCTAATTCACAAAGCAGCAACCTTATCATGAAATATTTCCTTTTTCAAATAGAATTGGAAAAGATCAACCATACCTACCCAATAGTGAATGTATTACCTGTCTTGTGACTATTCAAATATAAATTTTCGATGCAATTAATTTCAGTTGTGAAATTAAAAAATTTTTTTTTACATAATCTAGTTTAAGGTGAATTGCAGATGTTTCCACTAAACTTATGATGGCCACTAGCAGAAATACTTGGGTGTCCAAACAAGCCATCAGAAATTGATTTCATCATGAAGGATTACATACCAAACTTCTGTTTATTTTTTCTCATTAAACTACCATCATGATTACCATAAGCAAGGTACCATTATCACTAAAAAAGGGTCTAATAGCACCGTTTTCCAGCATAATTACGACAGCAGGAATGGTGAGGAAATGGATCATGTTCCTTATTATCTATCAAGGTTATCTTACTAATCAGAGGTACCTGGTGAGATTGAGAGACTGATAGTCCAGCCTGTTCATTAACTGGCACCAAGATGTGTTCTAGAATGATATTCCTCAGATCATCACTGCAATGGACTAGCCAGCCAAATCATATATACTAACTGCATTCACTCTCAACCCCGACACACTACCATACTAAGCTAATTATTAAGACCCTCCCCAATAGAATGCCCATACAAACTGTGGCAGCATTCTCCTATTATTATGTTATAATGAAACCCACGGAATAATTTGACATGCCAGTGGTGTTACAACATCTCTCTACCCATGCCCGCATCACTTATACACTATGTGAACACACCACAAGTCATGAAAAATGTTTTATTAGGTAAAATGTTTAAGGAATCAATTTAAATTTTGGTCTGTGGAATATTTCAGTCATCATAGTTTTGGTTAAGAAATTTTACTGTATATATAAAACAGTAATAATTTTCCTTAAATACAAAATATTCATATTAAATATTAAATCTTTGGAATCATGATGGGGAAGCTGAGAACATACATCTTTTCAAAACACATGAAATCCACATACAAACAGGAAAAAAGTTTGGAAAAATGATTTTAGTCATATGTCAGAAAATGTATTAAGTTTAATATCTATAACATACCCTTTGCAATCTCTCAAATCAATAAAAATTTCCTTACCTATGGGTCCTTTTGTGCCCAAACCATCCATTTAACTAAACTAGTGTTAAGAAAGAAAAAACAACAATAAAATGGCTTATAAATACTATATATGTATTCTAAGTATAAAATCTTTATTTAGGTTCTTTATTTCTATTTTTTTAGGGTTCCAGTAGTTTTTAAAATTTTTTTTTTTTTACCAGTCCGCATGTCAGTCAATGAATCATAATAAATAATCTGGGTTAATAAAAATAAAAATTTCTATCTGATGTTGTTTGTAAACAGTTTACTGTAAGACTGATATAAATCAATTTTTAAAGTCTTGTATAGACCATTCTCTATAAAGAAAGTGTCAACTTTTTTTTTTCACTAACAGTTGTCAGTTTTTCAGGGTAATCAAGTAACAATGAATTTAACTATTTATAACAACTGCTTAAGTAAAAATAAGAAAAAAATTTACCAAAAAAGAGTTTAATTATTTCAATGTCTGTTAGATGGTAAACCTCAGAACAGCAAACATAACATTTCTTCCTTCCACAGTTGTTTTAAAACTATCTACATTCACTAAAAAAAAATTGAAGTAACCAGTATGAGTAGTAACTAGCAAAGTCCAAGCATTTTTTTTCCATCTTTTCCCCTTCATCTCTAAAATTATAAAGCATTACATCCAACTCAGATACCTACAATTAGTCACTTCCTGGTATAATGTCTTGTTGGCAGATGAAATTTTTTATTGCACCTCTCTAACTTTGAGTTTGCAGAACATTCATTTCTCTATTCTGTCTGGAATTAACTTGTTCCAATAAATAGGGATGAGTGACAAAATTCCTTGAGTAATGCATAAAAGTTTAATGAAAGTTAATATTTTCTTAGCTAAAATTTTAAGCAAAAAAAATTGTTTAATTATTAAATAATTGAATTATTTCATCCTCACTAGTTATTTTATGCAGACTAAAACTAATTTTTATTCATTTACTTTTATAAGTGTGGGGAAACATCATTAGATTTATAAGCAAAAAAAAAACAACTCATTAATACATTAAAAACTAAGTAATCTATTATTTTAGCCTTATAAGTTATTTTTCATACAATCTTAAAAAATCCTTTTTTGTTCAATGGATTTGTTGCCATTCCTCAGCCATAGTGTTTGGGTATCTAAGTCAAACAATTTAGAGTAATATTATATAATTTATTGTATTGTTCCTATTTAAAAAAAATAATTTTTTAATAGATGCAAATGCTTTATTACCTGAGTTATTTCAAAGTAAGGACTTTTGACAAGTTTGTCAATGAAGTGTCAAAATCTCTTTGTAAAGCACTCTATTGTATCATCAATGATTATATGACATACAAATTGTACCCTTTAGCTTAATGTGGCAGTCAATTACATACTTCCAATTTTGAAAGGAGGAAAGGTTAGAGAAATGGATCTCAAGAGCAGGTATCTCTACAATTTTACTATTGCATAACTAAATCAAAGTATATATATATATATATTTTTATATACAAACGCATTCATTAAAATAAAAATGTACAATTTTAAAAATTGAGACAGTTAATTTCCTTGATTACTGACTAAAAATGAAAACAAATGTTTTATGCAGATAATATCCTAACAGATATTAGATTTTAAAAAATAAAAATTATCCTATATAAGTAAAAAAAAAAAAAAAAGTTTCCAGAAAATACTTTTTATCTAATTCACAAAATAGAAAATCAAATGAATAACTGCACTTTGTAGATTAACTAAAATATGACAGTTATTGCTCAAAGTAAATATCCTAAAAGTTGTTTTACTTTACCTCAAAAACTTGGGGAAAATAGTACTTGCCTTTATTTCTTATGGTAGCTGCTTCTAGTTAGATGTGATTTAAAAAAAAAGATAACTGACAGCAAAGCCAATGCAGAACACATTAAATAATCTCTCTCTCTCTCTCATTTTTTTTTAAAGTTTTCAAATAAAAACAACCAAAAAAAGTGCATAGTAGATCCAGATTTTATAATTGTACTCAATAAGCAAATCCTCTTTGAAGCATTAAAAAGTTTTACTTTCACTTCACCCATCAGGTGCACATTTCTTTCACAATTTAAAAATATAACCATGTTACATTCTGATATATTAAAATTTTGTGTATACAGTTTTATAAAAAAACATCTAAAATGTTATTTCTAAATATCATTTTATTTACAATTATCTAATCTCTCTACATGTTAAATATGAAAATGTAATCTAGATATTGCCCTGCTTGAACATGGCATTAAAAGATAGTGAGTGACATGCTCTTTAGATGCAATTAAATTAATTTTATTAACCAACAAAGGCTTAATTTTTACTTCTTGAATAAAGATTATACCTGATTTTGTAAGCAACTTCACATTTGGTTTCTGTATTCTTCTTTCTTGTAAAGATTCCCTTGAATCTGCAGAGCCTATAATAAAGGAGTAGCAAATTAATCATATTTTCTCTCTGTCTCTCACAAAATTAGGCTTGGGGGCATTAAGCTTTGTTGAGAGAGACTAAAATCACTTCACCATTTCAGTTACATTCTAAATATTGTATTTGACCCCAATAACAATTAAAAATTCTATATTTTTCCATTAAAACTCTTTGGCAAGATGACAGATACCAACTTCAATAAATCATATTTTAAGCAATTCAACTACTCTCTTTATACATTATTAAATATCACCCTAACCAACCCCATCCACACACAATCAATACAATTTGTGGCTTGGATATCCATGTGCACACTTTTATCTGGCACTAAAATTGCTGCTTAAAGTTCATTTGTAATATTCAAAATAGTGAAAATTTAGTTTCATTATATTATACTCGTAAATCAACAAATAATATAGAATCCTAACCCACGAATTCTGGTAAATCAGCTGTAAAAATCATGATGAAATTTTATAAAATTAAGCATTAAATAAGCAACACTTAACTTGTTTACTGCATATTGTTAAATACATGTTTGGAGAAATATTTTTGATATATTTACTTTAAAGAAATATCTTTTGTGATTTTAGGAAATGTAAGCAAAATATCACTTTCAGAAACATTGGCAGCTTTTACATTTTACCTATGCTGTTAAGATTTAAATTTTGCTCCAATTTTTATTTAAAACTAATTTAAGAGATTTATTTGCATATATTAGTAAACTATAAATAAAAGTCTCTATAAAAGTGAAAAATAATTCTTTAAAAAAGATAGACTAACATGTTAAATAATACTGGTTCTAAACTTAATAAGAGTAAACATATTTTAAAGCACTTTTGCTCTTCATGCTTATAAATAGTGACAAAGTGCTTTCAGATATTTTTACTTTGGAAAATATAGGTTCTTCAAATCACCACAACCCCCTCCATAATTTCTAAAATTCTGAAGGAAAATGACTTCTACTCACACATGTTTGGTTTACAATTGACTCCTGATGGATCTGTGCTTGGTGGTGAGCTGATTCGCTGTGTTGGACTAGAAGCTCTGCCTGGAAATCTCCGCCTAAGGGGAACAAATATTTGACTGCAACCGCTCAATAACATATAAGTAAAAAATGTACAAGTAATTGGTTCATAGAGAAAGAGAATATTTTGAAATGCAGGTTATCAAGGCTAGTAATTACAAAATAATACAACAATCTCTTTCCCATATGAAAGAGACTTGTACAGTGCTCAACACACTAAAAAAAAAAAAGAATTCACAAAAGATTAAAAATAAAATAGAAGCTAAAGCAATACTCAATCCCATTAGTGAATTTAAAACAACTTTTGTAATGTAATATATTTGTTTTCTGGTCCAAAAGTTGTTGAAGATACTGTTATTAATTTATACAATTTTATAATTTTAGTAAGCTGCCAAATTTCATTCATCATAACAAGTATTAAAATGGATTTTTAATAAAAAGAAAAAGAAAAGGGCAAGCAGAGATAGCATGCTAAATTTGATTTTGATTTTAAAAATTCCATAAGATATTAAAATTGTTACTGGAAAAAAATCAAACAAAATCTTTAAAATCATATTTAGAAAATACCTTTTTCAAAAGAAATTTTAAGTTGTAAATCACAAAATCATCTGTTATTTATTTCACTTTCATGTTTGCTTTGTTCCAGGTTTAAATCTATGCACAGAAAGTCAATAAGTAAATTAATGTAACACCAACCTGTAGAGTTCTCTTATTTTAATCTGAACAGGTACTGAACAACCTCTTTGTACCAAACACAGAGCTCTTTGTAGCAGTTCTTGTTTACGACCACTTTTACTTCGTCCAGCAAATCCCAACAGTACTTGGAGTTCCGAAACTCGAAAACTCATAATCATATGCTGTTAATAAATAAAATAAATAATTAAAATAAAAAAAACTCAAACAAAATTAATAATTTCTCTTTAAGTTAATTGCAATTAAACTGCTGAAATATTGAAATAACTATTTCTTTACATTTTTTAAAAAGAAATAATAATATAGACAAAACTTCAGAAGGCTTAATAAACTAGAACAGCTAGAAAAAATGACAAAAAGAATTTAAGGAAAAATCCATGAGTAAAAGTTTTTAAATAATTGAAATAAAGATGTGACAGCTAGGAATATAAAGAAAATGACAATGAAAGAAAAATATGAGAAAACTAAGTACAATTATAGACAGATAAAAAATGCATTTTATAGTGAGAATTAGAATTTATTTTTAGTGCACATCTTCAGAGTAAAGAAAACATTTTTCTTTAAACTTTCCTCTGCCAGATTACAATAAACCCTTTTACAAGATGTTGCCGTTTTCCTTTCTGACATGTTTGTTGGTATGTATCGGTGTCAATTTAAAATATCTTCTTAGCATACCATGTCCTGACTTTCGAGCTCTAAGACATCTCACAGCAATGAGCTAGTAGGTGAAAATGTTAGCCTTGGTAACAATACAATTACTTAGGTATGACGGAAGACTCTTGAGTGGTAGTTAAAGTGCAAGCCAATCAAGTTATCAGCTGAAACCTATCACATGTACCAGAAAACCATACTAAAACTCTTCATTTTTAGATGAGGGTGCGCAAACCCATGAGGCTAGCTGATGCATAAAACATGCCAATCACAACCAGGATTCAAACTCAGACCATCAGCCATGGCAGCCCAGTAGCCTACCATTGGAACATTGGTCACCCATATTAAAAAATCTAAGAAAAAGAAAATAAACAACAAATTTGTATTTTTTTTAAAATATTTTTGAAGTATCAACTATCAGCAGATAAACATCATATTTAAAATTCTGCACACCAGATCAGTTTAAAATATTTTTTCTCAATACATAAAATATAGAAAATATTTTGAATGTAATTTCCTGAAAAGAGTGGTTAGTTCCATTTTTATATATATAAAAAAACACATTAGTTGATTAACTTTAAAAAATAGTAAGATTTTAAATCCCATTGTTTTCATTTTACTAGACTAAAAACCTTTACAAGCAACTTTTTATCCTAAAATTATAGTTATTTTATCTATGAAGTATATGAGTTCAGCAAATTTTAAAAAAATTTGAATTAAAAAACCAGTTTGTTGGTTGTTCTGCTGAATTATGTACTTTGGGTAAATGCAAAAGCTTTGTTCAGATGCATATAACTTATCAGAATAGCTAGCTAGTTACCCATCCCTCTGGCCAGTCAACTTTGAAACAGTACCTAATAGTTTTTTGGTTTTTTTAAAAAAGAAAATGTGGCTTCAATAATTTAAAATAAAAAGTATTCTTGTAATTCCAGATATTCAAAATATAAAATTTTCCATGCGCATGATAATTTAGTAAGGCAAGGTGTATTTTCTTTAAGAACTTTTCTCTTTGCTTGTTTCTACATGTGTACGTGTCGGTTTTAGCTATCGTTTGATTACCTTAGTTGTTCTAATTTCCTCTCCATTAAAATAAAAACAGGAAATTTTTGTTTGTTCTTTTTGGTTTTGGAGAACTAGAATTATCTTAGAATTGTATTATAACACAAATTTATTGAAACATCCGTGATATATGAGACAAAATAGATAGTAAGTAGCATGTCCAACAGTACCATCATCAATACTTTGCATTATAAAAACCTGATTATGACCATGTCATCGAGCAATTAGATTATCATAAAGTGAGTTAACCTCAAGATTAAACACAATCAATTATTATTAATGCATATTAATTTTACATATACTATAAAATTATTTCCTTGACACTTTTTTTTGTTGTTAAATTCATTTAGGTATCTTAACAACTTTGATAATTATTTTGAGCAAGGTACATCTGGAATAAGATACTAATGTAAAAATATTAGAAGACCAAGAAACTTTTTATTTTATAGTTTGAAAGGATAATATAAATTGTAATTTCAAGTGATGATAAATATAAGATGAATACTGCAACAAATAAGATACAAAAATTTTCAATATTATTACAATAGGAAGAAACCACATTTTTTCTAAAAAAGGATAACCAAATCTATTTTTGTTTCCTAAATGTAGTAGTAGTAGTAGTAATAATAATAATAATACTGTAAATCTCAAACTGAGAGGAAAAATGGCAATATAAAAGTAAAGAAATATTTAGGTAGCTGTTTTTTTTTTTAAGGATTTATTTTATTTCCATTGATAGTAGTAGATATTCCATCATACAGACAGATCATAACAATAAATTTGAAAAGAATCTCTACTGGGCTCCAGCTGTATGTTTATCATAATATAGAGACTCTGAGCATAACAATAAATGTCAGTTGACCTACTTATTAATTGGCATGGCAGTGTTTACTGGTTGATCAGCAAGATGGCTGGATTTACTTACTATCGCATCAATAGAAATTTGCAAAGTAATTTTTTTTTTTTTTTTTTTAAATTTTTAGAATGACAGGTTAGTAGGAAACTTTTATGTCTAAAGATTTAATTAACTTTTCATCTTATAGCTACTGTGTGTCTGCTTTTTTTTTCACATTACTCAATGACCCTGTTATCTTAGGTCCTATCATCAGTATATTTTGTACTCAAAATTTTGACATATTCACTCAAGAATAGTATCCCAAAATGTATGCAAGCAAAATTAGTCATTTAAATGTAACAAAATGAAAGAGATTTCAAAATGACGACTGTTTACATGTACAGATATTTGCTTGATTTTGTGTATAATGAATGTCATTACTTTTAAAAACTTCACCCTTTCCCCAAAGCAAAATTTTAATTATTCAACAAGGATTAGGTAATACCTTGTGCAACAGCTTAAATGATTATATATAAACTCTTAATCATTGTAAATTTAATGACATGTGTATGTAATAAATCACTGTATTTAAGCTTATAATTTATATTATTATTACTGTATATACTTTTAAATTAATATTTAATTATTAGAAAATACAGTTAAGACTTGCAAATGATGTAGCATCATTAAACTTGCACATAGTCAGGTAAAACCTGCAACATAAACAAAGGAATGTTTGAAGCATATAGTACAGTGAAATGAACAATGCTGGCGTTAAGATTCAGTACTACTATACCATATATCCATTTTGGTTTTACAAAGCATCTGCTGAAACTCATCTTTAATCTTGCCTTTGAGGACATAAAATCCAACAAGTCGAATTTAATGAGAAATGTTCTAATTAATTTGGAATTTAAAAACTTATGTACAGAAACTGCTCCACAGACTACAAACATATTTTCTCATCAAACGTTATAATTGGACTAGATTCATTTTCCTGTAATTCCAGGGCAATGCTTCCTGTTAATCGCAAAACCCGGCGATGTTCGTTCATTACACCGCCTTCTTTATTGTCGTGATTTGTGTAATACTAATTCGCATGTGGTAGAACGACGAGAATAAAATCTAACGGATTAATAATAATAATAATAATAATAATCCAGAATGAACGAGGAGGTTTACAAGCTCGCAGCTTAACACCAGGCTCTGCTGAAAACAAAAGAACTATTATCGACAGACAAGCCTTAAACTGCAGTGCACTTCTATATATAGTTATTGCACGCACAAAGATCTTATAATAATAAAAATATCAGAATTACTCCCATAAATGATGATAAACAGATGGAAATACACACATTTAATTTTTAAAATCGTTTCGCGGTTCCCCTCCCCTCCCCTCCCACCCCGGTCTCCAGACCTTTATAAGTATAGAGGCCAGTAGCGGGTTGCCAGCCAGCCTCACGAATGTCCTCCCCCCCCCCCCGGTCCGGGCCGGTCTGCTTCGGTCTGAACCACGACCGGGCAGAAGGAAGAGGAGGCCAAACTCAACTCGAGCCAATGGAGGAGAACGAAAACATTCGGGAACGCAGCTACAGGCGGAAAACAATAAATAAATCCGAAGATACCCCGAGTACCGGCAACAGTTTCAAGAACAAACGACATGCAAACAGCAACAACGACAATGAAGCCCGTATCGACATTAGTCCTCGTCGATTCTTAAAAGGGATTCGTGTTAAAAAAATCGCCACCGCCGCCACCACCTCCTCCTCCCCGGCCGCTCTCAGCTATTTACGTTCTGGCGGTTCTTTAGGATGGTGTAACACCGCGCAGAAAAATTTCCTAAACATCTCTGTTTCAGCGCCCGGAATCGGAGGCAAATCTAGCGACGCCGGTCTGGGTGGCGTTCCGAAGAGGTGGGCACTTCGAACGCGGTCCTTTATAACCGCCGCGGCAGCTGGTAACGAATAAATGCGAAATCGCTCAAACCTTCAAATCCGTAGACTCCGCCATGTTGAAGCACTCATCGTAGCCTCGTTTTGGTGGGAGAAAAGGAACATGGCTTCGTCTAGAGGTGAGAGCTTTCTTCCGAGGGCGGATTATGTTCTCGTGATGTTCCTGATATCTGTGTTGTTTTTTTTCCGAATTATCCGCGCGGGATGGCTTCGTGGCGATATATATATATATATATATATATATGTATTTTTTTTTTTTTTGAGACGTATGTTAATCAGTGAAGTGGTGATGGTGGGGGGAGAGAGAGAGAGAGAGAGGGGGGTGGAGGAGAGAGAAAGTTATGTATGCGTTACGATCGGTATTTAGTTTTCGACTTGATCACGTCAGCTTATCTCTCTCTCAGAGTAAAGGTGGGTGGATGGATGGCTTGTTGCTTAATCCCCGACTGCTTGCCTTTACCACTTAAGTGAAGGAGTTAATGCCGTGTTTTCTCTTCCCGAGCAGTTAAAGTCGGGAAGCGTTTAGCAAGCTTCCCTCAGAGCAACAAAAGACAGTTTTGTTGCTTGTCTGGCTGCGCTAAAATTCCCAAGTCCTTACCTTTCTACTAGAAATAAAGCGTATTATTATTATTAATAATGGGAATCAACTTTAAAAAAAAAAAAAAGTACCCACTTTGTAAACATTTTTTATGTCCATATGCAGACTAAGGCGAATGGCGTAGATACTTTTCTCCTACAGTGTGAATTAGCTCCATTTTCGAGGTACGTTGTTGTTAAGAAGAAATGACTAAAACAAACGAGAGAGGCAGTAACAAGAAAAAATACCTTAAGGGCAGCTTGAGTTTTTTGGGTGTAACTGCAAACTGTCAGCAGGAAAACTTGCTGATGGGGGTTATACAATATTATAAGGGTACGAATGTTAAACATGCAAATCGATGACAGTCGTAACTGAAGTGGGAGAGGAAACTATTTGATAAGCATAGGAACAGAAGAAAACTGGTTGGTCATTCTTAGGCCAAACTTTGAATCAGTACAGAACACGGCATCATTTAGTTTATGGTTAAGTAAGGCAGTGCCACACAAATGAGGAGTGAACTTAATGATGTCTTTGGAGCTTAGTCCAAACATTTAATGTAATAAGCTACACGAGACTTGTTTGGTGTGGATTCTGACTTTAACTGGGAAATAATGTTCTAATTTAATATTTTAGTTAAAGGAAACCATTACTGATATTTGATGGAATAACTCTGTGTTAATTTGACTTATTGTTTCTGTAATCAAACACTTTGAATACCTAAAAAATAAGTAGCTCAAGAAACTATGCCTAACTGACTGAATGTAATAAATTTTGTCAAAGCAGTAGATATGTTTTTCAATGAATTTTAAAAACCATTTTATTGTGAAAATTAAGATAACCATAAACACAATGTACAAGGATAGAAATAAAGTTCTTAAAATAAAAAGGAAAAGAAGATTATTTGGTAAATAACGTAAATGTAACTTTATGGTAAACTATAACATTTGTGACCACTGTTCTGTACAAGGTATCTGAAGAAGCTTCTGCAAAAGGAGTTAAAATACATTGTTCACAATAGATGTAAATTTAAAATTAGTCACTATTGTAAGATGAGAATCTGTCTTTGTAAGGAGACAACGAGAGATCCCGTTGTGATACTGTGTTTTTGTACATACAACTTATTTTAGAATGTGAAACACGAATATTATGTATGCTACTACTGATAACTGCTTTAGCACTTTAGGTAAAGCAAGAGGGTTACAATAAAATTTTTTTTCTTTAAATATGTTATTAATTTAAATACTTGGCCATTTGTATGCTACATGTTGTGTACCCTGTCAACCTGATTTCATATTTTCTAATTTTTTAGCTTTGTTTTTCTGTTATCAGTGGATGAAATTACACCAAAAAATTCCAGTATCTAAGATGCTTTCCTTGCTTTTTTATTTCTATTTAATTTTATTTTCATCCTAAATATTTCATATGTTGTTGTTGTTGTTATTATTATTAATGTGATGATAAATGTTTCAATGCTTTTCTGCCAGTGTTGAGTTTGTATGCAATGATAAAATAATACTACCAAGCTATTGGTGAAAGAATCCGTTGCATAATGCTATTATAATCTTTAATGATTATATAATTATGTTGTTAATGTTGCCCTTGAGTTTACAGATGTCATCATATGAAGAATGCTGCTTTTGAATAAAAAGTTTCCAGATTTTACCTTGGGCTACTTGAAGATTGCATTTTTTTAAAAAAATTTTACAATTTACAAATTTTGGAATATCCAGGTCAAGTAGCATTTAAATGAAGAGTTAATTTGCCCTTAGAGTTTTGGAGATATTACCTCTCCAACAATCAAAAAGTGAACTTTGCACAAATGCATTAACACGTAATTTGGAACTTGATATCTTAGGATTGAGATGAACAAAATAATTTTTACTGATTTCATAGCTTAGAAGTAACTTTGTGTCAAAATGATCTAAAATAGGTGTAGTTTCTTGGCAGGTGAGACCATCTACTGCAGTGGTTCTCAACGTGGGCAATTTGATTTTCAAGGGGGGCAATTGAGTATGAATGAAGAGGTCTGGGTCCAAATTTTCGATTTTTATTTTTTGGATTTTCCATTGGGTAAAGTTTGTTTCAGATGCTATTTTGAATAAATTTTTTTTTTTTAGTGAAAAAGGTCTTTATTGTATAGTTATTACATAATCACTGTGCCATCGCTCTTCATGCACGTCACACAAAGTGCACGAGGTCATGGAAGAACCTTATTTATTGAATTTGATTTAGAAATGCGATTCAAAGGGCTTTTGCTAAGTTACCATTATAATAACTGTTTCCTCCGTTTTCTCTCAAAGGAGAGCATTTCCATTTTCTGAAAATTCAGAGCTCGTAAACAAAGAAGTTGTTTTGGTGTTTTCACACAAGGTAATTGATACATATTTCTTTGGTTGCTCGTGAATATATTTGATTGTTTAGTATTATGATGATACGAGAAGATACAAAAAGTGTCAGAGATGAAAACTTAATAGTCCAAATGCTAATATAATACAACAGTCTTGCCAAATTCATTGTCTATGTGTGTGTTATCATCAATACATTCGTGTGTGATACAAATTTCTCACACATTCGTAAAAATCTGGTGTACCGCACTCTGTCTGTCCTTATATACTGTATAAAATGAATCGGCATTGTTTTATTAATTATGTGTTAACTTCATTTCATTTTTGTGTTAACTTAAACGTCTTAAATTCTGAAAGTGCATTTCACTTCTTAAGATTACTCATTTATTTCAGTCACAGCCCCTATGCATAAAATGAGTAGTGCAAGCAAAAAGAAAGTTTGTCAGTATTCAGAGGAATTTTTGAAATTTGGTTTCATACCCGCTGCTCATGATGAAAGGTCACCTTTCTGTCTCTTATGCCAACAATGCTTGACCAACAAATCAATGAAACGAGGTCGTCTTGAGGCGCATTTGAAGGCGAAACATAGTGCGTATGTAAATTCAGATTTGAATTACTTCAAATCTTTAAAGAATAAGTTTGAAAAAAGATCAACAATAAAGTCTCTGTTCACTGCATAAACTGTTACTATCAGTCGTACTCTTGAGGCAAGTTATAAAATTTCTTTACTCATTGCTAAATCTGGAAAAAAATCATACTATAGGGGAGGATTTAATTAAACCATCAATATCTGCATTTCTTAAAACAGTTCTGGAAAAAGATGACAAAGATGTTAAAGCCATGCCACTCAGTAACGACACTGTTAGGAGAAGAATAGATGAAATGAGTGAAGATATTGAAACACAACTTGTTGAAAAGCTGAAATCAAGAAAATTCTCAGTACAAATGGATGAATCAACTGTGAGAGGCAGTGAGGCCTTATTGCTAACTCATGTAAGATATATTGATAAAGGTGAATTTGTTGAAGAAATGTTATTCTGCAAATCTTTAGATACCACCACTACCGCCGCTGATATATATAATAAACTAAAATGCTACTTAGATATCAATAATATACCAATGGAAAACATAACATCTTGTGCAGCTGATGGTGCTCCTGTTATGCTGGGCAAGAAAAATGGCTGCTTAAAATTGATGAAAGATGAGAATCCGGAGATGCTTCTTGTGCACTGTGTTATTCATAAAGAGAACTTAGTGTCGAAAAATATTTCTCCTGTACTTAATGAGGTACTGAAATCAGTTATAAAATCTATCAATGCTATCAAAACTAATGCCAAATGTGAGCGTCTTTTTGAGAAATTTTGTGAAGATAACATTTCAGACTATGTGAGACTTTTACTTCACACTGAGGTACGGTGTCTTTCGAAAGGGAATTGTTTGAAAAGATTCATGGAACTGTTTGATGAACTTAGTGGCTTTCTAAGTGACAAGCCTGAAATGAAGCACCTGCTAACCGTTGATGGAAAAGCGTTTTTGAGTTATTTAGCAGATGTTTTCGAAAAACTGAATGTGTTGAATAAACAACTTCAAGGAACAAATAAAACACTTGTTGATGCAAAGGCGAAGATATTTGGCTTTATTTCATTTATCGAGTTATGCCAAAAAAATATTTCTGACAAAAATTTTGACCAATTTCATTGGCTAAAAAAATGTGAGCAGACTGAGGCTGCTGTGCTTGTCATTGTGGATCATCTGAAAATATTGGCCTCTGATTTTAAAGAAAGATTTTCTGATTTAAAACAGATTAATTTTCCATCGTGGGTGATGCAGCCAGTGCTTGTGGATTTATCTGATGTTTCAGTGCAGTACCAAGAAGAACTCTCGGAAATAAAAAATGATGAGTCAGTTAAAACTTTATTCAACATAAAAGGAGCGATGGCATGGCTTTGTGATGAGACAGAAACTAAATACCCAAATTCAACTAGCTTTGCAAGGAAACTGTTGTTACCGTTTCCATCTTCATATTTAGCTGAATGTGGCTTTAGCGTTGTAAATGATTTGCTACTAAAGAAGAAAAATTCACTGGATATCAGTAAATGAGGAGATTTGAGACTAAAGCTGACTAAATTAGTGCCTAATATAAAATCTCTTTGCAGCAGGCATGAAGCACAAGGGTCTCACTAACTTTATTCCGCTTTTCTTGAGGTGTGCTCAAATGGCATTTTGCATTTGATAGGAAGCTATACTTTATTGTACAATAATTAAAATGATCAAATAAGCTTCCATTCAAATTAGTTTGTGTTCATAGTACATTTCAGTTTTCTATTACATGTTTTGAATTTTTATTTGCTGTTTTTGTATGAGACAATCCACAAATATTTTCATAAATATAGAAATTTTCTCTCTTTATTACCTGTGAATTCTCTCTTATTATCATATGTATCATTATTAAAATCTAATACCACTTAATATTTTTTCTTACAATTTTTTCAGTAATTTCTTGCTCAAAACTTTAACTGTCTTTTGTTTATTTCATTTTTCATGGATGCCATGTTCTTTTGAAGCTTGTTTAAACCAAGGTATTGGCGTTTTAAGCTTCTTCAGCTGAAACGGAGTTAACTTTTTAAATGATAAGAATTATATATCACCACATGGGGGCATCAGGATTTTAGAAGTGATTAGGTGGGGCATGGCCCAAAAAAGGTTGAGAACCACTGATCTACTGTTAAGTTACCCCACTAAAGCTTGATGGAACGTCAAATGAAACTCTTAAAAAAAGGATAAATAACACTTTTTTTCCTAGAATGTTACTGTTTTATTAATTGCTGTGAAACATGTCAGAAATCAAGGATATTAATTAAAATATTGTAGAATTACAGTAGATTTAATTATTTTCTATTTTTTAACATACCAGGAATTTACTAAAAATTGATAATCACTTAAATTCATAATTGAGGTACCTGGTATAGTGGGTCTAAAAAAGCATTGCATGCAATATGACTTTACAAGTTGTGGCTGGCAGTGCTGATAGACTGAATCTAATGTTAAATCACATCTTAGTTACAGAAGGCTTGGAAGTCTTTTGAAAGTTCACATCTGCTCAAAGCTCCTATCTTCAAGGGATTTGTATTAAATGCATTGAGTGTATCAGACTCAGTAACTTTGTCAAGCAAAATAAAAAGATTTTCAACTTGCTCTGCTGGTGGAAATATTTTAAAACTGCTCTCTTTTGAGAAAATAAAACTAAAATATCATATTGCTTATTCATGATATTTTCAGACTTGTTAAATAACTGTTTCCGAACATTAATAGTCTAGAAAGTTTTTCATTTGTTTTTGATAATAAATCTGTATTTATTTAAATATTTTTTATTTTAGAAAGTTCACTTGAGTCATCTTTTTCTGTTTGTCTAGTGCTCTGTCGTGGACAAAAATTTCAGCCATTTATTGGTTGCTTAACACACAAGCAGATACCAGCACTGACTCAGTGCAGACTGTTGTTAACTCATAAGAAAACTGGGGAGAAATCAGAAAAGACAACAAGGTACTTTATAGTAATGCATAAGCTATGAGAAAGAGAGAGATGTTTTTCCACCAGTCTGTTAGAATGATTTCTTATACTATGATAAACTGAAAGCAAACTTTGGAATTAATTTGGTATGCTACAATGTGTGTGCGTGGAGACGGATGAGTATTAAACTGGGAAAATATTAACTTTGAAAAAAGTAATAGTAATAATTTTTGCATGTGAGTGTATACACACAGTAAATGAGACTAAGGTAAAACTACTCAAGTTTGAAGCTTTTCTTCAGATGGATGGAATAAATCAGAGTAACAGTATAAAAAGTCCCAGAACTGTAAATTGGTATCTTTTCTAGGCCATCACAAAACAAAATGTCAGCTAATTCAGATTCCATTTGGTTTTATGTGATTTTGCAGTATTTTGAAAACAATTATCATCATTTTAATTGGCTCTAACAATTTCATAAATGAAGGATAATGAGTAAGCTTTGGTTCATATTTGAGATCTTAAAGTTCTCATGTTACAATATTAAAAAAATTATTGAGATTTAACCATTCAAGTACCTGCTTTTTGTGCATTATATCAAAAACTTGAATTATATGTTGGAATTAAGCATTGTTTATAGACACTTTTTTTCTAGAAAACTAGTACATTCAATTTTGAAACTTTCATTTTTTATGAGATTACTTTTATATGATAGCAAATAATATCAAAAGAAAAAATGCTTGTAGCTTCTCTGATAAAATTAATCGTCTGCATGCATTGGTTATATGCCACAAAAATTCATAATAGCTTAAATAAATTTGTAACACCTTCATCTGATATGCACATTACAGCATTTCTAAACAAATTATTATAACTGTATTTGTATAGACATAATTTATTTGGAAACAGGACAGGTGTCCATATCAGACTCTTATGCACCAGTCTATCTAATATACACCCAAATTAAATTATTTATTCATGAAAAAACCTTAAATGGTAAATTATGATCCCAAGGGTAATGTATTTATTTGGGGGTAGATAGAAATGATTTTATAGAATTTTTGTACTTATTTCATTTAGTCTGGTCCCACAGAGAGAACAGAGCTCAGCTAAGGATGTTGTAAAACGTCAGCCATACTCTCCTTTCCAAAACACAAATAATGCTGCAGAATATGCTTTAGCACGAATGGATGATCTGCTAAACTGGTGCAGGAAGGTAATTAGAATGTTTTTGAATTAAAGTTGTTCATAGGTATTTATAATGTTGCTTTAAAACTCGTCTTTTAGAAATGCATCTGTAAATCAGTTGCATAAAGCCTCTTCTAATCTTAGACTGGTCATAGGACTTGAAACTAAATTACCTGCAGATACATTGAATATATTTCCCTAATGTACAACTACAGTTCTGCATTTTATTTATGTGCTTTGTCAGAGGTGAAAGTTTGATCCATAAAAGGAAATAAAAAAAATTTGGTGTAATACCAGTACATAAGATCTGTGAAAGTAATTTGCACATTTTTTCAATTAATTTGTAATTTTTAGGCTTTGTATGCCAAAAAAGATATGGAGATGTGTATATTTTTCTTAGCATTTGTGAAACTACAGCTACACAAATAGGATAATCTGAAGAGTGTGTTCTTACACATTGATCAGAACTATCATTTTTATTGTTTTGTTTTAGTTGCTGGTGAATAAATAGTTTTTAAGGTTTTGCTTAATTCTTTTTAATTATGGTTTTAGATCTGTGTGTTTAAAATTTATAAAATTGATTAGTTATTGCAAGTTGTAGCTTGGCATTTCTTTTCAAAATTGCAGAGTTCATTATGGCCTTTGACCTTTGGATTAGCTTGTTGTGCTGTAGAGATGATGCATATGGCTGCACCGAGATATGACATGGATCGATTTGGTGTAGTTTTTCGTGCCAGCCCTCGCCAGGCTGATGTTATCATTGTGGCAGGAACATTAACCAATAAGATGGCCCCTGCACTGAGAAAGGTAGACAAGTTATTAGAGTTATTTAAAATGGCTGTCAATCATGGTGGTCAGTCTTTTCTCCTTTATTTAATATTCTTTATATTTAGAACTTAAGTTCATTTTTCATTAGACTTTTTTCTAATGTATATTATGTTAAATTTTTTCAACAGGCTCTTCAATTTCCCACAAGTCTTACAGACTTTGTTTCCATTCAGTTAAAAGTCTATCAACTGCTAAGAATAGACACTTCTGTTTGCATTTTTTAAAAAATTTTAATAAACAGATTTATTGTCATTTATGTATTTTCATTTTTTAAAAGCAAAGAATGTTTTTTTTGTTTTTGTTTACATTTTCATTGCACTTTTTATAGATATCTTCCTTTTTCAAAATATTAGATAATTATCTTAGCACATCTATTCATTTGTAATTTAAATCACTTATGCGGCGATCAAAAATCTGAGTTTTGGACAAATGTAAAAAAAACAAACAAACGATTTGTTGTTTTATCTCTGTTGTTGGATTGACAGGATATTTTTTGTCTTAATTTCTGTAGCTGTAAATTAAGTTAAAAACTGTCCATAATGGAACAAACAACACTTCCTTCCTGTTTTCAACCATCAACAGCAATAATACATCACAAAAAATACTACAAGGGTTAAATGCATTAATAAGTCATAAAAAGGTTGATTTGTTAAAAAATTAAATGAATTAGCAAAACTGTATCAGCTACATGAAAAAAAAAAAAAAGCAACTAATTCATTTAGTGTAAGTGGTATCTAATTTTAGATTTCTTTGTCCTTTGTTTTAGTTCTTCACTGTCTGAAGCTTCCTGTTCAGTCACAAATCCAGTCTTTTTTAAAGTTTTAGTTTCTACTATGCTGGAATTTCCCAGAAGAAAGGGCTAAGGGAAAAAAGTCTTTGAAATTCTTACATTGGAGCTACTCTTTGCTACAGTTTATTATTAATTGGGGTGTTTGAGTGAAACCCAGCTAAAATAGCATCACCATAATTGTATCCAGCTGGGTTTCATTTGAACGTCCTTAGTGCAAGTGTTACAGTGGCATAGTTCTGTCAGCCTAACTTAGAAAAATCTGTTTCTTTAACATCTCACCTTAATTCTGGTTAATGCTTTTCAAAATAAAATTGAATAGAATATTAGTATTTAATTTTTTTTCTTTAAAACAGGATAATAGGTAAATTGTCTAAAACATTTGCTGGTTGTTTTTTATTTGCTATTTGTAGAATGAAATGAATTGTAAAATATTTCTCTTTGTAATTACTTTGGGAACTTAACTGGTTTTTCCCTCCCTTATTCTAAACAAATCCAGGAACATTTTCAGAGATTGCAGTATGGTTGTCATTTTTAAAATTCTTAATTACCAGATTTATGATCAGATGCCTGAACCTCGGTGGGTGATTTCCATGGGAAGCTGTGCCAATGGAGGTGGCTATTACCATTACTCATATTCTGTGGTCAGAGGGTGTGATCGAATTATACCAGTTGACATATATGTACCAGGTGTGTATGCTTTAGAATTTTCTACTGGTTACATCACTGTAAACACAACATAGAGAAAATCATTATCTATTGTCTGTCTAGGGATACAAGATATTAGGTGAATTTGCTAAGTGATTTCTAATCTTTAAATTATAGTTGCCAGTTAAAAAAAAAAAAACAATTTTATGCACTTTTAATCTTACAGTAAATAAACGTTTTTAACTTTCAGGATGAATATATTGCATACATATTTCTTCCCCCTCTCAATTTCATTTTAGCTAACAATAAGTCACTTCATGAATAGCTTTCTTTCAATGACTGTTGTACTAATTTGAAGATGAGTTTTAATTAATGCATTAAAAAATTTCTTTTGGTTACTTCCATTAACCTGTCTTTTCTAGGATGCCCACCAACAGCTGAAGCGCTGCTGTATGGTGTTTTGCAGTTGCAAAAAAAGGTGAAAAACATGCAAACACTACAGATGTGGTACAGGAAATAAGTATTGTAAAAACCTTCTTACCTGCAATGTCTATAGACTTATGTGCAAAAATAGTTAGAAATAGTAATTGCAGTTTAACATAAAATTTAAAAATGTTTGGATGAAGAACTTTGTGTGTGTGTGTACATATATATTAGAGGATTAAAATCTGGCCATGACAAGGAGCGGATTATCTTTACATGTTCAGTTTATTTAAAAAAAAAAAAACAAAATGTGATAGTAGCTCAAACATTTTGAGAAATGTGCAGCTGAAAAATAGTGATCAATAACTTGCCAAGATTGACATTGTTGAGATGTACCTTTATATTCATTAAAAAGAGAAAAAAGCCACAAAGCCTATGTACAGAAACTGATATTATTGTTCTATTATGATTTTAGTTTAAGTCACTGCAAAAATTTTCAACAAAATGAAAATTATTTAAATTCATAAGTCTTTTTTTTTTTTTATAATTGTTGACTATAGTGTTGATGGAGCCATATTGTGTATGTTTATATTCTTAAATCAATGCTTTGTTCAAACAACAAAAAAATATGATTGATTGTTACAATGTTTCGTACCATACAAAATGCTAATGGAATTTTGATAGTCACCTTTTATAAAAAAAAAAAAGGGCTACAATTTTACCAAACTAGGTGCTGACACTTGCAGGACTATGGCAACTTGAAAGCCTGCAGCACTTTTTCAGGAAATAACATGGCAATTCTGCTTATTCTCTACTGTTGGCTTACAATTTTTTCACCAGTGAACAGCAGTGGTGTAGTGCTAAATTTAGAAGTAGCGATCACCATGATCTTCCATCCATCCATGTCTCTGTCCATTGACAGGGTTTCCGCAAAGAACCAGTTTTAAAGTTTCCTGACCATATGACATTCATTTTTTTTACAGCCATCCATTTGCTTTTATTAGATTTTTTGCACATTTACATTGTCGATACTGGAAAATGACATCGTATTAAATTAACATAATACTGTTTAATGGAAGTGCTAATAATCTACAATTTTATTGAAAGCTTCCATTGTTATAAAGTGCATTAAAACAATGTTAGGTCCATAGTATTTGCCAGAGATGACAGCATTATCAACAGTACACCTGAGTTAGTACTTAGAAGCTTGTGACACTACGTAACTGACTGTTCTTACTCAGAACATTTTCATTCTTTATGTCCTTGATTACCTGCCAATACTTTTTCTCTTGCTTTCTTCCTAAGTACATTTACTTTTAACAATATGAAATTCTTTTTTTGTCTCCATTTATGTACAGTTCATCATCTTTCTTTACTATCTGTTATATTTTTTCACATTAAGTTGTAAGGAATAGGTTTTATTTTTTCTGCTCATTTTGGTATCCACCATATCGGCTGCTTGCTTGCCTGCAATTCTCAACTGTCTGTTTGCTAATATATCATTTTTATTTGTATAATAACTTCCAGATATAAAGTAATCTTCAAGGTTTCCAAAGGAGGTTTTTTTTTTCATAAAATGGTAATATAAACCTGAGATTAAAGTTTAAGAAAATGTTCTATTATAGTTGTTTTAGCAGCAAAAGATTGCAAATATATTTCTCAGACATCTTATGTCTTTCACTAAGAATTTCCTGACTTCCCTCTCCCCATGAACCCTGATTGATGTTCTGCTCTGATTATTTATTACAGCTTGAAAATGATCACTAAGTGCATCATAACTGTAACTCTGTACCAATTTTTCATTTGCTGATCCAGTTGTGCAGCACATTGTAACAGTTTGCGTAGATTTTGCAGAGATTGACTGTATACAGAATATAATTAGTCCATAAATAACTGAACACTACTTGTTTTGGAGATAGCATCATCTACTGCCAACTCCAGTTTGTGATTCAAGTTGTGCAGACAATAGTGTCAAGGTATTTTTCGGTGATTTGAGATATGCCAGTTTTTCTACCAAGCATGACACTTGCCCATCCACTCGTGAATGCCACCAGGCATCTATTGATTACTGAATGTTTTTGTAAATGTCTATAATTGCTCAAGCATAGCATCAGCTGTTTTATCTGGTAATTCAATGAAACCGGGGAAAAACGAAATTATTACTGCTCATTTTTGTCATTTTCACATTTGAGATAAACAATAAGCACTAACTCACCACTATTCAGGTTTGTTGATTCATCAATCACAGAAATTTTTCAGTTAAGGTGCTAGATGATTTTTCTTCAGGGTTCATGCAGAGTTGGCCAACTGAAATGAAAAACATTTTGAGACATGCATTAATCCAAAAAACTTCTGACTTTTAGAACCATTCTGGATCATAAGCATAATTACAGCACATTGTAATTAAAACATTAGATATGCTTTTGTAAATTATCCCAATTTGTTTATATATAATGTGCAGGAATTTTCTTAAATTTGTTTCAGTATTCCCAGAATGTCTTGTACATTATTTCACTAAAATGTATACTGAGACTATAAAAATATTTTTGAGTTTTCATTACAATTATAACACTGGTCAACACAATTTTTGCTGACTTACATCTGAGACTTGTTTCTGACTAATTTTGGGGTGCTGAACTCAAATATCACATTGGGTTTTGCCTATCACATCAAGTTTTTGCTCTACAGCATACCCCCATTTTCAATCAGTCGCCATAAAAAAGTACCCGATTATAATGATTTCCACAATCACCTCAATTCTATTCTTATCATTTTATTTAGAATACCGTTCAAACAAACAATACCATGAATCAATTTTGAGATTAACAAATGCACTGGTTAGCTATGACATATCAAGTCAAAATATTGAAATAGAAAAATATAAATCGATGCTATAATTAAATGAATTTTAGTCAAAAATGGGCACAAACTAATCCAGAATATTCTTATTTCATATAGAATACTGTACAAAAACATTGACAGACATGGGTTTATTTACATTAACTGATATCAGTAAATGACATTCTTCCTTCATGGATTAAATTTTTTTTTGTAAGCTTTTCTGGAGTGCTTCATTTCCAGACAGTCTTTTAATATTCCAACAGTAGTCGGCCATCACGTGAGTATCCCACCTTCCTTGGTATTGCTTCTCCATAGTTTGTATATCTTTCACCTTGCTCATCACTTATGTCACCTAGATTTTCAGGAAATTTATCAAGATGACTGTTGAGGAAATGAACCTTTATGCTCATGTTGCAATCCAGATGAAAATTCTTAAGCAATGTTTGAAGATCTTTATAATTTTCAGCTTTTTTCACAACAGCCATGAAATAATTCCATGCTTTTTCTCCATATCCTTCATGGAGCTTGTGAAATGTTGATCTTTCATCAGTTTTCTGATTTGTGGCCTGTCAAACACACCAGCTTTTATTTTTTCATAACTTAGGCTAGGAAATGTTGTGCATATGTACTTAAAACAGCCACCTTCTATGCTCAGAGCTTTAACATGCTGCTTCATTAGACCCAGTTTGATGTGGAGAGGAGGAAAGATGATTTTTTACCCGATCTACTAGTGGTTGGTTTCTGATACTTGGTTCTTCGACATTTAAGCATGTTCTCACCAGCCAGTTCTTCTGAGTCCAATGCTTGTCCTTAGCTCTACTATCCCACATGCACAAGAAACATATGGATATTTCATGTATCCTCCCTGTTGACCAAGTAAAAAGTTAACCATTTTAAGATCCTGTAAAACAAAAACTTGACATGATAGGCAAAAATCAATTCTATTTTTGAAATCAGCACCCCAAAATTAGTTAAAAACAAGTGAGCAGAAAAAATCTTGGCCAATGTAATAGTTGTTTTATATTTGACTAGTCACCAAGTCAAACCAGAGTAAACTATCCTAATACCTGTCTCCTTAATTTCTCTTACCCAGTGGATTTGGCTCAATCACAAATTGAAGACAGTTATCTAGAATTATAAAAATCTAATTTACTTCACCTGATCATCTATATTGCTGATGTGAAAGGGGGGAAAAAAAAAAGCAGTTCTAATGAGGACTTCTGCTAGGTTGGTCATTGACAGAGCATGCCAAGCATTCTCACACTGGATGTAGTTTGTAGTTTCATGCACCCAGCTTGTTCCAGGTACTGGCCTACAGAAGACAGGGTGCAACAGCAGATACAACTTTGTTAGCATAGAAAGAATAACTGCCACAAATGCAAGGAAATGAAATTCGCCTCACAGACAATAGCACAAGAGCCTCCATGCATGATCTGGTATAGGAGCAAGACCATAGGAACATAGATTTCTATTTACCTTAACTGTTTTAATGATCAGTTTCCCAGAGAATGAATTTTCAGAAATATTGCCAATCATTTTCACATTATACATAGAATGCATCCAAATACCAACCCATTCATGATATGTAGCTTTAGCTAGCTAAAGTGATCCAAAGATGGTCACATTGAGGTAATGTATAGATCTAAAAATAGCACACAGCATTCATCTGACTTAACATTTGCACTTTTTCACTGTTGGTGCAGCAAAATTCTTTCATAGATTTTATTTAGGCTGCTGTCTGATCCACTGAATGAAACTTTATCAAAACATTGTATATTCTTAAAAATGCCAAGACCAGTCAATCCAAGAATAAGCTTTCAACTTTAGTGGATTATTGTATTTTGACAAATATAGTACCATTTTTTTTGCCAGGCACATCCTTGATCTCCCACCATGGCGTTACATAAATTTGGAAAATTATAAAAATGGGTGAGACTTGCTTTGTATGAAATATAGAAGTGGTACAGGAGGTTGAGAAGAAACCCATGCTATGGGACATTTGCCAACTCAAATTTCTCCAACAGGAATACAACTTGGGCCCCCTGCAACAGCAGGCAACCTAAGTTATTAAAAAATAACTTTTTTTGGAAATACACTTCAAGGGTGAGAGGCAGCCATTTTATGGCTTTTTAATTACCATTTTTCAGCAACGTAATCTGTCACTAATTTTTTTAATGGATCTTTATACATTCTATTGTTTCCATTTTAAGAAAAATAAGGAGAGATTTCCAGAAACCTTGTAACATAACCTAACAAAAATCTGCAGCTTAAAACAACAAACAAAACCAAGATGCCAAAGCTCATTCTAACAGTAACATCCCAGCATGGCACGAGGACACTGCTCATTTCATTCCTCCCTCTCCCAATAATTTCTTTGTGCTTGCTTTTTTTTTTTCCAAACAGGTATAAATCAAGAAAAATTAATATTTTAAGTGGTTTATTTTCTGATGTACACAAGCTACTTTAGTGGAATGAACCGTGAAGAATGGGTAGCTCCAATGCCAGGCCTTCCATGCTTGACTGGTTTATATGTGATGCTGAATTCTCCAAGATAATGACTAATCATTTCAGGCTGAAAAAAAAAAAGAAGCAATGAGCTGATAGTTATACTGCATACTGGATTTTTTGTGTGTGTGCATGCCAAACAAATTAATTTATCACATAAGGATTCAGGTTTATTGGAATGCAGAATAAGTTTTCCTCAAGTGTTGAAATGGTTAAAATTAGGAATAATTACCAGCTTATATACTCTTAAATCTGGTCATTTAAGAGTTTGATGCACTCTATTATAGTTTCTAATTTAAAACAAATTCAGACAAAAAGAAAGTAAAAACATTTCCAGGCATCACTTTACAACTTGCCTTGATTTCAACTTGGTTGAAGGTTTTTCCATTGTAAATACCAACAATGCTGCCAATCATTTCAGGAACAATGACCATGTTACGCAAATGTGTCTTTACAACCTAGAACAAGGATAGAGGCAGTTCTCGTTAAGAAACATCAACCAATAAACACCCACACAAGATAAAGGCATTTCACTTCATGTAATTATGTTCTTAAATCTACTTTTAGCTTTCTTCCATGTTACAACATTATTGAGCACATTCTATCAAATGCAATGACCTGGCATTGTAACAAAGAATTAGCAACATACCTCTGGCTTTTCAAGTGGACCAGCCTTTTTCTTAGCTTTTCGCAGTCTCTTCATCAGAGCCATTGGTTTTCTTTTGAGACCTCTTGCAAAACGTCGTCTTGGACGAGAGTTAAATAATTCCATCAACTGTTCACTACAATAGTAAAATTTACAGAAAAGAGAATTACTATAGGCAGGACAAGTTACTAAAATTATACATCCAGAAAAAATAAGTATGCGTCATAATTGATTTGACTTTTCCAATTAGTCAAACAAGCATGATTTATTTTTTAAAGTACTGCATACACTTGCATATAGGTCGACCTCACAGATAAGACAAGGCTAATTATTGTGGAAAATTGTGGAATATTCTGTCTCACCTGTAAATAGAATATTTTTTGGCCATTTTCTGAAATTATATTCTAAATTACGAGATGTTGACATAGGACAGTTATGGGGTAACAAACTAACACCAATAAATTTCTTGTCATCAGACTCTTGAAATAGTTGTCTGGCTTGTTCCTGAGTCATGAAATTGTAGATATCTTTATCATCATCAGTAGTCACTTTCCATGCTTTGTTCCTTTTCATGGACTGTTGATTCTCACCACAAAATATCCTGTGCACCATCCAATTTATTACTGATGCCCACCTTTTGGAAGGAATATTGGGTCATGGCAGGGCCAAACTTCTCCCATGCATTGTTAACCCACTGGCAGGTGGTGACAGGTCAGGCTGAGGGAGTTTTGCTGCTGGCCATCCAAGTATCCCACTGTTTACAGACATCCTTTGGACAGCTTAATGAAAGATACATTCAGAGGCTGTAGAACAGGTTTCAGACTGGGAATGACAGCGATGTCTGTGTTGTAGCCACTTTTTGTCCTCTTCACTTTAGCCACAAGATGTCCACCAAGAGTTCCACATGAGAAGGCTTCTTTGCTTTTTTCAGTCCATCTGGTTGATGGGCTCAAACTTTCAGTAGCCATACTAACATGCCATCAGCATCCATCCACCCTTTGGGATGGGTGTACCACAATTCACAAAAATGTGTTTACTGAACTAAACAGAAAGCATTTATTCCATACAATCATAGAAAATATGTGACTTTCCAATCAGAAGCTCTCTCTCTCATGAATCTTGTGGCCACCTGATGATTGACGACACTAAAAAATGTCTACTATTTAAACTTCTATGTGAAATTAGAAAAAGTATACATAATAATTTTGATTTGGGTACTGGTAGTTATACTATCATGTATGCTACCTTAAAATAAATACATTTTGAAACATGGATAAATGTAAAAAAAAAAAAAAGATGTCAAAATCAATTACACAGATTCTATCACTCTTTCACTTGGTGGTGACAACGATGCGTTTTGGAGGACAGGGACTCGGCCTTCTCTCCCAGATAAAATGAGAAAAGATATTTAGACTATTTTGAGGGAAATTTCCAACTTATATGCAAGAATATACAGTATATAAAGCTGTTTGTTTTAAACAAAATAATTTCCATCTGCAAAACAGAAAAATCACAGCACTGCTGTAGCCAGCCATGTGAAATGCCAAAATTTGAGAGGAGGAAATTTCATGTATTCTATAGTTCTCTGGGATGGTATGAGGAAACCAGAAAAGCGAAAAAAAAAAAAAAAAAAAAAAATTAAATGGTTAATTTCACATTCAAATTTAACACCTTAAAACAGATTTTAAAAATGAGAAAGAGCATATTCATAACCAATCTGGCATCATCATACTTTAACACAAAGTAAACTTTTAATGACCAAACTTGGTAATCTAATATTTTCATAGTATAAATAAGGCTTAACTTTAAAAAAAAAAAAAAAAAAAAAAAAAAAATCAACCAAATGGAGCAATGCATTTTTTGTGTTCACCATGTACATCCATCTCTAGCCAATTTAAATGCCATGGGTTCTTCACTGCTTGCTGGATCTTTTTTTGCCAGATTTCCTTTTTTGTTCAAAACACTTTTATTTAATCATTTTGAAGACTGAAAACACAGTCAGTCTTTGAAATCGCTGAAGAGCAATTCTATTTTCCCATCTAGCAAAAGCAAAGATTGATGATGAAATTTCCAATACCTTGATGATTTCCTATTGCTATAAGAGTTACCAGCACCAAGCAGACTGATGCCACAAGCTGATACATTGGAGAAAAATTAACCTTTTTTATTAATGTGGTGTTCTAAACATCTCTATGTGCAGTTCAGCTTTTGTAAATATAGTTGTCTGTTATTACTTATTGTAATAATACAATGCTAGAATTTTTTTTATCAAATGGAGTTTAACAAAAAAATCACAAAACAAAGATATCTAATCAAGTTGATAACTTTTGATTAAGATCTTGTGTATTAACAGCATTAGACAACTTTTTTCCCTACACAAAAACATTTTTCTACCAGGTACAGGATCGTAACAACTGTTATGAGTATAGATGAACCATTTTCTTAACATCAGCTAAGTCTTAATTTAATACAGTTATTAGGAATCAATGCTAAGTACAATTCAGCCATAAGTAAGAATCAGCATATAGATTAAGGAAAAAAAAAGTCTCATAACCTTACTAAAGAATTTATTCTTAATAACCTATGATCCCCTTCAAAATATGCAAAAACTAAATAAAGCTAATGTTATTTACTATAACCATACCAATAAAAATGCTTTACAAAATTTATATACGTTTTGTGTTATTCCATTAAACAAATATTATAATTTTATAGTATGCATTTACCAACCTGTATTCACAGAAAGCAGATTAATAATTGAACTACTGCATCGGTTCTGTTATTACTAACAGATAATTTATTGTACTATTTCACTGCTATCCACAAAAAATGTACTGTATTTCCAGGCTACTTTTGCTAACATTAGCATAAATAGAAATGTTGGTTTTTGCTATACGGCAATAATCAGCACAAGGTGGCCTGCATGTTTTAGATTTTACTTTCCAAAGGATAAGCAGCAGCAACAACAAAAAAATTGGCTTCACCATGAATTGCCAAGATTCACAAAGGAGTTAGCTATTCTCCAATAGTACGAACTATATAAGATAAAAAGATTTTCCCAACTCAATCAAGCTTCTCTATTAATTTAAGCTTTGTGCACTGCATCTATAGGTCCTTACAATGAAAGTAACCTATACATAGAAAGTCGCGTAGCCTGGTACCACTCGTACTTTATTTTAGTCTTTCTTTAAAAGCTTACCTAGACATGTCCAGAAGCTGATCGAGATCAACCCCTCGGTACGTGTACTTTCTGAAAGCCCGTTTTTTCTTCTTCTCGAGCAAGTCTTGAATATCCACATCTGTCTGCTAAAAGAAAAAATTTTTTTTTCAAGTCAGCGAAGCAGTACGTGTAAAATAAACAAAACGGGTGGGTGGATGGATGAGCAGGAGTAACGTTGAACCGGATGTTAAGGGGGAGGGGGGTGTGTATAACACGAATTTACTACAAACACAACAACTACATAAAAACAAATTCCGGAGCCAGTCTCTCCAGTCAGCTTGCTTGACCGACGATAAACCGAGAGGAGGAGGAGGAGAGGGGTAGTTTTATTCCGTATCATGACATGAAAAGGAATGATGTATTAAAAAAAAAAAAAAATCCTATTCCTAGTAACAAAAATATCTATCTTTGAAGTTTTAAAAAAGAACAAACTATACAGGTGGATACTTAATCACTATAGATATACGACGGATGCGTTCAGTTTTAATCTGGTTTTCCGAAACGAACTCTCATTCCCGACGTACACTCACCATCTTCGGTCTCGGTAAGCGGAAAAGGAAGTTATCGATCGCGCTTGCGCAAAGACGCCCTCGGTATCGTTGACGGTGACTAACGTAAAAGCTATACCAATATTTTTTATTCTATCGAGGACCTGATTTTTCACTCATATTTAGAAATAAAGCAAAAAAAAAACTTGATCAAAATTTATTTTCGTTAAAAATGTTTATTATATTTAAAATACGACATTTTAAACGCTTATAAAACAAATACACAAACTATATTTATTTATGCATGCTAATTTTTTTTTATCAGATAAAAGAGAGTTATCGACCCTTGATGGCTGCACGCTTGTTTTTCACTCTCAGAGCGTTTTCTCCAGGTGAGTTGCTGTAAGTTTTTGTACTTAGATCCATGTCGCAATAAGATCTCGGAAACAGAGAAATAAAAAAAAAGTAGAATCTGAGCGCGCATAATCCTCGCCCAACTAAATCCCGAAATTGTGGGGGGGGGGGACTAGTACTGTGCTGCGTAATTGGTTAAATGAACATTCCGTCTGACCTCGCATCCCGAACGACTTAAATTGCCTGTATTTATTTATAATCTGAAAGTATGTTGTGTAACAAGCTAACCTGCTGGATTTTCTTTTCTGGGAATCGATGTTTATCGATGTCGAAGAATGATTTGATCGGCGATCGAGTTACTCAGGTGTTTGCATAAAGTTCATTTATTGGGACCCACCTGAAATGGTTTAGAAGACATCCCTGAAGGTAGTGCGATTGATGATGTTGTAATGTGTCAGTGTTACTGCTTTGACGAAACATAGCTATATACTTTAGATTTAAAAGAAGAAGAAGAAGAAGCAGTGGCACGCCACAGTTGCTGGAGAGAACTTGATTGTATACATTTATTCAGTCAGTTACTTATTTACTTAAATCACCTGTGAAAGCTTGAATGATTTTTAAAAACAATTAGCTCAGGTAAGGAGACTGCTAAGTTTGTTTATTTGTGTTTTTTTTTTAAAAATTACTTTTGATTCACGTTCTTCGTTTGTTTGATTCTGACAAGAAAGACTTCTAAGGAAATAAAATACCCATCCTTGTTTTCTGGGGATAACTCAAGGGTGATCAGTAATAGAAGTTTGTTTCTCCCACAACCAAAATGCTCGGGATCTCTTGTTAGTTCTTCAGTTACATAGTATTAATACATAATCCTTTTACACAGGAATAAAACATCGTCAGTTACGAAAGTAACTGATTCTCCGCTGACTATTCTTTGTTTTTGACAAACCTGAATATAGCGTTAGCCAAAACTCAGTTATTTTTGTAACATAAGGTCGCTTATTTCCTTGCGAGTCGTCTTAATAGCTCCCTCATATTTGTACTGTCAGATCACACAAATTATGGCCTCTTTATTATGCTTAGTAAAGTTTTATAAATAGACATTAAAATTGAATTTTCTAGTTTTTTTTTTTTTTGCTTTCTACTTTTGTAAATGTTCATTTTACTTTAAATTCCGGGGGAAAAAAACAAACAAAAATGAAAGCATCATTAATAAATGATAATAGATATCTTTTAATATATAAAATGTTTGGGTTTTCTTAACCAATGGGAGGAACTAAACTAAGTTTCATTTTTCATTTTTAAAAAGAAAAAAAAACAATCAAAAATATAAACATGTTCAATACTTTTAATTTCTGATATCCAGGTACTGTACAACTTATTCAAATTAATGCTTGAAAAACTAATTGGAATTATCCAGCAGCTAAACCAGCGCATATCTCAGAGGCCATTGGCATCCGAAGTTTTGTCTCGCCATCTCCACCAGCGGGAGTTCCCTCACTGGACGTCGTTCTGTGTGTACAGAAGGTGTGTGGCCGATGACCAGTTTGGCCTCTCTCATTTCAACTGGACCGTGGATGGCGTGAACTACCACATTCTTAGAACCGGCTGTTTTCCCTTCATCAAGTATCACTGCACTCAGAGAGCTCACCAAAACCTAGAGACAGAAAACTCTTTCTTCACATGGATAAAAGTCGTGAATCTAGGTAAGATGGTAAATGGAAAAAGAATAGGGGGAGTTAATCTGTTGAGAAAGTTTCGCCATGACTTCCAGCGCCTATTTAAAGCAGTGGTTCCCAACTTTTCCTCAGCCGTGCTCCATTTACACTGTGCCACCAAAACTTCCAACCCCCATCAATGTAAGCTGCAGGCATGCATGCATTCCATTAAGGGAGGTGGAGAAAGCTGCTTTAGAATATTTTGAAAAAAAAAACAAAAACAAAAACAAACAAACAGGTGAAATAACACAGTTTCTACATTCTATGCCTTGGAACAACTGGAAGGTGGTTGTTGTTGTGCAGGTAATACACTGATGGGGATTATATAATGGAAAATAAGGTATAAAACAGTCAAAAGACTATTTCATAAAAAAAATATGACACTGGCCAGCTTTGACCCAAAGTCTGGGAACCTCTGTTTTAAAGTGTTAATATAACCAATTTTTAAAATTTATTTTACTCTCTTGTTGAAAAAAAAAAAAAAAGCTGAAAATTATAACTTCTTATCTTTTAACTAGCTCTAGGTTTATGTTCAACCATAAATTCTAGTTAAAAAGTGTTTTGTATTGTTACATTTGTAGAAAATAGTACTACTGCTTTTTTTAAAAGTGAGACATCAAATTCTATTTAACTTTTAATTTAATCTGAATTAATTGTTCTACCAAAAATGTTTATGCTACTTTTAAATGCAGTGTTTGTTAGATTAAATGGCAACAAATACCATTTTGATGTCATAGCTCAATACAGTAAATATCTTTTTTTAATGAAGAAAATTAATAAAATATTTTGTTCTAGCAGTGTAATAAAATTTATTTTAATTATTGCATGAAAGAGGATTTTAGTTTTATAAAGTGGATATTGTGTACAGTTGTTTGACTTGGCGAGTAGATTTCATTTTCATTTACACTGCATTTTTAATCTGAAGGAATAGGAAAAAACTTCTACATTGAGAAGAGCAGAATTAAGTTTACTTAAAGGACTTCTTGCAGACATGAAATTTGATGTTGTTTGTAGGTGTGCCAACATTAGTGTATGGCCTTGGTTCATGGATGTTGATTCGTCATTCTGAAAACATCCAAACTTCAAAAGGAACTGTCAAAATCTACTTCCTGAATAAAGAAGACAAAGAAGCCAGATACTGAGAGGGAGAATCATCATTATATGCTATTTATTTTCTATATTTCTTTGTTTTGTTTATTTTAAATCCACTCGAAACATTGCTGATACACTATGTCTACTCCACAAACATATAAGTTGAGTTTCTTTTCCTCTGTTATTGTAACAGTTTTAGTTATTTTATTGATAATTTTATTCCTGAAAGTTATATATAAATTGTTGTCATGTTTATATACAACATTTTTTAATATGCTTACAGGAAAAAAATCCATTAAAAATGCAGAAAAAGAAAAAGTAATCTGAACCTTTTCAAAATCATATTTTCCATATGCAATGGCAAATTTGGCACTAACTAATCTTAGGATTTCTAGGGTTATTCTTTAGTATGTGAAGTTTCTTCCTGATTTTTATTTCAAAGTTTGTTTGTTATTTTTTCCACAAAATTCAAAGGAATTTGTTATATTTATTTGTTATTAAGGAAAATCCTAAAGTCAGGTGTTCGGACATAAAGCTCTTTAACCCAGTTGTCAATTATTCTGAACAAATCCATCTGTCATGGCTTATGCGAGGACCCCCAGGAAAATAAACGTCTATTAATATGATTCTTATATTAGTTTGATTTAGTTTAGCATTTAAAGGAGGCAGGAAGACAAAATGATAAAAACATTAAAATTAAGCATTATAAAACTAAAAGCAACATAACTATATCATAATATCACCCTTAGGCATAAGTAGACAATAGGGCTATCATCAATTTATGATATAGCCAAATATATATTTTCATAATTAAAAAATCTCTACTTAATATTAAAAAGAGAGAAAACTAACAAACATTCTTATGCAAAAGTAAATCTCTAATAATAAAATGGCATGCTGATCTGTTTTACATCTGAAATAATAATGATACATTGTAATTAAAGAGCTTCAAGTTTTCAAAATAAATTTGGAATTTATTTAATGTTGTGTATAGTGATTTGGTTTAAAATGCAATAAACTGTTTCACTTGACAGAACAAACGGAGAAAATTGTTCTATTTTACCCCAAGGTTACTAGTGCTAAGTGCTTTCTTTCCTTTTTAAATTAAAAACAGTGTTTTTATTTTTCAAGAAGCACAAAATAGTTATCTTGTGTGCGTAACTCTCTTTGTAATGGCTGAAATTGCTTATCTGAAGATATTTTCTGGATGACAGCTTATAATTGAATTAGAAGTAATAAGAGTTGGCTTTAAAAATTAACACACATGCACACAAGTACACACAGACAAAAACAGAATGGTTAAGGCTTGGATAACTTTCTTAAAAAAAACTATTCAATTTTTAGAAATTATCATGATTAACAGATAGTGATCAAAACTTCACAAAGTTGGGAAAAATGAAATATGATTGTTATATTACATATATTCATTTTATATAATAGTTATATGAATTAATAAATAAGTTAGAACAAGCACAATGTATTTAAATTTAACCAAAGCTTTTATTATAATGGCCATTGTTTTATAACATCTTTGCAAATTCTTGGAATTAATTTGTCAAAATAGTTTGATGTTATGAATTCTAAGATTTCAATTATGCTACCCCTATCTGTATGTTTTATGTAGGAGTAACAAACTGACCCCCATTAAGTATTCTCAAACTTGTTGGTGAATAAACAGTCTTTACTTAGAACCAAATTGGTCAAACATTGATTCATCAGTTTTTATTATCTTATAGCCCTCAATACATTTTTATTATAATTTTGTTCACTGGAATCTTTTTTAAAAAAATTTTTAATTAAATTTCTTTAGTCTCAAAACCATATAAACTGGCAGGTGTAAGACATCTTTCTACTGTTGTAAGGGAGACTATTGACATTCATCTGTTCTATACAATTTTTCTTGCTCACTAATTTGATGTATTGGTCTTCAGTTTTAAATGTTATTCCCACTCATCCTGCTCATGTTATATATATATATATATATATATATATATATATATATATATATATGTTTGAACCAGCATTCTGTTTTCCTGCTGCATGGCAATAACCTTTTTTGGATATGCCAAGTTTCTTTGCATTTTCTCTTTCTGTTAAGCCTTTACTTCTCAAAGTTTAAATAGCAGCACACCTTGGATTAATTTGCTTTCTTTCTGCCATCCTCACCCAAAGACTTATAACAAGTACACTTGTTTTAGCTGTGGCTCCTTTGAGGTTCATGACAAACTTTTTCTGTTTTTACGCTGGCATAGGATATGTGACAATTTCCGACTGGTTCATTTGTTACCCACTGAAATGATGTCAGCTGTCTTATTTTTTTTGTTTGTCCCTTGTTGTCAATGATGATATCCAATATTTTCATCTCCATCATTTCTGGTTTTGGTTGCGAGTTCTTAGGTGGTTATACAATTCAGTCTTGGCAAAGAAAGTATTTCCACGCTCTGGAGAGAGCATTTGTGTTTGGCCCAGTGCTTGTTTTACCTGTGATTTCCTAAAATAGTAAATCTGAATCTATCCAGGTACTCCTGAACTGGGAAGTGGCTAAAATCCTTTAAGACCATAAGTTTTCATTTTAAAAAAATTATCAATTTTTGTTACTAATCGAAATTTAAATAAAATTTCTTTGAACCTAAAAAAAGATGAGGTTTTGTTATCACTGTAAATATATTTTTTTTTATTATATCAAGAAAGATTATCTAAACATGTGAATTATTTTTTGCAATCTCATGGATTTGGTAGAAAGCAAATTTTTGTATATTAAACAAACTTTGATGGGAATAAGTCATTAAAAGCAAAACAAAAGCATGCACTCTTGCTTTATGTAGATGTGTTAAATGAATACCGAAAATTAGAGATGTTATTCTATTCATCAAAATGTTTAAACAGTTTAATTATACCAGTTTTATTTTTTTTAAATTTTAGTCCATAAATTAAAAATGACAGCAACATTTCAGGTCATTAATCTCTCTGAGTAGATGATATGAGAATAAGTTTTAATGTTCGAGTAGTATTGATTCATGGAATGGTTTGCTTGCATATTGTAGTAGGATCTAGCCCACAAAATGTGGATGAATTGAAAATGCTTTGGACAGACATTTTAAGCTGAATTTGGCTTTTTTTCTCTGTTCAAATATATTGGACATTTCTTCCCTTTGAAAATGCTATGCAATTCTGTAGTAGTAAAATTTCTTGTAGGTCGGTTACTTTTTAAGAGATCTTATATACTTCGAAACTGCTCTTTTTACATGGTATGCAATATTTGCATACGATCCCATAATTTTATTCAAATTATGTATACATACATCAGTGTACAGGTTGTGATCTCTTGTTTTTGTGTTACCGTGCTACCCCACATACACTTGCATGCAAATGTAACTTCAATTTACCAAAATATTAAAAATAAACATAGCAGTTAAACATGGAATGTGCAAAAGGGTAATTGTAAGTAAGATAAAGTAAAACAAAAAATGATTACGTTCTGATTTGTTTTTATGTATAAATGAGCGCATAAGATTATTCAGGTTACTAAATCTAAATTACTCAGTGTCATCTAGTAAATGACCATTGTCCCCTTCTTCACCGTCGTCATTAGAGCGATCATCTCCATCCTCATTGTCACTTTGATCCAACTGCTCATCATCATTGATCTCCCTCATTTCTCGAAGACACTCATTGACTTCTTCAATAATGCCATCTGGTATGCACACAGCAGCTTTTAATAGTCACACACAAATGCAAATGTAAACTTTCAAGTTCATCCTTTTACTCGATATATCCATTTTGTTTGAATCCATGCACTATTATCTCGTCATTTGCATCTGCCTTCCATGCTGAATCAGCCCAGAGTCATGTCTCATAAGGAGCTCATTTTCTCTTCCATGAGAGTAAACTCTTTCTCCATCATCGAGCCATTGATTCCAACAATCCCACATTGTGTTCTTGAACAGTTTGTTGATGTGTGTATCAAGGAATTGCAGCAAAAGTGTCATTCCTGAGGGTATTAGCTTGGTGTCGATATGTTTCTTCATGGTAGCATCCAGTGTATCACTTTTGTGAGATGTAGCAGAATCCATTATGAGCAATGAAGACTCTGTGTTGAAAAATCCTTCTGGCCGTCTTGATATGATTTTTGGTACATGTGTTTTACATTAACTCATTTGTCATTGATCCTCCTTTAGAGCCAAGGACCAAGACCCCTATAGGATATTTTCCTTTTGGAGCATTCTTTAAATTCTTTAATATCAACATTGGAGGCAATCAGAATGCTTTCCATTTGTTTCCAACCTGTTATACTGCTGTATAACATAACTTTTTGTACCTGGTAGATTTCTGTCGCACTGATTTCATACCTTTGAAGTCATATGTATTGGAGGTTGGCAGATCAAAATAGCATGGGGTTTTGTCCATGATCATATAGACCAAATAATTTAAACTTTTCATGTCGTCAAGAAACTGTTCACAAAGCTCAAGGGCATTGTCAGGTACTTTTTGTCCACTACTGCTAACAAAACACTTAACAAGTTGGTTTCTAAGCAGAAACCTTCTTAGGTAACCTTGGGAGGCAACAAATTGTCGACCTTGCTGTCCAGGGTACAGCTTTACAAATAAGAATGCGCTTTTCCAATTCTCTGTTCATATTTTCATCCTTTTCTCTCTTCTTTCATATATCTAATGAATTCTTTGTCAAGAAGTGGGTACATGGCAGCTCTGTTATGCATTCTGATTCGAACTCTTTAGTTGATATCCTTTTGGTTGATGGCATGTCTGATTACATCTTGTTTAACCCAATGCTGCAAATACTGCCTTCGTGTATTATCCATCCTTTCACTGGTTTCAACTTCAGCAACTCGGATTTGCTCAGTATTTTTTTTCAACAAACATGGTTCAAATATCCAATCATTGGATTAGAAGAGAAATCTGAATGAGCATTCATTGATTTGAGGAAGGAAAAAAGTTTATCCAGTCACTCGATAGACAATCACAAAAACATGCAAACCAGTTTTAAAGTAAAGTAAATATCTTTCCCTCTAAAAACATTATGGAAAATGGCATGATGCTAAGATTGTCGCCCCTATTCATTTCAGTTTGATAGTTTTGCTACTGGTCACCATATCTGCCAACATTCTTGGAATCCAATCATCGGTGAAACCCAACCAGAAGAGAACCCAAAAATCCTCATGACAAATATGCAGGATGTGTTTTGAGGAACAATCAGATCATTGGCCACATTCCTAGAGACATATCTAAAACATGTTCGTATATTCTTTGCGTGAGCAGAACTTTGAATGCGAAAGTTACGGGAAGAAGGGAGAATAAGCAGCTAGGGTGCTAGAAGTTCCAATTGCATGTTATGTGAAAGGACCAAGAAAGCCAATTTTAAATGCTCAAATGTTAATAAATGAATATTTTCAAAGATGTAAATAGAAATAAATCAAATCAAATAAATTGAAGTGTTTTTCTAAAAAATTTAATCCAGGTACACTAGCGTGCAGGTGTATGAGGGGTAACACAGTATAATAATTCAAAGTTCAGTTGTATTTGTGCCTGTTTTAATAATTGTCTGATACTTTATGGCACAAAAGATGCTAATACACAAGGGACAATCATTTTGCACTTTTTTTTAGACTAATGTTTTTGTTTTGTTGTTTGATTGATCTGAGTGCATTGAGATATCAACATACTGGCAATTAGTGAACTGTCACTGGATTGAGTCGTGTAGATCTGCCCAATTAAAAATAATTCTAATTTAGTATTTGCCAGCAAGCTTTATTCTTAGTTGAAAGAAACTCGTGAAGAGGAATTAAATTGTTTTTCTGTTTGCATAATTTATACTACAAATTTAGATGTTTGCTTCTCTGGGTTTTTTTCTTTTTTTCCAGCCTGAATAGTTTATTAAAACAAATGAGCATATTAACAGAAATTGTAATGACTACAGTCACCTTGAAAAATCATTAACTGGCTCATCAACAGTACTAAGAAAATAATTTACAAGAAACTTCGATTGTGCCTTTCTATTTATTATTTGATGTGAATAATCCACTTCCATTGTTGATGAACCATTTCTAATGAAAGAGAACCCTAAAAATAGAAATTTTTATCTTAAAATTCAAATGTATAAGCGAAATTTAACTGTGATTAAAAAAAAAGGGTTTTATTGATGAATGCAGAATTGTAATGTGTAGCAGTACATTTTAGCTGGTTAATTCACAATTTCTCTTGTTGTATTAGACATACAGATAGTGTATCAGATTTATTCAGACAGGATATGTTTTTAAAATAATGATGCATTCAGATGATATATATATATATATATACACAATAATAATAATAATACATTATGGAAATCATTTTTAAAAAGAATTTTAATGACTGATGTGTTATTGCATCCACATTATATAGGTATGTCTGCCTATGAAAACAGACAACTAGTTGCTGTTAAGATGAACAAATGTTTCTCTGTGGTTAAGAACTTTAAACTAAAATTTACTATGTTTATTTATTTATTTATTTATTTATTATGTAAATCATGTTTCCGACAACATGGTCCTTGCATGGATCCTCAGTTTCCTTTCATTGATTAGTGATGTAATGATAGCTCATTCATTGTTCCTGTTCTCAAGAAGTCTTTAAAGGTCTTCATTGTGTCAAGATGTCTGAGGTGTTGTAGTTCTTGACATAGTCATACACAATATGTTTGATTGTTTTATCTGCAGATTTGCAGAGTGGACAGGTTGCATCTGAGGCCAAGTGGTGTCTGTACAGGTAGCTCTGGCAAGGAAAGTGTTGCAATCTCAGCTATGATAGAATTACTTGTTCCTGTATCTTACTGAGTTTGGCTTTTCTTGTAGGGAATAGTAGGCTCTATCTCTTGTCTCATTTCACCAACAATTTTTCCAAATATTGAGAGTTGACTGACTTATAGCACATTTGAGAGAAGCTATAGATTTCATAGGCTTGTTGATGGGTCTACTTTCTGTTGCTAATTTTGCCAGTGTCAGCTCTTTCATTTCCACTTGTCCCCACATGCCTCAGTATCTATTGAATATTGTCAATGAGCTTTAATATAGACCTACATAGATGGTAGTAGTCAGATGGCTTATAGGAAAACAGTGGCTGTAGGGATGACTTAGAGTCAGTAAGGATCACAAAGCGATGTGTCTCTGATTTGGAGGATTCCATGTCACAGAGTTCTAAAAGTGCTCTTTCATTTGTTGTTAGTTCTGCCTGAAGTATTGAGAAAGTGAGTAGGGGGAGTGATGGTATCCTTAGAATCTCCATGAAAATAGATGCCTGCACCAGCCCTGTCAGAGGAAGAATTGAGCGAACCATCAGTGTATAGTTTGTAACTATTTTTGTAAGTTTCATGTATCAACTCTAAAAACAACTGATCTAGATGAGCAGGAGCATCAGATTTGGAGTTGTTGTCTGGGAGAGATAGTTTTATGTCAAGAGGGCTCCATTCCCATTAAAGTTGTTCATTCAAAATTGCTGTTGTGGAAAACTGCAAATCATGTTTACATGGTAGTTTGATTTTTCTGCTGTGCAGAAGCACCTTTAACCTTTGATAGAAGCTCAAAGGTGCTGGATTTTTCTTCAGGTGACCTGGTAAATCAGCTGGCATAAAGTGCTGATTAATGAACCTTTTTGAGACTACTGATTGCATATGCAGTTCAAGTGGAGGAATGTCTGCTTCAGTTTCCAAAGCTGCAATGTAAGTTTTTAAGGCTCCTGCAATAAGTCGCAGAGCTGTATTTTGGATTTTGCAGTTGATCAAAATTAGTTTTCTTGCATGAGGACGAAATTTCCATTGCATAACAGTTTACTTCTAATGTAGGCTAGATGGAAGGTATGCAATGGTGTAAAGTCTGCTCCCCAATTCTGTGATGAAATAATTTTCATGAGGTTTAGGCTCTTTGTACATGTTTCTACAAGAGAGTTAATGTGGTTCTTCTATTGACAGAGTTGGATCCAAAATGAGCCCGAGAATCTTTGAATTCCTGTTGTATCTGATCTTTTCACTTTGAAGGGTAATACCTAGATCAACAATAGGTTGATGTTTTCTCCTTTTGGTGCTAACAGTGTACTCTGTCTTGTCTCTGGAGACTTTGAGTTTCCATTTGCTCGTGCAGGTGTCAATGGCAGCCATGCACTGATTAAGCTTGGTAACAATTAAGTCTAGATCACTGAGTGATGGTAACATCATCAGCATAAGTAGTTTAAGAGCAGGGCTTTGAAATGATGGAGAGGAGATTATACATCATGATATTGAAAATTGTTGGACCCAGAACTGCACCTTCTGGTGTACCAATACTTATGTGAAATAGCTTCGGGGTTTGATCAGATACTTGAACTTTAATGTATCTTTCATTCAGGAAGCTTCTTATTGATTTTAACATGTTCCCTGATATTCCAATTTCTGCTGCCTTAGTGATGAGATCCTCCGAACATACCTTATCAAAGGCATCCTTGAGATCAATTAAAACTACAACAGTATATTCCTTGTTGAACAGACCATTGTGACACTGCTCAGTGATCTTCATTAGACCATCAACAGTTCCAGCCTTTTGTCAGAATCCACATTGTGAGTGGTGGAAGATTTTATCTTTGTGTAGTCTCCAGTTCAAGCAGGTGTTAAGGAGTCTTTCAAACAGCTTGCCTAGACAGGATGTGAGAGCTATTGGTCTGTAAGACTTAATTTTTTGCTTATCCTTATTAGGTTCTATCAAAGGAATAATTTTACTAATCTTCCATGATGAGGTATATGTTCCCTGTTTCCAGATGTCATTGACAAGTGATTGGTAAATATTTAAACATCTGGTTGTGGATCTTATCGTCTCCAGTAGCTAAGTTGGAAAGCTCAGCAAGTTCAAGATTGAGTTCTTCCGTTGTGAAGGGGATGATCACATATGTCTTCTCTATCACAGAGCAGGTCTATAGATTGGTTGATAAGGTTATCTTTATTCGAAAATAATTTAGGATTGACTGAAGAATCCAAAATACTGCATTTTTCAGAATAATGTTCTCCAAATAAGTGAGCCTGGTCTTGAAGATTTGTGACAATTGTACCCTCATGCTCCAAAACTGTTTGGCTAGGTCAACTTGAGCCATTGATAGCCTTGATTCTTTTCCATATGATGCCTGAAGGGGTATTTCGATTGATTGAGCAAACAAAATCTTTCCATGAGCTGCTTTTTGCTAGTTTGATGATTCTTCTGACTACAGCTTGTTGTTTTTTTGTAAGCAACCTTGTCTTTGATAGAGTGCGATTTTTTCCACTTTCACCTTGCTTTCCTTTTTATTTGGCACTCCCTGGCAATCTCTTCATTCCACCATGGCATTGGAGAGTATTTATGGGGTCTTGTTAGGGGATAGTTTTCCTCTGCAGCATTGGTTATGCAAGATGTGACAGCTTCAACTTTGTCATCAATGTTCAGCTGCTTTTCTGATGTTCCATTTGGGCTGTGCTTGAATGTTTCTTTTCACTCCTGGATATTCTATGCAGGTTACTATTAGGAAAATGATCAGAGCACATTGAATCAGGAACCCTCCACTCATTGACTCTGGCCGCCACTCTGGGCTAGTGATTGTGATACCTATTGAGTCTGTCCGGAGGGATGGTTCTGTTAGGTGTGTTCTTTGTTGTTGCGGACAATGAGATCATGATCATTGATCCATTCCTGTAATCTTGTACCTGACTGATTTGTCTTTGTGCTGCCCCAGTGAGGGTGTTTGGCATTAAAATCACCAGCTAAAAGTGATTGTCTTGCATTAGGAATATGATTTAATTCTGTTGTAATGTTTTTGCAACCATCTGATGCATATAGGGATGTTAAGTTAATGTTGAACTCTTTATTAACAGTAATATTGGCCGAGATGTATTCTACAATATCAAAATATCTGGTGGATTAACTTGATACCTAGACTGTTTCACAAAATGATGCACCCTCCTCCTACTCCTGTCAGGTCTAGCAAAGTTGTAAACAGAGTAACCTTTGATCTTTTTTGTCCAATCATCTCTTAAAATTTAATCCTGGTTTCTGATATGTAGGCAATGTCAATATTTTCTTCCCACAGCAGAAGTCAAAGTTCATCTAGTTTGTTGTTAAGAGACTATGTATTCCATTGCAAAATCTTGAGTACTGAAGTAGTAGCACATCTGAATTCATCCTCTGGGATTGCCAGATTAGGATGATCTACATGAACATCTGAACATCAGTAGTTAGGGAATTTGCTTGAATAATAGTTGAAGGCACTGAGATTCCTTTGTGCTCTTTTCTTGACACGATCTGAGTATTCTGAACCCATGGTACAGAAGGGCACTTTTTTTATTTGCCGAATTTTCGAAGCCTCTTAAATGCTTCTATGGCACCATATTTCTATTCTCTTGCTCTTCTTTTTTGCCTCTTATGAAAACCTGAAGCTTATTGTCAATGTTTAGTTGTTTCCGAAAATGTTTGAGAGTAAAGTTATCTTTTTTATGTTTGAGGGCTTTCCACATGATAACTTTTAGTCTCTCTGGATGTTGAGACTTCCTGATATTTGAAAACCTTTGGTGGATGGCGTTTTTGACTCTTGTTGCCTGATCAGATTTGTAGACTGAATTATCAGTTTCAGCGAAGATAAGTGATGTACGTTTTTCATAACTTGACTTGTAAATGTATTGCTTTCCACAATAAAGTAGGTACATTTTTTACTATAGTATGGGAACCTGTAGTTCTTTTGATGTTTATTTAATGGCTCTTTTTGTATATATACCTTTCCACATTTAGCACACGTGAAGTTAGTGGTAGCTGATTGCCTGGAAAAACAAGGTCCAGTAGCAAGTTGAGTGGGGCTTGCTGCGAGCAATGTCCAATCCGGCTTGGCTTTGTATCATTGCTGAGTATCATATTGAAAGGAAAAATGAGGGGCTCCAAGGTTGGAGCATCTCAGGTGATTAACACCTATTTTTGATACTTGACATTGAATCCTTTTGATCTCATCTGCTCAGAGATTGTCTGTCCACCCACTGGTGGACCTGCACCAATAGCCTGGAGCCGCAAGGTATCCAGTGATCATGTTACCACGAGGAGGCACTACAGAAGTCTTATCTGTGGAGAGGTTATGTACTGGCAGGAACGACTTATGCACTTGCCTGATGGCTAGCCAGCGGTGTAGCAGGGAAGTGTAAAGAAAACCACCACCAACACACTAATTTATCATGTTGATGATTTAAGTATTGAAATGGCTGAAATTAAAACTTTCAAGTTTTACTCTTAGTATTCATATATTTTAGGAAGGGGTTTCTGTTACTATATTTTCATTCAAGATTTTTGTGGACAGGTGTTCATTATGAATACAGGTTCACAGTAAATATTAGTTTTCTTGTGCATTTGTTGTTGTTTTTTTTTTCAAATTCATTTATGTAAATATAGACTACATTTCAGAAGACAAGTTTTTACTTTGATTTAATTAGTTTTTTCCAAAATCATTTATTTACTTAAAAACTTCAGGCAGGCATTTCGATGGTACAGCGGCCTGAAGGTTATAGGTTTGAGACCAACCCAGGCCATTTGTACAGCCTCAAACAGCGAAACTACCCTTACATCCACAAAAATCCTCTTCAGAACTAAACCCTGATGAAAAGGCCTGAAGTGTCCTACTGCATTGTTTGAAAACCTCATATCAAATAAAATAATTATTTTGTCTGCATTCCCAAGAATCACTAATCATTACTGCAGGCATGATGGATTGATAGTGTGACTGGAATTGATTATGGACATTTTGGCTAAACATCCACTTCCCCTGTTCACATATCAGAAGATTGGTTGCTTGACCTAAGGAGAGAGAGATTCTGGCAGGGTAAATTAAAACAAAAGATAGCAGCTATATCTTTCATGGCCTTGGTTCTGCTATACCTTCAGAACAGCACATCTCTGGTTTCTATCATCTTTATGAGAGAAGTTAAACAGCCAAGAAAAAATGTCTTCATAAGTTTTAATCGGAGTGTTTCAGTTATCATTAAAAAAGCATATACAAAAACAAAATTCCTTCAGTGAGCAAACAGAACAGAACCATACATCCAAATGCTGGTTACAAACTTTTGACAGACACAGTACTTACTGACCAGCAGTTTGGTACACATCACGACTAGTGACACCGACTGATTCTCTATCTAAGACTAAAAAATAGACTTAGGCAAGCATCTATCACTGACCAGCAGTTGAAAAATTTAACCTATATAATTAGTTCCAGAAACAAACAAGCGAGCATGAAACAATCTTTGGAATGCACAGCAGAATTTTAAGTATGGGAAACTTACAAAGTTCCAAAGAATCCATGTTAAATAATATGCTTGGTTTAGTAAAATGGCTGAAGTCAGAAGTTAAAGCACGTTATTAAAATGACTAAATTTCAAAGGTAAGTGAAGGATGCTTTCCTAACCTGAAGCAGGAATAAAACAGTCCAGCCACAGCATTTCTTCTCCATATTAATATATTTTAAGCAGACTGAATGATGCCATAAAAACAAAAACAATGGTGCTTGTACACTGCTATTGTGGCTGGCTGCAGGTTACCACTTTAGTACATATAACATCTTATTAATCGTAAACAACTGACTACAGTGAGATTACACCCATTCTTATGTCTTGTAATTCGGCTTAATATGAAGAACAAAAATTAAGTGGGTTTATTTGTGCAGCATTTCAGATCAATCAATCAGTCAGTCAGTTATAAACAACTGTAAAACTGTTACATACATCATAACTTTATGATAATAAAATAACTACATGATACATAGCTTTCAATCAAAGATCAAATAAATGTTGGTTACCATAAAGTTTACACTACAAATTAACAGCAACAATTCACAAATGGCAGTACCTAATTATTTATTATTTCTGACATTTACTTCAAAATTCTTATGTACAACTTAACCATTTTTGTTTTAATTTTTTTCCCTTTAATTAAATCACAATTCTACTTGATTATAAACACAAAAAAATAATATACATAGCTAAGCCAACAATGTTACATAAATGATTTCTCTATCTGACAATGGAGAAACAAAAATATGATTATAAAATCACAAAACATGCATTAAAATAGTAATAACTGAATTCTAAAGAAAATTACACTACCAGAGACTATCTCTGTTACTCTAAATGGTTTTGGAGAAACTGCAATTATTTTATAATTATACAATTAAAATAGAATGTTCTAACAGCAAAATAAATAATTTTCTTGGCTAATTTAACCCCCAAAGCAATAAATTATTAAAATGTTTATGAAAAATAAAATAAAAGCCAGGACAAATATTTAGTGAAAAATGACAAAATTTTAACATGGACCAGAGATTGGTATGATTCACAGGAGATAGGGAGTTACTTCCCTTGTCACAATATATTCAATTTATTTATTTTTTTTTTTTGGCAAACTCCCTCCAGTCATTGGCCGAGTCCCCAAGGACTTTGGTACAACAAACTCTCCCCAGTCATTGGCCGAGTCCCCAAGGACTTTGGTACAACAAACAAACAGGAAAAGCCAGGCCTTCTAGCTACATGGTTAAAATTGCTGAAGCTTTTAAAAAAAGTAAATAAAATAATATTTAAATGGTAAATTAAGCTTGTGAATATTTTTTTTTTGCATAAATTTGTGCACAATTTTTTTAAAATAGTTAATGCACAATGAGAGGATGGGCTGTAGTCTAATGGAAAATGGTGAAATGAAAGAATAGCATATTTTTGGTTTTATGAAGCAGAACCAATGATTTATTGTTTTTTTAAGAGCAACTACTAAAAACAAAAAATTTAGTAAATAAATGAAGGGGATGATTTTCTCTTAGTACACATTCATATACGTCATAAATAATCAAATATCCAATCTTCAGTGAGTTTGGTAGTTAAAAGGTGGCACCAAACAATTATAGGCCATGCAAGGAACAGCATCCAAACGGTCACTGCTGGTAATTTATTTCATTTACTAACAACTACTAAAAAGGAGCATTTTCTGATATCTAAATGAGCTGGAACCTTAGCTACTTTGTAATTAGTAAAATTGTCCTTGTTGTGCTCAAAAACCATGGTAACCATATATTTTGAAAATTAAAAAACCTGAAAAAAATTTTTAGGTGGAGGAGACCTTAAATTAACAAAACCAACTTTTTTGCAGCTATCTAATGTTACTTAAGAGTCACGATTACAAACTATCTAACCATGCTGGAATATTAACTACCAGAAAATAGTTTGTAGCAATAAAACTGCTAATGACTAGAATAAATTGTAGTTAATAACCATAGTATTAATCAATGTAAAACTGCACTGATGGCCATTTCTCTTCCATGGGGACCTTAGAGAAATCACAATGGTTCCATGCCTCCCTGTAACTACTAAATTAAGCAGGGACTAAACTTCCTTGGGACAAAGCTCGCCAACTGAATTAAAAGGTAGGTGCAACCTTCTCCCTTTCTGTTTTCTCCTGCAGAAACAAGAGAGGTATGTTCTTGGGCTATCTTCACCTCTAACTAAACTGTGCAAATATGAACTATAGAATGCAGAATTACATTTGTATACAGAAACATCTTTGACAACAAGTCATCATCCATACAATTTTTCGCACATCTTTTTATTAATGGATAATTATGACAATCCATATAAGATATTGTGGTATTTGCTTGGGTTTTCCATCACAATTCTTTCCTAATAAAAAAAACTAAATCTGTAACAAGACAAACTTGGTGCCCGGAATCGTTTACCTCATGAGGAGTCAAAAGTCAAACTGGAAAATTTATTATGAAGCATAAAATAGAATTTTAAAAAAAGTATCTAAATACACTTATAGTGATGGTGACTACTAGTGATATATCCTTGCTTCCAAATGCAAGAAGAAAATTTAAAAAATGTTTCTTTCTGCTAATAATTAAAACTTTCCCACAGTGTAATGCTACAAAAACTGATCTCTTCCACCCAAAAAAGGAAACTAAACATGACTGTAATCACCTTTTTTTTTGTAAATATTACTAGTTACCATGGTATCCAGTCACCTTGAGTGCATAATATCAGAGCCAAGAACTGAGATGGCTGCTGTAGTATTGCATTGTGGGAATGTTTTTAAATTTATCAGCAGACAAAAAATTGATTCAGATTCCAAGCACTGCTACTTTAAGTTAGCTTTCTTTATTGATTTGAAGTGAAGAAATTTTGTAAAATAGTACATAATCACTAACCTCAAACAAGATGATGTTGATCAGATGAGACGAGTCTATCATTATCCAAAACATAGCAAAAACCTTTGTTATCAAACCAAAAGAGCCATTTAAGTTCTTTTTTCATTGAATTCACAACAGAAATCCTATCTTCCAGACACAGCAAGTGAATCCAGTTCACAGATTTGTCTACTGATATTTTTTTTAACCTACTATCACTTTTCAACAAGAAACAATTCATTAATCAAACCTCAGCCAGACAGCATAAGCACATGTTTTACTTACATTCCAGTTATTTTTAAAGCACCTTTAAGCTTTTACATATGCTTGGCGATAAGTAGCTCAAAGCACTTATCTTCAGTTTCACCATTTTATTTTTAAAATTTGTTAGTAATAACTTTTTCTATGATCATTTTTTAAAAATTATATTTAAATCTCCCAGTCATAACACACTGCTTGAAGTTATCATTTTTCTACATTAAAGAAAAAAATTATAAAATCTAAGATATTTTCATTTCTTCCCCATCATTAGGCTTAAGCAAACTGTATAATAAAATTGCATAAAAACATTTTTTCAAGCTTCATTAGCAGCTGAAATAAAACTACCTAACATCAACAAGAAATATAAACAATATCAGTCACATTCCTTAAAGCCAGGGAAAAAGTTCAAGACTGAAGCTGGTTGGTTCACTATAACATAAACATGATGCAAAATGACTTAGTTTTTAATAGAAACAGTAACGTGAAAGCAGAAAATTGTGGAATCTAAAGTTAGTTTCTAAGTTAAGAAAAAATACTCCCATAATGTAGTATTGTGAAAGCTGACAATGTAAAACTCAGCTAAAAATTGGCAGATTCTGAATATTAAACTTAATAGTCGAAAATAGAAGGGGAGGAAGACTGATCCCTATATAGTACAGGGATCACCATTTGTAATGTTGTGTTGTAAGAGATTTTCTTTCAAATATCAGGTAATACAAACATTTCAATTTTCTCAGCTACTAAATAAAACATTACCTATGCTTTCTAGCATCTGGCTGCTCTGTCTAGGATGCCTGGAAGAAAATGCTTTGTTTTTCCCCCCAAATCCAAGATAATCCTCATTTGTGTTGCTAGCACAGGTCAGTTAAAGAAATTCGGAGTTTTTTTTAAAAATTATTTGTCCATCCTGACAGAAATGTTTTCATAGACTCCTTTTAAAATGACTGCTGAGGAATGAGTTGACCTTAAACACACTATATTTTTCTTTATGTTCAGCTCAAACATTATAAACAAGAGTCAGGAATTTGAAGTAGATGACATGAAAAAAACAGATGAACATTTAATTTTGCAAGAATGCATCTGAACATTATCAACTATATCTATAGTAATATCTGCAAATCTAGTACATCATAATGCCATCTAACTCCAGCAGACTCTTGATAAAGTGTCACTTTTGGAAACAGCACTAATGAAAAAGATTTCAACAATAAAGTTTCAGAAACATGTACATTATACAATAAAATAACTATATTCAGTAAAAAATTTTATGCTACTTAATACATTTATCTTTAACACAATTGCATACATATAAATGTTTATTGATTATTAATGACGTTAATCATGAGCTATTTAAAAATATGCTGTATTGCTTTTATAAGCAAATCAATATATATATATATATTGAAGTATTCTGAATATCAAAAGATTTTATTAACAAAAAAACCCCCAAAAAGTAATGTATAAGAAATTTAATCCATTTTTTAATATTGATTTAGCAGATAAGATGTCATTTTCTTTCAAAATTAGCATGTAGTTTACTACAGTAAAAATTTTTTAAAACAAGAATCTATCAACATCTATTCTTTTGGATAACTCACAAACACCTACTGTTGTTGAGTTTTTGTAGCTCAACAGTCACTGGCCTAAAACTTAGCAAAGTAACAAATAAATTCCACCATTTAGTCATTTTGACAGTGGAATGCAGGAACTCAGCAATGGCAGTTCTTTACTGGCCTAAGCAGAAGTAGTTCCTTCTCCTGTGTTAAAATTGGAAACCGATTTTCTTTGTGGTAACTGATGAGGTGGCTGATGCTGTCAAAGGTGCAGTCTTTAGTTCGAACCTATTAACAGGGAATGAGAGATATGGGATAATTATTGTTTGTATGTGCAGTTGTGATGAACTGGAATGGCACATGCTCAACTAAAAAAAGAAACAAATATTTGACATTTTGCTATGATGTTATCCAGCATTTAAAACAAATTTTGATTCTAGTTAATCCTAATGAATGCAAAGAACTTCCAGTAGTATACTATCCACCACCATCATGACAGTTTATTATTTCAGACAAAACACACAAGCTTAACAAGTTGGTAATAGTTATCTGCTTGAAATAATCATGATGAAATAACAAATTTAGAAACACAATTTTTAAATTTTCAAACTACAATTTCATTAAGAATGCACATAGCCAACTACCATAAAAAACAACAGAATAAATGCAATCATTTAGAAGGCAGTATTCATGTGCAAAATTAGAAATAATTATGTCAAATTCAGAAAGTCAGCAGGCTGCAATCAGCAAAAATCATTACATGTAAAAAAATTGTTTAAAAGTGGTCCAAGCCATCTAGCCTACAGCACAACCATTTTATTACTTACTGTACCATTCCATCATTTTGTTTTGTCAAAACTAATTTTATTTAGTGTCACATCCTCATTGTGCAACACTGTACTTACAATGCCTTCTGGATCCACCAGCAGCAGGTGCTTACAGCCTCCCTTGTGCCGCCCACTCAATACAAACTGTCCAGGAGTAGTAGTGCTCTCCCTCACTAGGAAGTCTCCATCTTTTTCCAGCAGAGCTTCAGCCTGAAGATAAATGCTTAGCAACATTAAAGAACCATCAATGAAAACAGCTCATTTTCACTAATACATGTCCTTGTTGGCTTGGAATGTTTCTCTTTTTTTATCACTTTAGCAGAATATTCAAGCTTGAAATCCTCATCAGGAAAAATTTATAAAATGGCTGCTAATTTGTGTAATATCAATTATTAAGACTAAAATGGCAGTTATCTTCTGTTAAATCTACAAACATTTTCATGATGACTAAAGCATACAAACATTTTCAGGCAAAGAATGCATAGAGTTTTCATAGAAAACTATTCTCATTAAGTAAAAAATAGATTTTTTTAATTGTCAGCTTGACTTAATGCCTTACCAAAATTGAGCTGCTTAAGCACTGACTATACACCAAAAAATAAACCAGATACAGTAAAATCTTGATTTAACAGACTAATAGGGGGGAAGGGTTGTCCATTAATGGTGGAAGTCCATTAAATCCAGACATTTACATGTGATCTTATATAATGACCATATGTGTTAACAACTTATACATTGATTTAATGATTCACCATATGATTTAGATCTATTTACTTTACCATGGCATTTATGGAAAAGCCAAAGCCAACCATCACCAGCCTGAAACTTTATGTTCATGTGTTTCATTAACATATTCGCAGTGGAGCGAAGTTCAACACTATGAACATTTATGTCACTAGAATGTTGCTGCACATACCACTTATATACAGCTTCCTCAACGTTTTTATCCTGCACCACTTTCATATGCTTCCTGCCACCAATTGACAAACCACTGGCTGAAGCATCAGAGTTTTTCCTTGCTCTTACAAATATGACACATTTTGTTTCTTCACGCCATACTCACACACCAGACTGAAGCTTCACTATGCGAAACACTCAAATTCACTTGCTTTCTTTTCATACCACCATCTTTATAGGCCATGGTTGAAAACGTTTGTTTGCTTTAGATGCTAATAAAGCATAAACAAATGCTGAATTTAAAGCAGAACTTGATGCTTTAACATGAAATGTAGTCAACGACAGACTGGGAGATAGATACCTGTGGATGCTCCCATGCACAAAAAGCACTCAAGCAAAAAAATTTTTGCACAGCTCAATGTAAAATTTTATCGGAAGAGACAGCATCTGTTGTGTGGGGGGTCTGTTAAATTGAGGTTTTACTGTACATCTTTTTAAGCATTCCTGCCTATCTGACTTTCTGTGTCCCCAACTCAATGAGTGGGAAACTCTGTACAGCAGCATAGCACATAGCTTTAAAATAGTTCAAATAGCTGGCTATATTGTTTTTTTTTTTTTCACTTTTAACTTGTAATGTCCAGCATTTCAAAGTGAAAAGTTGCAAAAAAAAATATTATAATTACAATTAAATTTTTTTAAATACTGTTTATGGAAAAATGTGGGTGTTGCAAAACAAAAATATTTTTGCACATATTACTCCACAACCTGATCATCTACTACTATGGGATTTAGACTTGGATTTTAGATTTTCTAAATGAAAAGGCTGATTATTATTTTTGTCTACTGGTATTGTTTGATCAGGAATCCTTCACAAATCACTGCTCATCCTGAATAAACACAAAAGCTTTTACAGACACTCTAAGTGAATAAGACCTTTTAACAGATTGAAAGAGTTACATACTATTAGACTGAGGGACCATGGTCCTTAAAGAGCAGTTTAGATAGCATAATAAACCCTAAACAAAATTGATAAAGCAGACATTACAAATGTAAATTTGTTGTTACCTTGAAAGGGATGATTAATTTCTGTTCAAAATTAATGTTATTAAACAAAATTTCTTGAAACTAAACTACTTTACCTCTTTTCTTGCCATTGTCCCATGATACCATTCCTCATTGGTAGGGGCTATTGCTCTCAGTCTATTTTTACCCATTGGTGAAGTCTCCAACCTTTGTTGTGAAGTAAAGGGTGGTACTGCAGAGGATGGAGCATTATTGCTTTGCTCAAGCTTTGGTGGCAGAATTGAGGCATTATGAACATTAGTCCTTGGCACTGGACATGGTGGTGTGCTGGCTCGAAACTCTGACTGCGGTGCCGGACATGGTGGCGTGTTGGCTCGAAACTCTGCCCGTGGTGCCGGACACGGTGGCGTGTTGGCTCGAAACTCTGACCGCGGTGCCGGACACGGTGGCGTGTTGGCTCGAAACTCTGACCGCGGTGCCGGACACGGTGGTGTGTTGGCTCGAAACTCTGATTGCGGTGCTGGACATGGTGGTGTGTTGGCTCGAAACTCTGACTGTGGTGCCGGACACAGGCAAACCTTAGAGCAAAACTCTTTTGCAGGAACCACTGGAGAACTGTAAAAGTCTGACTTGGATGATGGCTCTAATGGTGCATTATGAAGACAAGTTTCGAAAGGTTCTATTTTTAAAAAAATTGAAAATGAGCAAATAAGCATTCATAAAATTAACAAGGATTTTTAATATTAATTACTCAAAGCAAAAAAAAAAATTTTTTTTTTCAATCAAAGAAATGTTTGAGATTTTTGTTGATATTTTGAAGCATTTAAGTTCATTGGACATGGATTGTTGTTATGTAACATCTTCCAAATGTAAAATGTTAGGATAGCAGACTACTTGAGCATCTTCTTGAATCCCTACCATCTTAATATAAATTTCACAGCTAAAAAAAAAAAAATGATGTATTTAAGAAATGGTCCAGATTAATTCCAAGAAAACAAATTCTTCAGATCTGTCATATAAAACAAGAGACAACTGCCAATCTAATGGAACTGAGAACTTGATTAATTAGAAATGCAACTTCTTAATGGATGCCATACATTGTGCAAAACACAACTACTAACAGGACTTCAGAAATAAATTGTGTTAAATACATGTTCCTCAAAGCTGGTTACCTTTCCACATTAATCATGGATACAAAAAACAACTCTGACAATTTAAAACCACCAGAAACCATTATTTCCACAAAAACATCTGATGACTGTGCAATGATTAACTTTGTCATCTGGTTTGTAAGGGAAAAAAAAGTATAAATTCCTGAAGAATCTTGACAATTTCACATAAGAAACATAATTTTTTTAGTCATTAAAACAAAGAAAATCAGGTCTTCATTTCATCTGAAAGACACAAATACCCCCCACCCTTCACACATTATCAATTCTACATTGATAAAACATCAAGCAATTTCCAACTTTGCACTCAAGAACATGAAAGTTTGTTTTTCTTCATAAGTACGCAAATTAATTTCTCATGTACACAAGGCTGTGTTATAGAAAGCTAATGCATATGGATGTTTGTTTAATCCTCCATTATTAATGATAAATCTTTTGATATTAAAAGAAAGAAAATAATTTTGCTGCCTCATTTTGAATCAATTTTTGATAGAATGCCCAGCTACAGTAAAGCTGCAGGAAACAGCTATGGTCTATAATTTTTTTTTTTTTTTTTTTTAATTACATAGCTAAAGATTTGAAAAATTTGAACTTCTTTACATTGCTAATAACCTCAACAAACAGGTCACAAACTTTCCATCTGATATGATATTGCACTGGAATATCTGGATGTTTGAAACTCAATGAATTTGACCTTAATTGTATCCTTCAGAGATACTCTGGCTGGACTATCAACCTTTTCTGTTTATGTAACCCCAAGTTTTCCTCAAAGAGCCCAAACCTGCTGATCATCTCACTGATGGAGAAAATGTTCAAGAGGTCTGTTGAGCTAACATTATGGTTACAACAGGCACAGCTCTAGCTTAATTTTGTTAATATTTACAAGAATGTTACCTATTTCATACATCAACAGTGAGTATTGACCATAAATGGTAGAAATCTTATTAATACTGAGTGTTAAAGTTGATGTATTCACAAAATACTCTAATACACAAAGGACAATTGATTAAAAATGAATATTTAAACTGAAATTGATGATATTTTATCTTTTGTTTTGTCCTTTTTTTAAATCGAATAAAACATCTTAAGAGAGAGACAAAAATTAGTAAATTGCACTGAACTAACATTACTCTGGAAAAAAACATGTTTTTGCTTTTATTTTAAGCTAAGAGTGGAATAGGTATATTTCTAAAAAAAACAACTACAATACATACGCATATCAAAGGGGTCAAGAGATCCGTCTGATGGAACAGGTCTGCTTTTTGTTTGTGATTGAACATTGTGAGAATTGTCTAACATGCTGAACAATGGAGGGCAGTTGAGACTTGTAAGAGCAGCAATTGCTAATAAATAAAAACAACAGATAATAAGTATTATAATAAAATACTTTTTAAAATGTAGTTTTTACTTTCAAACCAAGAAAAAATATTAGATATTTGTTGATATTTTGAAACATGCTAGTTTACTGACCATGGATTGTAATACTAGCTTATAAAATCCAAATATCTAGTTTAATTTTGTTGCAATTTTCCTTTTTCCAAGCATACATGCATGCAGGTGAGTTTGTGTGCACATATATATATAACTGTCCCTGCACTTGATTTTCTTCGCTGGTAGTGTATTGGCTGTTTACATATTACTTTTATTCAAAATATATTTATGTCACATAATCCTGTTGATGGTTGATCAAGCAGTAATCAAAAATTCAAGCTAGCTTGCTATTTTAATTTTAGACTTTGTGGGGGAAATTTAAACAATAACTCAGATTTCTTTTTTTTTTTTTTTAAGTTTTTTTGTTAAAAAGAAATTTAGAAAACTAAAGGTACAATTTTATTTTCTGCAAGTTTTTAAAAATTTATAATAATAATATTTCAAGTTGGTTAAAATATGCTGAATATACATAGTTGGGGTCCACCATCTAATAAAGGTTTTGCAAATAATTAAGTTTAAGATTCCATCAACTGTGTAGTCAAAAGTACTGAGTCAAAATCATGAAATGGCTTGATACAGGGAAAAAGATTTTTCATATCAGAACTGTAAAATGTATGTTATTGTACACCAATTAAAAAAAACAAACTCATAAACCAAAAATTTTAGATCATAATTTTAAGGAAGTGAAGATTATTCTAAATTTTATGGATTACCTCCAGCATTTGATATCAAAGCAATACTATGCCAATGTATGGTTTCTTGCTCTAAATAAACTGCCATGTTTATCTTCGTAGTGAGATCAGAAAAACAGCTTACGTTTTGGTCGATCGTAGCAGTCATCTGCTTCTGACAAATCCACCAAAGGGCATGAGCTGTTATTATATACAAAATTATTTTTATTTACTTTAGAGTATAATCCATCAGAAACCTAGAAAAATATAAAATAAAATTTAGATATTTGCAAAAAAAAAAAAAAAAAAAGGAAAACCACCAGCAGCTGAAATGCAGTGGATGTGCTGAAACTTAATACAAATCAAGCCCCTGGTAAAGAGAATGATGCAATAAAACCAAACTGCCATGGAGATGCTCTTTAACCTTGCGCATACTTTGCAAGGTTAACAACAAGCAAAGCAAAACAAAACAAAAAAAATTAATAGAGCATCATTAAATAGTATCCATGTGGTAAGGAAGATAATGAAATGTGTATGCAAAAAGCATAAGCTCAGATACATATTTACCAGATAAGACGTATCAAAATACATTAACCTATTTTGGGATGTAGTAAGTCACAAAACACTAAAAGACAGATCTGTTGTTGTCAGAATAGTCATCAACGGTTATGGGACGTTTGTGTAACATAACCAAAATTATTAATACATGACTACAGTCACACATTTAAGTCAAACCCACTATGGGATAACCAAAATAGTCAACTCATCAAGTGTTCAGCTTAAACAAAAGGGTCCATGTTCGTGAGAGCACGGACTTTCTCAAATTTATTCGAAATATTCAATTCTTGTCATATATTTGTACTGTTTAATTTATTTTAATGTTATCACACAATACTTGAATTACAGAATAGTGGTTCATTATATACTGTACCACATTAATTGGGCAAAAACAAGGTGCAAATAATATTTTTTAAAAATTGCTCACTGCCTTACAGACCACGAGAACTAAGAATTAAAATAAAACATTATATAAAGATATGACAATTTAATAATAAATTTACATGTATTTAGTTGACAAAAAGTGTGGCTTTATTTAATACATTAATAACTCACACAAGTTAGAAAAAAAGCACTCTGTATGTGATCTATTAAATGAATTAAATTTCATATTATGCACCGAGCTTTCAAAAATCTTAGTTACTAGTCTGTTTACATTTTTTACTATTTTGTTGATCAATATAAAGTTTTCTAAATAACTATGTCATACATATACTCAGCATTGGGAACTGTTTCATCAGCCATTTGAGACAAAGATGGAACAGTGGTGTTTAAGCAAGTTTGTTCCTCTTCCTTATTGCCTGCTTAGGCATCACTACCTTTTAACTCTATAACAATATTGAGTTTCAACAACTTTCGATAGACTGTCACATCCTTGTCGATGTTGACATACTTTAGCTCGTCTGAATATCTTATGAGTTTTCCTTTTTGAAACATCTAAAATAAAAATTCTAAGATCATGCTCTCATTGATTTTTTTTGGTTTACTTAAGAAACTGCAATTAAAAATAAAAAAATTGGTTGAGACTAAGGCATAAAAGCTTTTCAAGCATAATTTATACTCACCAGATTTCTATAGCAAAAAGTTTGGTGGAGAATTGGTAAGGGCTCAATACTTACTGCAATACAGTCAATGGCAAATTAATCTTAATCTTTTTCAGAGGTTTGATATCTCCCAAAAGAGGATAAGGGCTACAGGTAACATAGCAGACCTTTTTTCTTTTGAGCAGAAAATTGTCCCAAGCTTAACAATTACATTAAATGGATAAATACCAAATGCATCCACACAAAAAAAAAAATGCTTCCCTTTGTTCCAATGGTAAATAGTCTCTTGAATGGAGTTTAAGATCTTTTGAATACTCAAACAATTGTCAAATAATCCAAGTAACTAACACCCTGGAACGAATTAGACTTTCAAGATAATCTGGTTGTCAACAATTAAAAAGTTCCATCTAAAGGAGTTTTAAATGGTAACAAAGATGAAGACTCAGAAATGATCAGCACAATGCAATTGTCCACCAAAACAGCTGACTCAAGTGGGCCCAATGTATTTCTTAATGAGGAATCCTCCCTTGCAGAAAATAATCCTCTTTCCATGGTGATCTAAACTATATTGGAAGATGCATGTGCACAACTGTGCATGGACAAGTCTTTGCACATGCTTCAGCAAGAAAGACCCTACTAAAGCTACTAATTTTTATAGATGGGAATAAACCATGATGCCTGGAGGAATTGTCTGGGTGAAAAAGAATCTCAATCTCTCACTCTCATTATGAAAACAAAAATGGATACAAAATGCAAATAACAGGAGACAGAAGTGCCTCTCACATGTAAAAATGAAATGCTCCATAGTACAGAATGTGTTGATAAAGTAAACTGTGACTGGAAGTCTTGCAAGTGTGGTGAATGCATAAATACTATGGTTGCTGGGAAGAAAAAATATCACATGACAAGTGTATAGGAATCAAAGTCTTAGTTAGTTGTGGCTAATCCATGTGACAAATTGGAAGTCCAACTTCATGTTTCAGGAGGAGCTGTATGGAAGACTGAAGATACACAAAAATGGTACTGTTGAGAGTAGACACAAACAACAAAGAAATTCCAAACTTTCCAAAAGTGATGTTAAGTACCTCAGGGCATGTTCTTTATGCACTAGATAACAAGCCAGTAGCAATTCTGCAAATGACTTAGTTGCAAATATAGATATTTTATCAGTTCTTCAAGAACAGTAAGATACACATTAGCATGAAGTGGTTTCAATGAATGTATAGCTGCCTGAAAATTTTTGCTGAGATGACACAAGCAGACAGAAAGGCTGAAATTGGTTGTCCCAATGTTTCATTTCTGCTGCCAAACCTGGAAGAAATTGTTCTTTACATGTGTCCAAATTCAAACTGTTTGGCAATAATCAACAGCTTAAAGACAGATTGCAGAATGGTATAAAATTAAGTGAACAACAGTTACAGTAAAGGATGAGGAGGATCAATACAATTTTAGGGTTGTATATCAGCCAAGAGTATTTTAGATTTTGTGCAAATCTTCAACATACTGACTGCTGACAAGTACAGGCAGGTTTTCATCCATCTTGCCAATCTCAGAAGACATCTCATTGAGTGAGATTCATCTTCCAACATGACAATGACTTCAGGCACATAGCCAATGTAGTGAAAAGCTATCTGGAATGCAAAAAGGCTGATAGAAAACTCAAAAAGATGTTTCTTGGTCTGCACAAAGTCTTGATAAGAACATCATTGTGGCTATATGGAGTTATACAGCTATTGAGAAAATAAAACATCAACCAAACACCTTGGATGAGTTTTAGAAAGTGCTACAGGATATTTGAAACAACATTTCAGTCATGGATTAATAACCTACGCTCTATACAAAACAAATGGCTCACATACCAAATACAAAAAACTAATGCACTGTACAATGTATTCATTTTGCTTTTGTACATTTTCTATAAATGCATTATTTATATATTATGCATATCTTTTGCAATAACTCATTATTTTTGTGCATATCCTGTCTGTATTTCCATAATTATTTCCAATAGTGTGTATATATGTATTTTGCAAAGCTTTAAGTAATGTGCCAAATGTTTACCAATAGCATCTGCCACAATCAAATTGTTAGAAGTCACATGAACAATGTGTACTGAGTGGTTACTACTGACATTTCATTGTGTGATTATAACGGAACTTACCAAGTTCCCTCAGAAATTTTGTTAAGGTAACATCTGATGGATTATGTAAGTATCTAGCTGTTGAATTTTATCAAACTTTGAAGACATAAATGTAACAAGCTACAGCTGCAGGAAGCAGAGGTATAAGATCATCCTATCCAGTACAAAGCAGTGCCAACTAAATACTGTATCAGTTAGAAAATCCATCAACTTCATTAGATCTAAGACAAAATCATTACCAGCAGAAGAAATTTTCAATCTGAATCGTTTGGAGGATAAACAACCCAGGTATCAACTTTAATCATCAGAAACTTTTACCAGCATATCCAACATCTAGTTTGACCAAATTTCTAGCCAACCGGAGGGAAGATTGGCTCTCGTACTGCTGACCAAGAACAGAGCACAAGCATTGTTCTTCCTGTTCACAGGTACTAGTAAAGTAAACAACACATGGGAGTAAAGTCAACACCATTTTCAACCAGATGCTCCATAATGGTTTCATTCATTAGTGGAGATTTTCACTACTATTGTTTAGGGCTTTTTTTGATTTTTGTTACTTTAATTTATTAGATTCACTGGTTTATTTTAATAAAGAGACTGATAGATTTCCATTTATAGAGATGATTGTCAAAAAACTCAGCCTAATTGCTTTTTTAAAAAAAAAACTAGCCTATTATCTTAAATAATATATTAATAAATATTTAACTATGCATTTGTTCTAATTCTCACTGTACTCAAATCCTCCTGATTAATGACTTACACAGGCATGTGTCTGAAACAAAGTAGTACTGCATGAGTTTAAGTGAAATGATAGATCTGTTTCCAAATTATGACTCTCCTCACCCTTGAATTTAATTAAAAGAATAGCTATATATGTCACAGAAAAATAGGCTGTCTGTAAAAAGTACTATGACAATATATATTAACCAGCTGATCTGAATGAGGAGCTGAGTAGACAGGAAGAGGTGGGATCTCTGGTGGTGTTGGAGAAGGAGGCTGTGCCCCTGGTCGATCATTATAATACTCAATGTCATCATCTTCATCCTCCCACGCTTGTCCATTGAGCATGTTTTCAGTCCTGAAAAGAGAGAAGAAAAAAAAACAACAATAACAAAAGTTCAATAAAAATTCATGTTTTCTTTTGTTTAAGAAAAAAGAATTTGTGCAAATTCACAGTTAACTGGTAATTTTCATTCTTGCAATTACAACTGGCTAAATATACATTAAATTCACATAATTAAAAGCTGTCTGACAATTTATCTTTTGTTTACATTCAGTTTAAGAAAACTTAGCACTTTTCAAACTCCCTATAAAAGTGCAACTAAATACTGCATACAACCTTTGTTTGAAAGTAATTATGGGAACAAACTAATATAAAAAAATGACTGCACCAACATTAACAGAACATAAAACAATAGCTAAACAACTCTATAACATGGCTTTTATGAGAAATGCAACATGTTATACCAGTCATTTGACATTTGTTTATTGTTTATTTTTTTTTTAGAAGTTTCAATCCATAATTCAAAAATAGAAAATAAACTCAGTGTTTGCAACCACATACTGGCCATATGACTCTTCCATCATTGGACGAACAAATCCATTTTTAATGGTTCAGTAAATATCATGTAAAGTTGAGCTTTATTTCTAAAAGCTAGAAAATGCCATCTAAAAATGGGCTTTACTTATTCTGACCAACTTGATGGTGGACACAAGAATTTTACCAATGCACATCACTAATTATACAAACAGTACAAAAAACATTTATTCAATCAAAGGTAATCTGCTTGGTTTATTGCACGTAAAATTTCTTAAATGACATTCCACATACAACTAGGCATTAATAAATTCTGTGAAAAAATTAATAGAAATTTTAAATAACAAAATGCTTTATTCCAGAATTTCTTTAATACAACTTGATATATTAAAAAAAAAAAAATTTTATACATGCTACATCAAATCATATCTAATGCTGGTGCTGCATGGGACATTTTCATCACCTGGCAACAACGTGCACAGCATCCCATGTAGTAAGTAGCCAATGTTAATCTCATGCTTACTGAATATTAAACAATGATAAAAATAATTATCTAAACATAATAACCATTTAAATTTCAATTTTAGCTAAAGCAATTGCTCATTAAGATTGAATCTTCCATTATAAATTATTTTCAGTTACCTTATTAATTCACTTTGGCATTTCTGCTGCCAACTGCCTTTATTATAGACTATCAGAAGCACATATTACCATAATTTATTACTGTATTATTATGTGTTCAGTTATTCGGCTATGAGAATCTACATAGTTATGCATAAACATTACTTCTTTTGCACTGACCTGCAAGGCAGGAATGATGAAATCATGTGATATTATTTAGTATTATCATTAAATGCATTGCACACTATAGTGCAAAAGTGTTCTGTGAATAAATTCATAAGTACACCCAAAATGTATGCCAAACATTTATGCATGGTGATTTTGGTCATATATGCAACACCTTCATAAAACCAGAAATATTTCATCTACTACTTGATGATAATAATCAACCTGTAAGCAAAAATACAGAGGCAAGCCTGTTAAATGGCATTAGTTTTGACATTAAAGTTATCAAAGTATGGTACGATGCAGAACTATTACGTACATACTGTAAAACATTCAATGCATGCAGCAATTTTATCCTGTTCTAATATATATATTTACAATACATAACATGACTTAGCATGCTTAGCTCTACATCAACAAATGCATGTCAGTCAAATTCAGCATGCTCAATCTACCAACTTGCATACATGCCACACATCAGCAACAGCTATTCCTTGTGCATAGTGAAATAAAAGATACATTCTATAAATTCTAGCAATATTTTGATTCACAACTTTATTTTAAAAAATGGAAAAAAGATTAATATTCTGATGTATTTATACTAAGTATTTGATTATCTGATGCTTTATTCAACCTTAGATCTTGCAGATACATGTGTTGAAAACAAAGATTGTCAGATAACAAAACAAACAAAAGAATTACACAAGTAAAAACTTATAATTGCATTTACAAAAGAATTATAACACCTAATTGGTTTTAGCACAAAGATCTAAATATTCCCAGTTTTCGAAAATTTACACCGCAGATTTTTCCTTGCACAAAAAAAAAGAGAGTCAGCTACTTCATAACCAAAAAGTCAGCAAAATGAGTCTAAACATTACAAATTGTACTTAAAGAAAATTTTCCATTTAAATTAATCATGGGCTAGCCATGAGATGGCCGAAGATAACCAATATTAAGACATCAGTGAGGAGTTCTATGATTATTGTCTAAAAATTCCCAAATAAAATATATGAATTATCAACACTTGAATTATTTGTAGCCACATATTTTCAACAGGTGAAAAAAGAACAGACACCATCTCTTGCTGATTTAGTTATGTATTCAAAATGAGAAAAACAAACACCCAATGTTCCCAAAAATAAACTATACCTCTGAATCTCAATAAATCTGAAAAACATTTTAAAAACTACTTTATATGATTATACTGTAATATACAGGGTGTCCGTAAAGTTACTATACAGTCTTACCAGTTTACGATCACGTCCCAATTGAACCAGCCTGGAATAACTGTCTGGGCAGGAATATCGTCTGATGGAATTGTGGGTCCACAGTTCTTCGACGGAACTGTTACAGGAGAAAGGTACTGGACAAACTGAGAAATGTCATCGTACCGGCATTGAAACAACGACCAGTACTTGTAAGACTGTATAGTAACTTTACGGACACCCTGTATAATAAACAAACAAAAACAAAACACACCTATTAAAATTACTCATGAAGTTATTACAAAAGGATGCCCAACCTAACTAAAGTGAATTTAGTGCATGATGCTACAGCTAGTTACTGTCTATATTTCCAAAGTCAGCAATGATGGAATTGTCAATTGAAGTGTTTGTGAACATTGTAATTAAACTATTCTTCTCTCAGGTTCACAGCAGCATGCAAAGTATTGTAGACTGTGGCAGAAAAACAAACTGGTGAAACTGTTATTCTTATTCCCTACTTTCTTCTAAAACTAATGCTTTATGACCTTTGTCCAAATGTTTATGAGAGAACAAACAAAATCATGGTCAAGCATACTCCAAATCAGGAATGCATTTAGGTGCTACATTATGTAATATGTCAGCAGGTTCTGTTCATAAGTTTAAATTGTCAACTGAAAGACTATCAGAGAGAAAAGCATTATGAACAACCATAAAAATTAAATTGTCAAAAAAAAAGGCATAAATATTTCAATACATTAGTTTCGGTATTAAAGATTAGAGAGAATGTTTTACTATTTAAATGCACCTTAAGTTCTTATTTTGTTATTAAAGAATATAGTAAAAAAGTACAACCCACCACTACAAAACTAAACATAGAAAAACCTTTAAAATTACAATATTCAAACTATCAATACCAGTAATTAATGTCCCATTTAATGAAACAGCAAACCTTGGGATGAAGCCTTGGAAGTTTAGAACTTAACAGCAAATGTTAGCTTAAACTTCTAGGAAATATTTTAAAATGCCTACATTTAATGAATCTAAAAAGAAAAAAACTTGAATTTTACAAGGTCAATCTACTCACTGTGTTAGTGTAAAATACTACAAAATTTATCCTTGCTGTAATAGTGTCAGGCCGGGCTTCATTTGATTGTTCCTAGTACAATTAATGTTTAATTTAAGTTCTTCAACATATAAGTCATCAAAGTTTACTTCACAATTCTCCTCCCATCATGCAGAGATAGTTGAAAGAGTGTGAACAGCCAACTAAGATTATTTTCTTGTTAGTAAAAAAAAAAACACTAAAATAAAATAAATAACCTGAGAAAAAGTGAATTTTAATCAGTGCATAGATTTACTTAAACTTTCATAAGGTTCTAAGAACTGAATATACTGCTAATCTTAGAATTTGGCATCCATAAGCAGCTAAATCCAACACTCAACTGAACTGCTTTCAACACCCAACATCTATCATTCCTTAACATAAAAATGAACTGAAGAAAATGGTATTGAAAATCCCTTCTAGTCCATCCCAACTTCATGTTCAACACAAAAAAGCCTCTACATGACAGTTGATGAAAGTATAAATGAAATATGGACCCTTAATTAAGTTTTGACATGTTGACAATGTAAATATCATTATGCATGCATATTTACTACTAAAGCTAGCCTCATGTCAGCTTCTTCAACATACTTTCAAGGTTATTATTTATTTTTTTTAAATATTCAAATGAAAATTCACACCTGTTACTTTTATCACTGATACCGAAAATAAAAATTAACATCAAATAAGAAAATAAGTTGTTTTTGTAAGATATAAAATCGAATTTAAAACAAAAACAGTTTAGCTTGTTTCTCTTCGTGTACTAGTATCTTATTTTAATTCTCAGCATCAACCCCCACCTTCTTTTTTTTTTTAAATTAACTTTCTGAAGAATTATGTGCAATGAAGAAAACTGACTTTCATCTATTTACTCATAAAAATAAAGTAATAACTATTTATTTCCTTATCCATTGCATATTTTATCACAGTTAAAAATAAATTCTAAAAATTAATTTTCCAATCTAATTTTCAATCTTTTTTTTTTTGTTTTGTTTACTTGTTTTTAACTCGATACTTACGAAATGTTAAACTTGTTTTATCTATCATAGTCGTAAAAATCCATAACCTTTAACCAACATTCCATGTGCTGCAGTCACTAGGAGCCAACAGCAAAAGACAAAAGCAAGCATACAAACAAAGTGCAAAAACAGAAGTGCATCATTAATCAACTAAACTATATTGAAAATACCACAAATGAAAGTTTAATAAAATCTTTTTTTGTAAGGTGGTGGTAAAATTACCCAAAGCTAAACAAATATTTTTTTCAATCCCCCTCCACACCATTTTGTTCTATCAACGAGCTTCACAAATTCATTTCCAACAACAGTCAAACAAGATGCTGCATATTGTAGTAGTTTCTAGCTTAAAGATAAAAAATAACCATTGACGTGTTATTTTCTTATCCATATTATTTAAATGAAGATTATACCAAATTCCATGAAATCTCTAGGTCTGGATTTACTCTTTACATTTACAGGATTAATAATGTTAACTGATAAACTTTGCCTATCTGCGATATGTTAGCCATATCAATCTCAAGAGTTAATTTTCTGTTCTGCATACAAGTTTAGACACAGCCTACTGTGAACTGTCAGCTTTACTAATTTATCTACAAAGATGTGACTTTATATGAGGTTTTTAACAATAAAAATACCAAGATGTTAATACAATGCATATTGTCACATTTGTCTCTATCTTCTGTAAATGAAAAAGAAATTAAATATTCTTTGTCACATCAAGAAAAAAAAAAGGAAGTGTTTACTCCACCTAGTCAAACATTTTAATATAACATACCTAACAACTAAAAGCACACTGGGCCAGAAGTAAATTGAGAGTATGTAATCATGGAAAATGTAAGTTCCTTAACAACGACAACAAAAAAAAAAAAAACAAGCTAGATGCTAAAACTTGTTTAGAAAAATGGTTGCAAAAGGTACAGCATCTTGTTGTTAAGGTAAATGAAAGAATAGAAGTGAAAAAAAAACACATTCACCCAGATTCATGGAGAGAAAAGAATGCTCAAACTGAACTCATCTTTAGTAGACCAAACCTTTATCATCAAAAAAAAAAACAAATGTGGTATCATACACTACTCTTGAATAAAAATTACTGCTAGGTTGGTTGGTTGGCTGTTTTTTTAAAAAGCAGCTACCAATAATAATAGTAATAATAACAGATCTAGTGTCTAAATGTGCAATAAATATCTAGTTAAAAAATGTGGTTTAAACTTTTTGACTAATTGGGATGCTGTCTGATATTGACATGTGTGTACATTAAAAAAAACTACTTTTAACTATCTAATCTAACAAATTCTTTTCACTTTTCAAATCTCATGCAATTATTCTATAACCATTTACTGTACAGACTACACACTGTTAGACTGGTTTCCAAACTTGAAGGATGATGAATATTTCTAAAATGAAAGTGCTTCAAATCTGAAACACGTAAAACTAAAATCAACAAATACTGAGTGATAATAAATGCTTGCAATTCAATGCACACATCAACCCATTCCTCATGTTAGATATCTTCTACCTGTACAGCCAATTTCTTCAAGCAATTTCTTTTCCTTATTTTTTTTTTTTACCTGTTAATAAACCAAATTTACCTGAAAGTCCTATGCCAACTATTTTTCTGATCTTCTTTGGAATGCTGGACACGTAAAAATCTGTAACACCCATTTGAGTTTTGTGAGATAATGCATAACTTCATTGATAAAAACATGCATCAGACAGTAATACTTAGTGCAGCAGATATATGCTGCAACCTCAATGTTTTTTTTTAAACAGAGTGAGAGCATGATTTAACAAATGTATCTATTCAATTACTACTACCCATGAAGCATGATCATGATTATACATCACCATTGTGGGATTCACAAAAAATGTTACCAAAGTATCTTCAAATGAGAAAGAACATAATGAATAATTCTTGCTTGAAATCATTGTCTTCTATTATCAAGAATTCTTGTGATCCTTTACAGTTGTGCAAGTTAAAAATCATCTGGAATACAAGTTTTCTTGAAGGTTTTTAACTGCTGACCATGGTAACATGCCCTGTTCCTAAGCCAAAACTGTTACAGTAATTGCACGTCTCAGAAAGGGTATCCAAACTGGATCCATGTCTGTGCCATTCACTCTACATACCAAACAAAACTGTTCTAAGCATTTCATGGAACCAAAAAAAAAAAACAAAAACAAACTGATATATTATAAATTTGTGCAAAGCAACAAATGCAACAAAATTAGAATTTGGACCTTTTATTTTGAGAAAATTAGCTATTGTTTAATCTCTAGTGATGTCTGCAAAGCCAATGAAAAAAATCTTCAGTCAGAAAAAGATAAACTTTACCAAAGCAATTGCAGAAATTTTTCGATAAATAAATAACCAACCAACCCTTGGAAGTGTAAGGGTAGGAAAAAAAAAGAAAATTTCAATTAAGCCTTCATAAAATGTTATCAAATCAATCAGCCAAGCACTGATTGGTTTACCTATTATAATTCTTGACATCTTTCTGCAGCAACTTATAAAAAGGTGCAATAATACATAAGTTGCTTACAAAGTTCCTGATGAATAAGGTGAATGTTAGCTTCCATCAAAGAAACACACTATCATTACTCTCCTAGCATGAGTTAAATAGATTTTTTTTCATAAGAAGAAAAACTGTCTAATGAGGATTATCAATCATTTTGAAAATTTCAGCAAATTATATGCAAGAAGCTTACTGCTTGCTTAATACCACAAAACTAAACAGACAGACACCACCAATAGCAAGAAATCTTGTCAGTATTAAATGTGTTCTGAATCATTATAATTTTAAAAATAACATACCGTAACTTCCAAGTTTTAAGACGAGAAACTTTTTTTACTAGAAATCTGGGCCTCATCTTATAATCTGAATCAACTTATACTTGGATAAAATTAAAATTAAAAAAATGCACTAAATCCAAAAACTTGGTTGTAAAGTTCATATGTAACTACTTGGCAAACACCATTTTTTTTTATGTTCATTTTTCATTAAAGTATGCTTTATTATCCAATCAATAACAAGCCACAACCATCTTGATCCAGTTTGATCATAAATGAGAGTATAAAAACCCTTATTCAGCAGCCTTTAAACTGGAAGTTGTAAAATTTGTTGAGGAAAATGGAGGGAATATGGCTGCTCATCGTAAGTATGGTATCAGTGAACAATGTCTCCAGGACAAAAGATGCTCTATGCACAACAAAGAAAACTAAGACAGTGGTATACACCTTGAGTGAAAAACATTGAGAACGTGTTAGAAGAGTATATATTATTACTACGTGCCACATGTTGCAGACTTAACACCATTTAAAGAAGATTAAATACAAAACAAATCACCACTGAGTTGGGAGTGTAGAACTTTTTGAGTCACCCATCATGGTGTTTCAGTTTATGCACAGAAAAAGACTGTATCAGGCGGTACAGGACCATATCACAAAAACTGCCTGAAGACTTCAAAGAGAAGTTAGATAATTTTCAAAAATTTGTCATGATGAAGATAAAGGTAAATATCGAAATGTTTATCATCAACATGGATGAAGTACCCCTAACATTTGAAAATTCTGCACCCAGTCTGTCCCCTGAGCTTGCCACTATCTTCCACTCAGACACTGAAGATGAGGAATTTGAAGGCTTCTCTGATGAGTTGTAAGTGAGGCAGTGATTAGTTAGTAATAAAAGAATATAAATCATTATTTATTATTCTTTAAATGTTATACTACTGGAAGGCTATCTCACATATCAACACATTTTATGAAAAATGATATTAAAATTTAGATATTCAACTCATAATTTTGCAGGGAATTTCAAAGTACTCTCCATGATCCAAAACATGTCAAAAATTTATTTCAGCAATTAATTCAGAGGATTTATTCACAAAGTAGTTCACTGATGAGTACAAAAAACTTTATTAATATTCATGTGCATGGAATATTATGCTGTTTTGGCTGGTTTTGATCTACCACCTTATCTTATCTAGCTTCATCTTATAATCTGGTTCATCTTATTTACCAATGAAGTTAAGAAAAATGGGAAATTTAGCCCATTTGTCATATTTCTGCATCAACTTATAACTCGGAAATCATAGCATATTGGCTTTCACTAGGGGAGAAAGAGACCATATGTCATTCCTACCGATTATAGAACAGAAACCCTCCCTATGTATTTCGTTAGATTTCAATGAAAATTTATATCATTGTAGCTAAAAAAACTAGAATAAAAACATTTTAAAAAATTTAATATTTTCTTAAGTTTTTTTTACCTAAGTTACACCACCTGTGGTCCCACACTAGAAGTACTAGATAATATTTGTGTTGAACTGGCTATGTATTTAGTTAGCACATCTGCAACGTAAAACATGTGGAATCGGAGCAATACAGTTTTGTTGTTACAAAGGGTTATATTAATGTGAAAGGTAGCACTGTCTCCCTATGGATCAACCTGTGCTGACTATACAGGTTTAAAGGGTAATAAGTGGAAATGCACTCCAGGTTTCATTCAGGTGACATAGTGCATAATAGTTAATCTACATGAATAATTAAAATATTGTTATACAAGGTAAATGTAAATTCTGGCAAACATTTAACATTGCAAAGAGGGATTAATTAGTTTTAAAAGAAATTGTGTATCACAAACATAACATTTCATTTCTGCTAATACTTCCATAAAAAAATAATTGTCAACACGGATGAAAGTCACGGAATACAGTATTTATAATCAATTTTTTTTTAAATCCATCATTTTTAGACAATGTTTACAAGGAAAACTTGCATCCATAACAAAACCTATTTTACAAAACAAAAAAATTTTTTTCTCTCTCAGAGAAAGGTAGACTTTTTTTTGTGTAAGTTTTTAAAAATGTCTAAAAAAAAAAATCAAACTTGAAATTAAATTTCGTGTAACACTGAAAAGCTGTGTTTCAAAGTGCTAGAAAAATTCTTTGGAAGTCTTTTTGAAAAGAGAAAGCATACAAACACCAATGCTCAGCATTCTTGTACAACACACCATTCTTTTTCTTCAAAGAGAACATGAACAAAAGTTTCTTTATAATCCAAAATAAAGTTTGCAACAATGTGACTGCAATACTTTTTTGTTTTTTTGCTAATGCAGTTAACAAATGTTCACAAAATAAAACTCCAACCTTCAGATCAAACTACGATTCCCAATGCCTTAAAAATCTGTATGAAACAAGCAGTCCTATTAGTTAGGTTGAGTGTTCTACTGTTGAGGAATTTGTTAGTAAAAACTAGCAGCATAATGACAACTCAAAATCTCTCTAACAACCCCACCAAAAAAAGAGAGGAGTGGGTCTTTCAAAGTGAATTCTACACTACTCTTCAGTGCTAATTTTCACAAGGCTGCACATTTTTTGTCCCTAGTTCAATATTAACAGTTTTCTTAAACTGTTCGAATCTTGAAGTATTATCATTTTTATCTGGACACTAAAAAAAAAAATCTTAAGTTCTAGTCATTCTCCTTCCCACTTTCTAACTCTCTTATTTTTTTTTCAAATATTGCAATTTCATTTCGTGGCTGGAGGTTAAAATCATTTACTAATTTACAAAAAATTATCTTTTACTGTAGAAAATTTGTCCATGTCCCATTTCATTAGGATAATTTTCAGGCAATATTAACTTACAAACATCCAGGAAAGTTATCAGTTTTGCTGGAAAGAAAGAAAAACAGAATAAAAGATTTACAGACTGTCATTGTTTCATGATAAAAAATGAAATTTTTAAAATCAAAATTTGTTGTTTTTTTTTTAATATTTCTTTGTTCAAAATATTCTTTTTTTAAAAAAAAACTCCGAAAACTGTTTCAAGTGTAGCAAAAATTTTTTCCTTATTTTTCAGGGATTAGAGTTGGCAGAGAATTCTACAGATTACAAGAACCAGTTTTATTAACCACAGAGTAGAGCAAGAAGTGGATAAAGTTTTTTTACCTGGAAAGATTAAAAACCTTATTAAGAGACAAAATTTCAAAAAATCAAACAAGTGTCTACTGCACAATGATTTCTGAATATCAAATCTACTCCTGTGTTAACATTTTCTAAATAATAAAAACATGTGAGCTACTAAATATTTAACAAACCATTTAAGATCTTAGATCTGGGATGTTGCATCATCATCTTTCTATGTATAACATATTTGCAATGATCAACCTAATTTTCGCACTGTTTAAACATGTAAGCAATATCTAAGATATATGCATCCTCTTTCTAGTATATGATGCAAGTTCCCACATATCCAACTACATACAAAAATTAAAACCTTTGAAGATCCAGGAATACCTTATGCTATACTAGCAACCTATTGGCATCTTATAATTTATTGTGCAAGCTCTTCAGATATATGGAGTAGGAACAACTATAAACAAATCAATTTCACCACAGCAAAAGTCATCACTGCTGTACCTATAGACATTAAGATCTTCAGGTAATTACCCACATACCATAGATAAGTTAATTTTTCAACACAGTTACTATGAGCATTAGAATTTCTCTTCTTGTTTGCCATTTGAGAAATGACTAGTGCTGTTCTAATCTGTGTTTATATATTCTCCTTCATGACACCTACTACGTAGCAGCACTTCCAAAATGCTTTATAGATAGATGTAGTTTTTGCCCCATTTGCTGGATTTAATCATTGATTCCCATTAATTATCAGATTCTGGAATGAAATAACACTAAAGACACTTGATGAATATTTCACAAAGAATTTCTCATTTACTTTTGTACAGTTATAACAGTACAAGGTAGATGTTCAAAATTGAAATTACTAGTCTTTCTTGGAGAAAAAATAACAATAACATTTTGCTAGACGAAAGAAAAGGTGTGACCTATAAACTAAACAGGCATTATGACAATTTATCTAGATGAGAGAGAAAGAGAGAAGAGAAATTCAATGTTTCAGAAAAGTGAATACAAGTTCATTTATGTTGATGAAGAAAACGTGTTTCTGCTTGTTATGACTGAATCAGGAAATGAAAGATGCCAATCATAATGAACTGGAATCTCATTTTTATAGAATAGGAAAAAATGGCTGATACTGATCATTAGGAGGAAATAGAAATGAATATAGGGTTCAGTGGACTTTGCTGCCCATGGTCATTCCAAAACCTGATTAAGACAAAAATGAGACTCTGGCAATAATCAATGTTCAAAAGTAGAGTGCTCAGCTTTTAGTAAAACAGAATTGGTCACAAATCCTTCCAGAAGATATCATTACATGAAAATATACCTGATCATAAATGCATACCAATGTTTATGGCAGTACTCATATGAAGCTGATCAGATCTCCTGAAATATTTAAGTCAATCACAGATCAATTCAAGGATGGAAAAGGAGAGAGGCATTTAAATTAAAACAGAAAAGATTTTTGTAAAACTATATTTGTTCTGCCATTATAGCCACAGATTAAGTCAATGATCTGTGGGTTTGTTGAGCAAGAAAATACATCATCAAGAATAATCTGGATTTCAAAAAGCAATACCCATTAACTGGTGATTAAGTTAACAGGAAGATTCTATTACAATGATTTTAACGAGTTGGAAACATAAGAGTAATCCATGTGTTAAGTCTTTTGTGTTGTAATGTTTTAAATGTATTGAAAAAAGCTGCTGTTTGTCTGAGAAAGCACTGATTTGTGAATGCTAGTTTAGCTAAAAAATTTTTAGATGCCATTAATCTTATTCAACAGTTGGTCACATTCATCTGGAAAAAAAAATTAAGTCATAAAAATAAAAAAAAGTAATGCATTTACCTGTCGGGTATAGAAACAGCTTTTGGTTTATTCCTCAGGTATTCCTTAAAACGCAATTCAAAAGCCTGACCAATGGTCAGAATAACGTCTTCTGCCAGCCCGCCACCACATTCCAAGACATAACACGCTCTACCATTTACTTTATCCTTTGCAACATATGCCACAAAATCAAGAGTTTCCTAAGAAACAGAAGAGAGAGAAAATCTTGTTTTATGCATTATTTAAAACAAAGTTCCCTTAAACTTTTTTTAAAAAATATTTTAAATGTTAGAGTTTTGATCTAGAAAAGAAAAAAAATAAAGTAAAATTTGTATAATTTTAAAGCAATCTCATTTCATTAAAAAGTATATAGAACAGTAAGCAAAATGATGAGTTAATAAGTAAAGGCAAATGTTCTGTTTTTGACATTCAAATACTTACTACATCACCACCTGATGCGAAAGAAATACCAGCCATGTCATGATCGGTAATCATCTAAAAAGAAAAATGAGTTTATCAACAGCTCTACCACAACTCTTTCTTGGTTTTCTAATGTGGCACTTTAATTTTATTTTTTTAGATTCACAGATTTTGCCATTGAATATTATTTATAAGGACAACAAGAAATGGTCAGGGTAATATATTCTGATGAAAATTAAGATGTTGGAAATCTTATTCCAGAGGTTGGAGCAGAATTTTAGAGAATAAAGTAATAATAATAAAGATTTGCTTTCTGATTTGAAATGAAAACAGCAGCAGCAAAACATGTAGCCATTTACTGAACTCTACCTTATTTTCAGTCAAGAATGGCTCCAGCGTGTACCAGAATTCATGCCACACTTATTTCCAATGTAAAACTGTAGAATTTTATTCAATAAAAGTATTAGCTGAAATAATCTGCTGTTAACAAATATTACAGATACCCAAAATATTCAAATGAATAGGAAGCCTTTTTTAAACTTAGATTCCTTTCTGATAAGAAGTGAAAATCAAGTCTTAAAAGTATTTACACTTTCCTACCCTACTGAGCAAAGTATTCTAGACAGATATATAGAACACAATAACTAATAAAACCGTTTCAGAATTTCTAATCAAAAATACTTTTTATTTAAATTATGTGCCCCATGTGTAAAAGAACTGGTTTGTATCTACATTTTCTCTATCAGAAAAAAAAAAAATATATATATCATCTTGAATAATTTAATCATATCACTGCAAAAATATCTTCAGGCCAAATAAGACAACCAAAGCCTTTTTAGTCTTTCTTAAGGCCATGAATACCTTTCATTATCCTAGTAAATCTTCATTCAATTATTTCTAAAATTTTTATATCATTTGTATAATGGAAATTCTATGTCTAGGCTGCATACCCCCAAAAAAGCTCTAAACAAAATCCTATAGAGAGGAACTAGAATATTCAAAGTTTTATTATTTATAGTAATGATGTACATACTAAAGCTGCTTTTGGCTTTAAAACATTTTCACACTGCATCTGACTTTTTAAGGTATTTTCCATTACAACTACTAAATGATTTTCCTTCATTATCTTTGCTAATTTAATAGACTAGTTTATACATGTGGTTTATATCAGTATATCCAAGGTTTAGATGTAAAGATGTTAAATTTGCATTTGCCCTCTGTTGGATCAACCAAGTAATTTTTTTTAAATTATCAGAGAGACTGATTTGTAGTATTGAGAAATTGTATTTCCAACCATCCCCCATCTCAAACTTGCTTTACAAAAAAAAAAACAAAACAATGTGCACATCTTGGACAATATGTAACCCTTACAGTGTCCTAGAGAAATAACAAAGCAATTTTAAAATGCTCACAGGACAAGACAAACAAGAATTTTAACATTTGTGATGACTATACATTAATTATAAAATCTATTTATAAAAACTGCTCTGAGTAACTTTATTAAGTAGTAAATATTAGCAGTTGGTGAAAAAGAAAGAGGAATTAAGTGGTAAACAAAAGAAAAATAGATAACCACAACTTTAAAATGTTTTAAATTATTAGACAGCCTGTCAAACAGAAAGAGTACCTCCCCAGACTCCATTATAACCATCATCAGACATTCAGTATTCAGAGTCAGGTTGACATTACATCCAGCATGAGTCATAAGTGGATAGTCACCAAGCAACCTCAAGATCTTCTTGTCATGCTGAAAGACCATATTATTCACAAATTTATCAGAAAAAAAAATTCCAAGTTAAATTTTTTATTTAAAAAATGTGAAATAAACCAAACACCACCCTATCTGCTGCTATTAAACAAAAAAGGAAATTAAAATAAAAAACAGAATGTCAAATATAATCAAGAAATTCTGGAACAACTTCAACAGTTCAGACAATTTTAGACTGAATAATGGTCTGATTATCTTTAGGGAAAAGCAATTCTGCAAAGATAAATTTATTATTTTTGTTTTTTTTTAATTAAATTTTAAGTCTTGATTTTATTTTTTCAGTGAATTAATTCACAGCAGGAAATTGCTGTGGTTTTTCAGTGGCCACATTTTCAAAAAAAAGATGAAATTTTTATAACTTCTTTAAGCTTTAAGACAAAAGTCCTAAATATTAAAATTACCTTGAAGTAACAAAACAAACCTCTAAAAAAAAGAGTTTGCTTATATATAACAAACAAAAATACAAAAACAGGACATAAAATATTTCCAGCTGAAATATCCTAAACTGAAAAAGAAAATTCCAGCCACAAAGAGAAAATAGTGTTATATATATATATATATATATATATATCGCACCACTATAAACAATTCATGTGAGAGTTCTACTGTTGAATCAGCAGTAGCATCTACTCATGGAAGACAATAAAAGCATTTAGATGCACACATCCAGTTGGAGACAAGAAACAATAAAAATGCAAATTTAAGGGGAAGAGATACAAAGGAAATGGAAGTTGTATTTTCATTTAAAACAGGATTAAGATGTTGAATAAAAATAAAGATTCTTGAATTTGTTTGAAATCTAAACAAGATGTGGCCTAGAGCTTGACATCAACAAGTACAAAGTTATGATTTAAATTAAGAGTAATGGAATTCAAAAGAGCCAAATTCTCTCTGCCAAACAGATGTGACGCAAGCCTCTCATATACACAACAACAGATGGCCTTACCTGGCAGAATCACATTTCTCTTAATTGTATATACATATAAAGCACTATTTCTACACTTTTCTCATTTTGTATTTTTTGTGCTTAGATTTATTTTCCATTTGAAGATAAACTAAGGTGCAGTTCAAAAGATTCTATCTATTTACTTTCTTTTGTAATTAAGCTTTATACTACCATTTCAGTACTTTTGTTTTTGATAAAATTTAAATATATCACCGCCAATTTACATACATACGCATGCACGCACTGATGGTAATAATTGTGGACTAATCTACAAAATATCCCATAAATCAATTTATTAGTACACACATAATTAAATGTTTATGAACATACAACTGTCAGATTTGTTATACACAAACAAGTTATATAAAAATATATTTCTTAAATTTAGTCACAAGAATTTTTATCAAAACATACACCTTTATGCTTAAATTATTTTACTGTCTAATCCACACTTCCTGAAGATGTTTAATTATAGTCATAAGTAAAAGTTGCAAAAAACAAACAAACTAGCCATCCCTGATGTCAGTGTAATAGGAGTTTGAAGATCCCCATAGCAGCCTGGCAAGCTGATGCTTCATACCAGAATTTAGAAAATTAAGCTGAGTGGAGAGAGAAAGTTTTGACTAACACAAACATGGCTAATGCACTTCTACTTCAGCTGATTTGTCTGAGTACCAACAAGAAATCTTCTGCTTAGGAGAAAGCCAGAAGTTGAATGAGATGGAACAAAATCACAAAAGAAACCATACTGCTGGCTAGATGCTGGTCAAGTTTAAACCACAGCTTATACCAAAATCAATGAGTATGCTATGCTAACTTGCTTCCAATACTGTACATATATGGTGCTGAAAATATTAAGAAAAATTTGAATTTTATAATTGAAACATTCCAATATATCTACAATACTCACTTTCCTTTTTTTATCAATAGATTTCAATCCTGCTGCTTCTGTGACTTTATTTATGGCCTCTCTATAAGTAAAAAATAAATTAAAATTAATCGCCCTTTTAAATTTATTGAAATATAAATTGTGCTACTTCCCATTAAATTTCATCACTTGTGTTAGAGATAGTAATGCTAATCTTTACACATACTGATGCACAGGTTGGAGTGACTCACCTTGCCAAAGCTGTTCTTGTTTCAAATTCTAGTGTTCGCATGGATTCCTTCACTTCCAAACAGCCCAGATACTTAAATAAATAAAATGAAATAAAAATTCCTTTATGATATATACAAGCTAAATGAAAAGGAACAAAATATTTACTCTCTCTCTCTCTACAGTGTGATTCCATAAGAAAACAACCAAAAAATATAAAGCAGACAAACAAACATAAAAAAGAAATCAATTTGAAAAAAAAAAAAAAAAAGAGGGACAAAAAACTTAAATGATAGACCCTGGTTACATTTGATAATCCTACTGCATCACTAAATTTATAATGCATCATTTAAAATAATCTACAGCAATGTTAAGTATACATCAGAGTTGTATAGCAAAGCAGTATGAAAAACTAGGAAAAAAAGAGTTTATCTCTATACTTGAATCTTTTTTTTAAAAAGGCAGACAACAGTAAAGAGAGCAAATATAAAACAAAACACGTAAAATAAAACTAAAACCAAGGAAAAATTTATTTTCAACAAAACAAAATCTCTTTAAAAGATATTATCCTGAAAGAATATTAATTATTTTTTAAATAAATATCGAATATTTGCCAAAGTATGCTCTTCATTTGATAAAAGATTTGAGTCCTTAGATGGTTATGTATAGAATACTCATTTATACAAAATGTCTGATAAGCTACACTATCGCTTCAATGTACTAGCATGAGCAGATCACAAGTAAAAAAAAATACAACAACAAACTGACTTACTAGTTAAATATATCTTAGTTTAATTATAGTACACAAAACAAGTAATGCATAAAAAAAATTTTTTTAAGGTCAGTTTAAATACAGGTTAAACCTGCATGCTGACATCAGTTCTTCCTCCTAAACCAAGTGAAGGAGAACAGGGTGTGGACACTGGCCACATGCCTACTACAGCAATCTCTACAGGTGTCAGCGAGTTGCATAGTAGGAATACTTTATTACTGACAGCTGGAAATTATCATCAGTTTTCCTAATGCAGCATGTTTAATGGAGATGGATTCCAATAACTGGCAAATTCAAACTTGGGTCCAACTGTTTTTATTAATTGTTTTAAGAACTGCTAATTTATTTTTCCAGAATTTATTGGAAGCGGGTCACATTTCTGCTATCAAGAGTAATTCTTAAGAAATAAAATTATATTTTTTTTTTCCACTGATATCTTTAACAAAAGTTTTTTTTTTCAGATTGACTTCTTGTGATCTAACCATAGTGTAAACTAATGAACGTTTGAAATATTAAAAACAAGTTACAACAGTTTACTTGGGCAGCCCAAATTACTGGACAGTCACCTGAGTTAAAATCCCAAAGTACCAGCTCGGTTTGGCATATCCACCACTGGGTCTGTCTGTCTGTCTTTACCAGCTGGCCACAAGGGTTTCCTTCCACATCAGAAAATGAAAATTTCTAGTTGGGTTTTCCAAATAAATGTGGTAGAGGTTCTGTAGGTAACTCTTGACTGCCGCACACCTAGATTACAGCAAAAAAGGATCCCCAGCCATGCCTAGGTATCTCTTAGTCACCAAGATGTTTAGTTCACTACAGTAAGATGTCCTTAGACCTTAAGAACAATAATTTACTTTTCAATGATATACCAACCACTGATGATAATGAAGTCAGCTCATTTACTACATACTAAACTTTGATAATCTTTACCTTTAATAATAAAATAATTGAAATTCAAAAAAGCAAAATTACTGAGTAGACTAGAAAAACTTGTACTAACCCTAACTCCATAACAAATTCCTCCATCAGGCATAAGCTGTTCATCACGATGAAGCCAGCCATTATCAGGTTTGTTCATGAAGCTTCCAGTCTTGTTCCAATCAGTATTTGCAGATTTAAGTCCCCTTCTTTTCATCTTGTCCATATCATGTCAGTCTACCATAAGAAACCAGAAAATCAGAAAAAAAATTAGCATTCAAAATAAGAAAGTTATTGGCGATATCTTAATTTATAGAAAAATAGTTTTTTCAGGCATTTCCCTATCAATGTATTGACAGAACAGAACTACTGAACCTGCATTTTTGCCAATCTCCTTATTACCACCACCACCATTGAGGCTTAATTCCGAGGACAATAGTTTTGTCAGTAGAATGACATTAATTTGCAGTAAATGCTCCTATTTTTTGAATTGTACAGGTAGCCAGAGCTGATCTTGAACCCGTGACCTGTTGGTTGCAGTGGGTTTTTTTTAAAACCAACACATTAAACAAACTAAGCATAAACACATCATACAAGCAACACAAAAGGGGAAAATCAATCAAAAAGAAGAAAATACCATACTATATTCAACTAGAATAATAAGAATAGCAATTTAAAAATTCAAAATGTAAAATCACAGAACAGAAGTTAGCTAAGGCCTTCAAGCTTTTGATTGATATGGAAGATGTCAAGGTTTCAGATGAACACTGCATTTGTCCATGAGAGTTTCCAACCAATGAACAGACCATACTAACCCTATCATCAGAGCTCAAGACCACAGCCCTGTTAACCTTTGTATGTTAACAACAATAAATATTACTTCATTTACCAAAAGTCTTGCAAAAAAAAAAAAAAACTCAACAAAATAACTGAGATAAAGCAAAAATTTTAGAAAAAATAAATGGAAGAATGGTCATCCAAGCAATATTCAGTGTGGCAATAATTGTGATCATCTCCATACATAAACTGTTAATGGGGTAACATCCACACTATTCAGTTAAATAACTTCTGAAAATTCTTCCTCCTCCTCATTCACACACAGACAGACAGACAGACAGACATGTATTTCTCTTCGCATAAATTCCCTTATAAATGAGAAACTCTTTCCAATGTCTGGTTTTCTCAGCTGAAAGAAGTGTACAAAAAGCTAATTACTTTTATTCATTTTATAATTGTCTAGCTAACTGACATAAAATAATTTAAAAAAACAAAAAAACCCAAAGTTGTGATATGATCTTTTAAAAAACCTGCTTAGTTTTTGTTTTTGGACAATTTGTGTGTCTGTCGTTCATATGCTAAGTGTGCTATAATAATAAAAAATAGAGTAATTGAAAAAGCAGTTGAACTCTGCTAAACCCCAGTAAAAGGGACATCCTATTAAATACAATGTTTTCTTTCAATCAAAAGACTCTCTCTTTTTTTTTAGTGGAGGCTGCTCAATAATGAAAAACAGATTTTATTATTACAGATAAAGAATAAATATTAAAAAACAAAGTAGTGAAATTAAAAAAAATATATTCATTTTTGCTTTTATTGCAATGGTCGTATTATTCACTGCAGAAACACTGCTTTGAAAATCAATCTAAACACCAAGACAATGACTTCAGTCACCTACTATTTTTAGAAAATGAAAAACCCTTTAATAATGTGTTCATTTTCTAAAAAAAAAAAAACAAATACTAAATGACCTTTTACTTCGTTCAAGCCCAATGCTTAATATCAAGTTGCCATCATTTTCTTCAGTTTCTTAGCAATCTTTCAGAGTAAACTTACAATCTCTGCCATGTGATGGAGTTTAATTTGAAATTCTGAGATCATTTACAAAAAATAAATGAGCCATTTCCATGTCAACAGTTCAAAGGAAATCAACAATGCCTGTATTACTTACATCCTGCTAATAGTTAAAGTCATTTATTATTCATTCACCAGCTGGTACCAATCCTTTATGCATTCCATAAATGTTTTAAAAACACCAAATTAATTTGTACAAACCTACTTCACTTTCTAACAGCACATCAATTTAGGTCAGAAATAACAACAGCTAATGGGATAAATCACTACAGAAAAACAACAAATGGTCACTTTGTAACTAAATACTAGAGGGGGATGCAAAGAAACTAAATGATTTTTAAAATAATTGAAGAAAAGAAAAGAATGTATTTTTCATCTTTAAATGCAAACAAATTCCACTATTATGTTTCTGTGGGAAGAAGATGGCTGTGAGTGTAGTGTGCCAGTCTTGTTGGGATCTGACTCACTTTAATGACCTCACGACATGGGCTATTCTGTACAAGTCTGTCTACAGGGTTTTCTTTCGTAGAAAAACAAAAGTTCTAGTGGAAAGTTTTTGCTCAGCCACCTGCTGCATCTTAGTAGTAGTTAGTTCCTTGCCTGGTTTCTGATGGAGGGAGTTTGAGTGCTGTACTATCCACCCAGCTTTGTACTAAATTGTGGCTGGTTACTGAACTAGTTTCCACTCCATTAGCACTGGAAGAAATTATGTACTTGTGCATTATGTTTCTAAAAAATTGTATTGCTTAGTACTAGCTGAATTAAAGAATAACCTACACTGCATTTATAAACAACATATTTAGATTATAACCTTTTAAAGTTTACACACATCTATAATCTCTCTAAAGCAGATCAGTTAATAATTTGCATTTTCAGAACTCAAGATTTGAAATGTCCTAATAGTATGAAACACTGTAAGCATGCTTATGTGAAAAATTTATTTAATAAAACATTCTAAATGTCAATGTTTTTGTTCTAAGCAATTACATTTTAAGTATATTAGAAAATGTCTTCAATATGGTGTAGCCAATGTAAAATCAATTTTTTCCATTACTATATAAGAAACTGAAAAAAAATTGTGGCTACAAATGAGCAAGTAATCTGCATCTGCATATGTGAAAAATTATTTCAAACAAGGATACCACAGATATTACATGATACTTAACAAGTTTGCTAAAGCAGCATTCTATTCTCTATACCCATATCAGTTAGTGTTTCATCAAATTCAAAAAAAGTTACAGATGGTATATATATATATATATATAAATGTGTTCATAAAGAATGTTGAGAACACAAAATCAGTGTAATAGCATTTGGTCCAACTATGCATGTACTAGAGAGGTTCAAATAAAACTTGACCAGTGGTAATGCTATTTCAGTTGAGTTTCATTTGAATGTTCCTACTACAGTAGCTCAAATGTTCTTGATGATAAAACTAATTCTTAAGTGATATGTAATATTCACATTAAAGATCAACATAATTCCTGTAACTTTAGCCCATCCCCAATGCAGTATGCTGAATAGAAACAGTAACAAGATTTCTTTCACCAACTATCATGACCTAAAGTTACAAAATCTGATCCTGCCCTATGGCTCAAAAGAAATACTCCGTATCTGAGACAAACCAGTTTATTAATGCATATAGCTAAATATATGACCATAGGACTGACTACTAGTTAGAAAATCAGTACGTATAAAAAGGAAGTTTATTTTTTGTCCAAAAGACTTTCCACTGAAAAATCCTTTAAGCTTGATGGTTTTATTGGTAATTTCACATTTATTACCCACTCTTTTGTGTGTTCAAGAGAAAATATCTATAAAACATTAGCACTAATATACATCCTCCTGGTCTGCCTCTTGCTCTCTTGCCCCAATGCTTTCTCTCCCCCAACTCATCCCATGTCCAAAGAATTGCAGGTGACACTTGAGTATTATTTTATGTACTAGAGTACATTACTTAATATCAATCTTTGCACCTTTTCCTTTCTTTTATATTTGTGAACATAAAAAAAGCAAATAGCTAAACAAGATGAAAAAAGACAAAAAAAAAAAAAAGGGCATCTTGAGACCTTTAACCATGGTGGCTATCTTATCTAGGCCCTCGTTCTAATAGTGGTCCCTTAAAGCAAAATGTTTTGAGCAGCAAAACCAAGAACACCATGTGACTAAAACTGAAACCCCATGACTGATGATAAAGATACCAAATAAATATTTTATTAAACAGGATCCAGCATGAGTGACAGATATCATTTACTGTACCTAAATACAAGAACAAAATAAAATTTGCTGAACAGAGTGAATGGGACCAAAATATCTTAAAATTCAATAAATTTAAAAATTAAAAAACAGTATTGATGGACAGCCAAACATAATGCATTCTTAATATAGCATAGGTTCTGCTAAATATTATAGCAATGACATACAGTTTTTTTTTATATGATCAGCTGGTAGTTTTGGGCTATTTTAATTTTAAAATAATTTATATATTAGCAGAATTTTTGTACTTACTTATCATACCATTTTTTAAAATAAGACACAACCAAAATTGAACAAAACAAAGGTATAAAAATGCAATGCTTATGTTGCTTGAAGAGGCCCTTTCAGGCCTGATCTCGTATACATTAGGTATTATTATTATTATTACAAATGTGCGGGTTCTGCCTGCTTCTGTAAAGGCGGAGATGCATGCCTACCAAAAATGCTGTTCAAATTCAAATACACACTGAAAATAGTACTCAGCAACAGCATTGCGACGACCATGAATTCTTGCCTATGGCAAGTCGGCCCACTCATAGGCATGGTGCTGTAGCCATTGGTCACCTGATTATGTCATAGTCCCTCCGGGTCAACTTACCCTGGCATCACCAGCCCCAGACAGCATCATGTTGCTCTGCCACCAAAACAATACACACTGCTGATGGTAGCCAGAGGCCAGAAGTCGTCCTGCCATTCTGGACAATGGGCCTGGCAGCAAAAGGCCAGCAGCCGGATCTTGGACTGTTACACAGTGGGACTGGTGTGGTTGGGCCGTGCTTCCATTGGTTGACACCACTGGGAGTGGAGGCTAGAAAAGCTGGATAGGGACTTCATGGGACAGTACAGATTCATATGAGCAAACTGAGTAGTATACCTATATTATGGCCAGCTCAGCTAAGAAGAAAGTACCTAAGTACTCATTGAATATCTGAAGTATGACTTTATCACCTTTCCACCTGTCAAGAGACTGCTGCTGCGTTTACTTTGTGATCAGACTTTATGCAATGATTCCATGAAACCAGCAAAACTGGAAGTACATTTGAGATCGAAACATGGGGAGCTCGCTGATAAAGACCCGTCATATTTCCGGGATCTAAAGGCCAATCATGTGAACAAGATGCAGGCTCAGAAGACCATACTCTCGATGTTTAAGTGACAGACATCCATGCAAAAATGTAGGACTGGTTGCTAGCTATGAAATGTCACTTCTCATCGCTAAGTGTGAAATGCTCACACAATTGGCAAGGATTTAATCATACCTGCGCTGCGTGTGTTCACAAAAACTGTACTGCAAAGATTGGATGATCCTGTGTCGATTATACCTCTTAGCAACAACACCGTCCAGTGCAGAATTGATGAGATGGCCTCAGATGTGGTGGATCAACTCGTTTGTAAACTTTGACAAAGGCCATTTACTGTTCAGTTGGACGAGTCAACGGTGAGGGAGTCAGAGTATTCTTGTCGCCTACATTCGTTACATAGAGGCAGCTGATTTCAGCAAAGAGATGCTGTTCTGTCAGTCATTTGAGACAACTATGACTGCACAGGACATATACCAGCTGTTCATGAAGTTTTTCAATGACCGTGACATTCCCATTGCTAACATAGTCTCATGTGCTGCTGATGGAACACCGTCGATGATGGGAAAGAGGAATGGATTCCTCCAGATACTGAAGAGAGACAACCCTGCTTTGATCTCTGTGCACTGCATCATACATCGTGAGCATCTCATTGCCAAAAGTCTCGCCCCTGCGCTCAGTGATTATGACGGCAATCATCAAAGTAAGTAACCACATTAAAGCCAACCTGAAAACAGACTTTTCAAAGCGTTCTACGAAAATGCAGAGGAGCAGTTTGTAAGGTTGCTTTCCCATGCTCAAGTATGCTGGCTTTCAAAAGGATGCTGCCTGGAGCGATTTGTCGATCTTTATGATGCCATTTTCGAGTTTTGCAGGGATCTCAAAATTATTGAACCATTGTGTGGTGAAGATCTGATGGCTATGACTCTTTATCTCACGGACATTTTTGACAAACTGAATACTTTGATCTGCAATCTTCAAGGTGCTGAAAAGACCATCATTGAGTCCGAGTGCAAAATTTTTGGCTTTGTGTCCAAGTTAGAGCTGTGGCGAGGGGATCTGGGCAAGAAGGATTTCACCAGTTTCAGCCATTTGCCGCATTGTCCGATCAGCGACTGTGTTTTGACAGTAATATGTGACCATGTTGCCTCAATGATCACTGAATTCAAGGCCTGGTTTGCAGATTTGCAAGCGATGAAGTTTCCGAACTGGTTGACACAAACACTTCTCTGTCAACTTGATGACGTTGATAGGTGTTACCAAGATGAACTGGCAGAAATGCAGCAAAATGACTATATGAAAGTCATTCATAAAATGAAGAAACTATTGAGGTGGTTGACTGATGAAGCTTCCGAGAACTATCCAGAGTTGTCAAAAACCACAAGAAAGATGCTGCTTCCTTTTCCAACATCCTATTTAGTAGAATGTGGATTCAGAGTTGTCGTGGACATTTTGACCAAGAAGTGAAATAGGTTGGACATTTGTGATCGGGGTGGCCTATGACTGAAGCTGACTAAACTGCGTTTCTAGTCGAATGTCATCAAGCGTAAGGCTCTCATTGAATTAAATTCTGAGCAGTTATCCTCAAAATGCAACATATATCAGTGTGTTAATAAAAGTTTTCAACAAAATATCCATTTCTTGTTTGGTGTGGGTGGGTGGGTGAGGGTGATTCAGTTGTTTCTGGTGAGAGAAGGGGTGCATGGCGTATAAAAGGTTTGGAAACACTGATTTAGAATGTTGAAGAGAAGATGAGTTCTTTAAACATTTAAACTAAAGAACTTAACCCTTGGATATCTTGACAACAGACATGCATATTAACCATGTGAAAAGGAAACTGAAGATATCTGGAAGAATTCTCTAGGGCACCGTGAAATAAAAATTACTTATACTCCTCTTCTAGTTATAATCACCTGGTTTATTATGCAAACACTCACGTGCCTTCCACTCCAAGCAGCTCAGATATGCAATATCCTACTGCATAAATAGTTATTGCAGTTTCTTCTTGCTCTTCTGTACCAGATACCAGTTTGCCAGTATGAATTTCCTCCAACAGCTAAACAGAAGAATTCCTAGTCCCACAAGATGCAGCAATGGAAGCACTTTTAAGTGCTAACCATGACCACTAAGCAACCTCATCAAGGTGTATATACAGCAGTGGACAATGATGTACAGGAAAGACAACTCTAGAATAAAACAAACTATTCCAAAAATTGTAAAAGGGTTAACTTTAACCAATCTTTTAACATGTTGCTATAAAAGAAACGAGTCTAAACAAAATAATTTACAGCCAGTTTACTACATTTGTAAAATTAATTTTAAAAAAAACCAAACACATTTGTTTAGTTATAACTCATGGCTTTGATAGATAGTAATACCTATCAATGGAAAATAAAAGAATTTCAACCACATATGAGAAGTCAATTCCTGGAACTATTCAGATTTAGTAATAAGCATTTTAAGTCATATTTCTCTCTCACAACACCACGGGGTAGTAGCCCATATTTATTTAAGAGAATAATTAGCTAAACAGATATCAAGGCAAAGCCTAAACAAATAGCTCTTAGTTTAACATTAAATGTTCATGTTTTGTAGTTAACTCATCCTTATATCAATGGAGGTTTCCTTTCAGGTCTATTAGCCTTGAAGATCACCTGCAGATGCTGGAAACTTAAATGTAAATGGCTATAAACTAGAATTTTTGTTTTATTTTTTAAACTGTCTATTCTTTGAATAACTGTAACAGTTTTTTTTTTACTTGTTGTTCTTAATTAACTTGACAGAGTGACTCTTAGCATTGTCTATCTGGAAAATGTCAAAACCTAATGTTTGTTTTGGAAGTTAGTCTTTCTAACAGTAGTGATGTTTATTCATGCAGCCTAACAACTAGTCTTTTCTAACTTACCAGGCTGAAACAGCACTAATCCCATCAGCTCCTTTCTGTTGCTGCTGCTGGCCCTTGTTGTACCTTATATAACCCAGTGACATTCAGACAAGCTGTTACTTCTGAAATCCCTCCTAAAAAAAAATAAGCCAGCAACACACACTCAACTGAAACCGTATACAGTGCTGAATGATCATGAAGTACAGGTCAAATGTGATGCTTCCTGTTCCAGTAAGGAAGCTCTCTTTCACAGTTAGCCATAGCATAACAGAACCTACATTAGAATTCCACTACTTAACCAAAAAATGTACAGAAATGGCCAGAAGTCCATTCTATTAGAGTCTGTCACAAACCTATTTCAAAATTGAAAAAAAAAAAAAATAAAGTAAACAATTCTGAAGCTAATGCTGGTTGATTGTTCATTTCTAAATTCTCAGTTCAAATAAGTAGTTAAACATCAATATATAAATGTATTTTGATTAAAATCTGATAAAGATTTCCATCTCAATTTATACTAATTATCGTCTCTTAGTAATTTGTAATTTCCACAAAAGAACTTTGATAATTTAATGCTTGCAGTTATTGACTTTTAAAAGAAGAAATGATGTTTGTACATAGTTTGTTTTTTTTTTATAAACAATTCTTATTTATATGAAATATTTATTTTGTTAGCTATTAACAAGGAAATCATGGATCATATCAACCTAAGTTCAGGATATTTAGTGCCATAATGTATGAAAGCAACCCAAATAGAATTAATCTGGCACTTTCTTAATACTCTCTAAAAAAAAAAAGCGTAAATAATAGATCAGTTAAAGCTGTAACATAAGAAAAATACACTATGCTGAATATTCAGCATGGAATCTTTCGGGCAGGTATGTCAGTCGACTGCATGCCAGGCATTTTTAACCATCACATCAAATATGGAAAACAAAATTACGGTACCAAAAAATGCAATTTGCAAGAGTTACTTCAGCTACCAGGTATCTACTGTAGGTTGTTCCTACACTTTTCAAAACAAGTCTGCACCTACCTGAACTATTTCAGCTTTAGTTGATAAGTAAGAGAAACCTGTTCTCCAAGCTTTTCACTTTTCATTTATTGCTGCTATGAAGTACACTGAATTTCTGTCAATGTCCCCTCTTCTAATTATCATATGTTCAGATAAACAGATATATCACTTGCAACTATAATGAGAGAAGGCAATGTACCAACTCACCACTTGCTTGTTTCGAGCCAGTTTTGGTTCCAGTTAACCTTTGATTTAAGCCTTGAAAACGTATCCCCTTTTTAAGTTAACAGAACTCACTTGACAAGTATAACCATCAAAATTCACTAACTATGAGAACAGTAAAATCAGTCTGATTTGTGTTTGGGGTTGGTGAGCAATCAATCATAACTAACATGGGATTATTTTAGGTTTTTAATAGAGGTCCCTTTTAACTCCTACAACCCTTTTGCTATCACTTTTTGCTGCAGTTAATATTTATCCTCTAAGATATTTTGGTATATGAAATGCTAGTGCTACTAATCAACATCCATCCAGTAAAAAATTCTTAAGTTGACAATATTAGCCAGCAACAAACATACAAGTTAAACCTAATTAATTACATTAAGGACAAGAACAATACAAAATAATAAAATGGTGGCTACATTTTCATTAACAAAGTCAAAGGATAGTGTATCTCAACTTTCAAATATAAAAGATGCTGACTTTCCAAAATGAAGATAAAGATATTTTTTAATAAATAAGCAAGAGTAGGTGGTTTTTCTGTTAAAGTACACCACACATGCGCTTAGTAAAAGGGAAAATACTGTCGGCTTTAGCAGGCAACTCACCAGAATAATTCTGATTAGTTACAGGAGGAAGCCTCTGTCAGCCATGTACACAAAAGCAAGAGAAACCATGCCACTAATCACAGTCCTCCAACCACCCTGAGAACCACTTAGGAGGAGGAAGCCTAGACATCAGGACTCATTGCTTGTATACTAAAATCAGTTTTAGATAATTGTAAAACTTCACTTGATGTTGGAAGTGAGGAGGAAGATTTTTGACAATATAACCACAGCTTAATACCAGTTTTCAAGTGTGTTTGAACTATGTATAGCAGCAATAAATAAGCAATTTGAAAAAGAGACACATGTTCTTTTACTTACCACTCAAGACTGGAAATGTTCAGATGGGTATCATATTTACAGACAAAAAAAAAAAAAACCTTCATTTAAAAAAAAAAAAAAATGATCTCAAATTCAAATATATGCACTAAAAACAAGAGAGATGTATTTGGGACAAGATAACAAGAGATGGGTAAACAAATCAATGGGCAACAGATGTCAGACTTAAGTTGTCATTAGAGAGCAGTTAAATTTTCTCTTATTGAGGGGGAGATACTTCAGATGTCAGAAACTAGAGAAAATATGGCTTCAGAATGACACGTTAGAAAAAATGTAATAAAAAAAAATCTGCAAAGCAACCAGAGTTCCTCAAATGCCTGGCTAGTTCATACTAGAGGCATTCAAATGAAACCCAGCTAAAATGGCATTGCCATTTGAACATCCCCAGTAAGATAAAGAAGAAAAACTGAGGTCAAAAGTATATTTAAACAAAGAGAAAAACCAAGTGTATACATCAGATATATTTAGAGATCTGGAAAACAGCTGCCCAGTTAATGATAAAACGAGTTATGAAAAGACAAGTTGATCTATGAACAAATGCATTGCCATAAACACAAGAAATAAATGAAAAGCCAGTCACCCTGGCAATGAAGCATTTTTACTTGATACATATAGCTAGTTAAGTGTAATATCATCACAAACAAACAATACACTGTTTGCAAGGTGCTAAGTAAGATTTTAGCTGTACTGCCCTATATATATCCAAAATAGCCAGACCAACTGCAATGTCTTTAATATTATCTGTATGCGAAACTGGACCAGATAAACAAAAAATGTTTTTATCTTGTGTGCAGTTCAGATTTTTTTTTTTTAATAGGAGGTTAAGTTTCTTTTCAATTTGACATATGTTCTGTGACCTTGGTTTTAAGAAGGGAATGTGTATTGTCTGTGTGTGTATGTATGATAAGGGATACACTAACTACACAAACTCACTTTATCAACTTCAGCTAACCTAACAAAGAGCATAGTAGTAAAACTCTTCTTAATAGTAAAAGAAAATTAGAGTAATGAGAAGAAGGGTAAGAAAAAGCTCGCAGGAAGCCATACACAAACCAACACCAAATGACAAACATCAAGACTAACAAGTATACCACACTAACTTACCACCTTACAATCATCCTTATCCACACCTGGAATCCAATAACAAAATCAATGTAGATTAGCTAAATTCTTGATACAATGATTTTAAAAGATAGCACTTCCACCAAGGAAAAGCCTACCCTAAATTAACTCTTCTTCATAACATTTACAGGAATTGAAAGCCTAGGATTCACAACATTTATAATATTTAATATTGTTATAAAGACAACAGCCCCTTGTGTCAAAACATTGAAGTTGTTGAGGATGGGAGTACAAATAATTTGAACAGGTTGACGAATTACTCTCAACCAAGATATTCCATGCATTACAACTTACTTCCTAATATTTAATCAACTTTGATGTGTAGAAAGTTATTTTATGGGCATCCCACATGGTGAACATGGACTATTCTCACAAAAACAATAAAGAAACAATATTACCATCAAGAAACAAACTGTTTTCATTGGCTGTGTCAGCTTTCCCAAGCCAATTTATTTTCATTTATCCATTTTTTCTAAATAGCCATCTTTTTTTTGAAGTTCTGCACCTTATTTTCCAAAATTTTCTGAAGTTGTTAAAACAAAAAAATCTGTTCTGGTTACCAAATATGAAAAGTATATTTCAGCAAATTTCTTTTTCCCTCCTTGTAATGTAATTACACACATAAGACGACTACTTAAAAAAGAAATAATAAAATGCTACAAAATTAGTTTAAAAAAGTTCCTCAGCACACACATTAAGAAAGTGACATTTTCAAAAAGTTTAGCAATGCATTATCACCTCAAAATACTATTCCATCTTTTAAATTCATTTACTGATTCAATTTACTCATATGAAATCCACTAGCTTTGTAGGTCTAAAACTAATCTATCTGAAAAAACAAACAAACAAACAATATTTGTTTTCTTTTACAGTTGCTTGCAAAGATACAATTCCAGGATCAATTCAATAATCGTCACTTGTTTTGTGCCTTAGTGCCAATCTTTTAAAACCCATTAATCCCAAATAATGTATTCTGGAAAAAAATGAAAACTTTTAAAATACAGTTTTCTACTTTGCTTGAAAATTTCACTTTACTTTCTTTTAACTCAGTTTTCTTACTAGATACAGTGCCCAAAGTTGCAAAATCAGGTAACGCTGCTTCTGTTGGTTTTTTTTTTTTTTTTTTTTTTGTTTAAGTTAAGAGCAAAAAGGCTTGTCATAGTTCTTATAAACAGCTTATTAATCTGAGAGAGCAACTCTGAAAGTGTAATGGCTGGACCAAACCCATGAGTACTTGGCATATACACAACTAAATTTGCAAAACTACATATCCTGTGAAAGTAACGGTCAGATGCACTTGCAGGTGACTTGCCAACATCACAGGGCAGTGCACTGCCTAATTAAAGGCAGCCAAATTTTTAACAGGTTCATCTAATGAAATTTAAGAACATCAATAAATATTGGTGCATGCACCAGACTTCGATACAAATTTCAGTGCATCCTTTCTCAGTTCAGAGAGTCAGATAAACATACATACGAGAGAGAGAGAGAGAGAGAGAGAGAATCATCAATGGCTTGGTTCTGAAATTGATGTTCACTGCTTTCTTAATGTAGATGGTTTGAAATTTTTGGTATGGCTAATACAGAAAGATGTAGATTTTAAAGCTGAAATATTGCTGTTCACTTGCAGAAATCTTTTTAAATGTTCATAGTTCAACAGTTAGATATAACAGGAATATTTATTTATTTATTTATAGCGGAGACAAAACAGACTTAATATTTGTTTATAACTGTGTGTATGAAAAAATCTTTCTAAAAACTTAAGATGTAGGAATAGAAATAACTGTAACAGTATCTATTAGTTTTGCTATTACACAAAAAATAGATTCTAAAATTATTTATATTAAGATTACAATTTTTAAATTGAAATCTAATAAATGTAAAATATTTTAATTAAATTGTGTGGTTCATGCTTTACAGATTTAACAGAAATAAATTAATGGATATATACAATATCTTATTTCTATTTGAATGGGTTTTTTATAAATAATATTTAAAATTAGTGCATGCATAATTAAATATTATTGTTATATATAAATGCAATAAAGATAATGTAGCCATCAAGTACAGGTCTGTTTGAATATTAATCCTCTATAAATCATGTAAGTTTTTACCTTACTTATACAACCGGTCTAGAAGTATTAGTTAGCGTTTGTGTTGAACTCAATGCATCTTTAGTCAAAAAACTTGTAATTGTAATGCAAAAAACGTGGAGTTAGAGTGAGACACAGAAGATTTATCAGTACAAAGGGTTATATTAATGAGGAAGGTACTGTGACACAGCCCCTTTGGCTCAACCTGTACTGAGTAGAAATGTTTTAGAAGTATCCAGGTAACTTACAAAGGGTTGGTCAATAGAGTACTGATAGCATTACATCTATGATTCGATTTCACTTCTGAACTTTTCCCGCTAGCATTACTTTGAATTGTTTCCTATTATATACATGTCATTCCAAAAATGCACATTCATATTTTTTTCAACTAAATATGAGAGAGATGGAGAGAGAAAATCATTTCTGGATATCACCTCAGCCTAAACTCAGCCACAAGGGAAAAGGGGCAGGGTTCCTATCCACAGAAAATACAACAATTAAATTTGTTGACCTAATGAATAATAAGTTAATTTGTTTTCTCCCTATCTCTTTTCATCTTTCTAAAGTTTACAATATTTTTTTTTTTTGGTGTAGACTACTTTCCAAGAAAGATATTTATAACATCTTCCTCCTGCAGAACTGACTTTGTCAGATATACAAAATCTGCTTCTAAAATCTAAAAATACATCTGGCACTAGTTCATGGAAATGTGCTCCTCTAACGCACAGAACATAATACATAGCATGTTAACTTTTATTCAATGTTATCAAAACACATTATCTTTTTGTTTTGTTTATGCAATAACTGCTGGCACCATTTTGAATACACACAAATAACTGATATGGAACTACCAAGACAAATGTCTCAATGCAAACTGAAAAAAGAAAAATAACTGTTATAGACTTATGTATCCTTGTGACCGGGAAGAATTAAAGTACTCACAGACATCCAAACTAGTTCAGCCAAATGAGAAATCAGAGTCTCCAGCATGATGTCAGTTAACCCCACTCACCAACACTTAGTAAGCCAGCCAGTGCACTATATTCTGAACTAATCCAATGCTGCAAGACATCTACAATAAAAACTGCAATTATTGATCACAAAAGGTGAGATTTAACCATGATTTTCCTTTTCAGAATTCATAAACAACCTGAGAAGCATAAAAAGGCATGCAGATTTTCTAAATATTAAAAAGAAAAAACAAAACTGGAAGTTCAAAATCACTTGTAATAATTATCAAGGGTAGAGTACAAGAAGTCCATAATGACTAAGAAGAATTACACTGCAGTGCAATGGTAAAACTTTTGTTTTCTTCTCAAGTTTCTCTCTTCTCTTAGCTGGAAGAGAGTTAATGTTAAGAATTCTTTAAAGTAACAATCACTCAAAATAAGGGTGACAATTTTAAGTAAACAAAAATAAAAGTAAAATAAGTTTCTTTTGCCATATTTATAAGACACAACCACACGAGATTTATTGCCTTTTGTCTCCTGTTAATGTTATGCCTGATGTAATTACAACTGGTCAGGCAGGCAGATATGAACTAAACTTCATCACATCAAGTATTATTCTTACACTATAGCCACTCCAATAACATTTTTAATAATGTATTAGTAACCATCAAACTGTTATTCAGAGTTTAATTAAGTGGATATCCTTCAGGAAGTAAAGTATCAGCCAAAGTTCAAGTAGTTAGTGAGACACTTATATGACCAGTGTATGTAAAAAGACAACTTTTTGAAAGTAGTTTCTCACACTAAAATTTAAAATATTGGATGCTAGAAAAATAAAAAAGTTACCTTTCTCGTGTTCCCTAATGTGCCAAAGTTATTTTGGTCATGCATCAATGACACAGTTTCACCCATAACTTAGACATTTGACTATGACTAATGTTTAAAAAATTAATTAAGGAAAAAAATATTATATTTTTCAGTGTAAAAGTTGACACTTTTTTCTGCAAGGGCCTGACAATCGACTTATATATATGGATGAAATAATGATACCAGGAATACGGGACCCTTAAGTACCATGGGGAAATTTATGCATGATTGTGCATGCATGTGTTGGTGCATGCTGACTCAGATTCAGTTACCTCTCCTTTATTTAGTGCTTAGGGGGATACAGATATCATTGTGTTAGGGGAGATTCAATTCACCAAAGTTGAAGGAAAAAAAAAATCAACCCTTACTTGAAAATGCCTGCTATGGAGAAAAGGAAAACATATACTGCGGCTTTTAAACTGGAAGTGGTGAATTTTTCTGAAAACAATGGTGGAAACATGGCAGCAGAACAGCAGTATGACATTAATGAGAAATGTGTTTGCGACTGGAAAAAAGCGAAGAATTCATCATGATAGACTGAAAAAAAGTAAACTGTGGTTGCAAAGCTGGATGGACCAATGTCGAAGATCAGCTTGAAGACTGTTTTGACACAACATACTGCATGTCATGGGTTAAATACAATCCGATTATGAATGAAAGCCCAACAAATCATCAAAGAACTTGGAATACCCAATTTTAAAGGGGATCCATCATGAGGTTTTCGTTTTATGAAAAGAAAAGGACTTAGTATTCGTCAATGCACAACCATAGCACAAAAACTACCAGCAGATTTTGAGGAAAAACTTGAACACTTTCGTAAGTTTACACGAAACGAGACTGAAGAGTGTGCCATTAACGTAACCAAAATAATAAGCATGGACAAAGTTCCTTTAACATTCAATATACACTACTGTTTTATAACCCCGACAGAAATTTTACACAGTTATTACCGTACAAAAGTACAATCGTACTATCGACTTAATACCACTTCGACTACTCGGAAAAAGGGAAAATTGACCTACTCGACCTATACTCCACATCGACTTATAACCTGAAAAATATGGTAATCAATGCTTTCAGAAGCTATAAATTACTTACTATAAGCAAAAATGAAGATAGTTGTAGAGCACCCAAAAAAGGGTCTAAAACCATTTTTTCTCATAGCTTCATTGTATTCAGCTCACGACTACTGCTGCAGATTTTGTGAACCCCAAGTTGTAAATATCATTATATGAACCATACTTTCTAACATTTAAAGCAAAGAAAAAAGGTACACAAACAAAACTGCTCTTTTATACTTAGTACAATAAGTAAAAAAATCTTATGAAATCATTGCATAAACATTATAGTGGGTTCCTCAGATTGAGCAAAGTGACTAAAAATCTAAAAAACACCAGCCAATCACCCCTCCTTTACCAAAACTCACAGTTTTTCAAGCACTGTTTAAAGTTCTGGAAACACTGTTCAGTGTCGACTGTTTAAATCTGGTCATTTTATTTCAATTGTAATAAATGTAACTACTGAATCCTATAGTGGTGTGTGAACATCTAATTTCGTCTTTACTTTGTTTTTATTTTTGCCTTCACTAGTTACATCAGCAGTTAAATATTTTCATCTTGCCAACAATGACTGTGCCAAACCCTTACAGTTAGCATGTTACAAACACGACATGTTCATCCCCTTCAAACAGTGAACACTGGCTAGTGTCTGAGGTGACCATCTTTAACCACATATTTTTGTGTGGATTTCTGAACATACAAAATTCTGAGCCTGTCTACATCCTTGTTGCAGAAGTCAAACTGAATTAGAGAAAAACAAATGAAACCTCCATATTTAAGATACATCAGGATAGTGACTATCAATCTAGTACTTAAAATGCAGGGGGGGGATTTGCAATAACAATTTGGAAAATAGAGAAATAGAATTTATTTAAAATTTTTAGTTCTGGAAGGTCAATAAATTCAGTTGCCTCAGAGCAAGTAAATCACAAATCAATTTTCTACAATAAATCATGACAAGGCAAATTAACAACAGAAACCCAAGGTTAATTTTCCTTGGACATCAAGGATACAATTGCAGAGATTTTAACAAACTGAAGAGCAAAACATTACATATCAACCAAACAAATTTCTCATGTACTAAGGTACATAAGACATCCATCCACTGTGTTTATGGCTTGCCTACTGGAATCAGCATATTAAATGTTTTAATGTTGAATTGACATTTCACTCTTGGCAGAGCCTACCAGTGTTAGAAACCAAATCTGCCATAATATCAAATATTCAATCAATGAAGTAGATCACTTAACAACAAAAGATATTAGATGTCATGACAAAAAGCAAACCTTGAGAGATAGAATACGAGACAAATAAATGTACAGTCATGTCTTTCTCATTTTGTGATCAATGACTAATTACCATAGTAATCCGTATCATGAGAAAGCAAAAACAAAGAAAGGGAAAGGCATTCTTTTATAAATAACTGAGGACAGTGCAAAGTTCACAATAAACTTATGACTGCTTCAATTACAGATTTAAATTATTAAAAATAAAATCTAGATTTATTTGCTAAAAAAAAAAGAATAACCTAAAAAGAAAATTGATTTTGATGCTTTAACTAGTTGACTTAATGTATATTTATTTTAAGATTTACATTAAGTTTTATTATTTTATAAATATGATGTTCAGGGTTTATCTGTAAAAAAAGATCGTTATTTCTTGTGGCAACAAGCTAAGAATATCAACTGAAAAAAATGGCTGCTGCACACTGTTCTAACTACAAAACTCAATATTTTCTTGTCAGTGTTCTTTATTCAAATATACATTTTTGCCAGGTTTATAATTTCATCTTCCTTAAAGCCTTGGTGTTTGCTTTCCTAACAAGTATACATTTTTTTTTATGTCAGTTCTTTTAAAGAACAAAGAAAAAACCCTTTGACAATCTAACAGGAACAGACAAGTGGTAAACTGAATAAACCAACAAAAATAAAAACATGTTTTTGTATCTATTACTCAATAAAGCTGAAAATTCATTTTTGTGCCTAAGAAATACATTAAATTGAAAGTTCTAATTTCAATGATGTTAAAAAATATTTTTAGATGCTTAAAAATGCTTAAATTCTCTAAAAGGATTTTCTTTGTTTCCTTGCATCAGAGTACATTTATTTTGAAATTATAATACGAGTATATTCCCATTCCATTAACTTTTATGGTCAATTCATATGAAACTATGCTCTCTCTCTCTCCCTCCCCATTTTAAATTCAACTGATTAAATTTCCCTAAAATGTGGACAAGAATTGGTAACCAAGTAGTATCTGCCATTGTTGTCAATAGCTCTACTTCTATGAAAACGTTTTGGAATTTTGCTGCTGTTGTTTACAAAATGCAAGCAACAAAGCAACCTTGAAGACTCTTGAAAAAAGGAAAAGTCCTTCATATTATATCAGATGATTAAAATGCTGCTTTAGATTTCAAAGCCAAATACAGAAAATTGTAGACAAAGTATTTATTTTCTTTCATCACATACACGACAAGCAAACATACTTGTGACGCTTCACGTTTTGTCACTTTCCCTTAGCTTACTGTATACTATGCGATACTAGTAGACTTTAAAACAACTAATTTACAGACACAGCAGCCCAGTCACCCAAGCTGTCATGTCTATATTAATGTGTTTCTTGCACATTTACCTGTTCCAATCAATGTTAAAACATCATCAGAACCAGAATCTGAAAAATGTTCAAAAAACATTACAGTTTAACTTCATTAATCAAACTAAATAACTGCAAAGAGATATGTCAAATAAACAAATTAAAACTAACCAATGTGAAAAAAAAAAAAACAATTATTTAAAACAACTTCATTAACACTAAAACTGTGCAAATGCATAGATTCCTGAATAGGTGCATACTGCCATGGTCTGAACTTTCCTTGTATTTCCCTACTTTTGGTTTGAGTTTTCTTTTTTTAGAGAGAGAGAGAGAGAGAGAGAGAGAGAGAGAGAGAGAGAGAGAGAGAGAGAGAAGGCATCCAAACTGTTCCACAAACAGTTTCAAACACTTTAACAACTGTTTTACCTCTCTCTCTTCCTTGGACAAATAGGATTCATTGGTGCACCAAATCTCCAAAAGAAACTAATGCTACAATCTAAATCTTCAGCTGACATAGCATTCTCATTGCTGAATTTGCTGATCATGCTTTTTCACTAATGTCAGCAGTTGTATCACATGAGTTTACAGCACTTTAACTCTGAGGAAGAATGTCAGTATGACATCAGCAATTCATGCTCAAATGACACTTCACATCCACATTAGGCACCTTTTCTTTTTTCTTCTACATAAGCCAAGTAAAAGCTGAACTCCTGCTTTTGGTAGAGATCTTTGAAATTGCTGATGATTTCAGCATCCAGTGATTCCCTCTGAGCAGCTATCTGAAGGTGTAATATAATAGAGCCTACATTTATCAACATGTTTTTGTCCTGACTTGGCATGTAGATCCAGCAACAAAAAGCCATTAAAAATATCAAACTAATCAAGATTTTCAATGTGATATCAAATGCAAAAAGAATTTAGATCAAAATTTTTCCCATAGCAACAAGGCTCATTGGATTTTTCAGGCCCATTTGCATTGCATCAGAACTTCATGAAGATTCTCTCTACCCTCAGCAGCACCTGTTGGGTTAGCTGATGCAACTTGAATTTGAATTATTTTAAAACTGTAGTAATCTTTGAAATTTTCCAACCTATATTGCTATATAAATAATTCTGAACACCCATCTTCTCTCTGAGTGTCTTGGGAAGCATCTCATCACTGATTGTCACACAGTAAAATCATAGTGAACTCTTTTCTAATTCTTCTTTACTTTATGGTTTTCTTCTTTGGATACCACTCACCGAACTCATAATGTTCAGCAAATTCTACATTTAGCAATCTGCTGCTTGACAAATTTATTTTTCCATTTGTGGAGAAATTACAATGCCATCTTTTAGCAAAAAGGCTTCAAGAAGCCATTCCAATGATTCCTTTCAACAAGTCACCCAAATGGAGCAACTCTATCATACGAATAACTTCTACTTTAAAAAAAAGACGACAGAATGAGGCTCAGAAGTCTATTACTTTCCAATGGCAATGCACAATACACCTCCTCTATCATTTTGCCAAAGTCAGTGAGAAACAGACAGATAACCTATTGTTTCATTGGTTTAGTGATCAAATATACCACAACTTGGCAAGAGAGTCCGACTGTCAAGAAAAAAGTGTGTCAAGTTTGGTAACCAGAACAGGGTCTCAATGTAAGAAATGAAGTGCAAGTTTTACAGATTATCAAGTTTTAGAATTCTGGGCAAAAGTTTTGTATTAACAAGGTTAGATTACATGTGTCTTCATGATCACAAAGAATTTAATAAATATATGAGAATTCCATTCAGGAAAGATAATCCGTAAAACAAAAACAAACACTGAAAATTTATATCAGTAAGAGATCTTAAACACAGACAAAAGCCTAGATAATTTATTTAAAAAAAAACTTGTTTCATTTTTTCAAATACAACCCTTCGTTTTAAAATATATATATAATTTTATTTCTACAGCAGCCATGGGAAATGTTAATGTGGTATCTAAATAAAATTTACAACTACAAAATGGACCAAACTAGTTTTTTATTTTTTTTTTTAAAAAAAGATTTTAATAAAATTTATATAGTTGTTTGTACACATTCATATACTAGAGACATCCAGATAAATTCTGGCTGAAATAGCATTCAACAGAATGATATCCAGCTGGAATTCATTTGAACTTCCTTAGTATTAATAGATGCATGCTCATGATACTTAAATAATTATGAATTTGTATTTCAACATTTGGCAAAACATAAAAAAAATGTTGATAAAACTAACAAATTGGCTGTAAACATGGGGGAGAGAAAATATTTCAACATCTTTGTTCATTTCAAATTTTAAAAATATTAAAAGTTTATGTAGTGTATTATTTCATCCATCAAATTGTATAACTATCATATCATGCAATCTTTTTTTTTCCTTTGGAGGTGCATTTACTTGGTGATGAACATCATCTATGTTCAAAATGTTCCAGTTGTTTCCCCTCTACATCAAAAATAGCAGTTTTTAAAATTAAATTAACACCAATAAACATACAGGTTATGTTTAATCCACAGTTTCTTAAGTACTTCATACTAACAAAAACTCTTCTAACAAGAATTTGAAACCCATACCAGTTCATATTATGGTATTTCATGACAAGGTACAGATCAAGAGTTGGCAAGTTAAGGTGTCAAATACAGATGAAATTACAAGCTTAAAATTAATAGTTTCCTGAGCTGCAGCAAAGGTTTAATTCATGTTGAATGAGAAACATTAACTATTATTTCTGCATATCTGACACTTGTTTTTAAACCCTAGCAGCCTACTTATGTTACAGAAAAACAACTCAAAATTATACCGTCTTGCTTGCCACCAAACACCCACCCTAATACCATGTGCTGGCTGGTGCCTCAAAATTCTCTATTTACCTGTGGCAAACATTATTATCTATGCAAGAAAGAATAAATCCTTATATAACCTCACTGTTTACTCACTGAGAAATGTAAATCAGAGGAAAACAATATTATTGAGGTCCTAAAAATTCCCTTCTCTAAAAAAAAATTGTGAAATGGTTATCATTTTTTTTTGTTGTTTAAATTATATCAGAGGATGCAGTTTAATTTTTTATTTTTGTAGTTAGCTTTTCTAATCCAACTATAAAGGGATTTAAACTGAAACAGCTTAAAGCCATATTCTCCTGCTCTAACTAACCCAATTATACTGGATCCAGATGCATCGGAGTAGGAGAGATAAGAATGTTTAAAATGTTACCTATCAACACCTGCATATATATGTTTGCTGACAACAATGTCAACACCACTAGTTTCTTCGCTGTTCTTTACACCCCCTCCCTTCAGATTTCAACTTGCTGGATGGATTACATCAGTTTAATGAACCACCAGTAATTACAGTAAACCTGGAACTCAAGGCCAATAATATAAGCATTAAAATAAAGACAGACATTATTATTGGTCAGTAAGCAGTCTAGTGACCAAGGGCAGCATAGCTACTGACTAATAGTAATTATATAAAAGTTAAACAATGAAACAAGGGAGATATGTCTGCAGGCAAGAGAGAATATTCCAGTAGATAGATAATTTAGTTTGGTGTTGTTTTTTAATCTGCTCAGTCTAGAATTTTTTTCTTTAATAATTTTTTGAACAAAGCAATCTTCTATCAAAGCCTTCTTCAGCTCAGTACTAATGCAGCATGCAGCTAGCTAACTGCCAGATGCTCCTCCTAAGGGAAGCTTCAGAATGCTTACACTTAAATCTTTTTATCTTTTTGTGTGGTGATTGTGTAAGTGGTGCGTGTGAAAGTTCGTGTATGCGTGTTTATCTCCGAGGAGAAGGGATTGTAGTTGGTGTCCGAAGCCCGGTGTGGAGCAAGCTCCCGTTAAGGCCTAAAAGGCCGGGTCGAGGCGCTGAAGCACCTCGTGTAACTGGCCGCCAAAGCAACAAGGGTGGGGGGTGCGAACGCCCCCCCGTTAGAGTGACCGCTTCCCCAGCCAAAAACCAATCTTGGGACCTTAGCCAAAAATAAAAAAAACAATGATAAAGAAAAAGGGACCGCAGTTTTCCAATCATTCATTTAATGCAACCTGGTCATAAACATTACCCATAGATTCTTCCATGTGCTTATGTCATCAATAAGTGAGAATTTACATACCCAAAAATAGTTCATTAACTGCATCTCTAGAGTTTACCATTTATTTGGGTTATGAGATCACTAACAATAGTTTTCTGAAAGACAAATGTAAGGCAATGTGGAAGTTAGTTACAATTTTCCGTGCCACAGTTGTACACTGGAGTGCATTGACTTTTGACTTTAGCAGGGAAAACCTTACAGGAACTCTTCATATTTTCAATGTGGGAAGAATCCAGAGAAACTATGTTAGGGAAGCACAACAAACCAACTCAGACCATCAACCATAGCAGTCCACCAGACCACTCATTCCCATACAATGAAAATTAATTATGAAACACTGTAATAATAATAAAAAAAAAGTAAAGCTAGCCTGATGTACTTAATCCACAATTTTTTTTTTCTTTTACCTCTGCCATTAAAAAGCAAATCAATTTGTGTGTACAGAAATAGTTACATTTAGCGAGACTTACACAAAATGATTCGCCAAAACAAAACTGGTACGAGAGCATTAATTCCTTCGAATCAAACATGCTAAACAGGGATCAACGATGAAACAGATATGCAAAGAAGATATAATTTGCTCATTAAATGCTAGTTTTTATTTGTGTCAAAGAGGCCAACCAAGTGATGAGCAAATATACTTAGCTATTTAAGGTACGTCAATATTTGTAAAATGAGTGTTAGTAAATTCTCTCTCATTGTTCATTAAAAGAAACCATTTTTTTTTATAAACTAGATGTTCACAATTTATATAAACTAACCTAGGAACACTCAATGATGCTTGTGTTCTAATTAAACTAAAAATATACTTAAAAACAAGCAAACAAATATGACTTGAATGTATTCTGTTTATTTTTATTAACTTTGTTGCAAGAATAGTTTTGGTTGTTAAAACATCTTGTCTTGCATTTCAGATGATATTATGACGAGCAACATGTTGCAATGATAATACTTTTCTGCATGCATTCCATGACTCCTGGCTAATGAGTTGGTTTCCTTTCTCAAGTAAGCATAACTCCAACAATTCTGCATTAGAGTACACCTGACAACCATCCTGAGTGAGCAAAATTCAGATGGCAATGTAGTCTTAGAGAAAATGATATACAGTAACAATTCTGATGGAACTGATGTATACTCTTTACAAACTATAAATATTTTTTGAAAAATTAAATTAAGCATAACTAACTTGAAAAATACAAGCCAGAAAATCCAAACATATTCATTCCTTTTCACACATGAAAATGTTTTTTTGTTTTTCTTTTTACTTAAAAATATCAAAATCAACCATCATTGAAATTAGTACAGAGAAAGATGACACTACATTTATGTAATAAGAAAAAAAATATTTATTTAAAAACTGTTCATACATTCTTTATCATAAATTTTATTTCATAAGTTTGAAAAGTTAGGTGAAAATTTGATTGCTGATCTTGCCAGCATTAACAGTTGTTTACTTGAAAGTAAGTGAGGTCCAGTGATTAGACTACTGAACTGTTGTGGGTACAAGTTCAAATCCCAGTATGGTTTGCCTTGGTTTTGGCATACCTCCATAGCATGGTTTAAACCCATTCTTCTTCCCCAGCCACTGACTGTATAGTTTTCCTTCCACATCCAAAAATTAAGCATACCAGTGCTTTCCCTGCTTGAGCTGACATTTCCTCTTCCAATCAGAACTAGGTCCTTGTGGAAGAGTTTTGACCTGTATCTCTTTCTAATTTCAGAGAGAAAAGGAAGCTTCCCCACTGCAACAGAGATCTACCGGTTAATGATTTGGAAGTGAGTGAACACTGAAGTCTACACTTTTTTTTAAATGTATACCACTATTACTTATGATTTGATTTCAATAGGCAAGTCATTAATCACAAAGATCAAATTATTTTTTTAAAAAATACATACATACTTTCTTATTGGTAGTTTTGGATTACCTTCTCATGTTCTTTTTAGCTCTTGCAGTGTTAAGAGCGACGGTATTGACAAAACAAATGCCATTAAGTACTATGCACAACTATGACAAATTTATTTGTAATTTTGAAAGGAGAGTTAGGTACTGCCCACATGTTTGAATTTACTGAAAATCCTTGAAAATGACTAATACAGGTAGGTTATTACTTAAAAAAAAAAAAAAAATCTGGATAGGGTCAGAGATTTCAATTTAATCAGCAACTTCCATCCCAAAATACAAACAAAACAACAAAATCAATTTTGATAATACCTTTTTTTTTTAAGAGTGTTTTTCAGTTTCTCCTTCTAACTTTACTAAATTATATCAAGCAGGCACAGACAAGCATTTTGCTTCCTGATGATTCAAAATAAGCATCAACAATTGTCTATACTAGCTATAATGCTGCCAATGCTTAGACATTTTCCTGATGATCTGGTTTTTCTAAACATAACAGAAATAGAAAAACATTAAGGATGAGGCATGCAATTAGACAAGCAGCATTTACAAATAACTACAAGAGAATCTAATACATAACTGCCATTTTCATGGATGAACAGTAAAATACATTGGCATGTTTTTCAGCAGGTCGGTGAACATTTTATATAGAAACTAAACATTTAAAAAAAATTATCTGCTTAATATTCTCAAAAACAAGCAAAACAACCCACTAAATCTACTCAACACAAAGATAAATGTCTAAATTTTAACTGTAGTCCTATCTGCACTAGTATTATTAGTAATCAAAGTCAGTAGTTTCAGAATGAATTTACTCTTGAATATATATCATTTTACAAGCTTGTCAACAATCCTTTTCAAAACATAACAGACCTTATCTATTGTGCCTACAGGTATGTCAACCCTCCCAGCTTCCTGGATTTCACTGTTTCTCACTATTTACTGCAAAGGAAACAAATTCTTCCAAAAAATATTTTTTATTAAAAAAATCCATTTAAAACTAATTTCACATAAACAACGAAACCTGAACTAAGTCTTATACTTCTGTTGATCTGATTCAGTACAATAACTTCTGAAAATGCATTTATTTTCACTTACAAATCATAGCTAACAAGTGTTTAGAGGACAAAGAAGAAAATCCTTAAAGTATGCATATAAATTTCTAGAATCATGGTCAAGTGTGTAACCACTTATTGTCTGAATTCACAATAAAGCTTCAGTTATGCGCATATTATGCAATAATGTCATTAACATGGCTTCAAGTAGATTGAGCAATGTGAAACGACAAAATCAGACGAGCATTCCCAAGTGGCAGAGAGTTACAAGTTCTAAAACACTTCTGACATTCATTTCTGATAATTCCAGCCCATTCTATTAAGGCAGAAACATGGTTTGCTACAATGGTTGCCGAGCACAGCCTTTCCTTTAAGCTCAAAGAACATTTTAAACAGATTGCACCTATCATGTTTCTAGATATTGCTGCTGCATCATTCAGATGAAAAACAAAAACCACAATGATCATAAAAAATGCATTAGCTCTTGGTTACAATGCTGAGATTGACAAACTGTGCCAAGGTTCCTTTAGCTTGCTAATTGATGAATCAAACAATTGAGGAAATAAGAACTTAGCTATTCTTGTTAGATATGGAGGAACAGCTTGAAAAGATTGTCACCAAGTTTATGGGCATGCCAGTACTCAATATTTCCATCACAGAATCTTTTTAACACAATCAACAAGTGTTTCAAGTTAGTTTACATGTACAAATATTATAAATAGGGCTTTCACACATATATTTTTGTGATCATGTTTAATCAATCAAATAATATATTCAGATTATTACTATATCAATACATGTTGCAATGTCCCTAATAACTATTCAATAATTTTTTCAGTGACCATGGATTGGACTAAAAGAACTTGGTTGCCTATTTTTCAGACATTGCCAGTGTCTGAACAGAATGAGAGAGAAGCAGCCAACAATGTTTGAGAGAGGATGTATTTGCATTTGGCAAATGCAGTCATCAAGGCACTCCCAAAGCAGCTTCCACTATCTCTGAACTCAAGGTCATTGAGATACATTTTCGTTTCTGCTTTAGGTATACCATTTTCATGTTATACATAAACTGTAGTCAAATAAACCAATGCTGAAATGACCAAACCTTTTTTTTTAAATTCTAAATTGAAATATTATTTATATAATAACTACTCTCCACAACAATGCCAAAAAAACAACTCTACAAGACATTCCAAGAGTTTCGTAAAATTCTAACTACATATTGAAGCATGTACAGATGAAATGGCTCAGCCTTAAGAGATGCAAAAGCAGATCTTGAAATAATGACCACTCCTGTCATCTTATTTCACCAGCCATAAAAAATGTGGAGAAAACAGGGAGAGTGAAGACATGTGCAAAGTACTTGTCAAACAACGAAATACATTTCTACTTCCTCTTCATGGAGTTCATTCTGCCTTCTCTGAGTTCAATATTACATTTCATGCATTTTAATTTTTAATGATACAAAATCAGAAACAATGGTAACACTTGAAAGTTATTTTTTCTTGTATGTATTGTAAATGATGTGTTAATTTCTTAGGCAGCTAGGGTGAAGGTATGTTTGCTTTACCAAGAGATACAGCAGTTGTTGAGGGAGCATCTAGCCAAGTCAGTCCAGATTCCTGTCATCAAAATATCAATTGAGTGATTTTTCTTCCAGTACTGGAAACAGTCAGCTCCCCAGTGACCTTTGACATCAAGGCCTGTAAAAGTACATCTCTCAGCTGGACAATGACCAGCTCACCAACCAATTATTTAAGCAAATGGATTGATGAACAAATTGATCATCATTTATCAATTTCTAATATTACATTACAATTGTTACATAAATCTATTCCATACCATAATCTTATTAGTATTTTATGTCAGACTCTTCTATGCAGGATCAGTTGTCAGCAGATCAGATGGATTCACCCTTATCAAAAATAGAGAAGCTTCTAATCATCAAATTTGCTATAAGAACAATTTAAATTAGTTTGTACATGCTAGTTTATCAATATTTCTAATACAGTATAATTCCTTTAACATTTTCAGGACGAATGACAAACATTCATACAATAGCATACTACCTTAACGAAGTGAGTGATAGAGATTTTTTGTCATTGTGTGTTTACATAATTATGCAGATTATGCAGTTGAAACAAACAGAACCAAAAAAAAAAAAAAACATTTAAAAATACTGCATACTAACTATTCTTAATTATATTTATTGGTGAAAAAATTACAAAAATTTCAGGCCAGAAGGGGCATTTCACAAAAAAAAAGTCCAATCCCGAAAGTGCCAGATTAAGTAACATGCCAATTTATAACCACATAGTTAAATAATAGGCAACTCGCCTATAATACAAGAAATCGCAATATCAATAACTCAGCTATAATAGTAATGTATAGTAAAACATGATAAACAATACTGTGATGAAAACTCACCTAAATTAAGTGAAGAATTTACAGTACTGTGTGTAGCAGACTTTATGTACAGTACCAGCAGGACTAAACACAGTATAGTTGTACCCTAATGCCAGTTTTCTTAATAAAACTCTTCCTTTTCGATTCCGTAGCTAGTTGAAGGGCTATTTTTTACAACATAATAAAATAATTCAAAGAAATGAATGTTTATCGGAGAAGTAATATAAAATGTTTCACAGCATTAAATATCTAAACGCTTGCACCAGCAAGTGCAGGAAGGATGCTGCATAGTGGTGATAAATTATACTAGTTTGTCTTGGAGCCAGTACATTTAAGTGGCAAATCACAAGTTGCTAGATTAATTGAATTTTACTGTACACTAAATAAGAAACTACTTTTTATTTGTTTGAATTTGCATTTCTTTGACAATTTTATTTGATATTACTTTTTATGATTATATCTTTCTAATCCTGGCCTTTGCAAAGGTCACTGAGTGAGGAGTACCTGAACTACAGCCTGACTCTTCCAGAGTAGTTGCTTTTCACCACCCCAAGGATCAGCCAATTCTGGATTCAGGTGAAGAAAAATGAGGCAATGACTGATTCACCATGATTCCAAGAGCTGTCGCACCTTGTCATCATTCTTGCCATCATCCCCAACTCCAATACTGACGGATAGAATGTGTTCTCCACTGTTAAAAAAATAAAAACTGAGCAGAGATCAGAGCTGGACAATACAACTCTCTCTCTCTCTCTCTGTGTGTCTGTGTCTGTCTGTGTGTGTGTGCTGCTCAAATGTAAAGTGAACAAATGCATGTTCTGCCTCAAAACTTTCAGAATACACACTGAAAGCTGCAAAAGGTGCAACAAAACACTAACTTGTGTGGAACTCAATGACTAAAAAATAAATTTGAAAATGTATTGTTTAATATTTAGATATTTAAATTTAATACCATTATTATAAACATGCATAAACTTAATGTTTAGTTTGTTTTTCTCTCATTTATGGATCTCCTGTTTTCAAAGCATGTCTCCATTTTTTTATGGCTAGATGCTGGCACTTCTATATGTACAAAATTTACCTCTAAATAAAATTATTTAAAAAATTTTTTTAATCACTGTTGCAATTAATTGACACTTTTCCTTATTAACACTGGTGTTAATGAAACAATGCAAGCAAACACATCCATATAATTTTTATTGATCTGATACTATGATTTAAACATTAAAAAATTCCATAGTTAAATTATTCTGGTCATAAGTACATAATTTTTAATACATTTTCAAGTTCCAATAATTAAAAAAGTAAATGTATTTTGTTTCAGCAGACAAATGAACAGATTTACTAAAATGTATACTTGTTTTAAGCATTTTCTCCATCCCCATAAGCTAACAAGATGTATAATGATACCTAGATTAATTGCAATACAAGTAAAAACTTCTGGTAATTGTACTTTCATGACAGAAACAGGAAATTTTCCATTTACCCATACAAATTAGTTCACAGCAAATTTTTAGCTTAACTAAAGTATACTTATTGGGTTAATTATCAGATCTTTACAGAAACAACCCTAAAATCAATAATGCCATTTTCCTCCATCACTGATTTTTATTCTTTTTAAATAAAAGTTCTGAAATAGATTAACAGACAGAGCAGTATAATCAAAACAAAAGACAAATTGCTCTCAGTATCTATCTCTCTCACACGCACAAAAGTAATATTAAGCATTATCAGAATAATAAATATAAGAAATAGGTGGCAGCAATATAACCACTGTTAGCAATAACTGATGACAGGACTCAAACAGCTGTTAGATTGACCCAGATCTCTCAGTGGAAAAAATATGGGTCTCTGGAAAGTGTGTGTTGGGGGGAGAGGGGAGATGAGTAATCAGTTTAGCCTAGCCTTAGGGCAACAAACTCTGCAAATTTGGTAGTTCCCTAAATGAAGTGCTGACCTTTTGGGGAGTTAACTTAAAGAGTGACAGGCTGTTTTTGTTTTGTTTTTTTAAATCACGAAAAATAATTTACGTTCCTCCTTAAAAATGATGTAAAATGATATTATGAATGATGTTCATGCCAAGCAGAAAATCTTTGACTCATTTTTGTTAAAGAAAGAAACAGTAGATGAGTAGAACTTGCCAAAAGTATCGACCATAGTAACGGTAATGTGTAAGCAGCACTGTCACTTTGACAACCCCCCCCTCACACATCGTATGTTGATTTTAAAAGGTAAAAACAAAAAAAATAAATATGCTAGAATCCAAGATTATTTTTAAATCACATTCTAAAACAGTCAGGTTAAATATATAACTATATTAATGAGAGATTTTTCATCTTTTTCCACACATTTTGAAAACAGTAAATTTTTTAAAACAATTTAACAATGTACAAGAACTGATAAACTGGACGTCATCACTGTTAACTTTACGTCTTCACTATAATGTTCTCACATGATATATAAAAACAACAAAAAAAAAAACTGAAGCAGCAATTTTCAAATAGGATTGCAATAACTCGCTTGTATGCAAATTTATATTAAATACAAATAATTCTCTATCCTAAAAATGAATCTGAATTCATTTTCATTCTAAACTGTTTTCCTCTATTTTAAAATGCATCTGGAATATCAATATCTTTTCAGATGCAGGAATAATGAAAGTCATGAAGCCAATGGAAAACAAAGGCCTTAAAAAGATACTAAACCAACGTGAGTGTAAAACAATGTGGCTGATTTTACTTTCATTTGTTTCCTCTTTAAATATCAGTTGTCTGTGAACTGTGATAAATAAAGTTTCCAAACACAGTGTATATGCATTATTTTATTTATGTAAGAAATTGGTAAATCCACAATGGTCACCTGTGTGTATAAATTTCTGGTAATTTTTATCAAATATTTATAATCAAAAAAACAAATTAACCTAAATAGAAATAATTATACATTTTCCATGTTTGAGGATTTTAGTTTCTTTTAAATGCTAACTGTTCAAATATTATCCTAAATGAAATTCTCAGCTATCACTTTTAATTCCAAAAATTTAGCATGCCTGACATAGCCTTAAAAAAGAATTAAAAAAAAATTAATGGATATCCTGATTTCGAGGAATATTGTGGTTATCATTGATGCACGTTTTCTCTTCACAGTTAAGAAAAGAAAGTCTGAGATTTTGAAATTAAAAACAAACATCTCCATAAAAACAAGACAAAGAGCATCTGGCATACCTTATTGTACTTCTGTACTCTTCCAAGCAATCTTAGCAACCATCTTCCCCAGCACTTAGCAACCAACTGGCAGAAAAGATAACTAATAGTTGTGCCAAATTTCTCTGGCTAACAGTATGACATTAGACTTCTGCCAGTGAATGATGCCAAGTGTCTAATTTCGATTTTTAGAAATCTGCTTCTTTCTAAAAACATTAAATAAATTTTGCACCATCAGTTAATAAGTTAGTTAATCAAGAATATTAACTCTACTACTTTCTCAAAAGAACCTTGTTACGGTTTTACAAGTTCAAAACAAAAAATATATTAGATTAAAGGCTAGAAAAAAGCATTATTTAAGAAGGCACAATCTAAGAGCATTCGGCATCAGCCACAAATTATTCCAGATAACTTAGATATGGTCTACTGAAAGGGAAACTAGTTCTTTTGGGTATCCAATTAGCTAAGTAAACAAAATTTTTTTTAATTAATAAGGACAATAGGTTAAATTTTAAATTGTTAAATGAGCAGATTTAATAATTCCTGTGCTACGTTTAAAACACTTAACTGAAAGTTTTATTTTGAAAAACATGCAGATCCTCAAAATATATATATATATTAGCACACACTCTTGCCTTTATTTTGTTTAGCTGGAGAAAAATGGTAAACAATATTTCACTTAAAAAACAAAAAAAAAAAACCTACCACACAAAGTGAAGTAAATTAAAATAGAATACCTAGGTCATTTTCTTACAAACTTTTGATAAGAAGAAAAGATCTGATTCAATCTTTATCCAAAACTTTTGTACTCTCTCAGAGTGAAAAGTCAAACAGCAAAATCTCTTTTCACAATGACTTGAAAGACATCAGAAAAACTCTTGAACAGTTGTCAAAATGTAATATTTTTCTATAGACAAATTAAATTTAAAAACTGTCAAAGATGTTGTTTCAATATATACAAGCTAAGTCAGGTCATCTGTCTCATTAGGCACACACCACAGAAGCTGTAAGGCAGTTTGTTTCACTTGAGAAAGTATAGCCAACTCTAGTATCTTATAAAAGTGCAAGGACAGTTTAGAGATATTCATACGAAATGCAACTGAAGCAGTACCACCATATCGGTATCTTTCTTTAAGAGCCCCTAATAACACTTCCTTTTTATGAAACCACATCAGAGAAAAGCATTAACAAATTTTTATTGCAAGCACAGTAAGTGATCAGAGAAAACAATGACATAGTACAATGTCAGTCAGTGTGTACCACCTGCAACTAAGTTCAGCCCAAACAGCAATGCATGTTTTTCAAAATAAAACTTTCAGTTAAGTGTTTTATACATAGCACAGGAATTATTAAATCTGCTCATTTAACAATTTAAAATTTAACCTATTGTCCTTATTAATTAAAAAAAAAAATTTGTTTACTTAGCTAATTGGATACCAAAAGAACTAGTTTCCCTTTCAGTAGACCATATCTAAGTTATCTGGAATAATTTGTGGCTGATGCCGAATGCTCTTAGATTGTGCCTTCTTAAATAATGCTTTTTTCTAGCCTTTAATCTAATATATTTTTTGTTTTGAACTTGTAAAACCGTAACAAGGTTCTTTTGAGAAAGTAGTAGAGTCAGTCTTCATTTTCTTCCTTCCTATGTTTCTTAAAAAATCCTGTGCGCGTATTTTGAGCATGAAGTTAATACCAGCATTCTCCATTGCAGCAAAAGTTCAACTTATAAAATGTTGGTATCTTTAATATTGAAAATAACGGGTACCTTACCTCACATTTCCCTTCCTTGCATTTATCTAGTATTTACAGAGCACGTCGGGGTGGCTAGTGGTCTTTGACTACTATGGTTGAGAGCCACAGTTTGAATCCAGGTCAGCAGCAGCTAGATTTGGCAAAAATCCCCAGCATCTTTGTATTTATCAGTCTGTTACTATCTAGCGGCCTACGAATGCATGCATGCTGCATAAATTAAGAGCTAACTCGAACATTTTATCTGTTTTTATGTTGCTCCTGACAACACAAAGCAGTCTGACAAATTGTTATAAGTTTTAACATTCTGAGTGTTAAACATGCTTAAATGTACCTATATAAGTAACACCTTAATATGTATCAATAAGTGATTCCTATTCTTATTGTTATTTATTTTAGTTTCTTTCGTTTGTAAAAAAAAAAAAAATAATTTATTTCAGTTTGCTGAAAACTACTTTTTTTTCTAAACGGCTTGATTTCATTTTATTAATTTTCAGTAACCTATAAAGTCACAAGTTTTGTTTCATTTATTTTCATGGTTCATCAGAAAAAAACAACTGCATGTAATGAATTTGTTTGTTGCACATCATTTCCTGTTCACTGCATAATTAGGAACATTCACACAAAATCCTCTTCCAAATGATAGCATAACGGACTGACTTGTTTGGCATCAATCACATTTTGGCTTATGTGGAATAATGCACAATAGGGCATAAGTTAGTTTTATTGCTCATAATTTTTCCCTACCCTATGCCCACAGAGCTAATGAGGCAAACCCATACTGTTACGATTAAAGCACACCTTTCACTGTGTTGCTTCTCTGATGACATCTGTAGTTTGTTTTTTTCTGCACCACCTGCACTCTACCAGCTACATAAACAAACAAAGACTGTGAATGAATGAATGTGTGTGTGTGTGTGTGTGTGTGCGCACGCGTACACACGTCTGCATTTATAGCAAAGTGACCAAAGATCAGCTGGTGTATGGTTACATACAAGATATGAACATGTTTAAAAATATATATTTTTAGCTATCTTGTATTATCTATTCTAATCATGCATAGAATCATCTGATGTGGCAAGTTAAATAATTCCCCAACACAAACACCTTGGAGGACTGATAAAGGTTTTCAAAATAATTAAGGATTCTGGGAAAATGGGCAGTAACACTTTCATACTTTCATGGGGTTATCTACAGTTACTCAAGATTACAAATTACCCAAGATTCTTGCACAAATTGATATTAAAAGATTTTTTTTAGTAACAGAATTGTTAATGAAAGATTCAAATTACTGCCCAGGTGTATTAGTGACAACACTGATCAATTTAAATATTGCATTATGGTAATTTCTCTTCATGAGGATCCTTGTATGCGATGGCTTCCTGCCTCTTGTATCTTTTAAACTAATTCCTGAATTTTCAAATAAAACAGCCATGCAGATGGAAAAACGTCAGGACAAACTTATTTAAGGTACTCAAGCACAAACTATTACAAAAAAAAATTTTTTTAAATCACAAGTTCATTTGTTTATTTTTTAAATATGAAGCAACATTTTTAGTTGCATGTATGCTTGGGCAATGTCTGTGTGTATTATTTCTTTCAAAGAATGGTGGTTTCCAAGTTTTCTGATTAACACTCCTGACTGACACAATGACAATGTCAGTAATGGTAGCCACAGAATATCCAACAAAAAAAAAAAAGCCATATTACAGGAATCTTTAAAATTAAAGATGTGGAGAAGTCCACAGAGAAAGAAACAAGCAAACAAAAAAAGAGGCCAATCCAAGAATAATCTGCTTTCAAACTATAGCAGCTGAATCAGTGAGACAGATTTTTAATAATAATTAAGAATGTTTACTAATATATAAATGCAAATTAAAATTTTAAAATCCAAGTATAAAGAATGAATAGAAATTTCTCACACACACACACTTATTAGTCTTACATTTATGGATCTGCTTCAGACCCAAGCACGCCACATAATTTTGTATTAATTTAGAAAGTTTAAGTCAGATTTCCTTACACTTTTGTAGATTTTGAAAAATAATATATTTTAATAACCACCTTAGAATACAACATGACTTCAATTATATGTAACTAAAGTAATTTTGTTAATCAGTTTTTCAAGCATTATTACCTTAGTCTTCAGTGGGGGTTTTCTCTAGTGTAATGTTTGTTAATGCAAGTCATTTCATTTGTATACGTAGATAGGTGAGTACGGATGTAGGTGTGTTTCGTTTCTTATGTGCACAGAATGCTGTGCATGGATGTGCATTCTCACAAGCATTAATTTAGGGAGACTTTTTTTTAAGGGACTTCCTGTCCCTCTGATTATCTATATAATCTCCTTCAACAACAAAATAACAACATTATTGGATGGACATTGGAAAAAAAAAGTTTATAACAACAGCAGCAGCAGCAGCAGCATTTGTTAATGTTCTCTGTATTTATCCTGTTTATAAAAATTAGTTTTTAAATAAGGATAGTTTTCATTTCGTGCACTTGGTCTTAAAGATTTTCTTTAGCGAAAGCATCCTGCATGTATTCCAATCCTAAATTTCAAAAGTACAGACCATTTATTCAGTTCATCTCTGATCTGGTTCAGTGATCTATTAATAAAATTAGTGGACACAGAAATACTTAGTACGGCAGAGGTTTTGGAGTTTAATGCATCATTACTTTTAGCTTCTCCGTGGGAGAACACATCACTACCACGGCTTCACCGCTTGATCGCAAATTATCAAAGGCATATAAAATGTTCCCATCGTTTTTAGAGCGACGGTAGACTTAGCGGCATTACACCACCACCCCGCCATCATCAACATCCAGCACAACCATGACGCACCTCACCAACCAATGCACAACTGTGACGCGCGCAGAAGTTCCAGCCCGCGTCCAACATACACGTAGTGCGGGCCGGCCATAGCCGTCTCGCCAGGTGTGTCTCCGAGCAGGACTGGATCGACCGCGGATTACCCCCCGCAGGTGAGAGCCGGGGTTTCTGCTGCTCGCCCGCCGGACGGTCGACTAAAAAACCGGACTTCAAGTCACGAGAGCCCCCAGCCAGACGACATCTCGGGCGGTGATGGATCGGGAATTGGAACGGAAAACCGGTCGGGCCGGTTTTTCTCGTCCCCCCCCCCCACGGAAGTACTGGGGGTGGGGGGTGGTGTGGGGGTCCCCTCCCCCCGTTTTGTGGACGAATGATGTCACCCACCACCTCGCTGTGCAGATTACTCGAACAAAAACAAAGAATTGTTTTCTTTCTTTCAAGAAATATGTCAGGTACCTACCTGTCTTTTCCGAACTGTTCCCAGAAAAACTCCCCCGTGGGGAGGTCGGGGGGGATGGATAGGTAAATAAATAAAGGCCCCCTTCTCCTGCGTAGAAAAGTTATAAATTCGCCAAAACAACGAACGAACCTCGTAAAGCCGCCACCGGCGGTTCGTCTACTGCGCGGTTTACGCTTCCTTAAAGACCCGGCTGCGGGTATAATCGGCCCCGGCCCGGCTCGGCGAAACGAAAAGATAACGTCGTCACCACTCCGTAATTAGATCGAAAATAGAACCCTCAATAATCTCCACACCACCCTTACACTAATAAACTAATAAATAGAAAATTAATTTAAAGGCAAAAATTTTAGACGTGAAAAATCCAATTGTATTTTTTTTTTCCGAAACAACAGCTTATTTTTTTTTTTATTGTCTCTGAAGAAGATAAACCCTTTCCCTCTCCACTGACAGAACACGGGAGCGGTATTCAAAAGGAAAGGCTGTTTAATAAACAAACAAAAACATTTTAAAATGATTATTTCCAAAAGCTTGCGCTATTAGTTAGACTCCCCACACCCACACTTCTCTGTACTGAAAGAGTGAAGAGGATAAGCCTAAGCCTAATCGCCAGACTGGCAGGCAGTCAGCCGACCCGTTGACCTGCAAAATGGATATCGTTGTCGTGTCTGTTTTAACTGTTACATTCACGGAAGGACCCACTTTTTAGGGTTTTGACAGCTCTAATGCCCCCTCCCCCCCCCACAGCGATGAGTCATCACGCGATCTCCCAGAGTGGCAGAAGCAGATTAGGGAGGGTACGTTTTATACGGAAAGAAAAACAAAACAAACAAACAAACAAACCCCCTTAAATGTTTTGTATAGAAAAAAGACAATAAAAGTCATTGCGAGTAGGTTCAGCCAGTTTCTACATTGAATACAGCAATAATTTATATATTTTAATAAAATTCCCGGATGTTTTTTTTAAAACAAGTGAGTGGCCATAATAATTTGGCTTCACGTTTTTCTAAAATATAAACAATTTAAACAGTAGAATTTTTGTTGACAGACTTTTAATTATATTAACTGAAGGTTGACGAGCCGTTAGTGTTGGTGAAGGGAGACAAATAGGTAGGGCTTATCTGAAGGGATGGATAGAAGTCAAGGGGAGATTACTAAACTTTTTTTTTTAAAAAGTAACTATTTTAACGGTTATTCGTAGACGAGGACTTTTCTCTTCTTTTAACAAACAAGTTTTTTTTTTTTAAATTCTAAGTAAATGTTGTTGTTTTTTTTTCAAGAGAAGGAGGGTTTTTCTGAGGTGCCTTTGTAATACATATGTTGGTAATGAATATAGTGTTCCTTTAAAATAATAATAAAAACAGGGTGCTTTATCTTCGTGTAACTTTGTTCAGACTTGAGTAAACAGAATAGTTATAACTTAAGTAAGGATTTTTTTTGTTTGTTTTGCTTTGAAAAAGAAAAACCAAACCTCGTCGATTCCTCCCTCGTTTCTATAAATAACGTTACCTTGTAGGGAAATGCGATCAGACTCTTTGATTTCTCTGTTCTTAAACTAAGAATTCGCTTTCTACAAAATGGGAAATTACAGATGACGTACGCAAAACGACAGAGATCTTTACCTTTAAAGAACGTTAGGTTTAGTTGACGAAGACTTGTTTAGCCACCTGTCATTCAGTAAATACCAGGGATACATTTGGCATCTAGGTGGGGGGGGGGGGCTTTTACACACAGAAGAGAAGATCTCAAGCTCTGGACCTTCGAAGAAAAGGCAACGTTTTGTCTATTGAGCATCCCAGAAATTTTATCAGTAGTGTCTGGAATAAATGAAATAATATTTGATTTGAATAAAAATCACCTTTTCTTAGAAAGGCCAGACTTAACTTTAATTAGAGATCTCACCGAGATAAGACCCTTTCTAATACTGGACTAAAAGGTCTAATATTCGTCGAGAAATCTTTCAGAACTGCACATTTTAAAGATTCGCTGAAGCCTTGCGCGACGAACGGTCTGTTTTAGCAGCAGCAGCAGCAGCAGCAGGACTGATGCGGAAATCCAAACGTGTATCATTGCGTGTATTTTTCCTCGATAAGTTCTGTACTTTTCTCATCTGAAAAAAAGGAAAGTGGGTTATTAACTTCTTTTTCCATGGTAAATTGTATAGCTTGTCTAACAGAATCAAGACGAGAGAGAAACAACAGTAAAGAATCGGTCCCGTGTGGCCACGCGACAAGAGCACCACTAACGTACCTGAGCCGCGGTTTGTTTGTTGCGAGAAAAGTGAATCTATAGACTTTTTTGTTGTTGTTTTATTTAATCTCCCTATATAAGTTGGCTAAAACTGGTGACAGAGGTGAACTCGTCGCAGTTTGCTCCCTTTTGTGAGTAGAAACCGACTGTTTTAAATGAAGTTCGAATGTGAACGACAACGGTTGCCTCTTGGAGAGAAATATAACATTAAATGAAATGGTGAATGGTTTGGAGTTGCATCAGATTTCAGACCTATGTTAGAAACAATTAATCCTTTGTTACAGTCCTGCCAGAAAGATTAACCACGTAGCTGTCAAGCTTCCAGGTATACCAGATTTTAGCGTAGAAGTTTGTAAGAAACCTCAATCACGGGTGGAAGAGTACACTCGCGAGTATCCTTAATTTGATTAATTCATCTACCTAACACATTCTTACTTCCAAGATATGAGATATTTTCACAAATTCTACTCTAGTAGAATGATAAATTCTATCAACGGATAGTGGTTTTATAGTCTGATGGACTTGCAAATTTTTAGGAACAATATTGTGACATCTGCAATGACGGAGGAAAACTAAATGATAAGACGGTTCAGCTTTCTTAAGATGGAGGTTACCAAGTTTTTTGGCAAAATCAAATGTCTGTATCCCGTACTGTGAGACTATCTATAGTAGAAATCTTGTTTAAAACGTCATTCTAAGGTTTATTGGTAATTAATGTAGTGTCACTTCGTCTATTTAAAACAATTTTCTTCTTTTGAGAAGCGCGGTGGTCCGATGATTGAACTGCTATGGCGAAGGGGGGAGTTCGAATCCAGACCGGGACCGGCTTGGCTTGGCCTACCTACCTCTCTAGCATGTCTTTTCTTGTCTGTCTTCATTGGCCGGCCTTGTGTGTTTACTCCCACATCTAAAAATAACGAGTTCTAGTAGGGATTTCTGGTAAGTTTTACCCCGAGTAGAATGGAAGGAGTCGAGGAGCCCAGGACCCGAGTACTTTCTCCCCGGTCCATCTTGGATCATGAACGGTGATCCAGGACTGTCGATCCCCGAATTGTCGGGGATGGCACATTAATACATAATAATCTGTCGAGGACAGTGACTATACCCTGTGTTAATTATAATACTATATTACGATTATCTGCAGCAGTATTTTTTTTTTTGTTTGTTTGTTTACATTTGATAATTACAGCGCAAGATTTCGTCGTTACTTGCGTTAAACTTTGTTTGTCTGTGAAAAGAAGAGATAAAATAATAATTAAAATCTGACTGGCCATTTCGTGTTGTCTAGTTTGCAATCCAAGCCTCAATCCGGAGCCTGGGAAAAAAAACAACAACAACAAAAACTAACGAAGGTCAGGCTCATTATAATCGTCGTGGCGGAAGGTCATCCTTAAGAACATCCACGTGACAGTATTTTTTTTTTTTTTTTTTTTTTTTGGTTTGCGTACACTAATATTTTAATTTACCGAATAGCTTACACAATTTTTAGAGAACACATGCAGACTGGTGCCTTTATTTAAAAACACGACGGGAGTGTGTGGGGGGGGGGAGAGAAATTAAATATAAACGATTTAGCCAATGGCTGAGGAGAATCGGTACACATGTCTGCGCGCAGCAGCCAATCGCCATCGAGGGACTGCTGTTCAAATTCTGGGGCTGCTGCGGCATTTCCTCTCGGTCGCGAGTCAAAGGAGGAACTCAACTCGACTCGAGTTCGCCTCTCTCCTTCTTGTCGGTTATTGTTCGGGGTTTTTTTTTTCTCCCTCCCTCTCTCTCTCTCTCTCCGACTTGGAGGCAGAAGAGAAGGCGCGGAAGATGTCCACTCGGCTGGAAAAGCAGATATATTATTCGGACAAGTACTTGGACGACAAATACGAATACAGGTGAGCAGCGGCTCTGTTGTTGTTGTTGTTGTTGTTGGCTATGGTATGGCTCACCATCAAGGTGGGAACGTGTCGGATCACGCTCTCGGAAAACCGCGTAAACTAGCTTCTCTCTCTCTCTCTTTTTTGCCTGTCACTCCGCTGCCATGCATTTTCTCTATTAAAACTCATCTGTTGTGCTTGAACATCTTCATGTGGTCAGCAGAGAGATCGACCTTCATCGAACCCGCTCCTCTTCGGTCTGAGAAAAGCAGCTTGGAGTCGAGCCATCCACTCTTCATCTCACTGTTAGGCGCACGGTCTAACATGGTGTAATGCACTGCTTGTTCCGTCAGTAAATCATTACTTTTCTTTTGGAGTGGACAGCAGGCCCGGTCGGTCGGGTCTTGTGGTGCCAGTTGCGGTGCATGAAATTGAGGACCGAAGTCGATCTTCAGAAATTAGCGGAGTATCAGAATTCCCTGACACGATATCTCCTTGTTTACGAGACACCCAATCTGAACAATATGCCGCTCCGACTTCAGCATTTTCGTATAAATGAAAAAAAAACAAAAAACAAACACGAGAGTCTTTAGTTTATGAATAATGAAATGTCTAGACCGAACTCTCTAGCCTTTGAACTTAAAATGGCTTGGTTTTATCAAAGTAGCACCTGTTGATTTTACTGTCTTTCTTTAGAAAGATGATACAAATAAACGGTATTTTACTAATGGTAAAATCGTAATGCGTGGTATTCAGTTTCTGGTTGGTTGTGAAGAGCCAACCAGATCTCAAGAAAAAATATAAATGCACGTTAAGTTTCAGTACACGAGTCGTGACAGATTATGAACCTCAAGTTATCTCTCTTCCCCTCTTTGCATCATAAAGGTGTCTGCAAGTTCATTTAAACAGGCTTTTATTGAATAAAATCAAAACAAGTAGGATTTCTAGCCATTTGTGAGAGGTGTATGCGTAGGGCCGCCGAGAGGGGGCACTGCCTGGCGTCTCTGACAGCCAACTGATCGATCGCATCTGTTCGTAATGATTGTGACTGATATTGCAGGATCATTAGTTAGCCACAAAAGAGCAACCTCTAGCTTCCATGTTGAGAAGTATAGGCCTTATGAAATAGATGAATGATTTTTAGAGAACACTTTATTTTCTTAAATTCCAGGCATGTAATGCTCCCAAAAGAAATAGCCAAATTAGTGCCAAAGAACCATCTAATGTCAGAATCAGAATGGCGTAGTATTGGAGTCCAGCAGAGCCAGGGCTGGGTACACTATATGAAACATGAGCCAGGTACGTTGATTAATATTTAAAAAAAAAAAAAAACAAACTTTAAATAAGTTCTGTTTTTTTTTTCATTTAAAACGTTTATGCGAGTAAAAACTGGTTTGCCAACTTTCTTTGGCATAGCATAATTAATATTGGAAAGATGAGGCAAAGAATTGATAAATGCAATGTGGTTAACTGGAAAGCTGACTGTAGTTGCAGTATATACAGCAGTGAAATGCTAGTTGAAACTGACATTTTTTAGGTAATATAAAATTGGAGTTTTAAAAGTGCGTTTCTGGAACAAATTCACATTTCTAGGTCTTTCACCATACACAATTATGCATCTCTACTACATCTACTTAATTTATGGGAAGCTGAAGTCAAACTAATTTTTTTTCTTTTCCAGAGCCCCACATCTTGTTATTCAGACGACCATTACCTTTATCAACCATACAGCAAACTAAAATGTTAGTCAAAGAGACATGTGATACAATAAACAAAGAACAACTCTAGGATTGTGGAATATACAGCATTGTTTCCGAACTACAAGTCTTTCATTTATTTTTCAATCGAAGAGACTGGAATGCTGTGTGAACTGATTGTATATATTACCACCATTTGTGACTTTTTCCTCCTTTATGCTTTTTCTTTTGTATATACATAATAAATTAGTCTTTAATGGTAATTGGTGTTTTAAGAACAATCCATGCTTATTTGGAAGATTTAGAGACATGCTTTGACAGTTTCAGGTGAATAAGATGTTAACTTTATTGGAGGAGGAGGAGGAAAATGTTTGTCTACACAATGTTAAATGTAGTCAAGATTTTTGTTTGCATAGTTGACCAAAAGGTTATTCATTCTTTTAGGATCTTATGACCCTTGGTGATGTGATTAATCTAGCAGTTTTTCTACATTTCCTTAAAGAAAAGATTGAGATTGAAAGTACTTAATTGGTGTCACAGGGAAATAGTGTGGTATCAAGACTGCTGCCTTTAGTTCACTTCCTGTGAGACCAAACTAGGCTTAGTAAACCTTATAGGCCTGACTGTTTTCCAAAAGTGGTAATTGATGCCGTCCTTTGACCTTTAGCCCCTGCCACCAAGCAAAACTGTTGGTCCGATTTTTTGTGTGTGTAGAATACCCCTTCATATACTCCAACACCTCAGCAAAAACAAAAATGGGATCTCCAAGGGTTCAGGTGTAGCAAAATTTTATGTTGGTGGGGGGGGGGCTTGACCTGCTTCTGCTTCTGAGAGCGACATTAAATGTCAATGTTCCAATGATGTTGTTTCCACGTTTAGCTTTAGTTTAGACAGTTATTGTTATCCTAGGGTTCGCTGAGTGGTCATTGTGTGTTGTTGTATGGTTCACTGAGGGGGCATTAAGCAATATAGGGCCCCCTGTGTGGGAATTGTAGGCTTGTATCTAAACACTGTTCGATTTGCTTTGTCCATCTGACTGCTATTGTTTGGCAGGTAGACATTTACACTGTCCAGCTGTATCGTTCAACAAATTTCTGCTATAAATTCGTGGAGAGCTCGCTACTCCAGGCTTTCCACAGGAGAGATGCTGACCGTCCACGTTCGCTAACCAGAAAATTTTGAAATAAACTTTAGGAAAAGACCACCATACAAGTAAGTTTAGTCACAGTTATAGCCACAATTGGGGCTTTGTTGTTTCAGTCTGTAAGTGTATGAATGTATCTTTGATTTGTTGTAATTGGTCCTGCAGTTTAGACTATAATTTATTTCTCTTTATATTTCATTTTAGATCAAATAAACTCAGCTTAAAGTTTATACGGTTCAGTGTCTGTTTCCTAAAGATGGCCTGTCAATCCAGATGTCAAATGCTGGCATGTGACCATATGTCTGAAACTAACAATTATCTCTGAACTATATATTGCATCATTTGTGAAGCATTCATTCCAAAGTGTGAATTGATTTTTAAGTGGATAATCATCATCAAAGTCAAATGAGCTAATTTCATTCCTTTTTTTGCATATTTTTCAGCATAAGCATGGCAAGCAAGTTCTGCAAATACTGTTGTGATCCATTCAGCTGTCATAAAACAAAACAAAGATCTTCGCAATGTGTCTAATGATATGTTGATGACATATCCTTCAAAGGTGAAAAAAGATGATGTACTTTGGTGACAACTTAGCAAGATTTTTTCTGCACAGAGTATATTGAAGGATCATCTTCGACATCATCATCAGAAGGTCCTATCAAAGGAATTGCAGAATCTGTTTCAAGAGATGAGGACAAAGAGGTTTTTGAGCAAGAAGCAGCAGTTGACCTTTTGAACCAGTCTTTATCTATGATAGGGGAAAGCCCATTCGATAAAAGAAAAGCAGAAAGGAACCCAGGGTACGTTCCTGCAAAGCAAAGTAAAGTGGAAGCTTCTGTGCGAAAGAAATTAGATCTAGTTGCTGGACCAAGCACGCCATCAAAATGTGATGAAAACTGCAATGTGTGACAGTAGTAGTTTTGTTTAGAAGGAAAATAGTTGTTTTTTTTTTTACTTATGTGGGTGGTTCACTGTTAGACTACTGGACTATAAAGGTTGAGAGCCTCTAGTTGAAATCCCAGAAGAAATAGGCTTGGTCTGGCATATCTCCCAAGAATGGTTTCTCCTTGATCTTCACCAGCCAGCCATGTGGATTTTCTCCTATATCTAAACAAAATGCAGGGTTCCAGTAGGGACTTTCTGCAGTGTGCAACCAACCTCCATACCCCGTTTTCAGTTGATTTAGGAAACTTAAAACGGAGTTACCTTTGGTGGCTTCTTTGCAACGACTACAGCATACAGGTTTAAAGAAAAAGGATTTATACATGAATGTAGCTTACTTATACATGTTAAATTACAATATTGTGTCAGTTCTTTTGATGCTGCATACAAAATTCTTCAAGCAGTTTTTGTTGCCATGGATTTTGCATAACTTTTTTGTTTTGTTTTTTCTTTTCTTTTAATGAATGTCTTTAATATCCACAATAAAGGGAGAAGCAAATTCAGAGTGTCTCACACCAAAGGTGTACTTAGGTGGATAAGGCTTGTCCATTTTAACTTTCTCTCTCATGTAATGAAGTGGCGAAGGAGTTACCAAACTTTTTAAGGGAGGATAATTCTCACGTGCTGTATACACGGGAGCCTGGTTTTTCACCACATTTAGATTCTCTAAATGAAAAGCTGCAGGACCAGGAGTTTTCATGCGTTGGTATAAATAACTCCCATGTTCAAATTTCTTGCGCGTTGTGTACGCTGGCCAAGACTCCTTGACGGGTAGATTGGGGCCTATGACTGGGGGCTGTATGTAGTGGTTTGGGGCAGGACCACCTCTGACCAATTTAAATTTTGTTCGTTTGCGCATGGTGTACTTAGGGTAGACAGGTTCTCCAGGTGGGTGTACCCTCTCCCGGTAATAGTGATTTGGGGCTGGTGTTTTTGTTTGAACTAAAAAAGAAAAGCCATAGAAATAAAGTTTTTATAGAATAAAATAAATAATTTTTTTTTTAACAGCTGACTTAAACTAAGTACAATCCCATCTTTACTGGTTATTCATGAATCTCGTTATTTTGCAACTTGTTAAAATTAAAGATTTCAATAAATAATTCTACTTTAAAATTTTTTTTTTAACAGCTGACTTAAACTAAGTACAATCCCATCTTTACTGGTTATTCATGAATCTCGTTATTTTGCAACTTGTTAAAATTAAAGATTTCAATAAATAATTCTACTTTAAAATTTTTTTTTTAAATGTAAATGTAGATCTTATATAATAATATATTCTTTGTGGCTTGAGCTCATGCCATCTGGTCCCAATTACCCCAGTGGAGTGAGTTGCAAGTTTCTTTACTGAAAAATCTTGAGTCCTATTATTAATAAAAGATTTGCAGGCATTTATGCCACACCCTTTTAAGACAAAAATAGAACACTGATGATGCCACAATAGAACTATTTGATGCACCAGATGTCATCAGTTCTTTTTATAGTTTTTAAAATGTATTTTTTTTAATTACTGAAACTTAGAAAAACTAGTTTAAATTGCAAGATTGTGGAAAAAGATCCTTCCAAGAAAGATTTTCATTATTCCAAGTTAATTTTTGAAAAAGGAATGTCTTTGTTTGATCATGAGTCTGTGAATTACTCTGCACCTGATCCAAACTGATCATTTAAACTGTCATTCCTAGAGCAAGAATGATATTTCTTAAAATTTTTTTTCTATTTCATATATCTTATAAATGTATTTAAGAATAATTAATTTTTAAAGTAAGAATTTTGAAATTATCTAGTTTTAAATAAAGAATAATAATAATCTGTCTCCTGTCTTTTAGATGGTTAAGTAGGCATATTTTGGAAATCTCTATTTTTTTTTTTTTTATTAGTGCAGGAAAAAATGGGGAAATGAACTTATTACACTAATATGGTTCCAACTGCGATATATGTTGTCTAATACACACAAAGAAAAAGAAACATGCATATATACTCATGTATGTATATAATATATACTTTTTAACATTAGAATGATTCTGCATGCATGGGCTTGTCATGATACAGTCAAAATAAGACAAGAATTGTGAGAAAAAGAAGAAAAAAAATTGGTGCTGAAATTTTTCGCACAGTAGAAAAAACTAATTATAAAATATTCAGGCTTTTTGGTATGAGCATTTACAAAACCTTTCAAAATTTTTTAAAATTGTTTATAATTTTTTTTTTATTTTAACTTCCATTATTATTATTATTAATTCTGAACAAAAATATCATTTGGTAAAGTCTATGGATGAGAGACTTCAATTAAGTTAGGCCCTCAACTTTCAATACTTTTGACATTTTAAAATTCTAAAAACCACGATTTCTTATTTTCAGCCTCGATAATTAAATCTTTTAGCAAACATTTAAAAATGAAAGAATATTATTTTTAACCATTTTGAAAAATGAACAGGTTATTTCTACTTCTATTTTTGTTTTTTTTTTCTACTTCCACAACCACAGGCAGAAACTAATGCTGCTTGCAAAGTTAACTCCCTTGCATTGGCTCTTGCTGCGACTTTAAATTCCATATATTCCTGAAGTAGAGAATGAAAGATGTGCAGATAGTGTGATAAATGCAGGTGTAGAAACCGAGTCAGGTGTGTGTGGGGGGGTCCAAGATATAACACAGCTGGCCCTTATATAGTTACTGCTGCTTGTGGCAGTTATGATACCTGGAAGAGACCATTCGTGTTAAGACAAGTTGCCTGTTTCCCCCATCAGCTTGGACGGGAAAGGGTTTCAGTCAAAAAAGAAGCAGGTCGATAGCGGATAATATCGGGAATACTTACTGGACGCGTAGTGTTTTCCTTGCATTGTGTATTCTGGGATACCGTCTTTTCCGTGTTTCGTAAACCCCGATTCAATTTTATACGCTGGCCCAGGACCCACAGTGGTAACTGGAAAGAAAGAAAGAGCACTGTAAATAGAACGGATATATTAGAATTGCAACTGCACTGCGAAACTTTATTTCATTTACATGTTAATCTTATTAAAAGCCAAACTACTCACACTTTCGGGGGAGTTTCGACCGGGTAGTAAACGCTGCGCATCTGTTTCTGCTCGGATCGTGATTTTCATATCCAGTCAATGGTGGAAGACCGTAGTAGCAGGGCCCGGGCCCTGCAGCAACAGAAGCGATCAGTCAGTCAGTAAAGAAAAGGTCAAAGAGCAGCAGCCGTTGGTTCATGGATTATCTAATAAAATTCTAGCTTCGGCCGCGCGGGTAATTTCTTTTTCCAACCCCCCTCCCCCCTCCCGATTTTGCCATGCAATTCCCCGTGGAGCAGCCACCATCTTAACACTCGTCAACCGTTACAGGGAAATCCTTACCCAGATGAAGTCAAATAAATCCGGTTGCAAAGAAGGGAACGAGCATTTGACCGCAAGTTTCGCTCTCTTTTAATTTTGGTGGGGTGGAAAAATATTTAAAAATGGTTTAATAAGGGTAATGTCGGCTGTTGTTCTCTTCATAAAACGTGATCTTCTCCTGTGCGGGTCTCCACGGGTGGTAAGTGTACTCCATTACACTCGGTCGTGAACAAGATTACATTACATCCAATCAGACGCCAGTCTCTGTCCATGGTGGTTGGTTAGTTAGCTCACTGTAAGCACAAGCAGTACCAAAAGTAACTGCCCTAATCTCATAACAAAGAACGGATAATGTCTGATATTCCGGCACAGTGACGGATGTTATACACGGTGATACAGTTGGACAGAAGCTCCGGGTTTTTCCTCAAAAACATAGTTTTATTTCCGATGTAAATTAAAGCTATTGAGAATTGGTAATGAAATATCTAGTTGAAAAAATATATATCTAATGCTATAATTAAATATATATATAGCAATTTTATTAGTAATTTAATTTATTTAAAAAAATGTAGTTTGGTCGCAAAACCGAAGCAGGCTGAAGCTAAACTGTCAAATTTGTGTAAGGGAAATAACTCTTCAGTTATATTTGCGGTTACTTTATATTATACTCGAGATGTATTTTTTTATATATAATAAACATTAACATTATATAACTTTGTGGGAATTTTTAATATAATTTAGAATAAAAAGGCTACAGAAAAACCAAATGTTTTCTGTATTAGTAATAATAATAATAATAATAATAATAATATATTTTTAATTAAAAGAAAAGAGAAACTTCTGAAGTCATAGCTAACATATAAACGGAGGAACGGCTAAAAGTAAAACAACGATGAAAAACTTACTAGTAGTATCAGTTAATACAGACAGAAATTACCTTTATAGGTAGCCATAACCCGAAGCGGTTTTTTACCGGTTACCTCAGTCATCTCGATTTTCTTATTTATTTATCTCTGGCCCGACAATCCAACGAAGCTTGAGAAGACACACAAAAACAAAAAACAAAAAAAAAAAATATCTCTGAACATCGTTTCGTTTAAATATGGCGCGCGCGAGCCACAACAAACTTTGACAAAACCCTTACGGCCTGATGACGTAGTTCGCAAACCTCGTTTTCGTGGAAATTCCTGGTTTCGTGTCATGTGATTACCATTGTTGTTGTTGTTGTTGTTTTTTTTTTTGTTACTCTCCCCCTCCCCTCCATCCCGCTCTCTCTCTCTCTCTCTCTTTCGACCTTACTCGCGCACATTAGAAGATGATTACAACGAGAGAATTTAGGCGAAATGCTTTCGTCGATTCTGCTTTAGTATAAAACAACAACAACAACAACAACAAAAACCAGAACCAGAGGGTAAGATTTTGTGAGTGAACTTTGTTTTTTTTTTTTTTTTTTTTTTTTTTTTAAAACATTTTGTGTAGATTTGTTGTTGTTGTTGTTGCTTCCCCGTCCGAGTCGCTTGGGTCCGTGGGTGAGTTCTCCACAGCAGCCCTGATGATGTACCTGTCCGGGTGAGCGTCGGTAAAGGCCACTGGTGGGTCGGGAGAAGTTTATCCCTCTTAACTTTTCCCCTCTCCCCCTCTCTCTCTGGTCAGGAAGCTGCTGCTGCTGATGGATCCTGCTTCGAGCTGCCATTAACTACTAACGCGACCGACCCGGGTCGGAGGAGTAAAGTTCAGAATGTGCATATATGGATGTTAATTATTATTATTAACATTTACGAACGATGCTTCGTCTTTTTAAAAAAATTTTGCTCCTTCATCTCTCTCTCTCTCTCTCCAAAAATATCAACTTTTTAAATTATGCCCTGCTTCTGTAACTACAACTGATCTGGCGGATAAGGAAGACAGTTCAGTCACATCTCCAGCATTCGCTGCCACCACCACCACCTTTCTCTCTCTCTCGTGTATCTTTCATCATTTTAATTGCAAAAATCGACGTTAGCAGATACTGAACATTGGCTGGAGGCTGACTCAGCATTCGGTGCATTACGGTAACAGGTGCATAAATTAAGGTACCTGAAACCGAAAGTGGCACTACGGATCGACGAGGCAATGTGGTGCTTGCGATTAAATACCTTCTATCGTTGTGCAACTTCGAACCAATTCCCAGGTAGCTCTAAGATTGCAAACTTTATTTCGAAATTTAAAATCCGTGGAAGATGCTTAATATTAATTTTAGTAGTTTGCTGCTGTCGTTTTTCTTCTTTTGTGAGGCCTATTTACTTGAGTCATCAACGTTTACCTTTCTTAGGGTTAATCTACCTTTTAAAATTAGCTTTTATTTATGTAAACGAAAAAAAAGTATATGTATAAACTCATGGAACCTTTTTCATTATCGTTTGTCACATTTTCTGTTTCAATTAGTTTCATATAGATGTAATTTTACAAACTCTATAGATTTGTTTCAACAAATACTTTTGTTTCTGCAGGATAGTAGTTAATATAAGGCAATTGTTTTAAGAAAATGTACAATTTTACTTGAAAAATCATTGATGTATTCCATTTTTCACTTGCAATTTTAAACCACATTTAGGTTAACTGTACAATACTGCCAGTGTTACATAATAAGCTTTACATCACTCCATCCTTTCATTTCCATTTACACCTTTGCTTTGCATGAGTTGGGCTGTTAGCAAAATTTAAGATGTATATTTTGCATTGATGCTTTTAATGTTTTACATTAAAGTTTATAATTTCATAGATAATTTTACCTTGCTTTTGTATTTCTTCTGCTTCATCTTTTTCTTTCAGAAAGTGTCATTTTCTATAATTCCTTTAATCTAGCAGGTTACTGGATCACATTGGTGCCAGATTAGGTAATGTGCCTGTGTATATCCACATAGTTAAATAACAAACTCACCTACAATAGTAATGTATAGTAAAGCACAATAAACAATACTGTGATGAAAACTCACTTAAATTAAGTGAGGAATTTTCAATACTGTGTGTAGCGGACCTTATGTACAGTACCAGTGGGACTAAACACAGTATAGCTGTACCCAAGTGATAATGTTAACAAAACTCTCTTCCTTTTCATTTCACAGCTAGTTGGAGGACTATTCTTTGATGATGATATAAGAAGAATTCGAAGAAATGAATGTTTTTTGAAGAAATAAGTAATATAAAATGTTTACACAGCATTAAATATCCAAACACAGACGCACGCCAGCAAGTGTGAGAAGGTGACTGGTTTACAGTGCCGCATAGCGATGATAAATTGCACTAGTTTGGCCTGGTGCCAAATCAAATGAGTTTTACTGTATCCTTTTTATTCTTTCAACTCAGTTTTTAATATTCATTATGTAAAAAGAAAGCCACTCGTCCTTTCAGAAAAGATAAAAAGGATTTTTCATTTGATATAATGAGAAACAAAGTATCCTGGGATGTTGTGAGCTAGTCCAGTTTTATGCATATGCCTAATATTCTTTTACAGAAAATGACTTTTAAAATTTATTTTTTGCAGGTATAACGTATGATAATATGGGTGACATTGTGAGGTCTTCAGAGTATCAGAGCTTTAGAAGTACTATACCACTGAAAAAGGTAAACTTATTGAAGTAATTTCTTTTTTGGGACAATTAGCATAGAGGAAAGGCAGACCAGCAAACATCAAGTTGCCAGCTGGAGAATGCTGTTTGTTGAGTTCCAGGGTGGATCTGCTCATTGTTGGGTGGGCTGCAGGCAGATGGTTGAGGTTCAAAATTGTATATATATATATTTTTTCTAATGGTCTATTTCTCTAAGATGCCTTTCCTCCTCTAAGTCAGACAGTTTCTTCTACATCTAACCAGAAGGATTCTATTAAAGATTGTCCATTTTTGCATCTTAGTTTATCATCTGTACAGTACAGATAGACGTATGAAGGCTCAACAGTCTTTCACAATGCTGCTGCAGATGGTCAAGGGGAATTCAACTGAATGACAAACTTTCTAATTATAGCAACTTGGTCTTGAGCATCTGTTAAGCAGCTGATGTCTTAGTTGTTTTTATTTTCATTTTCATTGTTTTAAAAGTACTATTATGACTGTGTGTTAGTTCAGTTAACATGTACATTCAGTGAATATGCTTGTAGTTACATTCAAAAGAACAAAAACACATCTTAAATAAGGACTACATTCTATAAATTTGAATATTTCATTATAAATCATTTCTGTAATATGACTGCTATTTTCTAAATATTGGTGGCTCTTGGAGTTTATAATATGGAAACTTTTTTATTTCATTGGAAAAAATATTGTAAAAATCTACTTTTTTGAAAAAAATTTTGTTAAGTCCAGTTGATTATTGCATTGTGGTAATTCAGGTCACCAAAATTTGTTTTGGGTAAAGTGGTCAGTTCTGAATGTTACACTCCCTTCATATTCCACTTTCTTTTGTCTTTTAACTTTACAAGTAATCCCCCCTTTTTTAGGGCTGTTTTTGTGGAATTGTAGTCTGTGGTTAAATATAAGTTGTTAGGTATTATGGAGTTAATAAAGTATAGATTATGATACCTAAAATTTCTGTATCCTTGGACTTTGTATGTTGTTTTAACTTGGAAGAAGAAAGTAAATAGATGATATTCTGAAGCTGAGTATGAAGACAGGAATCTGAGTTTATTTTTAAGATTCCAGGTTATATACTGTGATAGGCAGCCAAACTGCTGAGTGCGTATGCGTTTCTCTTTATGAAGAAGGAAAATGCCCAGATAAATGGGAGTTATGATGAAATTTTTTATGTGTAGATAAAATTAATATTGAAAAATCTTGGTTTTGTTTAATAACGGTAAGTAATCTTCTGATAGTGGTGATCTTACAAATGAGCTTTCAGAAAACCTAAAATGCGTAGATGTTATAGCAGTTTTTTTTGCGTGTAGCTATGTTTTAGTTCACCCGCTAACTTCAGCAACATTTCCTATACTGGATGTTATAGCCTTGGATTTTTTTAGCCCCTGTATTAAATGCTCTGTGTGCGAAAGATAACGAAAGAAGACACTGACACTTAAGACTCATTCTTATATTGGATTTTGGATTATCAAAAAATAAAAAGAAAAGAAAAAAAAACTGTAAATTCTTAAAAATTAAAATAAAAAAGTCTTCTTGAATGTAACACAATGGTTTTTCAGCAACAACAACAAAACGTTGGACTTAGTTGGCATTAGCATGCATACAGAAACAAAACACTGGTTAAGAGCATGAGATTTGGTATAATTGTCTCCCCCTCCCCTCTGATTGTAGTCTTGTGTGATGAAGAAGAAGAAAGCATTTAAAAAAAAAGTATTTTGTCTAATTGTGTGAAAAAAGTGGGAGGGACTGCAGCCAAGATGTTGCAGAGCATTTTGGTGTAATTAGAGTCATTGATTAAGGATCAGTCCAGTGACAGACAGACTGAAGATGTGGTGTTGCCATGTATTGCACAGTACCATATCTCAGTGAAAGAGCCTTTTATATTTACTCACATCTTCAGGTGTGTTGACCTGATTTGCAGATAGAGACTGAAAACAATTGGAACTCATCATCATCATCATCCAAAGGCTAAAATATCCTGTACACATGTATCAAACAAGTCAACATTTTACTTAGTTATATAAAAAATCTTTTTAGTGAAATGCTCTGGTAAAGTTTGGTCATTAAATGTCAATTTTCACATTTAATTTTTTTTTAAATATACTTAAAAATAGTTAAAAATTCATCCAGTTTTAACATCTGTTGTTAACCGCTACTGTTTCCATAACAGCATTGTTTCCGTATTGCATCTCATTCTAAAATAACACTGCAATAGATCAAATGTAGATATTAGGATCATGTGAAATAATAATAGGGGTTTAAAGTCCACAAATTCTTTTGAACTACACTTTACACCAAGATTTATTTGGATTTATTATTTGTCACTTGAAATGAATTAAATAAGTTATCCAGCTAAAATACTTCTGTGGAGCAAATATTCATCACACTATTAAAAAAAATTATTATTATTACTTTATATCTTGAGCCTGGTCATAGAATGAAGAGAGAGAGGAGGAGAGGAATCACTTTTCATGAAATACCAAAAAAAAAAAAAAAAAAGTTTTTTGGACTTTTTTTCTGTGACATTGATAATTTTAAATGTTCCGTGAGGGGAATAAAAGTTAGTTTTTTTGTGGTGGGGAGAATCTGTAAAAAAATGAGTATACTGATTTTGAATTTTTTAAAGGATATGTATAGTTTCTTTTTTTTTTATCGATGTTCAGCCCTTGAGCAAATGATTGTCTTCCTTTTCTTTTTTTAAAGCTAGGAATCTTTTATAGTTTTTCTGCTTCCCCCTTTAACATAGGATTTTTCTTTTGTTTTTAGTTTTTGCCATTGGGCTATTTAAAATGGGTTCGTTCTTTGGTTGCTTTTTCTACAGATTGATCCAACTGTTTTATCAGTGCCCGTGACAAACAGCATACAGAATATCATCAATAGACAGATATCATAGTTTGATGCAATGCAGTTTGGATCTCAGTTTGAAATATTGTATAGTTAACATCAGTAGTATGAGAACAAAAATGTTATTGGTGATATATGTATAGAAAGTGGAGGGGGGGCTGGTTTGGGCATTCCTTAGTAGTAACTGAACTTACTGAACCTTCCCATTCCATTCATTCCCTGTAACCACATCAGGATTTAGGCCTGAGGACTTCTTTATGATAATGATATTAATTTGAATGGATGTTGTTTTTTTCTCTAACTTGGCTCTCTCTCCTTTTTGTACAAGTGGCCTAAAGTGATTTTGAACTCATGACCTATTGATTTTTTTTACCTATGCTCCAGTCTGGACATCTGTATACCACACACAGTAATATCTAATTATATTTCTAACACACAATTGTAGTGAAAATTAAATGTAGTTGAGTTTAAAGTAATTGATCATTTCTGTCGTCTTGACAGCATATCCTGTTGAATGGTGCCACTGTTGACTATGAAATTCAGAACCAGATTTCTAAAACCCCATCGGCTTTTGAAAACCTTTATCACCAATTATGGCGCAAACATGTTATCTTTTCAACAACAGGGTAAAAGTTTATTGTGCTGTTTTACTTGTCTGTATGGACATAAATCTTAACAAATTGAGACAGATCTCTTGCTATGACAAAGATTCTGCATTCACTGAAAGGTCCCTTTATACTGATATCCTTAAAAGGCATCAAGTTACTGGTATCAAGCATAGACTTATTACCTGTCAACTAGAATGGGCAGGACGTGTAATTTGTAAGGATACTCTATACTGCAGAATGAAGAATGGTAAAAAATAAAACGGTGGTGGCGATGCTAATGGGGCTTACCTGTTTGAAACTGCCAGTGAAAATCGAGGAAAGAAGAAAGACAATTTGGAAGAACCCACTTATTGTCCCACCTGTCTATAAACCATCATACCCATGTGTTAATGGAAAAATCTTGTAAATCTAGAGTTAGAGTATGGATATTGCAATACAGGTTGAGAAATCATTTTCTGAAATTCTGAAAACCGAACAGTGGAAAATTCCAGAAGGTTCCTTGGTGACACAAGGGTCCCAACACACTCGACATACATGCATTACTCACCACAATGTTTGTGCTTTTTCTGTGCTTTGTTATTGGTGTGAATGTACTCTGAAAATGTCGAAAAGGTCTGCAAATACCCCTATGGTACTGGTAGGCCTACTGTAGAAATAGCTTACCTTTCTGATGGCTAAATGTACATCTTTTTCTTATGGTTTCATGCACAAAATGATTTTAAAATATTGCATAAAACTACCTGTAGGCTATATGTATCCATATACAGTTATAATGTTGTAAATGAATTTGTGCCCAGTCCCCACTCCCCATTGGGTTAGCTACCAAATTATGCCATTATATCTATTTTCCAAAATCCAAAAAATTCCAGAATCCGAAACACATTCGGCTCCAAGGATTTCATATAAGGGATTCTCAACCTGTAATAATAATACAGAATTGAATACAAGTTTGTTATAACTCGGTCTTGAAAAGTAATTTTAACAGTTTTACCTTATTTTATCTTTGTCCTTGGAAAGTATTTTGATGAGTTGCATTAGCCCATGATGATTAACCTGCTTGATTGGTCTGTCATTTTTAAGTAATAGTTACACTGTTTTTTTAAAAGAGTGGTATCTACTGATTTTAGCAAGTTGGTAATCATTTTTCTTCTTTTTATTTGCAAAATCCTGGTATTTTGTTAAGATATTACAATTTTTTTTTTCTTCCTTTAATAGATTGTGGTTGACGACGACCATCGCAAAGCCTGGTCAGTTTACGATGCTGGTCCAAAAAGCGTGAAATGTCCATTGTTCTGTTTTCCTCCAGCTAGTGGTACAGCAGATGTTTTCTTCAGACAGATCCTAGCCCTGTCCTCGCTAGGATATAGAGTGATATCAGTAAGCACGTTCTTCTTTTGGGGGTGAGGGTTTGACTGCACACAGCTTAGTTCACATGATCAATGATGCCAGAGAACAGCACTTTGGTGTTTATCACCAATAAAGAAGCAGTTCTTTGTAGCTTAATGTCAGTATTTTAATAAAAATGAAAACCATCACAAAGCTGTTCCGGGAGTGGCGGGGCAGTGCCCAAGTGATTAGATTACTAGGTTGCAACGAGTTTGATTCTCAGTCATACTTGCATAGGCCAGGCAATTTTCTCTATGTACTCTCTCTCCATTGTAGTAGTGGTTAGTATATATAACAAAAACACAAAACTGTTTTAAAAAAGAAAACAGAAATTTTTTATTTATTGCTTCCATTACACTGGACAACAAAATGAAACATTTTGTCTGCCACTGAGCAAATTGTGGGTGATCTTAGCTAAATTTTGGGTGTTGATTTCAAATCTGAAGTCAGAATTTGGCCAGGACGTCAGGATTTTGAGATATGCATCAGGAGGAATTTCACCACTAACAATATATTATGACTTATGTTATATGAACCATATAAATCTTGAACAACAATATTTGGTATTCAAATGTTTAATGTGAAACATATTTGCCATGATCAGACAACAGATGCATGAGAAAGACTGATAAAAGTAGTATGGAAAATATGGAATGCATTTAACTTACAAAGTAGGTACATTCCAAATGTTAAATGTTTCAGACATTTGTTCTTGCACTTATGTGAAGTATCAGTCTTCCTTTGGATGAACCAACAGTAATCACCCATCATGGTGGGATTGAATTTACCTTGATATCTACTTTCCATCACCTTTATGTCTTGGACCTTTCACCATGCCCATAACTGACAACCCCTAGATTGGTTGGGAAAAAATCAAGATGCAAATGCAGAATATGCATCTTTAGAGACATCCTGGCCCCCATTCGCTGATACACCATTAGCATGTTTTCCACATACTCAGCATAGTGCTCAGCTCTATATTTGCGAAGAAAGTTCTGTACAACTAAAATAAATGCTTCCCATGCTGCAGACTCCAGTTGGTTCAGCTTATTTTTTGAACCCATCATCACGCATGAGTTCTCAAATTTCGGAACCCACAAAAATTCCTTTGAGTTTAGCTTCACTTTTGTCAGCACCAAACTTCTCTCTTAGGTACTTGAAGCCATCACCATCTTTATCCATGGCTTTGACAAAGTTTTTCATAAGGCTGAGTTTGATATGAAGTGGTGGAAGGTAGACATTCTGAGGGTGTACTGATGGCATATGTTGCATTAGGTTCCTGTCGCATAGGCCAGTTTTTCCGAGTGTAATGGTTGACATCATCACAGCTGTTCCAAAGACACAAGAAACACACATGTTTTGTGTACCCTAGTTGCAATCCGAGGAGGAGAGAAATAGCTTTGAGATCACCACAAATTTTCCATTTATGATCTGAATAACTCATCACTTTCAAAAGGAGTTCCATTAACTTGTATGACTCTTTCAAACCAAGTGCATGAGCTATAGGAACCGAAGGTTTTTGGTTTCCGTGATGTAACAGCACGGCTTTAAGGCATAGCTTGCTAAAGTCTGTAAATAACCTCTATTCATCAGTCATGTGGCATAACTAAAAAAACATGTCCTAGAGCAAAACGGTTTTTCAGATTTGAAATCAGTATGCAAAATACTACAAAGTAAGCATGATAGTGTTTCGGTGGCAAAACCATTGTTGTCCAGTGTTATCAGAAGATCCTTATGATAAATTCAATTCTTGTCAGGTTGGAGTGTTTGTAATTAGAAGGACCAGCTGATGCTGACACCGCAGACAATTGGAAGATGTTTATCAGATAAAGGCACATTTATGCTTTCTGTAATCACCGATGGAGTGGTTTACTGTTGCTGGCTTGTGTTAGTTTTGAAGCCTGCATACTGTGTACATTGCATTGTGGGAGTGAGAAGATTAAGAAATATCTGTTTTCTATGATGGATATGTGCGAGCTAAATCCTTAGGATAATCTAGTTAATTCTCTTTTGGAGTTTGTTATCTCATTAAAAAAAGAAAAAGTATTTCAGAATAAGAAATAATAAACCTTTTTTTTTTTTTCAAATGAAATTATTACTTTAATACCCACATTGGTATAGTAGGTGTAAGTTAGGTTATATTTGGAACACCTGACATTAAAGTAAGTGTGACTACAATTACGGTGTGCATGGCCATGTAGAAAGCTTTAACCTTTCAGTACTGACTGGACACGCCACAAACCAGGGGGATAAAGTCTCGAAAGAGTTAAAAAATGTTTACGACAATTTTTTTGCTCTACACAGAGTTTACCTTACAAAGGACAACCCTGCAGATAGAGGAAATAAATAAAGGGTCATAGACAGTCACTTTGTAATGTTTAATTTTACCATAAAAAAATAAAGAAAAATAAAATTTTCTAAGTGATTTGAAACTTAACAGCCAAGTTTTCAACTGAATAACTTTTGTTGTGCTGGACCATAATTCTGAAAATTTCACATGGTGTTAGTCTGAGAACCTGGACTGTTTTGATAGACTAATGGAGCAACTGATATGGGTTTCTTTGATCTAAAAAAAGAAAAGATTGTAATCCAGTAACAGGCAGCAATGAGGTGGAGATGGGTGGTAAAGTATGATCAGGGTGTAGACACCCACATCGAGAACTAGTACGCTGTTGATTTGAAAGCAGATTGGGTTACACTGCCAAGTGTAAATGATTAAAACTGTCTACAGGACTTTTCCCAGGTTGGGGGGAGCTAAATGACAAAAATTGTCTGCAAAATAAATTACATTGGGGGGGGCATATGCACGCTCTGCCAGTGCAATTGTATTTTCCTATAATTTCTACTCTCTTCCCAGGTCTTTGACCTTTTGGCCTTCAACTGGGTGCAATCAGACTAGTTATTTCTTGCCTGATTCACTATGCACCAGTGAATGTGGTGAATTGGGCAAAAAATAATGTCCCATCATTGCGCTATCACCATCAATTTTCCAGGGGAGAGCAGTTGCCCACCCACTTGTGTATGCCCATCCCCAGTACAGTTGTCCCCGGTATTCGCGGGGGTTACGTTCCTAGAGCACCCATGAATATTGGACTTGGTCCATAAAAATGCTTATTAACGTCAAAATATAACATAAAGTATAATTAAAAAAATATAAGTAAATATACAGGGTGTTCCAAAAGTCTTGGACACATTTTGACAATGAATATCTCGGAAACTATTAAGGATATAAAAACGCATCTGGTAAATTCAAAAAGCTTGTAATCTCAATTTTTACATGGAATGTTCAAAGATGTTCAATGTGAGCACCATTGGTCACACGACACACATCAAGCCTATAGTCCATTTCTTGCCAAACGCGTCCCAGCATTGCATTGTCAATGGTTGAAACAGCTTCTGTTATTCGTGCCTTCAGTTCATCCACGTCTCTGGGAATAGGGGGCACATATACCAATCCTTTCACAAATCCCCACAAAAAGAAATCGCATGGTGTGAGATCTGGAGATCTGGGTGGCCAGGACATGAGATCGTGATCATTCTGCCCAGACCTTCCAATCCATCTGTCTGGCAGTTTTATGTTCAGAAACTGTCTAACCCTGAGGCTTCAGTGTGGTGGCGCTCCATCCTGTTGGAAAATGAAGTCACCAGACTCTTTCTCAAAATCTGAAAAGATATCTAAAAAAATCTTAATCTAAAAAAATCTTAATATCTGAAAAGAAATAAAAAAAATCAATAGCCTTACAAAAAAATTAATGTAATTAGCTTTAAAATGACACAACTTTTATCTTACTACCATTCATAGTTAAATAGATATGGGGACTTCAAATGTGCCCTAGACTTTTGGAACACCCTGTATAATAATAATTTAATAAAAATACAACACTCAGAGAAACACTCGAGATAGCTACACGCGGTAAACTGGGATGATGCTGGGCTGCATCTGCCTGAGACAGCGCCTCATGGGCAGCAGCCAATCAGCAGCGAGGAGAAATGAATAACGCTCTTGGATTGGCTACTTTCAAACCTCCAGCCAATAGCGTTTATTTTATATCGATATTTTGCTGAATTTACGTTAGTATTTATATTACAAAATTAGTAAATTATATTGTTATTAATAATTTAGTGTTAAAAAGCATGAAAAAATATATATATATTGCCATGAAAAAAGCCATAAAAATTGCAGAAGATATTTGCGATTCCGCGAATATGTGGGGGTTTCCATGAACAATTATTAGTTAGGTTCTAAGGAAAATTCCGCGAATAACCAGGGCCGCGAATGCTGAACTGTGATTATGCGGGAGTCGACTGTTTATTGTTTTTTAAAGTAAGCATTTGGAATTTTGTACAAATTCAGTACAAAAAGAATCAAGATTTTACATCTGGCCAACTGAACCCAAAGACACTCTTATTGCCTAGTTTATTATTCTGTACTTCTGAGGTAGACAAGAAAAATAATAATTGAAATGTTTTAAAATTGTGCAAAAAGAATGAGAGAGCCCTCCCTGAAGGTAATCTCCATGTGGTGACAGCTGAATAAAACATTTCTGACATGACCAGTAGAAACAAAAAAGTCTAAAGACAACAATAAATGGATAAACTTCATTTTTTTATAACTTAAAATTTCTAGAAAATCTTGTATAGATCAGAGACTTGTCCTGCCCTGCTGTATCTTTAGTGCTTTTTCAGTTACAAAATTTGAGAAGTGGTGGCATCTCTATGCCAACTCTGACATTTATCATTTATAGTTAAGTCTACTGTCACTGAAATCACTGGTCACAATGTTATTTATTTGGACTATTTATACTAGGAACATTCAAATGAGACCCAGATAGATACTATGATGGAAATTTTGTTTCAGCTAAGTTCATTTGAACATCTCTTATAATAGTTTTTTTTTTTTCATTTTAGAGTTATTTCACTTTGCCATTTGTGGAAATACATGGTAAAATTGTTCTGGATGTATTTTCATTGTCATGTTTTAGCTACATTATTTCTCTTTATTTATCATGCTCTGTTCAATATGTTTTTGACTTGGACAGTCAATACAACAGATATTTAGTGAAGGCAATTACAGTGTAGTGGTTGTCAAAATGTTTAGGTTAACAGTGAAACTAAAACTTGCGAACATCGACTGGGCACAGGTTAGTTCCAGCTGATAAGTCAGCAAAGAAAGTGAACTAAATAGAACTAGCTGGTTTGTTGACCATGAATTAAAACTACTAGCAGAGGAGAAGAAATAATAGCCTTAGGCCATCATTCCCCAAGCCAGGGCCATGACTATTTTCATGCAACATTTAATTGTTTGATGTGCGTGTGTGTTTTACACTAGTGTATTGCCCTCACAACACCAAACTTCCAGCCACTGGCATAATGAGATGCAGTTATTCTGCAGTCTAAAATGTAGGAATAGCATTATTTCACTTTCTGAACCCTTCTTTAGTAGGGTGTGTTCCTGTAGCTGGAAGTCAGGGTTTTTAATGAGGTAGGTCACAGTGAGAAAAAGATTGGTAACTACTAGGAATTGCTGCTGATAATTAAATGTTATCTAATTTGGCTGCATTAACAATTAATTTATTTTCTAAAAGTGAGTCACTTTCTTGTTTTGTATTTTGAAAAATATTAAAAAAATTTCTCAGTAAAATTTTATTTTTAAGGTACAATATCCAGTCTATTGGACATTGAGAGAGATTTGTGATGGATTTAGAAAGCTTCTAGACCACTTACAGCTTGATAAGGCAAGTGTTTGCTGATAATCCCCTTTGAATCTGTTGAGGGTGCACCTTTTTATGTTTATCTGGTGGTTTTGTACAAGTGACTAGTGGAGAGAAGAGAAAACAGGTTAATATATTCAATTTTTAAATGTTTGACATCATTGATGACCCGAGTCAGACTGTATGGATGAGTTGGGTAAATCTACTTTCTTTATCATTGCTGGCAACAGGCTTATGTGCATGTTTTCTGTTAATGTTAAAACGTGATAGAGAAATCCATTTTTCTGGACAATAAAACTAATCAGACAGAATCCTCCGTGAAACATTTTAACACTTAAAAACAGCACAATATGGCAGGGCATTAGTACAAAAGCATTACACACAAAAAATATATACAGTTAAGTCATCACTGGTCTTTTCGTTGAGAAATACACAGTATTTTAAATAATTTTGGAAACACACATTATACATACACAGTGCATTATTACAACAAAAAAAAAACATTTTGAAAAATGAATACATTGTACAGTGCATTAGTATTTGGTGTGTGAGCCCTTTGCTTTATGTAGAAGATGGCATCTTGTTTTCATGATCCCATACAGGTTATCAATGTATGACACTGAAATGTTGTTCCAAATATCCTGTAGCACTTTCTACAACTCATCCAAGGTGTTTGGTTACTGTCTGACTTTCTCCATATAATGTCAGTGATGCTTGTATCAGGACTGGGTGCAAACCAAGACAACTTTGTGAGTGTTCCATCAGTCTCGTTACATTCCAGATAGCTTTTTTATCACATTTGACCAAATGAGATGTTTTCCTGAGAGAACCTTCCTGTACCTTTCAGCAGTCAGTATACTTTAGATTTCATGCAAATCTCCAACGTCCTTGGCTGATGTGCAGCCTCACACTTGTATTGATCCACCTCTAACCCTTCACTCTAGCTGTTGTGCACTAACTGTCATACCTCCAAACAAACTGACATTGATCATCACCAGACAGTTCAAATTTTGACTCATCTGTAAAGAGCATCTCCCAGGTTTGGTCATTTCACTGTTTCATTTCTGCTGCCCATTTCAACCTTGCTGTTTGGATGCCCTTTCTCAGAAAAAGCTTTTTGGGCAGCTACATAGACCACTTCACATTAATGTGTATCTTACTGTTCTTGAAGAAACATTAACACCCATACCCACAGCTAGGTCAATCTTTACTGGGTTGTCATCTATCACACAGAGAACATATCCCAAGGTACTTAACATCACTTTCACAGTTTGGGCTTTCTTTCTCAATTGCATTTACAGTACTAGTTTCACATATTCTTTTCAGAGTCTTGCGTACAGCTCTTTCTGAACATAAAATAAGGCTGCAATCTGCCACATGGAGTAGCTTTTACAAGCTAAGATTTGGATCTCTATATGCTTGCCATGTGATATTTCCTTTCCAGGATCCATTTTATTCACCATACATTCATCACACTAATGCTACAATGATATCACTGCCTATACTTTTATTGTCCTCCTCTAATTGTGGAACTTTCTGATTGCTTGCATGACAACCAATCACAGTGTACTATATACTTTTTTTCTGTTTCCGTAATTATTTCCAGTATTATGTATATACACTTGCTGGCCATTTTATTGGGACCTTTGTAATCTTTCAGACTTGGGCCTAATCTGAGCTGCAGGGGGAAATTAGGTTAACCGCATGATGTGATAGGTGATTCCTACAGCAGATTTTGACAGGCACATTTGCAGTTAATCTAACATATATGGGGAAAGGCAAATTTATTACAATGTTTGAAAGAGGCATGATAATGGGTGCATCTAAGCAGGTACCTCTGTGATCAAGGAAGTTTCTTCCAAGTTTATCAACAAAGGTAAAAGGGAGAAAATTTGTTTTTTGCAAGGGGAAATTGTAGCTACAAACACATGGTGATAGAAAGGGGAGACAGGCAGTTAGATATGACAGTAAAGTCCAACAGTCATCAAGCAATAGACTAACTGGCAGAGACACTTATTGCATTCCAATCCATAGCAATTTCTAGTTGTGTCTTGCAAAGAACGTTGCAATGAATGGACTATAGTTACCAACATGAAAAGATACCTCATGTGGTGTAAGGAGCATAGACATTGGATTAAGGAGGATTGGCAAAAAGTGGTGTGGTCTGACGAGTAATATTTCATCTCTTTCTTGCACAGATGAGAGAAGATGACTTAGCGAAAGCCCCACGAATCACTTGACCTCTTGTGTGGCTCAATCTGTCCAGGCATCTGGTGTAGAAATCATTGTTTGAGGAATTTTTCTCTAGCATATAACCTGGGCCTTTTGGTCTCTTTAGAAGGCAAAATTTATGTCAAAACTTACCACAGCGTCATTTTCACTCAAGTGGTGATGCTTCAAGTGTTCCCTGATGATGGCTACTTCCAAGTTGACAATGCTTCCATCTACTGTGCCCACATTTGTGTTTATGGTTTGTGGAACACAACGGAAATTCCAGCCATCTCCCATAGCCAGCACAATCCCCAGATTTCAATCTGATTGAGCTTCTGTTGGATAAACTTGAAAGACGTTTTCCATCACAATCTTTTGCCTACCTTATTCCCTACATAGGGTACAATAGTGATGACTGAATTGGGGAAAATGCCTTAGGACAACTCCCTCCAGCACCTTGCAGATTTATGCCACATCATGTCATGGCTGTTATTCAGGCAAAAGGTGACCCAACCTGTTATTAGATATAGGTCCTAATAAAGGGGCCAACCAGTTAGTTGTTCCAGTCCTATTTATTTTTATTATTTCTATTACAAGATAAATTTTCAAAAGCAAGATAACTAATGGAAATTCATGAATATTGAAGCCAGGGTCACAGGAGAGCTCAGACTGGTATCTTCCTACATTCACACATTGTTGTAACTATGGCAAATTGTGTAGCATAGGGATTCATCAGTTTGGAAAAGCTAATTTTTTAATGTATATTCTGAAGTCCTTTGCAGTACATGCTACATGCTAATACCCCAGACTAAGAAATCCATTGGAGTAAGGTCTGGCCACTCAATGGGCCCATGACCCAGTGCCGTGAAAATGCTTCATCTAAGATGCCACAGACAACTCTAACATGATGTAGCAGTGCACTAACTTATGAAACACCAGGCATACACTGCCAGCCATAATTGTTAACCCATCAGTAAAATAACTCAGCAAACATGAAAGGATTCTGTTTTGATGGAAAGTTTTGTGGTGTAAGTTCGAAAATAATTGGATTTTCTGAAAGTTATACACATGATTATATGCACTAATAAACTGATGCGTGTATGGAATGTGGGATATTTTGTTGGTGAGTTCATGAATATGGTTGTCAGTGTGAATGCAAAATGTGACTTAGAAAATTTTTTTGAAAATGATGGATGCCAGTTTCTTCTCTCACCATTTGAGGATTTTTGTTTTGATCCATACTTAGTAATGTGACAAGCAGGAGTGAAATGTCATAACTGATTAGGTTTACATTTTTTATCTAATACTGTAGGTTTGAAAAAATTCTCATTGGATGCATTTTTTGTTTTGTCTTATGGCTGATGAACTTCCAAAGACCATGAAGGATGCCTAAGTTTTTGGAGATGCTTCTACTTTTGAAACTAGTTCTGTGTTGCTGTTCTTTGAATCTCTGAGCCTTAAGAATTGAAAAAAGGGGATGTTACATACTTAATCCTCAAATTAATCCTCAAATAATCTAAATTCTATTATTTGTTTATTTAATTTATTTTTAAGTGACATAATGGTTAAATAAATTATTGATTTTGAAGATATAATAAATAAAAGCAGTGGTTTCAGAACATGTTAAAAATTAGTTTTATTTGGATTGCAATATAGATTTATTATAATAAAAGACTCTTTTTTAAATTTTAGGTTCATATTTTTGGAGCTTCACTTGGAGGATTTATTGCACAGAAATTTGCTGAGTCCACATATCGATCACCTCGAGTTGCCTCAATTATACTTTGCAATAGTTTCAATGACACATCAGTATTCCAGCAAACAAATTCAGCACCTACGTAAGTCATTGTTAAGCTGTTGATTTTTTTCATGGCTGGTGCACCCTTTACTGTGATCCTATCCAGCTAGACTATGTTATTGTTCAGCTATCAGGATTTTACCATTTGTGCTTAGTCAGTCCTGTACAGCTCACAAGACATGTTTTTCTGTGTGACTAATGTAGCCCCAGTGGAAGGCAATTGTAAATATTTGCTGCTTTCCTTCCTGCCTTTTTAACTCTATAGACTGTCATCCAAAACTTGACATTTAAAGTTTTTGTTGTTGTTGTCATATTCCCCTTGACACTCGACTGTTAATGTAGGCTGGGACCCAGAATACTAGTCAGCTTAGGAAGAGGGAACATGGGACACTCAAAACTAAGGCTGGCATGAAAGTTCCCAGTGCACTTTGACTTTAGTCAGCAAAGCTTTGCTAGAGCTCTTCATTTTTAGATGTGGAAGGAAAGCAAGAAGAAATCATGATGGGGATGTTAGCCAAACTTGGGCCCCTGCTGTTAGCAGTTCGGTAGGCTAACCAGTGGATTATCATCCCACTACCCAAAAAGCTCAAGTGAATAATTTTTTTTTGCTTTTTTTAAAAATTTATACAAATATTTGCATTTCTGTAATAAACACAGATTTTTGCTGGTAAATGAATAAGCTGAAGTTATTGGTGAAGATTTGAAAATAGGGATTAATGAATTGTACATTTGAGAAATAGATTTTAGAAGCCATGTTAAAGACTAAAACATATGGTAGTAGTTCTCGCCAGTTGGTATGTGATTGTTTGGCTTGAATTTTACCATCTACCAGACTTTCTTACAAGTTTGTTCACACTTATTACAACTGAGTAGAGAAGTCATTATTACAGATATTTTTAAGGTTTTTGTATAAAATTTAGCATATTTCATGAAGTTAGTTTTTCTTAACAATGCTCATACAAATTATCTTAGTAGGTTACTTACCGTGATATCACTTTTTTTTTTTTTTAAAAATTAATCTTCAGTTTATTATAATTATATCAAAATGGAAAACATTTTTATAATTTCATTTGCAATTAAATTTTTATACTATTTCATTTTCTGTAAGGACAAAAATTTTAAGTTTGTTTTTATTTCAAAATGTGCATGCCTCTTAAGGGTTAAATGTTAATCCATATACAGCGGACAACTTGTTTGTTTTTTGTTTTTTTTTCATGTACTAAACTTACAAGGCAGACAACCTTGGTAAAGAAGATAGTACTACAGTTGTCTGTTAGGAAACATTGCCAACTCTCTGCCATTTGGGCCCCAGCACTTCCAACCGGCTGGGAAATCTTTACAAAGTTCTTAATGTTTTTAGATTATGGGAAGAAAACTGGAAGAAACCCATGTGTTTGGCTGGTGAAGAAGAGTGAGGAAAAACTATACCAAGGAGATGCATCAAACCCGGCTGGTCATGCCACTGGGTTACCACATCGATTATTACTACATCTCTGAAGGTGCCAAGGAAATGCTGGAAGCTTACTGTTTAAATACATGAAAAGAAAATGGAATAATCAATTGAAGAGATATCTTCTAGAAGATTTTTCAGTAGCTACAGTTAGGATATGTCACTAAGATTTGATTAGTAAAAATGTTGCTCTTTGTCTTCCTTTCTCTCTCTCTCTAGGTGTGTATGTGATGGGAGTTACTGAGGGAGCTTAACAGGACAGTTTGATAAAGGTGGTTCATCTGTTTAAATATCAGCCTGCTAGTGAAGGATGACTAGTTACTGTGTATTTTTGGTTCTGTGTTTTGAAATCAAACTCTTTATTTTTTTGATTTTGAAGGTTATTTATTTGGTTAAAAGAAAAGAAAAAGAAAACTAACCAATTTCTGAAAACTCAATTTAACAGCAGTATTTTTTTGTTTGTTTTCTCTCTACAGATTTTGGATGATGCCTGCTCTTTTTTTAAAGAAAATGGTTATCGGGAGTTTCCAAAAAGGAATGGTTGACAATAATATTGCAGATTCCATTGACTTTTTGGTAGAAAAGGTACAATTGCTCTTTTTCTCTCTCTCTCTCTTTTGAAAACTGAAAACATTAGATCCTTGCTGCTACAGTTACCTCCTTGCAGGAGAAATGTCTGCGACGTCAGCAAAACTATCTTTTTGCATTTTATATTAAAAGTTAACTTAGAATTCATTTTTATTACTTCATCTATGTCTCAACAACTGTTGATCACTTTGGAGTTTCTTTTCCTTCCAAGTTTGGTCAATTCTGTTTTTAAAAAAATTTGTTCAACATCATCAAAATATTTTGCACTCATTCCATTAAGAATATTTTTTCTACTAGCTGGCAACTTAAATTTGCTCTCATCATTGAGATGAAAAGCCATTCAAAATTAATTAAAACCTTAAATTATAATAACAGAGAAAAGTTTGAAAACTTTGGAGTGGCATTGGAATGCAAATGCTGCTTGGTTGGGTGTTTGGGGCTCTTAGAAAAATCCATCTTTTTTCGTTTTGCAAATGATTCCAGGTAAGTAAATTGTAATTATCAGAAACAGATCTTGTGTCTCTCAAGATTAGACAAATCAGCTTTTAGAGGAAAAATAAAATTGAGATGTCATTTGATTTTGAATTTATTAAAATAAAAATTTTACACTAGATAGGAAAAGGAAAAGAACCATCAGTAAATTATACAAACTCATGAAGTGTCAGCTATTTAGAAGTCAGTTTTCTTTTAGAACATGAACAAAAAAGGAATCATAATTTAAATTAAAGATCCATATTAGGAAGTATATTTTTAGCTGAAATAAAAGGTAGATTTGTTGAGGCAGAAAAAGAAAAAGTAAGAGAAGAAAATAGTTATGCTAAAATAATTTAAGATTGAAAGCAAGCATGACCTCTGTTTGATGCATTTGTTTTATCTGATTACACAAACTTTTAACAAAACTTGAATGTTGATGTGATGATAAGCATAATTACAGTCTGATTCTTTATAATGAAAATTAATATTGTAGAGTTTTCCTATAAAATGTGCTACCTGTGATGTTCAGGGTTGCCAAAATCAGTGAGTCTTGCTTGTTTTCCAGCTTGATGTCATGCCGCAACAAGAACTGGCCTCCCGGCTCACACTCAACTGTATGAGCAGCTACATTGAGCCACAGAAACTTCACGCTGTTGAAATCACCATCATGGATGTAAGTATTATGCTGCCACTTCATCCCTGAATACTTTGCTTCATTCATATATTTTAGGTCTTTTATCAGGGATAACTATTTTATCTGTGAAGAGAAGATCTTAAACACCTCAGCTGTGCTACTGCCAAGTATGCTGTAGGCCAGTGAAGCAGCAAGGGATTTTTGTTGTCGTCCTTTGTGGCCTGAGACTGCTTCTGCCAATATTTCTTTGAGGGTGGAATCATCATAGAAGTGTGGCTTGCATTCCACTCATGTGCTATTGCCTACTCCCCGATGATCCAGTGGCAGGGGGTCAGGGTGAAGAAAGTCCCCACTAGAGTTTTTTATTTTTTAGATGTGGGAGGAAGCCTGGAGGAAATTCCCATGATTGGCTGGTGAAGCAGCAAGAATAAACCACATTAGGGAGGTACATAAAACCGAGCTGCTGGTCCCAGTCAGGGTTCAGATTTGGGCACTCAGCCTTACTAGTCCAGTACTTTACCACTGGGCTGGACGAGATCATGTATATTGATAATTTTTCTAATAATTCTCTGAACTGCAAAAAACACAAGTACAAACAATGGTGTTGTATGTTTGTTTTAACATTGTTGTTAGGGATCAAGTGGGGACTTGCTGAACCTGTTTACCAAATTGGAACAGACATGCTGATGGTGGGTTCAGCACAGTATCTGCCATAAATATGATTATATCACAACCAGTTACAACAAAATCATTTCTTCCTAACATTTCATATAATACCAGAATTTTGGGTTAGATGGTTAAAAAAGGCGAAAAACAAAAGTAGGTCCATGAAATATCTTTTTAAATAAACAATAAATCAAGCAAAGCCTTATAATTATAGGGGTCATTAAATGTTTTAATTGGGCATATGCTCAGTATGGATGCAAATATAAACAAATTTGTTTTAGAATTCTCATTCCCCATTGGTAACTCTTGTTGTTGTTTGCATTTTTTTTTTTAAAAATAGTGTTGGAAATAATTATGAAAACAGGAAAAGACTGATGTAAAATAAAAATAACACACATGACAGAATCATATCATGTCTTATGATTCTGTCATGTGTTATTTTTATTTTACATCAGTTTAAACATAAGATGCCCTATAGTACAGCACGTGTTGATATAGCACACATTCTGCCATGCCTGCAGAATCATAAAAGTATTAGGCAGTGATATCACGGTAGTGTGGTGAATACTATGGCTCCTGGGAAGAAAATATCACATGACAAACACATGGAAATCAGACTTAGCTAGTGAAGGCTGCTGCATGTTGTGGATTGTAGCCCAACTTCTTGTTTCAGAAGGAGTTGTGTACAAAAATCTGAAGGGATATGCAAAACTGGTAGTGTTGACAATAGATGTGGATGAGGAAGAAAGCCAAAGTTTTCCAAAATTGATGTTAAGTACCTCATGTCATATTCTTTGTGATAGATGACGAGCCAGTAGAGATTTTTAAATGACATAGATGCAAATATAGGGGTGTTAATGTTTCTTTAGGAATAGTAAGATTGACACCACTTTACACTAGCTAGTATCTGTGTAGTTGCCTGAAAACTATTGCTGAAGAGAAACAACCAAATGGCAAAACTGGAAAGGGCAACAGGAATGAAACAGTTGGATGACTAAACTCAGGAGAAGGTGCTCTTTACAGATGAGTCCAAGTTTGAACTGTTTGGCAATAATCAATGGCAGATTGTTTGAAGGCAGGCTAAAGATTGGTATAACAGTCAGTGTACAACAGCTGCAGTGAAGCATAGGGGTGTATCAACACAAGTGTGGGGCTACATAGCCAGCCAAGGGTGCTGAAGATTTGCATAAAATCTAAAATATATTGACTGCCAACAGGTACAGGCAGGCTCTCATCCATCATGCCATTGCCTCAGGAAGAGACAAGGCATCTCATTGGGTGGGGATTCATCTTCCAACATGACACTGACCCTAAGCACACATCCAATGTGGTGAAAAACTATCTGGAATGTAAAGAGACTGATGGAACACTCATAATGTCGTCTTGGCCTGCAAAGTCTTGATATGAACATCATTGAGGCTACATGGTGTTATGTGGATACTGAGAACATCAAAGGGCAACTAAACACCATAGATGAATTGTGAAAAGTGCTACAGGATATTTGGAACACCATTCCACAGTCATACATTAATAACCTCTATGGCAGTGGTTCCCAACCTTTTTGGACTTGTGGACCTTTTTTTAATACTCAAAAGACCTCCGACCCCCTGCTACACTTTCATAATTGAAAAAAAAATCAAAGAATAAATTTAGCAAAAAAATCACATAAATTAGGTTTTATTTGAATATAGTGACAAATTATTTTAGTGGTTTTTCGGGGAACAACATCTGCACATATAGTAAATTCACAACAGCTAAACAGAAATCTACTGGTATCAGTGAACTCTACCTCTGATCAGAACAGCTGTGTGGTGTGTTGTGTTGGTGCCCAGATTTGCCTAAAATCGAGCTGGCTAGTGTGCGTCCGGCTGAAGTCACAGTTCAGTCCTTGTAGCGTGCTCTGCCCCAGGTGTCGTGGACCGAGTCTTTTAGCTGCAGGCCCCAATGGCATTAGCCAATGGAAGTGCTGCTTGATTGTGTCAGTCCTACTGTGGTAACAGTTTGAGTTCCGGACTTTGTCTCCAGCGTGTATTGTCCATGTTTCTATGAGGGTGGCAGAGTGACAGGAAGCCATGGGTGGGGGGATGCAAGCGTGTTACTGCAGAGGCCTGTGATGCAACCGGGAGTGCCTGCCGTGGGAGACAAGCCTTACACCTTCGGCGCTCGGCCTCTCATCGGTGATACCGGCGTATTGGACGCAAGGTAATTTTTGTATACTTTTTTCTGGAAAAAAGTGCGTCTTATAAGCCGGCAAATACGGTACATATACACAAAACAAATACATACTCATGAACAGTTTCTTGACTCAGTCATACGATTGAAACTTCCAGGGTTCCACGACCCACCGGTTGGGAACCACTGCTCTATGGGATCATGAAAATAAGGTGTCATGCTCTATATAAAACAAAGGGCTCACATACCAAATATTAATACACTGTATTGTTTTTGTGTATTTTTTTGATAATGCATTTCGTAAGTATTATATATTTCTCATTTGCAATTACTTATTATTTGTGCATATTCACTGTTTCATAATTATTTCCAGTACTGTATTTTTCCAAAATTTTAAGTGAATTGAATGTTGGGGTAACTAGGAGAAAGCAGTACTTTCCTGTTGTTCTGATTTACAACTAGATAGACCCAGTGCATTTACCTAGTATATGTTATACTAGGAATCTGAGATATATATATTCACTGGTATCAACTAATTTCTTTTTTTTTTTTTAAATTTTATCAGCAATGTTTCTGTGATTGTGTCTTAACGGGGTCTTATACTTAGACTCTTATCTTCCTCTTCCCCATCTAATCAGAAAGTATATATGCTGGTTTGCAGTTGTAGCACAAGTGTTAGACAGACTTGACATTGTAGTTGCAGTTAAAATTTCAGCATGCATTTATTAATGTCATATTTAACAGGTTTTTGATGAATGTGCACTATCTCAAGTTGTGAAGGAAGAGATGTACAAGTGTTATCCAGATGCCAAAAGGGCTCACTTGAAATCTGGAGGGAACTTCCCTTATCTTAGTCGGAGTGCTGAAGTTAACGTCTTTATTCAGGTATGTATTGTACTTTGTCTTGTGTAGCAGACATTCCTCAACTCATACATGGTACTCCCAAGATGGCATACCTTCTACTTACAAAAAAAGAAAGAAAGAAGAATATTAGCAGTTTTAGTGGGCTGGGGAGAAAAAATTCCTAATTAGGAAAACTTAAGTATAAATCTTGTTATATTTACAGAAAATATTTAATAGTAGTGTTTTTACTTTTTATTTACAAAAAACTAATTTTATAGCAGTAAGGTTATGTCTGTTGTAGTTTTGTCCCCTGTCCTAAACCCTGGCCAGAAAGGAAAGACATGTGCGATGCTGGAAACTATGAAAGCACTTAGTGACTCAGTGTGCTCCTGCTTTGGCTGGCCTAATGAAGAACCTACCAAAAATCCTTACTATAACTCTTCATTTTTAGATGTGGGAGGAAATTGGAGTGCTCGGAAGAAAACCCACACAATCGGCTGGTGAAGAAACCATGTTGACAAAACCGAGTTGTTCCCAGTGGAGGTAAACTCTGGCCTTCAACTTTAGCAGTCCGTTAGTATAACCCTGGCTACCATGCTGCCCAAGTTGTGTCTGGTAAGTTAAACTGGAAAAAGGGAGTTGTACATGGATGTATAATATAAATATTGTCACAAGCAAAGATTGATCTGGCATAGTTGCCTCTCTGTATGACTGTCTTCTTTCTAGTCAGTTGTGGGGCTTTCTTCCACACACTCCAGATTTTACCCACTTCTAAAAATTAAGGATTGTAGTGATTTCACTGTTTAAGTTGGCTAATGCTTTATAAAAACCTTACCCCTCCCCATGAAACATGGGGTGATTTTATGGATTATAAGAGAAATACCTATTTTTCTATTTAATTACTACAGGAAAAAATCTGTAATATTTATTTTGGTGGTAAGTAACTTGTCAGAAGTTAACCAAAATGTCTTCCACTGTCATAATGATAGAAGTCACATGAGCAGTATGGGCTTTCTGATTGGCTAGTGCTGGCACTTCAGTTTGTGATCTTGAATGGAAATACCAGTTCACTTTGGGCTTTTGCCATGCAAAAAAAAAGATTAATCTGTTTTTTTTCTTTCTTTCAGGTTCATCTCAAAAAGTTTGATGATACCAGGTACAGTGCTCAGGAACAAGTGATTCTGTCAGAAAACAAAAGTTTGTCACATGATTCCAACTCTTGACCACCATTTGTTTGTTTTTTTTAAAAGACACTTCTTAACATTGCCACCATAAACTGCTTGTGCTGTTATCTTTTTTTCCTTTGTAGCAATCTGCAGACACAAGTAGCTAACACTTGCAGTGTTTTTCTTTCTTCTTTTTTGAATATCCTATTTTATACATTTATACCTGAGGATCTTTTTGATAATTTTCACTGGAATTAAAGTTGCCATCTTACAATTAATGTAGACTTTGGGGGAATTAATGTAACATCCAGAAAAATGTTGTACTTTAGCAAACAGAAGAGATAGGATTGGGGTGGGGTTGTATGTGTGTGTGTGTGAGAGAGAGTGGTAACTTTGTAAAACAAAAACTAGCTGGCAGTTATTGTTATATTCAGTTTACCTGTATCTGTCAACTGAGCATTGGTTGTCTAAGGAAACTTATTTTGTTTTTTGGCAGGGCAAATTTAGATTCAGGGGGTTTAGGTTGATTTGGATTTATAAGAAAATTAATATAATCACAAGTTTAATTTCTTATTTGAATTATTGTTTTTGCCAAACTTGCTTTGTAACAGAATTATAATGGTTAGGGAAAAAAAGAGAGCAGGAGTGTATTTATGTAATTCTTTACTATTCAAATTTAAATGTTGACAGTAGAATTAAATTCTTCATTTTTTGGTAGTCAGTGCCTCCACCTATTTGGTTAGTGAATCTACAAGTGAAAATGAAAATGTGCAAGGAATTTTATAGATTGATTTTAAGTATTTTTTTTTTTTGTTTCTTATCTAATTGAAATATTTATTCATAACCTTTCTTTTTCCTTATAACAATGAATTGGTTGTTTATGAGTGTTACTATACATCTTTTATCATCTGTATAGTATCATTTTGTTAGTGTGTGTGCTAGCAGGGACGGCTTGAGACTGATGTGTTTTGCTTTATATAAAATAAGAAATTTTCAAAACTGAATAATTATATTTTCTCTGTCTTTGTGTCAAATAATTGATGGATAATTTCAAACAATTCACTTTTTGGAAACAGTATTATTGTGCCTGCATAATCTTAGCTGGTTAATGGTATTTTAGTAGAATCAAAGAAAATGTAATAACTAAACGCGTGTTCCATAATACTACATACATAGTTACACATTTATATCCATACATCTTTATAAGGCTTCATATGAACACAGAAAATGTTACATTTTTTAATGCTGTTAATTCAGTGGGATCCAAAACTATTACTAATGCATTGTTCCTACAAACCAGTATTTTTCAACCTTTTCAGGATGAGACAAGAAATGTTTGCGAGTGCTCAGAAACAAATAAGCTTGTGTTTTTGAATGACTTTGATGTGGAGAAAAAAATGTTTGTTTGTTTTTAGATTCTTTCAAATTTGTTTGATGTTGACTTTTTCTTATAAATTACTAACATTCTTTAATCTTTGGGTGTGATTTAGGTAATGCTTCCAATGCAAATAAGCTATTTGTGGTGATAGAAATGAGGTTCTGTTATATAAACCTTGCTTGGTTTAATTGTGTTTCTTTGAAGGATTCTTTTCGTATTTTTGACCCGCCCCCCCTCACGAGCCAGGTAGTCGCTCTTTACCCTGGGGTCGTCATTGTGGAAGCATCCGCAGCCGTGATGTTTTTGACCCGCCCCCCCCCCTCACGAGCCAGGTAGTCGCTCTTTACCCTGGGGTCGCCATTGTGGAAGCATCCGAAGCGGTGGTGTCTGAACGTGTGGCGTCACACGGATTTCAAAAACGTCTTTCAGAACGAAAATTGGAAAGAAAAAAAAAATAAATAAATGAAAAGGTTCGGTTTCAGTTTTCAGTACCACGCAGTACAAATGTCTGCTAAAAGTAGTCCCGAGGCAATACAGCCTGGGAGGCAGGCAGCAGGCGTGATCAATTCTGGCTTGACTGCTGCGCTTCTGCTTCAATGAGCTGATGAAGCCTTTAACTTTAACATGGGTAGGAAAGCTGCTCATCTGACTGTCTTCCTTGAGCGTCGCCAGCGGGACCAGTCGCGTAGTAATCCGAGGTACTACTTTCGCTCCACCAGACATCATCACCGCTTCACTAGGGTTTCCACCTACGAAGTTGAGGAAGAGATTTCTCAATAGTTTCTCCTGTGATGCACCGAGAATAAAAATAGAGGGCAGCAGACGGCTTTTTCTCCGCCCACGGAGATTCTCAAACAAAAAAATAAAAACGAGATCTATTTTTTCCGCAATGAGCCGGGTTTCTGTACCCGCTCGTGAGGGCACCTGGTAGACTTTGCTGAGCTGTTGTAGTACCCGCTTTAAACACACAAACACACACCTGTTGTTGTTGTTTATTGTGTGAATAGAATGATAGTCTCAATAGTTGGTACCGTATACGTTTAAGCCATCTAAAAAAAAAAATCGTCAACTTGGCCGATTTTCTAGATTGAAAGTAGCACTCATCTGTGATTCTCAAAATTGTTGACAGTCTTCGTAAAATTACGGTCTCTAAAACAAAACTAGTAGTAGAGAGAGAGAGGGGGGGAGTTTGGTATGTCATTCATTAACCAATCCTATAAAAGCAAAGATGAGAGTGAGTTAGTTTTTGTTGATAGAAGGCATATCAAAATGTAGACCAGTATTTTTCAACCTTTTTGGTGGAGCGGAACCCCAATGAAACATTCCAGAGGCTCGAGGAACCCCTGTGCTCATATTTGATAAAATAAAATGAAATTAAAATACTCATGTTCAGATTTATTTACAATAAAAATATAAACTGTAAAAAAATTACATCATTTCTTGGCAATTTCGACGAGGTAGCATCACTGGCTGCAGCTTCAACAGATTGCGTCTCTTCACCTGTATCTAATTTACGTTTTTTCAGAAATCTATCCATACTTGTAAAGCCGTAAGCAGAATTGTATAAACTAAAACAAAATAAAATGATCTTTAGCAAGTTTAATAATAGCGGCATATACTCACACATATATGATTTTGTGATTAATGAAAAAATGATTCATCATCACTTTTTCGCATTGTCTGTCTGACATACGATAGGCCGCGCTCATTTGATATTTTTATTCAATCAATTGCTATTTCATGCGGTGCACGGATACAGCAACATTACCGGTATTTGATTATATTTAAACAATATGCATATAATAATAAAATGGACTCTCGGATTTGAATTCAAACTTGCGGAACCCTTGGACTGTACTGGCGGAACCCTGGTTGAAAACCACTGATGTAGACCGTCACAATTGGTTATGATGCTTGCTTGTTTCATCATTGTTTCATCTGTAATTAACGAGCTGATAAATACAAAATACATTAAGTAACTTGCTATCTCATAAAGTAATCGAAAGAACAAGTACACAAAAGTTTTTATATTTTGGATAAATATTTACTTTCTATGTTTCTAAAGGGACAAGTAATAATTCAGTGTTGTTGTTTTCAGTTTGCATTACATTATTTAGACATTTCTCTTTGGGCCTCATGAATTTATAATACTGGCGTTTAAAAGATTTTTTGTTGTCAGAAGAAAATCTTCGGTTAAAAGAAAAGCTCTCATGATATACAAGACCATTGCTATTCTGCATTCTAACATTAAGATTTATTCATTGAAAATGTATTTTCTTAAAAATGATATTTACATATAATAAACTTCACATTTTAAAAATTTTTTGCCCAATTTTCAAAGAAATAAACAGACTGTCATAAGTTTAAAAAGTAGATTTTACTTTGGTCTCATTGCTGGTTTTTAGTTCTAGCACCACAAATAAATGCTTTCTAGAATGAAGTGAGTAAGAGAGAATAAACATCCGTTCTATTTCAGTAACAATCACAGTTAAGAGATTTTCTGTTTTCATGTTTGTTGAAACTTCATTTATTTTTGCTCCTTCCTGAATGTAATTAATTTTGTACATAATCTTCTCCCTCTGCAATTTCTTAGAGGCTGGCTAGTGTAAAAGTCATTAAACCTGTTTAGCAGTCATCTGTTTCTCAGAGATGTCTATTCACTTTTAGTTATTACCATTAATTGAAATTTATAGTAGTAAAGAAGCAGGTATTAAACAGCTTGAGTTGCTGCCTTCATCTGTTTATAGAATTCTTCAGTAGCAAGTATGCAGTACTACTACAGAACATATAGTATATGTCTTTGTTTAAAATTAATTTCTGACTATTGTTTTGTTGAGATTGTTCATAGTGATTATCTGTATTTTTTTGTCTTATTATTTCTGAAAATACATTTTAAAATTTTAATGATATATACCTATATTATTTTAATTTTGAAAGATTATAACAAGTTAAGAGAATCTGAAAGTTGTATAAATTCCTCCCTGTGCTTGTACTTTAGCAGTTTATCTCAAAGACAAGACTCATGGTCACTTGTTTAACCCTATTCAAGCTGAATTTACAATTTCTGTTTGTTAACATCAGAATACTTTCCAACTTACCAGAAGATAATTACTTATAAAGACCCACTCATTACTCAGATGGAGTTGATCAGATTATTCAAAGCTAACTCACCATTCTGTTAATATTTTTGGCTGTTATCTCTGCAGAGCAATCATGTACGAACCCATAGAGCATCTCAAGGTGTGAATAGGGTTAATAAGAGTACTTTCAGAAATAAAACAGAGACTGAAATATGATGGATAACTTTTTTAAAGGAAGTTTGAAAACTATTCAACACTTCTAGATGAAATCCCACTAACTTACTGCCCTCTACTTTTCACTACTTGGACTGAAAACTCTATCAACAAGGTACATAGATAGATCTTTTTACAAATTGCAATATTTTATATTAAAAAATGTCATATATATATACATATTTTTTTTCTCGCTTTATACTGGGTTATCGCTTAGTATTTTTACAAACTTCTCTTTCTTTCTTTCTCGATTTTTTGACTGCTTTAAGTAATTTGTTTTTAAATCATTTAAAAGAATCTTATGTGATGAAAAACAGCTTTTGTTCTAAATATACTACTGGAAAGAAAATTTTTTTTAAAAGTTAGACATGCTTGGTACTTGGTAGTATTATTGTATCTGATTGAATATTACTGCAGTAATAAACCGAATATAAATGTTTGTTGAGAAAATTTTTTGACAAAAGTAAAATTTTCCATGATTGTATTAGAATATCGTTATCTTTTGTCAAAGGGAGGTAATTCCTTTGATCCTGTATTTCTGTGTTAATTACATCCCTTGAATAGTAAAGAATTTTTAGTTTCTTAGAGATTCTGTTAATAAACACTTCATTGATTTATTTACTCACTTCTGATAAACTGTCATGTAGCATCTGCAGACAGTAAGTAAATAATGCATAAAATCTTCTCTTTTTTTTTGTTTTCTGTCCCAATCTATAACTGTTATTAAGAACATTCCAAAGTGTAAAAAATAAATTGAAAATTTAATCATGTCATGTGGAGTTTAAAAAGAAATAAAAAACGTCTAAGTCCTTTTTTCTTTGTCTTCCCAAAGTGTATTACTTTTGTAGCAGATTTTACAGTGGTTTGCTTTTTTGTTTTTCTAATTGAAATTTTAATTTGTTAAAAAACAAACAAAAAAAACTTTAAAATGGTGAAAGAAATGCACCAAGAAACACGGATGTTACCTGTAGGATACATACAATATTGGTTTCTTTGTAAATGAATTCTAAGAACTTTTCAGGTCATCTTGTGTAGTCTCCAATTTATATTTTTGCAAATCACTTGTACTTTTGAATGATCTGTAGATGTGCTAATGGTAGCACTACTATTAGCTTGTTAACAACTTTAAAAAAAAAATAAATGAATAGTTTTTCTGGTCATTGGTTGCTTCTGAAAGTAAGAGAGTTTGGAATAATTAGCTGGCTTGGATTTTAGTTATACGTCAAGATAGATAAATCATTGTTTCTATCTTGTACCATATTAAAAATTTTTTTTTTAACTTTCATAAAAAAAATCTAACTATTATTATTATTATTTTCATTATTACCTATAGTTTAAAATTTACTCGAAACAATTTGCTTTTAGCTGATTAAGTGTTCACCATTTTTAATGGTACAATGAAAGATTTTCCAAAAATTGTACATGGAAAAATTGTATGTTAAAAATTATGAAATGAAATATTATTTTCTTTTGAATGAGTTTGTTTTTTTTGTTTTGTTTTGTTTTTTTTTCAATATATTTATCCAATATTTCAGTGTCTAAAGTATTTGTATGAGAATTCCGTATTACACTAATACAGGGTTGTGCCATATTAATTTGAAAATCTGTTATTATTACATTATGGCAGTTGCAGAAAATGGCAAATAAAGATAAGCAGCAGAGTGAAATTCTCTGTTAGTGGTTAGGCCACCTTTTGCAGTTGCAACATTTTTGGCAATGAATCAATGAGATTCTGTATCATCATCTAATCCAGATTCTTCATATTCATGGAATGCTTGCTTTATTCATATTAACAGAATATGACTGGGTTTCTCTCAGCTGAAAATCCAGATACTTCCAGAAATGCTTTATGAGATTCATATCAAAACTTGAGGAGCTCTATGCCTTTTTGGAACAATGGGAGATGTCTTTAAAATGATAATGTATATCAAGAAAAATTGAAATGACCTTTGACAAATAATAATCCTATCCTTCCACCATGCCAGACTGCAATCATACCATAGCACACTCCCCTCCATACTTGACTATGGTCTGAAAACTTGGGTTGAAGGTCTTCAGTAGATTTTCTGCAAACCCGAAGTGGTCTTTGGATTTCAAAGCATTTTATTCCCATTGGACAGAAGTGGCTTCTAACTCTAACCTATTTTTGTTGCATGGGCAATGACAGTAGTGAGTACATATGTGGCAAGCGATGATATATTTTTGTCATGGCATCACTATTAAAGGCCTCACTAAACTTCACAACAATGTTGACCACAGATCAATGGGAAATGTGGAGATCTTTGGCAACATGTGACTCTTGCTGCACACTAAATAACCTAAAACCCAACCTTATAATATAAATGGATAAATATTGTGGGATCTGCCTATTTTTGGCATCTCCAGATAGCAAGCAGACATTGAGCCCGGCTAAAGGTTGGCACTTTCACTAAGCATTCCTTCATCATCAGTATTTGGGCCAATCGCAATATTCCAAGATCTGAGATTTTGTATTTATTGTAGAAAGTTAGCTAATTAGTAACTGAGTTCATACAGATTTATTCTACTTAATTATGTAAGACAAATTTAAAGAATAATAGAGTTGCTTTTGCTTTGGAAATCATGCTTTTAAATGTAAATAAATATAACTTTTTATTGGGTGATGGCACCATTTACAAATTATAGATTTTACAGTAGATATAATTTTTTTTTAAAAAATTAAAAAATCATTCCAACCTTTACTAATAATGCTTTACTTCCAAAATGTAATTTCACCAACAGTATATAAACTAACAGATTTGTGCATTTGCTGCTTTCTTACAGACAAACACACAGGACTGATTAATCCATTTGTTATGGTTTGTACCTGCAAAATATCAAAAATTTCGCCATCGGTTCCACTATCACCAACCAGTAGAAGACATGAAATAAGTATCCACATACAAAGGTGACAAGTTGGTTATCTTAGAAAAGCTGTTTGCTACATTAATTAAATGACACTCTGTTCATTTGTCAAATTATTTAGAAAATGACCACCTTGCTGAAAAAATGTGAGTATTTCTGTCCTGCGTATTGTGGATTAGCAGCTAAATTGTTTTGTTTACGAACAATCTTGAAAAAAGAAATTACCTTTAACAGAGGTCGTCTTACACCCGCAGTTGGAAATAGAAAACAGTGCCAAGAAAGAGAAGTAGGGGGGGGGAGCGACCATTAAGTCATGATTCTATCTGTTTAGATTTACATTACTCAGAAAAGATTTATGGCCACACATCTAGTTTCTGTATTATTTAGAAATTACACCAGGTACATATAAGATATACGGGACTAAAATAACTCGTCCCTTAGAAGCTGCTGGTATTTTTTCTCTGCAGCAGATTCTAGGTCAGATAAATTGATAATTAACCAGTAACATGACAGGCAACAAAAAAAATGTATTATCACCATGTACATAATTAAAACTAACTTTTTTTTTTTTTAAGAATATTGAAAGTATTATTTATTAAAGCCAAAAACTAGTAACAACATTTGGATACTAAAACTCAATAATAGCGTTTTATTTTAACATCCATTTTAGATACCCAATATCTGTTTATTGTAACAGTTGTGTAGAAGTCAGCTCAGTTTCCTAATCTATAGTTTTTGCTTTTGGAAAAGTGTGCGGCATGGTAACTCGAAACAAGCCATGTATATAGAGTCACTTTCTCACTCTGTCTGATAGCAATTCCAATAATAAATATTTTGCAGTTAAATACTACCTTATTCGGTGAAAATTGGGAGCTGCCTTGGATAATGTAGGTGGTCCTTTGATGATGGGGTTTCTGAGAAGTTCTATTAAAATAAAGTGAAGGAGGAAAATATTTTTATACAAATTATAAAGCTGAGAGAGAATTCTTTTTAAAAAAAAAAACAAAAAATAAATTTCTTCTAATCATCAAAGAAAGTGTTGATAAAAGATATGTATTTTTTGTCATATGCATTAGCTATTTTGACCTCTGGTGATTCTGACAAAGATAGAATGTTTTAGTGCCACAAATTTGATTTTAGAAAATATTTAGGATTACTTGTGTGTTTGTAGATGAAAAAAAAAATTATACAAGGTATAGTACAGAAAATGAACTAATAAGAAATGTTTAAAGTGGTTAAATACAAACCAGTGAACTTCCAACTAATTTGAGAAGGAAATTTAAAAGTGCTGACTTGTGCTTTTGAGAATGTGGTAACTTAAAGTCTTTATCTATTACATGCTGTAATAGTGTTTTTTTAAAGATTAGACAAAATTATAACAGTAGTAAATAAACTGATGGCTCCTACAAATTTTTGAAATAGAACAAAATAACATTTTGCATAAACATTTTTTAAAACATTAGTTTTTAAAAAAAAAAAAAAATATATATATATATATATATATATATATATATATATATATATATACGAGATTAATATTAGATATTTGGGAGAATATAGTTTGTAAGGATGTAGTTTGACCCTTAAAAGATGCAGCAGGCAATCTGTCAAAGGTAATAAAAATGCAGTATGCCTCCATTTATATAATAACTCAAAACCAGTGTTTTCATTAAAAATACCAGTTGTGTATCTATAGCTGAAGTTAATACACTAATAATCTTAACAATATTATGATAACTTTACATTTAAATTACCCAGTGCTATGTAAAATTAGTAGCTTAAACTTAGAAAAGTGTCAAGATGATGAAATCAACTACTCACTAGCCTAATTGGTGAAAGGTTGCTAATGTTACATTCATCATTCAAGAAAGGTAATAAGAGTAATCTAGAATTATTGACCTGTTTAACAACTCTAGTTGGTTAGAGTTTAGAAGCAATCAATAGACAAGCTTATTGATTATACAGAGTATAAATGTTATGATAGCCAATATGGGTGTCAGAAGTAATGTTCGTTTCTTATCAACCCCTGTAAATGATGTTAAGGATCTTGATAATGTAATTGGAGTTATTTACTTGAAACTTTTTTGACAGTTTTCCCATCAACATTATATTGAAAAATTAAAAATACATTGGCATTTGTTGGAGTATTGCTTTGGCTCTCTAGTCAACAGAAAACAAAGATATCATTTTAGGTGTTATCACATCTTTGTTAAAAGATGCTGCAAAAATTTTTTAAAATAGTACCCAATAATTTGTTTTGGGACCAGTCTTCCAATTTATGCAATTGATGTTGGTATTGGATTGCAGAGTTTAAAAAGAAAAAAAAAACAACCAACCTTGTTCTCTGGCTACAGGAAGTAATTACATAAAGCTTTATAAACATGATGGCAAGCTAGACATCCATAATAATGGTACACTTCTAATTTGCAAATTATCAATGCCATTCATAGGGATTTTACCACTTGAAATGAAATAACAATTTATAGATTAGACTAAATCTAAAATTACTGGTCCTGTACTATAAAACAACGGCTAAACAGGTTAGAAATTAAAATCTCTTTTTTTCCCCTTCTGTTTTTTTAAAGGCAACATTGAGGCAAAATGGCAATTGGCAAAAACATCAAACGATGATCAAAAGAACACTTAATACCCCTAAAAGTTGAACCTTAGCATCTACTTTCATGAAAAATGGGTGATAATAGCAAACTGCAATTTCAAGGTTAGGCCTGATTTTTTAAAATATGTATATACCTAATTAATCATTAATAGTCATTTAATCAATTTATTGATTAGACCTATGATATTTCTATCTTAAAAGGAAAATAGACAAATAGGAATGTATTATTATAAGTAAAATGTTTAATGTACACTGGTGGCCTTCATAGGAACTCAATGAAATATCTATATGTCATACATAATGAATTTGTTAGTGTGTATAGTTACATGTATACTCCTAGCATATACATGTAAAAAAAAATGGATATGTTATGCTAAATCTATGAAAATTGCTCTTATATTTCTCCATTTATTTCTTAAATTCACACAAATGGCACCCTATTTACCAGCATGTATTGACTTAAATGGCTGCCAATTGTGTGCAGTCAATATCCATGGGCTAATTTCATTCACCGATTTTTATAAACCATTTAATATTTCTTTTATTGTTTAATACACCAAGGCGACCCTGACCCAGCAGTCATAAGTCATGTGAAAACCATTCATTTTCACATTTAAGCTTTACTTCTATAGATAAAACAAAAGTGAAAAACCTTTCAGATTTAGTGTAGTGTATAGGTAATGAAATGTGTTGCAATAGGCTTATGTTGGACTTTGGTCCCAACCTTTCTTCCTAAAAATATTCTCCATTTTTGTTGGGGATTCTACAACTATGTTACTCTTGTGTGTAAGCTTGCTCTGGAGATTAGCCAATATAACACGTGCGCACACACACACACTGCATTTTGCTTCTATTTTCTATAAACTTAAATTATTTCTAGGTTAGAAATAATGACACAGGGAATGAACAAACAGCCAGTGTTAAACAAAAGGCCTATGTTGTGTTATTGCAGTAAATATGAGAAATTCCTATTGACAAAAATGCACAGATGTACTAAAACAACAACAACAACAAACAAACAAGGTGTATTTTTAGTTGTACTTTTAGGAAGCTGGAAAATGTTCATGCATTGTTGTTGAGATAATCATTGAGAGAGAGCAGGTTTTTGAAGGTCTGAAAGATGTGCCAACATATTCACTGTGCGTGAACAGGTATCACAGCGTGTTTCTCAGTATCTAACAACATTCAGCTAAAGAAAGAAAACCCTTAATTGCATCATTTCAAGACAACAGGTGAGTATGCTCTGATATACTTTAAAATCACATGCTATATCATGTTATCATGAATATAATTTTGTTAAAGTTTTGGATGCATAGTATGAAAATAGTTTTCCAAATGCATATTTTCTTATGAATAAATTCTTTAAATATTTTGAAATTTAGTCATTTGTTATTGTGTAATGAATTCAGTACACTAATTATTCTTCATTCTGTTTCAGTTGCTATTCATGATATTTTTGCTCATACAAGAAAATCTGGGATTAATTGATCGGAAGCTTTTTTGCCTTGGTCTTCCACCCAAAAATAATACATCAAGTAATTATCATTATACTGACTACATAATCATTGATGAAAAGGATTTTTTTAATGTTCTCCAGCAGGAACTTAATTTTTTGCTGATACTAGATTTCCTGTAGCTTACGGATTTAAAAATACAAGAACCTGATACTAACCACAGAATTTGTAAATTATAATTTTTAAAAAGGTAACCTATTAAGAGTTATTTACATATCTAATTGAGCACTAAAAATTTCATACTGTTATATATATATAATATTTCTTTCAATAATAATTTTGTGCATCATTTATGTTAGATCTATATCTGTTGCTCAGTTAGTAACATTTGATTTTGACTTATTTTTGTACTTTCTGCCTATACAGCTCTATTATATATACATTAGGTCACCTTAGTGGACTTGGTCTACCAGTGTTGTGCTCAGGTTCAGTAATGTCATTGTTGACTTTGCACAAGCATCATTTGATTTTTATTACTTCCACATTTCTAGGAAGTTGAAATTATAGCAAAGGAAAATGTTGTATTTGAGATAGTACTACATTCCTCAAGAAACTGACAAATGAGAATTTTTTCTGATTTAAGTTCCCTCAGCAAAATGCTGAAATAAATAACGATTTCATAATGCAAAAATTTCTGTCTTACTCTCACTGTGATCAACGATTTGAAAATCAGTGATAAACTATACAAAATGAAAATCATTTGAACAACACAGGTTTTGCACATGTAGATTTATTCTGCAATACATGTACAACATCTGTTTGGTGCAAGCACCTCTTGCATAAGGCAGAAATCTAGGCATGGATTTATTAGATTCTCTATGGTGAGCTGATCCAGTTTTTCCACAAAGTTAGCAGCTGCTGCTGAGAGGTTGGTTTTGGTTCTTTGCCTCTTAGTAGTTTATCAAGATGCTCTTGTAGGTGGTTGATGACCTGGGCAGAGTGAGGTCCAGGAAAGCAGCTGTAGTCTATTCCACATCTTCTAAGTGGTAATAGTTCTGGACATATGGCATGGTGCACCATCTTCCTGCAGGATGTAGAGGTTACAGCTGAAGATCCCTTAATTAAATACAGGCAGTAAGGTATTTTGAAGGACAAGTATGTAACCAGAAAATTTTTAATGTGCATCCTGTCTTATATCCAGAGATTGAGAACAACTTGCCAATACCAGAGAAGCCAGACAATATGCATGTTGCATCAAACAAAATGGAAGCATTTATTTGCACTCATCACCAATGGCTGTTGATCAGCCTGATCAATAAACCCGAACAAAGACCACCTCACTGGGAAAAAGTAAGGGGAGTTTTATCCCCACCAAATTCTGGAAGGTTATCTGATATTTGCTATCACAAATTCCTTGCTGACATCTTTTGAACGATTTCCTTTCTTGTTTTTTTTTTTTTAGTTATTTATGTTATTTTTTTTTTTAAACTAGTATTTTCTTACTGTTCCTTATAGTAAAATGCAGTAAAACACAGGGAGGGAGGATGTGTACCTACTCCATACACAGATTAACTAATATAAGTATGAATAGTCATGTCATAATACATTAACCTAAACATGTTGTGGGAGGGATTATATGACACATAACTGAAGCAAGACGCAAAATAGAATTCGTCAGCATTCAGAAGATGATATATGAAATAAGTACCTACTTGTTCTCGAAAATTCAAGGTAATTCTTCAGTGTAAAAAAAAAACCCATCAGTGAATTGATATTGATGCATATTAATCTTAATCTCTATGGTAATCTCTCTGAGTAATGTTGAGTGAAATATAATGTTAATTGTTTCTCTGCTAATTGGTGGATATCATTTGTAGTATTTAGAAATCTTTTCAGGAACTATGACAACTAATCTGTGATTTATTTTTTCACTTTAGAAAATCTTGGTTGTATTCAACCTCATGTATACATTATCCTTAATTTTTTTTTAAAGAATTTTAAATTATGCATATACATCATAATATAAGTTAAGCCTAACCACTGAATTTTCCATAAATAAATAATCTGAAAACCTACTGTATAATCGAAAATGCATTTTTGACCTTAAAAAGTCACTTAAAGTGACAAAATAACAGTATTATAGAAAGGAATAGAAAATAGATACATCATTGTATAATTTTCCAGTATCATACAGCACTTTCTAAAACGGCATGGAAAATGTAAAAACTAGCTATTGGAAAGTGGCATTGTAGAGGGAAAGCTGTCACCAGTATTTTAAAGAGAATGTCCCTTTATGCTCTGGAAGATTGAAGATGGTGCTTGGTGACAATATTGAGCATAACCTCCACTCGTCCAGATGACATCCTCATACCTCTTCTGCATGCTGCACACACAATGTTGAATGTTCCTTTTATTCTTTGTAAAACCTGGAAAATTTCAGCAATATTCTGAACAGATAGATTTCTCATCTTTTCATCTCATCCAATCTGATTCTAAAGTTTTTTTTAATATGGCTTAAATCTGGATTCACCACAGGTTAAGTGAGGGGCTAAGTTGCTCCATCTTAAAGACACAGTGAAATCAGCACATGAATATTGGTCTTCTAGTAGCAGACACATGATTGTCATAATGAGGAATAGCAACAGGCAGAAGAACATTTTCATGGCAGCTGTTGGCATTTCCAGGCACAGTAACAAGATCAAGATCAGTCTTAAGATACACATCTACACACCATGAGAGGATATACTTCACAACAAACAATAGGCCAGCCATGGGAGTCTGCAGGATAATTTCTGAATTGGGGGTGGTGGAAAAAGTTGTCTGCAGAATAATGCCATCATTACACTATCACCATCAACTTTCCAGGAGAGGGAAGTTTTCCTCCTCTTGCCACCACCACACCGTTCTGGGGGGTGGGAGATGGATGGATGGATGGATGGATGCCCCGTTCTTCTGTTGGATCTCCAGAAGACTCCTGACCTCAATGGAGATTTCGAAGAAACCGTATTGGCGGCGGCGTTCCTCCCAAAGGGGTAAAAAAAAAAGCCATCTCTGTCTCCGTCTAGTACTGGGAGCGTTCAAACGAAACCGGCCCGGCTTGAAATCCCCACCGTGGTCGCATCTGGCCCTTATTGCCCCTGCTAGGTTCACAGGAGCGGGCACACCAACGATAGCCCTCTGAACGCGAAACAGCCGACGAAGAATATATTTTAAATTTTATACAGAGGGGGGGGGCTAGCTAGTGGCGCTGTTCAAATGAAGCTCGGCCGGACGCCATGTCGGCGGGGCCCCTCGCACGTAATGAGAGTATCTGCCGGGAAAGCAATTCTTTCCTCACACCCGCCGCCGGGCGAACGAGGAAAGGCGATGATTAATACTCTGCACTGTCCCGGTGGTGGTTCCTGCATATAAATTTTATTTCGGGATTCTGTTCACATTACGCGCGTCCTCGCCGCGAGGAGAGAGAGAACATGGAAGCCCAGCTCCGAGTGTCGGAGCCGAGCATGCGCAGAAGCTGCTCGAGTATCGGCAGCGCGTCCTCCATCCTACCATTTCCACCGATGTCCCGGTGGTGTCGGGTAGAGTTAACGAGGAGGCGACGTTCGGAAGGGAAAAAGAAAGAGAAAACCCTAAAGCAAAAGGCGAGGGAGGGGCTGGCTATTTGTGGCGGGGGGCCCCCGGCCATATGTCGTCGTGGACGCGCTGCCGAGTATGGTGACCGGTCGGCCCTGCCTGTGATGTGGCTGCGAACTGCGCTTCTTGACGGGAGGAGGAGGAGGAGGTTTCGAGACGACTTTCTACGGTAAGTGGTCATCGTCAGGGCGGCGGCCCGAAGGGGTTCCCGCCGGTATGAACCCGACCACAAAAAGCTCCCCTGCTATGGTTCCCCCTCCCCCCCCCCTGCCTGACTCGGCTCGACGATTAGCGGAGTCGGCACTGACAGTGATGGATGGATGGATGGATGGGTGCCTCTTCCAGTCTCTGTTTATCCGCGTGAATGGAACCAACACCATACTGGTGACGATAATATCCAAGAGTAGCGGGGCTGGTTATTCTGCTCTCACTCGCGACCATTTATTCGATAGTTACCTGGTAAATGTAGTTGCGCAACAGGTATTTTTTTTTTTTTACCTTTGTCGTCAGCTCCTTCAGTCCAGCCAGCCGGGTAATGCAGTACAGATTTGAAGGGGGTGTGAGGCATAGGGAGAGGGCTGACAACAACACATTGGGCGGGGCGGGGCGGGAATGCCCCTACACAGAACGCAGTGGGTGTTGGCAGTTCGCAGAGGCGAGGCTGATTGAACGAAGCCCGATCTGTGTCAGCGTGTACAGACAGAGTAAATGGATGCCGTTGACACGAGAAACGAAATTAAAGTATCAAAGAAAACACAATAATATGGTTAATTCTGATGACGGGGCTTGCCTGTCGACCACGTGTACTTATCCTGGCGAGTCTCATTTTACTATAATCGAGTGGAAACTGACTGAGTCGGCGTGCACCTGCGAGTTAAATGCTCAGGTAATCGGATTAAGTTAACGCGTTGACTGCCGACTACGAGAATAATCGTATAATTTTTGGATAAATGATATGTATGGAAGGTAACTGTATTCCTGGCGTATTTTATTGTGAATACACTGGTTAACTTTAGATGCGTACCTGTGTCTAATACTTACGATGTTAATCTTTATTGTATTCCTTTGTGCCTTTAATATCGGGTGGCAGCTGTAACGGTAAACCAATGACTTTTAATTACATTCATGTCTGCCTGCCCGATACGTTTGCGCTCAGTTCCTCTCTCCTTGACAGTTGTTAGTTACTAATCTGATGGTATAAGTGGAGAAAATACAACATTAGGACTTAGTGAAAGTGGAGCTTCTTCGTTTGTTTGTCTTGTGGAATTGTGTGACCTTTCTTTCTAAGCTGTAACTACAGCACCTGGTAAATAAGAGCAATCATATATAGCTTCTTGGCCAATCGTAAGAAAAAAATTGATTTCTGCTTATATAATGTAGAGAATAACTAATCTTATAATTGAACGTGTAGTCATATATTTTTCTTAGATCTGTAGCTTTTAAATCCCTCTCTCCCCATCTCTCTCTCTCTCTCCATCTGTCTTGCCCCTCTGTTTTGTTTGTCTGTGGTTCTTTCTGTGTCTCGTTCAGTTTCAGTCAGTCAGTCTCTCTTTCTTTCTCATTATATGCACAGGGGTTGGTAGTCCTTACTCGGCCAGATCTTTTAACCATGTAACAATAGTTAAGAATACTGAAAAAAAGGAAGAAGCAAACCATAATTTGTGCAATTAAATAAGAAAATGAAACAGAACTGCATGTCACAAAAGAAAACTACAGCTGGTTTGTTGTGTTTTACTGTAGTGTTTTCTCATATTACACAGCACAAAATTAGGGCTTTGTGTATTTAGTAGTTATTTATCTAGAGTTGTACTTACAGGTGCGATTACCATGGAGTGTGCACAAGAGGCATGCACCATTCCACTATTTATAATTTAGATATTACTGATTGCTTCTACAGTTCAGGAAAACCAATTAAACCCACACATGGCTGTTTGTGTTTTAGGGATTGATGTGAGCAGACTTTGTTCTTGTTCAAACTGAAAAGCTGTTATGTAATTTGGGTCTCTCTTAGTGTTGCCAAGCCAATGTTGTAAACAGCAGTCTTGAAAGGTCTGTTAAGTACGTTTATAATCTGCTTTTACTATTAGTCTCTAAAATATTTAGTGCTATAAATTTAGATAGAATTACAGGTCGTTGTATTTTTCATTCATACATTGTATGTACAAGGCAATGTACATTTGATTCACTGACTCTCCTTATTTATTAATGCTAGTAGTGAGTAGCTTAACACAGAATACTAAAATATATTAAACTTTCATTATTCTACCAAATGCCTCAATTGAGTGAAAATGTAACCTTTATTTTCTGGAAAAGTGTAAGAGGGGAGACTTACCTATTTGAATGTAAAATGATTGATCAAACGGACTTAATGGGTTATTTTAATTTCTTAAAACTCAGAGACTTCATGTCTCTTACTGATTTGAAATAAAATTTTAAAGCCTCTATGAAAGAAAGCAATTTCTATTAATAATGTTTTTTTAAAAAAATGCTTCCTGAGCACAAACTATTGACTGTATATTTTCCTTCAAGCCGAAATATGACTTATTTTTATAATCAGCAGCAACAGGACAACCCTCTTAGTATTTTTTCTTTTTTATTTGTCTGACATATGTAAACAGGTATTTTCCAAACTAGTTCAATGACTAATAGATGATGGTAGTAAACTGTATGTACACTTGTACTCACTCATCAGATATTGCATTAGATGTTTTGTCAGTTTATTTTCTGTGCATAGCGCCACCCATGTTTGCGATGGTCTCTGTTGAGTCTAATGTAAAACCAGTTAGATGCTAGCTCCACCACCCTGATAACTTTCTTGTGGCTGCCCCACCCATACAAGTCTCCGCAACACAACTACTGTTATTCAGTTTACCTTTAATAGATAGTATTTTTTCAAAATTCATTTTAACTCATTCACTACTGCAAGCTGCTGTCAGTAGCTCTTCTATTTACAATTTGTGCCAACAGGCATTTCTCACTGGCTCCATCATCAGATGGATTAACAGCTGACTGGTTATACAAGTAATGATTGGCAGTGATAAAAAAAGTTATCAGAAGCTTAGAGTAGCCATTACTCAAAACAAAGAGCATTCAGTCATTAATCCGGACCTGGCATGGCCATTAATTCAGTTGTAGAAGTGTTAAATCTGTTTATTTTTTTTTAAAATTATTTAAGAGAGATTTTAACATGGTCATTGAATGCAGCAAAAGCTGGGATATCAAGAACAAATTAATTTATATATTATTGGGTTATTGATGTATAAATAGTGTCTTAATTGTATGGCAGCATTCAAGGCCCACCTGAGAGCAAAATAGTTTCTTTTAAATGGATGGTGTTGCAGTAAATTTCCACCATATTTTTCTTTTTGGAAAGAAGTCATTTGTCTATTTAAAAAAATTAATTCTCGAAGCAACTATAAACAGCGAACCCCTTGAAATGGCCAGATTTATTATGTGGCACAACTTGTCTATTTTGGGAGAAAGAAAGAAATAAAAAAAATATATGGATTGGCTCTATAGCAACATGAATAGCAGGCTGTGTTGGTGTGTGTGGTTGGGGCTGACATCTGGTTGAAATCTGTTGTAGATTAAAGTTGCTGTATGTTATGTATGTATGTATGTATGTATGCCAGTTGACATAAAAAAAATAATAAAAACGAAGTTATAAGTTCAGATTTTGTAATGGAAGAAATATCCAGTGATCATTCGCTTTTGTCATATTTTTTGCTAGTGCTTTGAGTTATCAACACTAATTCACTATGGGAGTAAGTAAAGTGAATGCGAGTTTTTATTAAGAGAGTAGAGTATATCAGAAAAAGATTTTTTCCCACATGTATTTGTTTGCTTATGTTTTATCTATAATTCTTTTAAGTTTTATCCTCTTGTTTTTCATATTTTAATATCTGAAAATTACATCTTTTTGACAAATGCCATACTTTTTGTATAAAAACGAGGGGAGGTAGTAATTGTTTAGAGTTTATATTTAATTATTTCTGAAAAAAATGAAAATATGTAGTTGATATGAATATGCATTTATATATGATTAGATGTCAAAATTTGTTATCAGAAAATTCTAACTTTTATAATGGTTATAACAACATACTAAAAAATATACATTTCTTTAAGCTTATCTCCCATGACTTTGGAAGGTGAGATATTTCCCAGCATTCCATTTTCAGTTTCTTGTTCAGTTTTAGAAGGAAGCAAGAAGCCAAAGATGGCTTATACAAGGCACCCATGGAAGAGAAGTGTCTATCATTGCAATCTTTAGATTTATTTAAGCTGTAACAATCAGTACTAGTAACTTATGTTATTGTTTTGTTATTCTCTTATTGACATTTTTTAAAGTATCTAATCATGATGGATTTTTAAAAATTTATAGTTACAATCCTAAATTATTGATAACCATTGTAGAAAACATAAAAATATGCTGTTGTCCACATCTTCAAAATGCTTAATTATTTTAGAAACTTCTATCAGGTCTCCCTAAGCATTTGAAACTCCATCTAGGTAAATGTAATTATTTTAGCCATTTAGTACATTCTAAATGTTTAAAACCTGAAAGTATTCAGGTGAATCTATGTTGAGCCTACCGATTAATTTTATATTTCTTAAATAAGGACTCCACAGGTTATTCTAGGTGTGAACAGACTAGCATGATGACTAAAATTTCTTTATGTATGTTAATTACACCTATCCTATTATCTTTGTTATTGGTTTAAATGTGTACTCTGATGTTTAAGACTTTTGTTAATTATTTTCAAATTCCTTTTTGAAACTTCATATTCTTTACTATCTCCCAAATAATTACAATCTATTTTATTTCCCACTCAAATAATTTAATATGTTTTTCCATTATTAAACTCCATTTTACTGACTAATGAAGTAGCTTTTTTCCTAACCTTTTTTTTTTTTGGTATTTAGTTTAAATAAATTTTGGTAACATTTTCAAACTCCTAATATTTATGTATACTTCATTACTAATGTAACTTAGAAATACTGTTGTATGGTAAATGACGAAGAAACATTAATTTTTTTTTCTTGATAAAATTTTCAAACAGATGCGGTACAGTATCTGATATGGAAAAAATGTGTAATGGAAAAGAATGTAGTGCATCAATTGTCAAACATTTAGGCTGTCTCTCTGTTCCAAAGATAAAAGTTTGGTATGTTTGAAATGTGGCTCTCAACCTTTTTTATAGTCAGGTGAGGTGAGATTGCTTATCACTCTAACAAAACAAAACAAAAAACAAATGTTCTGTAATGTAATAGTTATAACAGTGAAAGTAATTTGTTTTCAGACTATATAAATAGAACTTTTAAAGAAGAAATATATTTATTCTGGGGTGATCTTCCATATACATGAAATATTTTAATTATTTAGCAGTTTTACGTAAATGTGAGGGATGCTGTGTCTAGATGCCATTATGATGGTGATATTTCAGCCAAGTTTCACCTCAGTGTTCCTAGTATACTGCATATTTTCTTTGTGTGTAATAAATAGAACATGTAAATAAAAGTGGTCTTAGTATGTTTTGCTTGACTAAAAACATTGAAAACAAAGTTTTGAAACATGTTACCATTAAGCAAATTTAAAGGATAAAGAAAAATTCTGTTAGTGTTTCATTTTATATAGTTCTAGTTGCCTTGAGATCAGGAAGAGTCCTTGTTTTAACAAACTGGTTTTTTTTAAAAAACACCTGTGGTGGTGGTGGTGTTAGTGATATCATGTTGTTTGGTTTAGTGGACATAGAACCATTTGTGAAAAGAACGTTTAATAATTTCAGAGTGCCCACAGACATTTTGAAGGAAGCAGAGCCTTCAGATTGGTAAATTTCTTGAAAAAAAAATGTTGACCTGGTCAAGTGTGGAGCGTAGCAGTCTGCTATGTCTAAGGGCCTGAGTTTAATCCCTATTGGGGCAAGTTTCAATTTTGCAAACCTTCCATAGCATGGTTTATTTTTGCTTTCTTCCTGTGCTCTGTTAGTGTGAGTTTTCTCTGAGCATTCTGGTTACCCCATATAGTTTTGCATTTCTTGGCATGTGTCATTGTCTCAATTATTTGAGCCATATCACAGAGGGCTAAAAGAGTCTGGATTGGTAAATCAGCTCATATTATCTCACTTAAATAACTGACCAGGTCTAGTCTCACAAGTGAGAAAATAGCAGACATTATTAAATTAAATGCAGCAATTCACATTTGCATGTTCATTTTTAAAAAGAATTGGTTTTCATTTCAAACCTATAAGGTAAATAATTTATTGAAAATCTGAATAAATATATTGTATATACTGGCGTATAAGACAACCTTTGAAGCTTAAAAAAATTTCCCCAAAACTATTGGTTGTCTTAAATGCCAAGTATAAAATCTGAACCTTAAATCATACAGTGTAGATTGTTAGTGTGGGTGATGGACAAATATTTCCTATTGAAACTCATGTTTGGCAAGCTGCATTAACAGAAAGATTATATTAAAATAATAAAAATACAATGTCATGGAACTAACATAAAATAATGCAAACAGATAACAATGACAATCAAATGGATACATTGTAACAAGAAATAAAATACATTTTTGCACTTAAGTGAGCTAAATCAGACCCAAGATTCTAGCAAAGGGTTTGAGGCCACTGCATCATGGTATAGTCATTTTATGGAAAGGAATGATTTGGCACTGAGGCAGAAAACTAAAATTGTGCAGAAATTACTTGCAGATCATTGTAAAATTAATAATTTCCATCACTACATAATACACCAATGTAAGGAACACAACTATCCATTAAGCAACATTGGGAACATGGATGAAACACCAGTGAACTTTGGAATGGTCAGTAATCAAATTGTAAATATAAAGGGTGCAAAAACAGTGTTAGTAAAAACTACAGGATATGAGAAGATGAGATTTTCAGTGGTACTCTCTCACATGGCAGACTGAACCAAACTCAACCTAGTGATTATTTTCAAGAGGAAACCATGCCAAAAATCAAGTTCCTTGCTGGAGTTTTTGTTCATATCAACAAAAAAGAGTGGATGGACAAAGGTATGGCTTGATCATGTATGGTTTAGGCAAACGGGTAGTTTTTAAAAACAACGTAGCCTCTTGGTATGGGATATGTTTAAGTCTCATCTAACTGAGGACAAAGCAATGCATGGACAGAAACAACACTGACTTGGCAGTTATTCCTGGAGGATTAATATCACTTGTACAATCACTAGATATTTGTCTCAACAAGCCATTCAAAGACTCTCTTCATGAACAGTGGAATGAATGGATGGTTAGCAGCAAAATGTCTCTTAAATAAGGTGGGAATATGCAAGTCTCTCAACTGGATATACTATATGATTTTGTCATTAAGGTGTGGAATGATATTAGTGTGGAAACAGTCATCAAGTCTTTTAAAAAGTGCAGAATATCTAATTCACTTGATGGTATGGAGGATGACTTTGGGAAGACTAGGAGGAAGCAGAAGTTGGAGCCACACCATCTGATTCAGAGTTTAATCCATATGATGATTTATTTACAAATTTATCTCAGGATGTACCGTATTTTTTTGGGTTATAAGTCAATGTGGAGTATAAATCGAGTAGGTCAATTCTCCCATTTTCCAAGTAGTCGAAGTGGTGTATAAATCGATAGTACGATTGTACTTTTGTATGGTAATAACTGTGTAAAATTTATGTCGGGGTTATAAAACAGTGGTGTATATTGAATGTTAAAGGAACTTTGTCCATGCTTATTATTTTGGTTACGTTAATGGCACACTCTTCAGTCTCGTTTCGTGTAAACTTACGAAAGTGTTCAAGTTTTTCCTCAAAATCTGCTGGTAGTTTTTGTGCTATGGTTGTGCATCGATGAATGCTAAGTCCTTTTCTTTTCATAAAACGAAAACCTCATGATGGATCCCCTTTAAAATTGGGTATTCCAAGTTCTTTGATGATTTGTTGGGCTTTCATTCATAATCGGATTGTATTTAATCCATGACATGCAGTACGTTGTGTCAAAACAGTCTTCAAGCTGATCTTCGACATTGGTCCATCCAGCTTTGCAACCACAGTTTACTTTTTTTCAGTCGCAAACACATTTCTCATTAATGTCATACTGCTGTTCTGCTGCCATGTTTCCATCGTTGTTTTCTGAAAAATTCAGCAATTCCAGTTTAAAAGCCACAGTATGTTTTCCTTTTCTCCCTAGCAGGCATTTTCAAGTAAGGGTTGATTTTTTTTTTTTTTTACTTCAACTTTGGTGAATTGAATCTCCCCTAACACACTGATATCTGTATCCCCCTAAGCACTAAATAAAGGGGAGGTAACTGAATCTCAGTCAGCATGCACCTGCATGCATGTACAATCATATGTAAATTTTCCCATGGTACTTAAGGGTCCCGTATTCCCAGTATGATGATTTCATCCATATATATAAGTCGATTGTCAGGCCCTTGCAGAAAAAAGTGTCGACTTACATGCCAAAAAATATAGTAACTGAAGAATTTCTAATGTCAGATGATGTTGATGTGGATTTTGAAAATTTTAATAAATTTTAATATATGGTGATTGAAGTAAAAGCCATTTTAGTTAAAATTGCCAATAAAATGTAAACCTTGAGTTTGCTTTTAATAATATTGTAGATGAGTATATTAAATGTATTATATGTGTATTAAATGTATTCAATAATTATGTAGTCTTTTTTTTTCATTCAAATGCTAATAAAACATACCTATTGGGGTAATCAGATGAACTAAAATGTACAGTATAATGTAATATGTAGTGTTTACACATTGCAGCAGCTGATTGCATTAGATACATATTGTGGCAGATAACTGACAATGTCTTGCCATGAAAAGAAGTGAATTGGCCTTGTTTTAAACAATCAAGACTATTTCTTAGTAGTGTGCTTACCAGCACTGCCCCACTGGTAATTGGAATGGTTGGTGAAAAACTATTGGGGCAGTAAGCCCTCACTGGTAAGTAAGTGTCTGATTTGTGGTTGTCTTATAAGCAAGTGTAGCCCAAAACCTCAATTTTAAATTGAAATTTCGGGAGTCATCTTATACGCCCATTCACCTTGTACACCAGTATATATGGTACGCATTTTAGTGGAGCAGTTATATCTATGCACAAAAGAAATAATTATGTTGCTTTTATCCTCCCCCACAAATAATTTGAAGTACAATTGGAACTAGTGTTGGAAGCCCTATAGAAAATTTTTGGCACCATTTAGAAAAGTTAGTCATTTATAGTTTACATGATTGGATTACAGCGCACAACTGGAATCTGAGGAGGTGTTTCATCTTGAAGTTGTGATGAAGACATTTCTGGTGGGATGCTGATAAATGCTAGATGGGTAAACATTTTTCCTGTCTCTTTATCTCTCTGCAGTAGAGGCAGTATGAACCTGATGATCTGAAACAGTTTATCTAAAGTTGTAGCAGATCCCATGCTTTCAGGTAGATGGATGGATTGAAGGAGCAGATATGAAGCATGTTAGACTTTACAGCAAGGTGATGCTTTCTATTTGCTGCAGGCCATTTGAAATGGACCATTTGTTGGATGAAGCAAATGATAAAGATAATGGGAAAGCAAAAGCGAAGCTAAACAATAAAATTAACAGGGAAATATGATACAATAGTGTGCCTTAGCATTACTGTGTGTAGTATTGACATTTTAGCTGCACTTATTATAATCTCTTAAAGGATGTAGAGAGCATAGGACTGTGGGCAGGGTCAAGTCAGGGTTGTCAGTACCATTAGGTGGCATCTTTCCTTTTCAGTCAAATGAAATGGCAGCTTTTTATTAACGAGCTTCGGGTTTTTAAAAAAATCTATTATATTTTTTATTAATGAATTGTGAACTTTCAAAATAATATTTTATTTGATTTGCGTGCACACTTTATTATGAAAATTTAGTAAAATTTGTAAAAATTAATTATGAACCCGATAATGAAAAAAAAAACAACTTTGCTGTGTCTTGGTTAAATCATTAGTGCGTATTCATTAATAACTAAATTTTAGTTTTTTTTCTGAAGCATTACATGTGGAAAGTACTGTTACTGACAATAATCATGAGAATTTTAAAATATAAAATTTATAATTAAAAAAAAATTAACATTAAACTTTTTTGATCATTGATAATGACATTTACAAAAGAACTATTATTTTCTTAAGGGGAGGAATTGTCACAATATAGTTCATTTAAAAGATATGTAAACCTTTTATTTTAATGAACTTATATGGATGGGAATCCATTTGAATGCAGGAATTCCAAGATGACATTTCCTAAGAAGCAAGAGATTAGGAAGGCTTATCTAAACACCTGCCTGAACTAGCTAAATTGATGTCATGTGGAAGACTAAAGCAGATCTCTGACATTACATATTAATAAATTTGTAGTTATGACTTAAAGTAGTCAATTTGGAAAGGTAGCTAACGAATAATCTGATTCAGCTCCCAAAAAGACGACAAAAATGTAGCATGTAGACTAGGTCAAAGCATCTAGCAGATATCTGGCCTGATCATTTTATGCCCCATTTATTTACTTCTCTAGTGGTGCCAAACCAGTATGCCAGTCACTTTGAATAACCCATAACTCAACAGTAAATACAGTAAGGCTTAAGGCTGCATCTCATACAGCCATAGATGTAGAGTTTGAGAGTTTTTCTGCCATCCTAAATATTTGTTAATCTCAACATCTCAATTGCAGGTGTCTAATTTTTCTTTTAGGTAAATGATCTGGGTACTTAATATGAATGTCTAAAAGCAGAAACAAAGGGCAAAATTGTATTTGAAAGAAAAATGATACCCTGTATTCGCAGTCAGTATGTAGATCTTGTGAACCAATAAAGCAAAAAATAAACCTTATATATATAAATCTTTGTCTTGCAAGCATTTTCAAAGCTAATGTTATGCATATAGCAATTGCATTTATTGCAAGATAACTGTATGGTGTGCTATGTCTGTTATTGAGAAAATAGATCCTGGCATAAGTGCTAGTTGGTAAGGGAAAAAGAAATTTAATTATAAATAGAAAATTGCCAGTAAAAGGTGAAACTATAAACTTAAATTTTGATATGCGAACAATGTTAGCTAACCATTAGATAGGAAGGAAGGAAACAAATGACAGTTTTCTAAGGCATTAGTAAATAATGAAAGTTCCAACTCACTCATAAAGGATGAGTAAATAAAAGACAAAAAAAACTTTTGCATCTGACTCACCTTTTGTTTTATTGTGTTTTTTTTGAAAACCCTAGTTTATGTGCATAGGTAATTTAGAAATTATTTTTCTTTTTGTTTCAAATTGGTTTTTCTTTTTAAATGTATTTGTTTATTAAAGTTTTTTTTTCAGTTGGTATATAAATGCTGCAGGTGTGCTCAGCTGCCATGTTACCATTACCACACAGGCAATCATCATTTAAGCCCTGAGAAAAATTGATTAACCCTGTAAGAATGCACAGCTATAAGCCTCACATAATTATATTTATTTGAACGTCTCTCCAGAGCCAGAGCTGGTGGATTTTTCAAAATGAAGAGATAACTGGAATACATAGACATGATTTAAATGTGGACAGAAATGTTTAAAAATATAATTGAAAGGAAGGAGGAGTGGTTGGGGAGAAGTGATTGGTGCCAGGAGGCTTTGACATTCTCTTGATGTTATCTCAGATTTCATGTGCACGAGTTTTGGAGTATGGTTGAGTATTGAACTGTACAAGAGCACAGTACTCAGCCAAGTCTGACCTATTAAGTTCTTGCTGCATGAAGACAAGTTTTGTTTGTTTCGTTTTTCCTTCTCTTTCTAAATATGTGATTAACTTTGAAACTTCTGCATTGTACTCCGGTTAATAGCCATTTCAGGAAAGTTGTTCAAAGGATTATTAGGTGGTCCAAAAGCTAAACAAAAACAACCAAAGCCAACTGTGATTGGTCTGCTTTGATACTTAAAATTGTGGAGGGGGGTGGGGTATGTGTGCATGTGTGTGGAATATTAAATATGTTTATATTTTCTAATAATGAAGAAAATGTTTTGAATGCAGTGCTAGGTGCTCAGCACTCATGGAATATGACTAAGAGATGATAACTAAAAAAAAACATGTTAGTTTTATGATACAACTGCAGTATTACTTAAATTTGAAAAGAAAAAAGGTTGGGGAAGTGATGCATCCGTGTTTAATGGTTGTGGCTGGCATTTGTGGCATTACATTTTGGGAATGTTTTTGCTAATTATCAGCAGATAGTTTTTCAAATTCCACATCAAAATAACTCGACTAAAATGGCCAAAATTTCTAAATAATAATTTTAGAACTTTTACATAATTTCTGCATTGATGATAAAATAATGGCTACTTCCATGGATGCACTATGTGATCTTAATTATCAAAGTGGTGCAATTGATATATCTTTATTGTTGGCCGTTCTTAGTTCGTGGAGCGATCTGTCTGGTTTATTCTGTTAACGAACAAGACTCTAGCCTACTAATTAGATCGCTGGTTATCGATCGCTTACGGTAAAACATGCTTTCGATTTAGCCGTTCGGAAAAAAACCCCTTAGCACACTTCCTGCTCTTTTGTACCATTCGAGCAGTGTGGGGTTTTCTCCCACAGCTAAACAGAAGTTTTAGTAGCATCTATTAATTTCCTGCTGAAGACAGAAGTGTCACACTCAATGGGGTGCAAGAATGGCAGTTTGTTAATGGTAACCGTGGCTTTACATAACCTCATCAGGTATGTCTACAGCTATAGACCAGTATTGCTAATGGCAGAAGTAAGTTTTAAGGCAAATTGCAAATAAGTTATTGCATTGAATTGGCATTATTTATTCTTAAGATAAAAGGATTAGTGTTAATTTCTTTCTTTTGTAATTGGTGCAGTGTAATTTTCTTTGAAAAGTTTATCACTTTTAGTTCCTTTTGGAAATTAGCATGATGCATGTGGATTGTGCAGAATCTTGTACAAAATTTATCATATTTATGTAAGTGAGTGAGATATTCTGGCAGAGTATTGTTTTAAATAAGTCATTTGGCTGTTTTTCAAAAATTTCTGCACTTCAGAACAAATGGAAACTGAATTGTTCATCGTTAAAACAGCATGTTAACTAAGTGGCTCAGTTGTGTGTAAAATGATTACTATTTCTAAGTGTCTGTATTTTTAGGTGATGGATTATCATCTGGAATGTGTATGATGTGTGCAAAAAAAAATCAGTTTGGATAGAGGGCATTGAAAGGGCTTTTCCATAAGCTTTCTTTCCTATCATTTTTGCACACATGTTTAGGAGAGGCAGGCAGATAGTTGAAAATCTTTTGGAGAAAAAACTCATGTTGTTTAGCATTATAATGTTTGATCTAGTAATGGTTCTTTGTTTAAAATCTGACGAATTTAAAAACAAAAGTAAAAAAAAAACTGTGAGATAGATACACATGCGCACATGCACAGTGGTGTATGAATTACTGCATCATCTGAAATTTGATTTTTTAAAATAGTTGTTTAGTTCTTTTTGTAAAATAATCTTTAGTCAAAATAATATTGCAGAGTATGTATTTATTGATGTATACTGATTTGTTATTCTATAGTTGATTCTCCAGTAGAAAATTACTGCATTAAGGATCTTTAACAGAATCCCTGTGAATATGAAAACAAGGCTTAACTGATTTACATTGTAGCACAAGATGAACACTGAATATTTTGTTTACAAACATAAGGTGATAGCATTTATTCCATGAGATATTACAAGAGGGAGACCTGATGTAAGCTTTTCTAACTTCCACTTGAACAGGAAGGTAGATAGTTGGCAGTCTTGTTCATTTATATCTGATTTCATTTGTGTTGATTGAAGTATTCTTATCTGCATTACTATTGAATCTTATTGTATCCTAAAAAGGGCAAAAATCTGTTTTATATTTGTGAATATTATCTCTATGCACAGGCAAAAATAGGTTTTTAATAGGATTCCTCAAAAGGGTTTATAAGTTTTTTTATAAAATTCAGAGCAAAAGTAGCTTTTGTAAAGATGCCCAGAGTGACAAACTTGGGATTCCCTATTTTGAGTTTTTAAAGGCAGCAGTCCTATGAGGTTTAAAAGCTTAGCATATTCAGATGAGACCTTTCTTTGGATTGCCACAGAGAGACAGACAGACAGACAAAAAACGGGGAGAATTAAATTAGTTTATAATTATTTTTTCCTGTTTTTAAATTTATTTTTGATTCACAACAGCATTGAAAATATGCTCAAGATGTTTGAAACATAATTTCTTTGCCATATGCCTTCTGTGAATGAGAAATCCAACTTATGTGGTTAGCATGAAAGTTACTTAGTGTGGTCCCTTTCCTTTCCTTTCCTTTTTTTAAAAATCTACACTCAACTAGACTGGAATGTTTCTGAGGTAATAAACAATCTTCAGCTGGGATTCTTTACCTCAACCATTGCCTGTAAAGTTCTGACCTTTCGGTTTGGTGCTACTGACTTCCAAAGATGTGTCCAGGTATTACTTACACATGGCTAACAGCCTGGGTGTTAAAGTTGAGCCCACTGATAAAAGATATAACTACAGACCACCCAACTGCATATATTATTTATAATTCTTAAAAAGGAAACATTTGTCTGATTTTTTTTTTAATTTGAATTTTTGTATTAAAAAAATTTAAAAAAAAACTTTTCAGCTAATTTACATTTATAGTAAGTAAGAAGTTTGAAACTTAAATTTGGAAATGCTCAAAGAGAATTTTAAAAATATTATATATAAAAAAAACTACTCTTCCTTTGAACTGATTAGAAAAAAAGATTTGTGAAAACATGTAATTCACCACTTCCTACTATTAAAATTAAAATTGTACTCTATCCTCCCCCTATTCTCTCCTCCCCAATAGAAGAAGTAAACCTTTGTAGCAAGCTTCAAATGAATGTCCAGTGCTGCTGTAATAAAAATCTGAATTAAGTGACTTCAGATTAGAGAGGATGTTACTAATCTTTGGAGTAACATTTATCCTTTTTCATTTACATAAGAAATGTATTTTGTGGACTAAGTCTCCGAGTATATAATTGGAATTAATGTTCCTATAGTAATCTATTCAGCTTTTATTTAATTTACTTTTATTTGGAAGGGTGACAGAGATGAGCAGTACATTAGTCTGATATGAATGAGCTTGGGTTTGAATCCTGTGAGAATCTGGCTCAGGTTTTCCTACCTCCAATAGCATGATTTTTTTTTCTCCTCTTTACTAATCTGCCTGTGTGGTTTCTTCTGGGCACTCTCGTTTTCTTAGTCTTTACTAGAACTCAGCTTTTTGCTTAGTTGTCTGCTGAAACTCAGTATAGTATCTGGTCCCCTGCCCAGTTTCTGTTGGTGGCAGATTTGGTGCCAGCTTAACTATTTTCCTTGTATGAAATGGCATCTGGTTACTAAAACAGAACCTGACTAGTTTCTGCCAATATGCCCTAAAACTGGAAATGGGAGGCAGGCATATGTACATTGGCTGGCTCTTTATCTGGACCCAATACCTAATAACAGGTTGTGCCATCTTTTGCCTGAATAACAGCCATGACACAATATTAAATAGAATCTACAAGTTGCTGGAAGTTATCCTGGAGTATACTTCCCAGCTCAGTAAAATGGTACTCAATGTATGAAGCAAGGTAGGCAGAGGATTGTGATGGAAAATACTTCAAGTTCATCCCACGGATGCTCATTTGGATTGAGATCTGAGGATTGTGCTGGCCATGGGAGATTTCTGAAATGTCATATTCCTCAAACCTTGAATGCACAACATGGACACAATTCAGGAACATTTTTGTCTTAGAAGTAGCCATCTCCATCAGAATAACCATGAAGCATTGACTAGATGCACATGATCAGAAGTGATGCTGAGGTAAGCTTTGGCATCCATTCTGCTTTTTAATGGGACCAGGAGCACCAGGTTAAGCTAGCAGAATGTAGTTAAATCCATGACTTCACCACCAGATGCCTGGACAGTACAGAAAAGAGGTAAAAAAATATATATGGCTTTCTCTAAGCCTTGTTTTTTTCCCTTTTGTACAAGAGAGGGTGAAATATGACTTGTTAGACTATATTGCTTTTCACCAGCTCTCCTAGTTCAATGTCTATGCTAATTACACTATATAAGGCATTTTTACATGTTAGTAACTGTGATCAATGGCTTATGCAATTGTCTTCTATTGCCATAGTCCATTTGTCGTAATATTTTTTATGTTTCATTCAGTTTATTTGCTGCTTGATGATGGCTAGATTTTACTATCTTATCTAACTGCCTTTCTTCTCTTTTTGTCATTACACGTTTGCTGTCCTGGAGCAGCCTACCAACAAAACTATTTTAGCCACTGCGATACCTGCTTTAATATGCACCCTCTATCTAGCCTCTTTCAAATGTCATAATGTTTTTGCTTTTTCGCATATGCTAGACTGACTGTAAATATTCTTGTCCATCTCTTATAGTGCTACAGAGATCACCTGTCACATAACGTAATTAATCTGATTTTCATTTGTAACTTTAGTCAGCCCCAAGTTTGAGAGGGTACATAGGTCCTATATTTATTTGAAAGATGATATTCTTCTTTATAAAGGAAACTGATCCCGTGGTTTACTGCTCAAATATGACATTAAAATAGTAAGAGGATTTTAAATTAAAAAAGTGATTACAGATTAAGTAGTAAATTAGAAGTGATGATTTAGCTCATTGCTTACAATAATTGATTTCCTGAGCTTAGCTATCTGTGGTTTATCTCTTGATGACTTAGCATATGCTCATACACTCAATGACATAAAGTTGTCATAATGTCATTTGTTCATCTAGTGGTCTAAGGAGCCTCATTATCTGTTTGTTGTGTTAGAGTTCATTGCATGGATGTTGAATTAAATCCCCTCTTTGTAGAGTGTAGACCAGAGGTGGGGAAACTTTTCATGTTGGAAGGCCGCATTAAGTTAGCTGTAATCTAATAAGGCCGCATTCAAGAAACTTCAATTAGATATACTTCAATATGTACACTATTTTGTAAAAATCTAAATACTATACTATGTACTAACTTCAAAAAATGAAAAAAATTTGTTAATTCTAAAGTTAACTAACCTTTTAATGACTTTGTTGTGACTGCCTTTTGTAGGAAAGCACTTGAATATTTGGTTGCAACATGGAAGCCCGCAGTTTCAGCTGATCGTAGTGGCGCCGGTCACATGGAGAAGTTAACATACATTCTAGAGTCACATTAGAACTAACTCATGAGCGCAACAGGTGTCAAAATAACCTTTATGACTTAGTAATGTTTTAATTGTGGTCCTCAGTCCTACCCGACTATCTCATTGAATCTTCTTTTACTCTTTGGTATTTTAAATACGTTCATTTTAAGATTAAAATAAAAATAATAAAAGACAAACAAAAACATATTAATAAAAATAAAAGGATTTGTTCAGCAAAATTTGGATTCATTCAAAAGGCCGCACTTATGGCCTAGAAGGCTGCAGGTTCTCCACCCCTGGTGTAGACCCTCAACAGATGAAAAAGCAAGTGGTTTTTGTCTGATTGTGAAATAAGCTTAATAACAGCAGCATTGTGACTAGATAATCTTATTTCTATTATGGAAGGGGAACTAATTTTAGTTGGAAATTGAAAAGCTATTTTGTTATGGCAGTAACAAAGATGAGACTACAGTATAATTTGTCAACAACTAAGCAGATTTACTCCCAGTGATATCAGTTGTTAGTATGACTTCTTCCTACCCATCTTTCTTTTTCAAAAAGAAAAAAAAAAACTTGCACATAAATCAACCACAGTGTGGCTCTGTTGTTAAAAAAAAATATATAAAGGGATTAATGGTACTGATGTCATGTCATTCCCAGAAATGGTGATAACTTCTCTCTACTTACTCGAGATAATCTTAGTGAGGGAGCATGGTGGCAATTGCTAGAGAGCACTGCCTATTTTTCACTATGAGGGCACTTTCTACTTTGGCAGGGAAGTGTTACTAGAGCTCTTAGTTTTTAGACTTGAGGAAACCCACCTGGCAGCTAGTGAAGAAGAGGGAGAAGAAACTGTGTCAGGGAGATAAGCATGCCAAACTGAGCTGATTCCAACTAGGAATCAGTCTTGGCACTAATGCTAACTACTGGGCCACCAGCTGCCACTTCATATCTATCAGTAATTAAGAAAATGCACACATAATATAAAGTCAACAAACCCTGCAGCTTGCAGAATGTGGTTAGAAATGCGCATGTGCCAAAAGGGTGGTTTGGCGGGGATGCTGGAGTGAGATACTTAGATAGAAAGAAGGTCGTGCTTATGGTTAGTACACTGTGAGGCAGGAGGGGGAAATAATGGCTTTTATGATTTGTATTATGGGATCTTTTTCTTAACTACTAGCAGATGATTATCAAACTCAGCTCCAGATGCCATCCACTCCTCCTTTGGTTTTTACTCGTTTCTAATAGAAATTGCTGTGGATCATTATCAGGTTGTCTTGTGATATTTGAGCAGGAAGTAAATCTCAATAGAATGTAAATTTAAAAAATTCTCTTTTTGTGCCAAGTTTTTTAAAGCGTAACCATGAACATCTGTAGATATTAGGAATTACTTAATCTAATTTTTTTTTTTAAAAGGAAGAAAAAAATTTGATGTGATTTTAAAATGCTAAAAAAAAAAATTCAACTTTTTCTCAGCCTGACAAATGATATTCTGTGCTCCTGACTATGCAGCTAGAAAGCATCCTCTAAAGGTTTGTTTGGTCAGGTTGGTGGGATTTATTCCAGGTTAGCCTTCTCTGGGTTAATTATGTCATTAAACTAGGAATCATGTAATATAGTTGCCAGTGCCTCATCACCAGTGGCATGTGGCTATAAATCAGGACTAAATGTATGTACAGCATGGTTAGTTAGCCATCTGGAACTATTGATGAAGAAAAGATTTGGTATGAACTCCAGTGCTACTGGGGGGGGGGGATAATTGCAGAGCTCATCAGTTCCGTTTGGCTTGTCTTTGACAGGCTTGCTGTTTGAGATCTAATGAAAAGAAAAAATCTCTGTGGTTAGAACCTACATTGAAGAGATTAACATATTTGCTTCTTTTAAAAAAAAATTTTGTTAAAGACAAAATTCCATTTTATAATTTTAAAAAAAATTTAAATTAGTTAAAGATGTTTGCACATGTAGAAGATTGTGTGCATCTCTCTCTCTCTCGTTTAAGTAGAAAGCTTAGAACCAAAATACCAATAATGATATTGGTTCATAATCATCACATTTAGCCCTTTTTTTTTTTTGCTTCAAGAAAAAAATTTGCATTAATTTAGTGGTTGTTTAGCAACAAACAAATTGTGAGATTCTGTAGTAAAATAGTTTACAACTAAAAATGCATGGTTTTTATTTCTTTTGTAGAAACTGATACTTTTCCCAAGACTAACTTTGTTGCATATTCCCTTTATTGATGTTAATCTTAACAAAGGACAAATAGACAAGTATGTAACTAACAATGATGATAAAGATTGTGGCAAAGGGAGATGACTGCAATATCAAGAATTGTTGAACATTACTGTATTAAAACAAATGGTTTGAAGCTGAGAATGGAATGTTATTGGCAGTTTGTTGTTTAGGCTATAAAATTATTTAGGGCTTTTCATAACACTTCTAATAGTTTTAGCAATAGTTGCTTATTATGTAAAGAGTATAAAGTGAAAAGCTGCTATAGATTTTTACATTTTTTGTCTATATCGCATTTCTCAGAAAATTAATTTTTGCTTTTAAAATTGATAATTAGCTGCAAGTATATATATACATATCTGCTAAATTTTCTGACTGTGCCTACCTTAATTTTTGTCATTTCGGTGCATGCTAAACAAAACATCTTGTTGCTGGACATCTCTGTTCTGCTGTCATTGTCATCAGCTAAAATTTGTCTGGCAGCCCTTTCTTTTCTGCCACATCAACCAACATTATCATTAATTAATGTGTTGTATTTAGATTTTTCTGATTTTTTTTTTAAAGATATCTGTGTAAGTAAGCCTAATTATCAGGATGTTTAAATATAGAATAAATATCCCAGTAGTTTGTTTTTTCACAAATTCTTTGGAAAGATGAACATTAAATTCCATTTGCCAACAGAGTAATAAATTGATATTTAATATAACTAAATTTTCTTTTTTAAAAAAAATTTTTTAAAGTTGAGAGGGGCTAGAAAATTAGAAAGTATTTATTTAGATTTCATCCCTTTACCAGTCAGGATTGCTGAAGGACAATTATGATTCAGTTTCATTGTTTGAACATTTACTAATCACAAGTTGTCAAATGCATGTAAGAAATATTTAAATATTTCTCACATTGGTACTTTAGAGATTGCTGTCTTGTCTTGGTGTTCTTTTGAAGTAAGAGAATAAAAGGTAATGTAGTGAAACACTATATTATGTTCATAGGTTATCAACTTGGAAAGTAGTGCAGTAGTAGTAATAAAGTTTTGAAATGGTTAAGGAAAAAATGTGTAACATCCAGATTAAAATTATCATAAAATCAGAACTAACCAAATTTCTTAGAAAATTTTTTTGTCTTTTTCTGTCTGCAACAATTATGTTTTTAAAAATAAATATATAAGAAGTTTTAATAATCTTTAAACTAGGCTTTGGTGATGTTTGAATTAATGATTATGCATAAAATTAAATAATTATAAATCATTTGGCTTTTCATTGAACATGTGAAATTCCCATTTTTATTTTAACCCATTATGTTATTGGCTCTATTGGAAACAGTAACAACAGACAATTTTAAAGATGTTTCACAATAAGTTTCTTTAGGTAGATAAACATTGTACAGCCAGATGTTATAGTAAGAATGGCTGAGGCATTTTGAGCTATTGTTAATATTAATTTGTCATTTTCAGAATATTTACAAATGAATGTCATAGAGCACAAATGGTTTAAACTTAATTTATGTATATATAATTACTTTGTTGTTCAAATATTAAGAACTAAAATTAAATTTTTCAGCCTATTGCAATTGTGTACATTTATTTAGCTTCTTCACCATCTAGCTGTATTGGTTATCATCTGAAGAGATCTAGTAGGGAAATGACTTTAACTTATAGCCTCTCATGCTGAGTAGTGGTAATGTGACCAAATAAATGTGTTAGCACACAGCCCCTAATCTTGTAACCAGGGAAACATATGACAAGACAAAATCTAACTAATTTACCCAAAGTGTTTTTTTATTACATTTCTCTATACTTGATTTTTTTCATATTTTCTTGTTGACTTTTGATTAATTTTGAGAGCAAATATGTGAGAACTATGAATGTTGTTTATGTGAGTATTTTCTTGTACTTTAAAACATTACTGGTGAATCACCAAGTTATTCTGAAGAGAGCATAGGAGTTAAACTTATCTTTCATTTTATATAAGATTTCTTATTAGTTGATTCACTTTCTGGTAACTTCCAGATTTAAGGTGAAACATGAAAGTTCTAAAGAAGGTTATTCTCTTACTGAATTATCATGGACCTTTTAATGTTAAATTTAAGGGACTCTCTACCATGAATCTAGCCCTAATTCTTTGGCTAGGACTAAGGAAAAGGTGTTGATAAAAATATACCATAATAGTATCAGTATAAACCAGTATTTTTTAAAATAAAATAAAATTTTTTTTTGTTTTTCAAATATCCAATTGTGTACTGATTTTTTTAAAATGTATATTTTATTAAAATTGTTAATTGCATATAACCTTAAATTATATGATTCTTATTGTTTGGATGCCTAAAAAAATAACAAGGTGTTTATGGTAAGCCTTTAAGAATTTGAAACTACTACTTACAGAAAGAATATCAGTTTCATCTGTCCAAAAATTTAGCAAGTATTCTCATGAATCCTTATGACCTTGGATTTCTAAATTTTAATCCTATAGTTCTAGTATGTTAAGGATGTTTCTTGGATGTAGCTTCAACTGGAGAGGTAACTGGTGATGCAAAGAATTCAACACCTTTTTCTTTTTCTCTCTCCTTCAGTGCCACCAGATGGCATTAAAACTAGCTTGAGTCACTGAAAAGTGCGTCTTATATAACTAAAAGGCTCTTCTAAAGATTAATGCTGATGAGGAATAATCACTGGGAAACAGTTCTAAAAAAATCAATTTTGAATTACCACTTTTTCTGATTAATATGTTCACCATTAATTTTCTGTTCTTATCTTGCCAAAAATGTTTTCTTTTTTTTTTTTTTCAAGTTTTTGGTTCAGTATTTAAATTTTCTGACTAGATACAGTATGATTTTTTGGTCATATGCAAGCTGATATACTGTTTATTTGCATTAAGTGGAACTACAACCTATGCAGGTAATACTGATTCCCAAATCTTCCAAAATTAAAAGAACTGCAAATTTTGAAATTTTAAAAAATGTAAGGAAAAAAAAATTCAGTAATTAAATTTGTACTGTAAATGAGACATCATAACACTGGACACTTAAGCTGAAAATAAGGCAAATGTGGTTCATGCTGAAATTGTTACATTTGCTGTGCTTGTACAACTATAGATGGATGTTTGGAATAAGTATGTATTATTGTGGGGTTTTTAGGAATTGAATTTTATTATCACTCTTTATCTCTTTTGGCTGAGATTTAAATTTTTTTTATCTCAGTACTTAGTAAGTGGTCATTTCTTTGGCAGTTGATGTGTCCAACATTTTAGCTTTGCAGATGTTATTTTCCATATATCAGCGCTTCAAGATTTTCTTGAGATCTTGATCAGAAGACTGCTTTATCTACATTTACCTATATTTATTTTTTGATCAAGTTCTTTCTTACAAGGTATTTGAAAGATAAACTGTAATACATACAAACACATTCAATAGGGAGGGTCTTGTTTTAAATGATATCAGGTGGTGTGGGATTCCCTTTACAAACTTTTAAAGAATATCCATTGTGTCAAGTCCTCTGCATTCTATCATTTTGGTTATTTTCTGTGGTGAAAATCTGTTTTTGTCAAAAGTGGGTTTTGATGTTAGAGAACAATCTGACTGAAACATTCTTCAGTTGATCAAAGTAATCTGCCTCTTGACAGAGATCGACATTTTACATTTCTTGTGGAAAAAGATTGCCTTTTTTGTTTTTTCTAGATTTCTCAGTCTATTTATAAGCCATTAGTCATAATAATTCTGGAGAATAGTGAAGCATAAAATTGTGGAGTGTTTTATTAGAAATAGCCTGGAGAGGTGCTATACCAAATAAATAGAAAATTAGGAAACTAGTAAAGCTACATGGTTCTTTGCATTGATGATTTTTGGGTCACTTCATAAAATTTATAAAATCTTAAGTTGTTGAATGAGATTTTATTTTAGATCATCAGTGCTTGACTAATCAGAAAACAAAACACTTTTTAATATCTTCCCATCCATCTAAGTGTTGTAAAATTAAGGACCATGGCTATAAGTTTAATAGTCCTAACTGCCGAATATGCAGAGTAGTTTTTAGTTTTTCTGTTGGCCAGAGAAGTGTTAATAGAAGCTACAAATACTTGGAGAGGGTTAGGGAAGTCTTTCCTGAAAAATCCAGGGCTTTTCTTCAAACCATTCAGAAGTAGACAAGAAACAGTGAATTTAAAATGACGAAAACAAACCACAGCTGTTTTACAATTAATGAAAAAATGGAAAGCCTTATCAATTATGCCTTAGCATACACATGAAAAAAAAATTCAGTGTGTGTATGCATTTTTTTTCTTCTGTCTATTAAATGCTATCTGGCCAGTCACCTCCATTGAAGCTAATTGAAACTGTTACAGGAAAACTAGTGATTCAGGGCAGCTATGCAGGATCTCTATTTATACATAAAACCCAAGATGAGAAGTCATTTTTCTCTGGGGAGGGGAAACAAACAAAATGAATAGTTTGCAACAACTTGTTTTAAAAAGCTTTCACAATTGGAGCTGCCAGGAATGCATTTTAGCTTATCACGCAGACACTCATAGAATATTTTATCGGGTGTTTTTTACTGCTTGGCTCCTGTTGCTTGAAAATGACTTCTAATTGTACACGTAAATGTTATCTGTAATATTTTCAGTTACCGGTGCTGCCTAGCATTTTATAGTATCATGAATGCTATCTTTTTTATAAAAATTAACACATGGGTGGTGTTTTAGTGTAGTTTCCAATCTTGGTCAATAAATGGCTTCTTGCATGAAAAGTGAAGTTCTTGTTTGATGCTTATGAATTCTTGGCACAGTATATTATAAAATGCAGTTTAAAAAAAACAAAAACATTCTACTAGACAGGCATCACTATTGACTCTTGTTTTTTCATTTGAATCTTGCAAGATTACAGAAAAGGTGTAAAAAAAATAAATTTATCAGAATAATAGTTGCTGTTATTTTTTAGTGACTCTGTAATATTGATTTGTTTTTCTATTTTATTAGTATGATTAATATTAATAATATTTCATAAATAATAACATCGGTGTTCTTTCAGAAATTTAAATGAAAAATCATAATTACTATTGAATTTGCAGCATTACAAAAGCCAATATTGTTTTCACCTTTGTCATTAAAGAGTGCTAAGTAAAAAGAAAAAAAAGAATTATGGGCCTTATTATAAGGTAATAAAAGTGTTAACCAAACCATGGCCTAGGTCTTGGTCACCATTGTCTAATTTAGTAGATTGGTATTCTTCCAGGTATTGTAGATGGATAAAGAAATCAAATGATTTTGAGATGAAAATTATTTTCCTTTTGAAAAAAAATTCAGTTTACAGTTAAAATATATTTTACTGAAAGTAGTAAATTAGCTGTGTAAATAACATGAAATAAAAACAACCATTGAAAAGTAAAGGTCTTTTAATAGACTTTTTTTCCTTTTCTTTCTTTCCTGATCTGCAATATGTTGATAGTTTACAGTAGTTAAGAAACAGACTGAGGCCCAGGCCACAGATACACAGCACAGAATTAGTTCCTGTCAGTTTTTATTAGTGCTGATAAGTCAGGGAGATCTGCACTCTTCTGTACATTAAAAAAAAGATGAGGTTTCTCACTGTTCTTGTTGCTGCAGGTATGAGAGTTGTAAACCACTATTCGGACAAACCCATGATTTTTTTTTAAATGTTTAAAAAATATCCAAGCACAAATGTTTTTATCCATTCATTAATGGCAACAGTATAACTAACAGCCATCACAGACAGTCCGTCAAAAATAGTGCATTGAAACAGCTGTGCTACTGTTCCTCACAGAAGAGGAGTAAAGCCCTAAAAGTGTTTTTCACAGAATGTTTATGGTGGGGGGGGGTCTAGCAAGTGTGAAAGGATGGTCTTTATCTTTCAGCAGTGGATACACAAAGAGAGAGACCTCATCATTCAGACAACTGGCCTGGTGAGTGCAGTGACATCTGGTGACAAAATGTTAGGATGAAGTGATTGAAACACTTTTATTTGTATATTTTATTTGGAGTTTTTCCCAAGTGGTATTTTAATGAATTAGGGCTCATTATGTTTAGTGCATCAAGTCATAGAAATAGGCTTTTCTTTATCAGTATTACTTCTGTTAATTTTTAAAAATAAAATGTAATTCTGCAATTGTTTGCAGCAGCTTCTGTTGTCAGAAATCAATTTTTTCATCGGTGTGTGTGTTGCAAACAGAATACTGAGTTCTCAGTATGGCTAAATTAAAATATTGGGGCACAGTTTTTTTTTAAATAGCACTGATGAATCTTGAAAAAGATTTTTTTAATGTAAAAACTGGAAGAAAAGTATGTTGTTTTGTGTATCATGCAAGGTGATTTTAGGTTCAGATTGTTCTCATTGTAAAATCCAAAATTGATAGATAGCCAGTAAGTGAAGGGGTTAAATTCTTAACTGAGTTTTTTTTAAAACTTTGATTTTGTACTGCTGTTAGAGTACATAACTGGATACACTTCTGCCCAATTTGATTGATTTTTTTTTTTAAGTGACTTTAATTTGCAATTTATTATTTTGGAGTAACTGGAAGCTGTACCTGGTTAATGGGGGTGGAGAAATCATTTTTAATGTAATACTAGATTTCTTATCTTAGACAATTGTTATAGTTAAGACATTGTTTATTCACATTCACATCCTTGTGTTACTTGAATATAAAATGTTGCTAAATATTGACATTGTAATGGGTATACTTAGTGTTAAAAGGAGGGACACAAGTATGTGTTCTTCATCATTTCAACCTCTAAAAAATTCCTTTGACAGAAACATGTAATATGAAGAGAGAGATATTTAGCTCTAGAGGACATAAGTAGGTGTAGCAGTACATATTAATGAAAGCCAAATGCAGTTTACAGCTATATCATCTGTTCTTTCTTGGAATAATGTTTTTTTATTTTAGTCTGACTGACCTATCTCAACCCCTTCTACTGAAACATCATGTCTTTGACTGGTGGATTCAGAACCTTGTAAATATAGTGATCATGGCTGTATTTTTGTACATTTGGGAACACCACAGAAATTTAAATGAGAATTAATATTGCATAAAATATTTTAATAAAAACAAGCTTAAGTTTGTAGAAATGGAAAACAGGATGAAAATGCTAAGTTTATTTTTTTTTAATTATTATTTATTATAAAGCTAACTGATGCTGATATTTCACTCTGGTTTATGTTACATACTTCATATTAGAATTTCAAAGAAAAAAAATAATATTTAAAAAAATTTAAAAAAAAATCTATGTTCATTTGATTCTGTGTTGGAACTGAACCAGTTACATTAAGATACATATTAGTAACTTAATACAAAACAAACAAGTATGAATATACATAATTAGACAAATTTATCTTCAATTAATTAAGATGTTCTCACAATGCAGCACTGCAAAATCCCATAGAAACTGCTTACCTCTTTTAGAACACTTGAGTTATCTTGAAGAAGAAGAAATGTTTGACACAGTTCCTTGGCACTATAGATGTAATAATATATACAAGTTGGGAAAAAAATAATAATCAGGAACAGAAGATTGTGCCAAAGTTCAAATCAGGGGGTTGTTGGCATCTATAGTATTAAATTGTGTGAACATTGTTTTGATTATTGGCAGATCCAAAATTCAGATTTTATACACTCTTATTCAATAAGTGTCATCAGCAATTATAAAATGACATGACACAAGGTTGAAAGTTGAGTACATTGTTTTATTATTGTGTATAAATGGCACCACTGTGGCACAGTATTTTCTGTGTGTGTTGGGGGGGATGTGGATTTCAAAAGGATTGTTTACTTTAACATTGTAGACAATGATCAGGTGTTTTGAAGATAGGCTATTGTGAAAACTTCTGGATCCTCTGTTCTTTGAAACACATCTATATAGTTGACTAACAGCTTCTCTGACCAAGGTAAATGCAAAGAGTTACACCTGAAGAGCTTAGCAAATATTAGGCAGATTGTTGCTATTAGTGAATCAGTCTTGCAGTTTGGATACTGTAATAACGATAGTCAGGTTTTTGGGGTAGGAGGATCTCTGGCTGCAAGTGAGACCATGTTCTGCCATTGATTTCTTTGGTTTAACAAAGACCTAGTCTGTAGTCATTGGATGTTAACATTCCCATTGTACCTGATAATCCAGCATACGTATTAATGTTTTGTCAATACTTTATTTATCTAGAAATTATAGTTCCAGTTTTTTTTCACTCTTCAATAAGTTAGTTCAGACTTCAGTTAATATTACTTTTTTTAGCTGTAAATACATATTATGAAACAAAATGTGATTTTCAAGAAAAAAAAATTTGAAGAGCATTAAACATTTTTTTTTTGATAGTATATACTTAAAAATTGTTTTTAAATAAAAATAGATTTTGCTAGAACTGTCATAATTTATTGCATTATTAATTAAGTGGCTAGCTGTGTGTGTGTAATTTAAATCTGGTTTCTTCTATTTGCTGATAGTTAAGAAATCCTTCCCATAGTGCAGCACTTCAAAATCTCTTAATTAGGTTTTGAACACCACTGATTGCAGAGACAGCACTAGAAGAGGAGGAAATACAAAATTTTGCTAGAAAGAAATCATGTTAAAAAAAAAACTTGTCCAAAAAGTACACCACCAAAAAGAATTAGCCTAGAATTTGCTTTAGGAGATATTTTACTGACTTTTGCTTATAGGCAGTTACAAATTTTTATATCATTGCATTATGGGATGGTTTTCTAAATTATCAGCAAATAGAAGCTACACTCAGACTGCATAGAAGCAACATGGAGGTTCTTGCCTTAATCCCAAACACAGTATTATGTCAGTCAGCTTGTTTGTTCTATACCATTTGTTGGGCTGCAGGTTGGATTAAGGATTAATTTATTTTTAAATTATTCATAATAGCAGATTACAGAGAAAACATGCCATAGTTTCTGATTATTAACTTTTTGCAAATTATGATGGTAACAAAACAATATATTGGAGAGAAGGTAGCCATTATTTAGATATTCTTTTTTGCCTGTTTCAAAATTTCATTAAGCAGAAATATAAAATTTCTCAAAATTTTTAAAAACTAGAATGCTACAGAAATTTACAAAATAGCCTGACTTAATAATGCACTTTAGGTGGTATATTTTGACAATACCTTGCATGGAAACCAGTAGATTGTAAATGAAGCACAAAATGTCATACCTTGTTAATCTTGTAAAATTGATTTTGATGAACTTAGTGAGAAATTCTTCCAACTGGCTAGATAGACTTTAAGCATAGTAGGCTTGTAGTTTGATGTGTCAGACTACAACAAAATATTTTTCAAATTTTTATTTTTTACTGTAAACATTTTCTAATAGTATTCTTGGTATAATTAATGTTAGATAACATTTAGCAAAACACTGTTATTATTGTTGTTATTATTTTAAATTTGATAATGCATATAAATCATTAATTCGTTACCAGTTCATAATTTTAACAATCTCTCTTCAAGATAATGGTCAAAATTGATAAAAGATGGTCTCATGTTTTGTAAATGTATAAAATAATTTTAAAAAAGAAAATACTAAAGATTGAAAGGTATAATATTGAGTTTCTGCAGAATCAGTTTCTCAAGTTAAATGTTGATCATGATCTTTTTCAAAAAATTGTTTTGCTGAATATTTCATAATTTTGTTTAACTAGTTAATTTAAATATTTTGCACTAAAACAAAACAGATTTTGAGAGGTGGGGGGGGAGATATACATGTATTGGTTGAGATTTTTTGCCACTCTTTTAGTTGGAAGATATTTTGTTCTTTCCACTTAATTTTTTTTCTTTAAAAAATATTTTAAAATTTTCTTTGTTGTTGCTTTAAAAAAAGTTATTGTACAGTGGAGTGTGAGAATTCTGAATAATGTGTCCAGGTGCTAGCACTCAATCAGCATTTAAAATTTACCTTTGGGGCTTTATAAGATTGGCCACATGAAAATAGGGATTACTGAAAATTAAAGTTCTATTAAATGGGGAAGAAGTTTATATTCTTTATTGGATTCACATGTTGAGGTTAGAGTTGCCAGTCAGATCAGAAGTCTAATCCAGATTGCTAAAAGCTATAACAAAGAAAAAAAAGCTATTTAAATTGAAAAAAGTATTGAGTTGGCCATAGCTTAAGAATAATATATTTTTAAGTGATTTTATTTTTGTTTTCTTGGACATTTTTAATGAGGAGGTTTAAAGATGTAATCTGAAGCTTTGTACTGGGTATTGTTAATTTTTTCTTAAAGGAAGAAGAAAGCATAAATATTGATCATTTCAGGGGGGTTTTTTCATCATTTTTTTTTTTTTTGTTCAAATTCTAACCACATTTCTTAATCATATAGCATTAAAAATGCATAAAGTAGATTAGTTTATTTTAGCTGGTTGGCAGTAAGTTTTGATACCATCTCCAGAAAAAAGTGCAAGATGTAAGATAAAGACAGATATAAAGAAGCAAACAAACTGCTACCAGACATTGAGGACTCTTCATTTAATTCAGTATTTCGTTTTCTTTAAAATGTATATATTAGATAAAGATGTGTATGTGTATTTTATCAAAAATGTATTTTCAGTTTGATGTCATTTGAGTTCAGAATGATTTTTTTGTTGGAAGATAACGTAGTTGGCAAGTTGTCCAGATTTCCAAAGAAAGAGGGCTTGTTTTATGTTGTTGTTGTTGTATAATCTTGGCATAGATTTGGTAGTACAGGTATGCCAGTGTTAGTTGTTTTGAACCTTAGATGAAAGTTTTTAGGATGATGAATGTACCATTTTTGTCAAGCCTGGAAAATAAACAAAAATAGCGGATATGACAGTAAGACAGTATACAACTACAAAATCATAGCGTACACTTTTGACTTGAACAGGTATAAAAGGAAGATAATTACTTTTTTTTTTGCTGAGAATCTTTACTGAAAAAGTTAAGGACTCCCTAAATCTTTTTTAAAAACAATTTGTAAAATGAAAATCTCATATCTCATTTTTCTTTTTTTTAAAGTTAGTTCAAATTATTGATAAGTATGTTTGGTTGTTTATGAGTGAGACGAGAGCCAGAACTGAGAATTTTACAGTGACAGAAGATCAGATATGGATGGTTTTGTTGCTGGTACATAAAGCTTGGTATATTCTTTATGGAAACAAGTCAGTAAATGAAAGCTTACTCTGTTTATCTAAAACAAAATTGCTGATTACTTATTATTAATATATATATATATAAACTGTAAACAAAGTAATTTAACTGTTATTTAGTGCTTTTTTAAAAAAAATTTTCATAATTTTATTTTCTTTTTATAATGTATGTACAAGCTCATTAGGAAAAGAAATGGTTTGTGATGCTTTGTATTGTTATCTCTGTCTCATGTGGAGCCTTCAGGCAGCCATTATTTGGTGATTGAAATGATTCATAAGAAAAATTTGTCCATCTGTAATTAACATTGGATAACCATCCTATTGATGGATGTACTTATTCACTGAAGCTAGTAGAACCAAGCCAAAGAAAAAATGGTGCACACACGTACTGACATTCAGAATTCTGAGCCCACCACATAAAAACTCTTATCTTCCTTTTCAATATGTTACTGAAAATGCATTATTCTAGTAACAAAAAGAAATTAGTTGAACCATGCATCAGAATGTATAAACCATAATTGTGGTGTTACTTCTTGTTGGTACAGTAAACTTTAAAATGCCAATGCATTTGTGAGAAGTTCTTTGACAAACACTAGTCCTGTATTTTTACCATGCCAAATTTCAGTCTACACCATAATGTACCCACTTTTGTTTGTAGGCTAAAGACATGGGGTTGAAGCTCTTCATTAGCTTTTCTCCAAGCCCAGGGGTGACCTCTAGATGTGGGCCACTGAAACTTGGACTCACTGGAGAAGAGTACAAACCATGAGTCTTGCCAAATGTGTCCTGTAACTAGTCTTTCTTAAACATTTTATTTATTGGAGGGAAGGGATTTCTTATGTGCTACACATTCTCTTTAGCCAAGTTGATAGAAAAGATGGTGGACTCTTTTTTGGCCTAATTTTGTTGCATGGGTAAGACAGTGAATGGGAATATGGCAAGTAATGCTAGCATGTTGTCATGGTGTCACTGTTGATGATCTTCCAGATTGCTTTGCCTTAGCAGTGGCATTTGCTTCAGTGAACCTCACAGTAGTATTGGCCACAGATCTACAAGAAATGCCTATTTTTGGCAATCTGACTGTGAATGCCTTATAACATGACCTTGGATAAATATAGAAATATTATGGGATCTGTCTGTTATCAGTGTGGTGATGGTATGTACTGGTGATTTGCTATCTAGACATCCAGCATGTACATAATCACGACTGAAACACGTAAATTTTGATTGCATATATTAATATTAAATTAATAGAGATAGCAATATGTAACTGTTCAGTAGGTATACATGATCATCTGAGACATTTATTAAATGTAAACTAAGAATAACTAATAAATTGTTGTACACACTTCGATTCTTAGCTGATAAGAGGTTTTAACTTTTACTTTTTTGCAAAACTGTGAAATGAAGATTGAGGGAAAAAATTAATGGTTAATTTATTTCCAGGTAATGCAGAAAATGTTACCATTCAAAAGTATTTTTGTTACATTATATTTATTACATGTTTTTAAAGTTTTTTTTTTTTTTTTTTTATCTTGCTCTGCATTGTCTTTTCTGGGAAAAAAATTCCTGAGTTTAAAAGCTGAAAATTAAAAAAAAAAAAAAATGCATGAAGCATGATTTGTATAAACTATTTTTCACTATAATTTTTTGTGAATATTTTTAACAATCTAAACTTGGGTTGTCTACCTTTTAGCAGTATCAGTAATTAAGGAGTAAAACTAACTAATGGCACACAATGGTTTAGTTCAAAGACAAAATCTTTTTTGCACACAGATAAGAATTCACAGAAAAAAGTTTAATAAACTTTAATTAGAGGGCAGTGGTTGACTTTGAGACTCAATTAATGGCTTGTTCAGAATATTATAGTTTTTAATAGATTTTTTTTTCAAAAACATTTTGTCTACTAATAAGATGCGTACATTAGCATTAAAATTCTATGTTGCTGCTCTTGCTTGGAATTTTCCTAAGCAAATCTGTTTTTTTTTTCCTTTTTTTTTTTTAAATAATTGAGTAAAACCAAAAATAATGCTTTAGTTAACAATGTTTGGCTTCTAACTAGCATAAGAAAACCAAAGATATATATATATGTGACGTATTCATGTGATTTCTGATTTATATTTACTGTTTTTCTATTAAAAATAATAGCTTTTTTGTTAGGGATAAATGAAATGAATTTTAATAATTGTTCTATCCAATGTTGTTGTTTTTCACCCATCTAGTGAATATACTTTAAACATTTATTATATAAGAAAAAGTCTTTCAAATAAGCTTTTTTTTGCATGTGTTCTGTTCTGATGAATCTTGTATGTTAGATATTATAATTTCAGAAAGTTTGCTTGCCATTTAAGCATGTAAACTCTGATACACTACACACATCTGTTATGTTGTTTTACACTTTAAGGCATTGATAAATTTGTTCATGAAACTTTTTTTTTGTTTTTTTAGATTTACTTTTTTTTTTTTTGCCCTAAGAAAATTCAGAGCCTTTCTCTAAGAAATAGTGTGTGCATGCTGTGTGTATGAAAACAGCACATAGAAGCAATAGAATGAAATTTGTGTTTAGTACTTTGTCATGGCACAATTTGCAGCAGTCTCTTACCTTATTTGGTATTGAATCAACAAGATTTATTTGGTATTGTGGTCTGGACCAGATTTTTCCATATTTTTGTTAGACCCACCTTAATTCCATCATACTGGCAGGACATGGATGAGTTGCTTTTAGTTAAATCCAGTTGTTCATACAGGTGTTTGATCATTTGATCAGATTCATATTAGAACTTTGGGGTACCTGGGAAGAAATTGAATGCTTTGATTTCTCTACCAGACTGGTAACACAAGAGACATGGCACGTAGCAGCATTATCTTCCTGAAGAAAGGATTTTTTAAATGTGCTACATACTTTGTTATCAAGGCATTGAGGATAATGCTGGAATGTTGTTTCTTTTTGTTAGATAGGCAGTGCCAGCAAGAGAATTTTGCTGTTGAGTGTGGGTATGGCAAATAATAGCACACACTTGCTATGGTATCACTGATGGAGGCCATCCAGATCATTTCTCCACAACATTGATGTATACCTTGGTGAACTTAGCAATAATATTGGCTGCAAATCTATGTGAAATGTTGAGATCTTAACATTTTTTGTTGACAGTTTGAATGGCCTATAATATATCCTTGGGTAAGTGGAGGAATATTGTGGGACCTACCTATTTTAATCATGGTGCTGGTGATAGTATACACTGCTCAGCTGCCTACTCAGAGGTCCAATATGTACATAATCACACTTAAAATCTGTAAATTTTAGTCAGGAACATTGATATATGGGGTTGTCCAATTTAATATCACACTATTACTATAGATATAGTTATAATTATGAAGATGATGCACTCGGCTTTGTCTATGTTTAATCTGGATATAGGGTAATCCATAGATCTTGCTACTGCCAGTGTGCATAACCATAAAAATATGTATGAGCAGACTTCAGCAACTGCTATTGTTTTACAGATTTCCATTGAACACAAAATGGCCACTGCTCAGCAGATCATATCAGATTTTCTGTCAACAAATTGGTGTTATTTTTGGTAGCTAATAACAAGAGACCTTTTTTTTTTTTGTGAAGAAGATATAAGGGTGGGTGAAACAAGGAAGTTTGTTGCTTTCGCTGTCTGTAGTAACTCCTATTACCTTTACCATAGTATGATTATGTTTGTAGCAGTTCTGTATACAAGTTTTTTAAATGATTTAAAAATACACAGAAAATTAAGTTCTTTTATTAGTTTATTATAGGTAACATGTTTTCTTTTTTTTTCCTTTCTATTTTTGCTTATAGAGACCACCCAGATTCTTCGTTTTAAGTTTGTAAAAAAGCTGTTGGCTTGAGGATAAATTACACTGCTTAGGAATCTTGGCACCTTCAGGACAAATTATGGCAAATATATTGTAAATTTAAAAAATCTAATTTTAAACTTAAAAAAAATAGAATTTATATTCTTAGAGAAGTGTTACTGTATTACTATCTTTTATTTTTTTTTTGAATTACATTTCTAGCAAATTTTTGTGAGACTGTAAACTAAAGTTTGCAGAGTACAGTATTTGTCATGAATGAATGCATAAGCTAAGTTAAATAACAGTGATTAGTTATGTTTAGTGGTATGAAAAAACTGATCCTGGAATTGATGATTTTTAAAAAAATTTTCTGTCATTAAAGATGAGTATATTACATCTATATAGTATAGAACAGAAATGCTAAATTTGACTATTTTCTGTGGGGGGTGGGTGGGTATAGTAGAGGATTCTGATCAAGGTGATTAGTTTATTGCCATGAAATGAAAAACATTTTTTTTTGAAAAAGAAAAAGAAATAACTATTTCTTTATGGTTCTACATTAAATGCTTTCATCTGGCAGCTGTTATCTTTACAAGCAAATCTGTTTTGAGTAGGAATTTGCATGGCTCTGAAACTTTCTGCATTTGGCATCACTTAAAGATTGTACTAAATGCAATCAAACTAAGTGATCTCTTCTGCACTTGGGTCGCATGGATACACAAACACTGATTGTTGATTTTTGTTTTTTCTTGTTCTAAGTTTTTACTCATCAGTTGAGAATATATATATTATTGTTTTTTTGCAGTCTTTCAAATGAAATTAGTCATGATGGACATATGTGTCTTCTAGCTGCTTGCTATCTGGAGCCAGTCTTAGATGAGGATTGAACATAATCAAAGTCTGCTGCAGTTGAACATTTACTCTAGCATACAGATACCTTAGGTTTTCATCAGACATTTGAAATTTAAAAAAAATAAAAATTTGTTGGAGGTATAATAATGCTTACTGGCTAGATAGACTGACAAGGTCTGACTTGTATGAGTCTGTTGTTTTCAATTATAGTATCACAGAGACAATGACTTCTTAAAATTTCCATGCAACTATGTGTATTTAACTGAATTATTTTTATCATATATTTTCTTTAGGATAGTACACAATATATTGCAAGCTTTAAAATGTGTAAAACTGGTTCTTACTATTGTATATTTGTATTTCAAACATGCTGGCACAAATATTTCCTCTCTTCAGGATTTTCCAGTAAAGTCATTACTATTGGAAGGATTTTTATTATTTTCATTGTTTACTTGGAGTCTATACTACATCATAGCTTCAAGATAAACATTAGTTTACCTTGTTAGCATAATATTTGTGTACTTCTCTGCACCACAACTAAACTGTTTGATTGGTGTTGGTCTGTGTGGCAGATTTAAAAATTTGTAGGAAATATTCTCCCTTTACCAGTTCGTCTTGAACAGGTAGGGAGGTAGGTGACTGACCATCTGAATTGGCTAAAATTTTGAAAGGCAAAGGCTAATGTTACTCCTTTGGAAATCAGTCATATTAAAGATTTAAGTTTTAAGAACAACAGTGTGTATGGAAATATTTTTTTTAAAAATGACAGGCAGGAAATTGTTAATTTATATTTTAAGAGACACAGAATTAAAAGAAATCAAATGTATCCATCAGATAAGGATTTTAAATGAATATGATTTATGGAAAAAAAAAGTTCTTTTAACTGTTAAAGAAAAAAGACAGGATTATTTTAAACATTTTTACCAAAAAGACATTTGTGATTGTGTCCACCATTTTTATTGTCAATTAATTTTGTGTGGATTTGTATAATTATTTTGATATCTCTGGTAAAACTCATTTATTGTTACAATAAATTTTTCAATTAAAGAAATCTAATTGTAGGCATAAACTGTGTAGAAACAATTCCCCCAAAGTACAGTATTTTCATGTTTTTGTTTAAAATTCTTTTTGATTTTTTAAAAAAAAACTATTATTATTGTCTTCTTTTTAATAAATAAATAAGCATTGGCTTCTAAAATTAGGGTCAGTTGTTTTTCTAAAATCACGTTTTATTTGCCATGGGTTAACTGAAATGAATTTTTACTGATTGCTTAAACAATGAGATAACAGGAACAGTATTGTCTTTCTTTTTTGGACCTCTGTTCCAACTTTGAGATCCTGAGGACATATCACATAAAAGGGCTAGGACGGGAAGGTGTAGAGTGTTAAACTTTGGTGTCCAAGCAAGTTACCAGGGTGCATTTGGGGTTCTCTTGAGCAGTGTTCAAGGTGTAAGCAAGTCAATAGTTACTTGCAGGGCCATTATCTCCCACGTATACCCAGAAAATTTCTATTATGAATACTGTTTAGCTGTGGTAGGAAAACCATGTGGACTGACTGGTACAGAAAGACAAGAAAAAAGGGAGGTATATTTTACCATGGCAGACTGGCATGCTACACACGTGGCCATAATTAGTTAAACTGCACCATCTTATAATTTTTTTTTTTTTTAACTTGAAAAAATTGCAAATTAGGTTGTTCAACAACAGACTGCTACTTTGACTAATTCATGCTTAAAGATTATAGTGCAAGTATTTGTTCATCAAGTTCTTTCCTGTTCTGAAACATGGATGTCAGTATTGAGTGAAAAAGCAACTACTTTGCCCAAGATTATTTTAAATATTTGTTGTTGATTTTTTTAATTACTTGCATATATTGGTAAGATGGGTGGGTGGGTGGGGATGAGATATTGCGCTTTACAGTATAAAGAAATCCTTACTCTCACTAAAGGTAAATTATTCTCTATATATTTTCAAACATAAGGATACATATTTTTAATTATCAAGAAGAATTAATAAAAGCTGTAGAGTCTTGTAAAAAAATATTTAATATTAATATTTCAGAAATAGAATTTGTTTGCTTGTTAGATTTCTATTGAAATGTTTTGTGTTTATTTTTGGTATATCTCTGAAGATAGATTAGTCCAAAAGTGTTACGCACTATCAGGTATCTAAACTGGTTGGTAAGCGAGATGTTTAATTACACACAGTAGTGAAGTGTCATGGAATCCCTCAGCCAACATAAGATCACCACTTGTCTATGATGAACACACTTGGATAATGTTTTAGTTCTTTGGTAAATTTAAACAAACTGCACAGAATGAAATTAATAAGATAAGTTTGAAAGTTGAAGCTTTGGCTCACCAGAGTTTTTGAAAGGGGGAGTAAATACACCCCCCTCCAATGTAAGTATAGCTCTGTTGATATGTACTTTATAGTCAGGTGGCCGTGTTATCTGATTTCAGCAGGAGACTATTTTTTTCAAATGTTTTTAGAATGTATTATTATTGAAATGTAGTGCGTTCTGTAAATAAAATCATTTTATAGTGGAGCTATGTATTTAACTGATGAAGTTATTTTCTAACTCTTTAGGTGGAAAAAAAATTTCCAGCCTTTACTTTTTGTGGGGGGGGGGGATTTGATAATTTTCTGATCATACTCTTGTATTTAGCTATTAGCATTAATATAACCAGAGTGGAAATGTTCTTTTTGATGGGGGGAGGAGGAAACCCTGCTAAAATTTCACACTTGCATGTCAGATGTCAAGAAATTACTTGTATCTCTGTCTTGCATTCTTGTGCTGTTTCAATCAATATCAACTTTGGCATGAAACTGGGGATTTTAAGGGCATCAGATGAGGATAGGATTTCTGTCTGATTTAGCCTAAGGCTTTAAGGCTCCTGCCTACTAACTGTGCTCTGTTTTCAGCCTCTCATTGCAAGCTTCCCACAGAGTCTCACTTGCTGCTTTGAAAATACACAATAAATAATAAATCAGATGCTTTGAAGCTGCATGCTGGTTGTCATTTCACTTTCTGTTTTCTGGTAAGACAATCCTGCCCTTTTATTTTCTTAATTTAATTTATTTTATAATTCTGTATTTGTATGGATTTCAGAATACTTTTTCTCCTTGCTCATTGATACATAAGTACATAACAGTATCAAACCTTTTGGACTGGCTGTCTGTCCAGCTTTGTGTGCAAATCTTGACTTTCCAAGTAGCAGGGTGCAGAGAATGATATTATAAAATAGGCCAATAGAAATGCAGGAATCTGCTTGCAGTGTGTTTCTCATGAACCAGCTTTCTTAAATGGTGTTATTGTTTTGATAAATGTAGTCACAGAGACTGAACAGGTATGGTGTGGGTTTTTCTACTTTCAGATTATCTCATCTAACTAGACTGAATTGATATAAACTATAGTTTCTTTTGGCAATGTCGCAGTGAGGATACTACTTATTCAGTGTTCTTGAAGTTTAGTATATTTAGGACTGTTATTTCAAGATGATTTACTATGTACAGGTGAATATTTTCATTAGAAACAGATTTAACTGCCCACATCAGTGGGAAAGTGTTGAATCTTTTATCTTCGTGTGATTAATGAAAGAAAATTTAAAAAACAAAAACAAAACTTACTTCAGAGAAGATTAAGGAAGCCTATGAGATTTTGTAAGTCAAGATGCATCCCTTATTCATGGTTTTGGAGGTTAGTGTACAAACTACTTTTCTTCTTCTCTTAAGCACAAGTTTTATGTAATGTTTAGTCCAAAAAAATTAATGAAAATAATTTGTAGAAATAACAAAATTACTGTATGTTTAGAAATTAAAAAAAACACAACTTTTTGTATGGAAATAAATACATTTTGAATTTAGTATGCTAATGGATAGAGACAGCTTTAATTTTGTCAGAACAATTTTTGTGTTGTGTTGTTGTGAAAATTTGTAATCAATTTAAGTGTTTAGTACAAATAGTGAGTTGTTAATGATTCACATGTTTGAAAATTGCTACCAGTATAGAACAAGGCACTGCACAATGGTTTGTCCATTTAGGGAAAAGGGTGTAATCGCTGTACTAATGTACTGCAGACATAGAATTATCTTTTCTTAGTCAAATTTGGAGTGACCATCAACTCTTTGCAGCATCAGTTTCACTAAGTGCACTGTACAACTGCTGCTACATATATTTGTGTATTCTTGATAAGCTGCCCAATGAATGCTATCGGTTTCAAAGATCTGTAATCTTCATAGATTAGTCTCTTTTAGTAATTCACACTGCTGGTGTACTAGGGTTCAGTTTTTAATTCATTGTTCTTATGCTTATAGCCAATTGGATTTGAAGTAATGGCATGGAAAGTTATTTGGTTTAAAGATAGATCTTGAATACATTGAAAGATGCCTAAATTTTGCTGGTTAATGCATTGTAATACCCTTCTGCTTGTGTCTGATCAAGGGAACTTTGATTATAACCACTATATATTATCTACATGAGGATAGGGTAATATACAGAACCACTACAGCTTGAAAGACTTAGGATGGACTGCATTTGTTACACTTGGATTTATATAGCTTAGATATGAATTACATTGAGCATCCATCAGAGAATCTTGGTAGACAACTAAGAGTCAATCTAAGCATAAGCATATGACCTGCAAAACTTTATAGAAAAACCTGAATCAGATCACCATTGATATACAAACTCAAACACGATGCAAAAAGTATTGACCAAATACTGAAAATGATCTTTTGAACAACTATTTAATATACAGAGTAAATGTGCAAATGGTGTACATCCCGTGATGTTTAAACTAGTATGGAAAAAATCTTTGCTCAGGAAACTGACTTTAACTGCACTGATGTAAGATCATTACAGCTATGTATGCTGTGTACATGGCTGTCAGTTTTGTAGTGATATTGTAGTATAATGGTGCTTCTCTTGAGAAAAACAATATTGTTGTTCAAGATTTTTAAAAAGAAAGAGGATATATGGGAAGAAATATTGTCAGTGGCTATTTTTTGTTTTTAAAAATAGATCTTGAGTGATGCTTTTTTTTTAAATTTATTTTTCTATACAAAGGCATTATCCTTTAGAAGCTGGCTTGTGAACAGTTTGGTAGGTAGAGAAACAAATGAACAGTGAAAAAATGGAGAGACTGACTATCTTGATGTGAGCTGGCAGGTGTAAAACTTGATTAAACTAAGAGTTCACATACCATTGAAGGTGGAGACATTATAGGGATATGACTGCTATCTTGCTGAAAATAATAGGCAATTAATACATTTTTAATAAATTTATTACAATAAATTATAAAAAGAAGGCTCTTAAAATGAGACACTAAGTCTTTTAAAAAAACTTAATTTTCTTATCTTAGCTGCAGTTAAGACAGATTTGCTTATAGGGCTATTGATTAGCAACATACTGTAATAACAGGTTGCCATATTATTATGGCAAATCATTATGTATGTTTGTATATATATATATAATTATTTCTTTTTTAAAGGGTTGTAGTTGATACAACTTGGCATGGTGTATTGTTTTTGATATATATATATATATATATACAATGTGAAAGTGGATCCTAAGGAGTTCATCTAAGAGAGGGCTGTTTACACTAGATCACTTCTGAGAATTTGAGAATTATCTTTAAAACCATGATATTTACTTTTTTTATGTTTGACGAAGAGTTATCACGTAATTGCTCCCAAGATGATTAAAAAAACTTTGCCTTTCAGAAATGCTGGCCTTCAGTTTCCAAAGTCTCCCAAGAGGATTTTTAGAGACAGACAGAGAGAATGCTTGCTTGTTGTTTCAGTGATTTATTATTCTCATGGTTCTCCCAAGAAATGGCCATTCAACCTTATAAACTTTTGCTAGTTTAATGTTTTTTTTTGAAAAGCAACTCAGCAGTGCTGGAAATAGGACTGTCCTAGCAGATTCCTGCCTCTGGTGTATTTTGGACATTCGTTGAGATAATGTTCTACAGTTGAGGCTATGTTTTTTAAGTGGCCACCACTATCTTATGAGCATGGGCATTTAAGAGAAAATGACCAGTATATAGTCTTCTAATTTGGACCTGTAGATCCTCGGGTAACTTCTGAAAAATCTCTTCACAATTGTTGACTCTAATTTTTTTCAAATCAGGGTATTTATTGTTTACAGATTCAACTTTGCAAAGGTCCTTAAATCTTCAGTTGACATATATTTTCATGCTTGAGAATTCAATACCAACTATTTTGAAGTAATTTTAGTTGCAGCCTTGGCAATTTTTTCAACTTTTCCATTGCCTGGTAGTCATCCAATGTGATCTCTCACTTATATAAATATAAGATCCCTCTTAGATAACTCTTGAAAAAGCATAAAACTGTTTCTTAAATGTTTTATACAGTAGTTTCCTAATATACAGTGCATCACAAAGTAGGAATGGTAGTTTTGGTATTCTCCATTACCTCCACATAGAAGTAACAAAGCTAATTAATGAACTTGTTTCAGCAACAATCTTTTCCTGGGGTTAGAGCTAGTTTAGATAGAGTACTGTGGTTTTAATTTGTAGTAGATTTTCTAAAGTGGGTGTTGAACTTAAAAACAACTGTGCACAACTAAACTCTTGCAATATCAACAGGGGAAACAATGTTCAATTATCTTGTTTTTACTACTAATAAGGTTATAGGGAAAATTCTTAAATTAACTTTATACTTTAAATTTGTGTAAATAATTTACCAAACTTAAGCTGTACAATGGCTTTTAATTTTTTCAAATAACCGTTCTTTTTTGTAATATGTATAAATATATACACGCACACATGTTTGTTAGAATACTAGATTATCTCTCAGATCATTTCTCACATTACATTTCTGCAGAAAATAGAATTATTGATGATTAGGTATGAAAATCACATGCACTTATTTCTTGAAGTACATACTTTATATTAATTACATTATTTGTCTAATTATTATTATACAAATTTATGAAGTATATTCTGATAGTTATGTTGTTTTTTTTGGTCATATTTTCCAAATAACCATGGTGAGCTTCACTATTAATCTTGATGCGTGCATAGATCTCTCTCTCTCTCTCTCTCTCTCTCTCTCTCTCTCTCTCTTTGAGTCCCTTGTTATCTGGCTTCACTTAACACATCTGTTACTTTTGGATCCCATTGTCCTGATTATATTGAGGGAATTTTGTACCTTTTAATAACAGATGAATTTCAAAAGCTATACTCATAATTTAACTTTGTTCATTAGTCCAAGTCTAGTGTTCTCTCTCTCTCATTCAGTAGATTTTTTTTTTTTTTCAATTACACTGTCAACCCCAAAAGACATGAGTCCAGACTTCTCTGCCTTTTTCTTAGGTAAAACCCTGTCTACATCATGTCTTGTAAATCATTTGGTAGTTCTATTTTGCTAATAGTCAATACTTGCTAATGAAAACCTTAAAGACTTACAAAGCCCAGTTCTGTCATCAATAAACAAGGAAAAATTTCAGCTCATGCTGTTAAAAATAATTTTAATTTTATTTTAATAAGAAATCCTGTGATTTGCTGATAATTTTGACAGAGTCATACTAAACTAACAACTCTGTTATGGATGTCGAGGATTGTAGGCTGTATATTGTTATCTTAATCTTCAGATTCTGCTGCTGCTGAAAGAAAATCATAAAGAAACTTTAGTATTTTAAAAACTGGGTTTGGCGGGTGTGTGTTGTTGTCTGGAGTATCAGCATACAGGGAAATGATTCAAGTTAGGTGCTTATTAATAGTCTGAAAAACTCTAAACATGGTAACACAACAAGAAACTGAATTGTTACATAGTCTGGTTATAACAGGGCTTTGTAATTTCTGTGACTTGGCAAGTTATAGAGTTACTGCTAAAAACTGGTGGTGTTATGTTTTCCATGCTCGAGTCTTGACTAATTTCCCTTCTTGTTGCTGGTAAAAAATTTTCTTTGTTTGGGTGTTGTTTCTGAAAACATCTTGATTGATGCTAATTGGTTTTTTTCTTGTCAACTTGTATTAAGTCTTTCAACGCTGCCTTTCATTAATCTGCATTTATATTCTTAATATTTTTTTAAAAAAAATGTTTAGGTCTAACTCAAATTTGAGAAAATAATGATTAAAACTAGAATTTAATTTTATTTTGCATTCATTGGTTTGAGGTCCACTTGAAATCTGGAAGAATTTTTTTTTAAAAGTTTATTATTCAGATACATGTCTATTGTACACTTAGATTGAGGTAGGGAGCATGGCACTGGACATATCCACACCTGTAGTGTGTGTCCAATAGATATTTTTAATAGTTTGATTCATTGTTTAACAACTTCAACAGAAATACATACCTTTTCTACACTGTTTCATTTCACTTTAGTGAGTCAAATAAGAAAAGCTTTTATTTCAGGTAATGTACATTTAAATACATTATACTCATTTTATGATACCTTCATTTAAATTGTCAGTTTCTCCCTTTCCTTTCACTTCTCAAGTAATGAAACTGCAGTATCTACAGGAACCATAGAAGAATGATGATGTTTAAAATGAAACCCAACTGGATATGATTGGGGGAATTATATTTTCAGCCAGCTTTAATTTGAACACTCCTAGTATATAGGATAATAGCAGAAAGTTGGATACTAAGTGGTATGGGAGAAAAAGCTACAGAGTTAGAGAGACATTTAGACTTGTTTACACTTCACTAAAATGTATATTTGTTCAGTTTTATTTATTGCCTTTGTCATCCTGTTTTGTTGAGGGTTCATTCATTCATTTAATTTTCTCAGTCTGACTCACATTTGAAAAAATAAATTAGCTAATGGGTTAATTCACTATTTTCTTTTTCTTTTGTTAATATTCAACTTCTCTGTTTAAGGTATGTCAGCAAATAGTCTAGCTCACTGACTTCATTGTCGGTTATTTTATATTTATTGTGGAAGTTGTTTCAATCACAAGGCCAGCAATAGATAGGGGTTGTGGTATACTCTGCACAGGTGAGTTGGCTTATCGGTATTTTATCCAAAAGTTGCACTGTTAAAAGTTTATCTCATTTATTGGAGAGCTTTTTTTGTCTACTATATAAAAATTAATAGAGAGAGAGGGGAGCTATTGAACCTTCCTTTATCAGGGTAGAAATTAAAATGCATTATTGGAGTGGAGCAGTGAAGTGGAAAGAGTGTGTGGAAGGGGGGAGCAGATTTATGAGCTAGTTTTTAGCTTTGTTCTGCAAGACCAACATTTTATTTTAACTTCACTGACTGTTGAATTATAGTACTAAACTATTTCTAAGTAATTCTTTCTTATATTTAATCAAAGAATGCCCTTATTTAATACATAATTTTTTTAGTTTTTCTTTATTTTGCTAAAAGAATTTGTTTGGAGAGTAGGCCAATTTTCAGGTAAGTGAGAGAATCTGTAGTATGTTTGAAAAATGTATAAGACTTACTGGTCTTAAATCATTCCATAACAACAGTACTACTGAAAATTTGTGAAAACTAAATTAAAAAATTTATTTGTCAGAACTATGCTGGATGTAGAATTTTTATGTATTTGTTTTGTCAGTCTTTTTACTTACATGAAAAATTTCAATACATTACAAGCCATTGTTGTTGGAAAACATTTTTTTTTTGCCTTATGTTATTTAGACTAGCACCAATATGTAAAAGGTTTATTATTATTATTATTATTATTATTATTATTATTATTATTATAAGCATGCATAATATTCTGGTTTCAAATTTAGCAATTTCTTTTTTAATTGGACTGAACTTAAACAGTGATATAGCATTTGTATCACAAAAAATGTTAAGCTGCTATTTTAAAGTTAAAAAAATAAAACCATTTTCTTATTAAAACTAACATGTGTATAACTGTCATTTTTTTATTGTCTGAGTGAGAGAAATTCATAGATATAAATGGGTTTTCTGTTTTTGTCCAGGTGAATCTTTAGTTCAGAATTGGAGAGCTTTTTTCATTTTTTCACTAGGGCTGGTTTGACTGTATTCAAGAAAAGGGGAGATAACTTGAAAAAAATGACTGAATACTTTCTAATTCTAGTGCCATTATTATTTTTTTTCAATATTAGAAAAGTTATTTCACTAATAATTCTAATGATATTCAAAAATTATATTTTTATGTTTGTTTATAATAGTTACACAGCATTGAGACATATGGATGTACAATCTTGTTCAGGATGCACAACCTAATTCTTGTATGGAAATCAGATTAATCTTTTCCACTGTTCACTGATTTACTGTTAAACCAACTTTGTCATTTCCCAAGTCATGAGAACTTAAAGGAAAAGCTAATTTCCATCACATGATCACAGATACATTAAAAGCCACTTTTCCACCTATGCCAAGATTTTCTTTCTTAGAAACAAAATTTAAGATGTCAAACATTTTATATACCTATCCCACCAAAAAAATAAAAACCATTGGCATTTCTCTCAGAAAGAGGCCAGAAATATGAAGCAAAAGGTATAAAATGGATTATCATTTTGCTTCAAGTTAGACATTAGTCTAAGCCAGTTCTTAATGGAGACAAAAAAAGAAAAACTCCTTGAGAGTCCCAATAGCTTTGCTACATTTTGGGAGTATCTTCTTGGTGTGTTTTATGGTGGCTTTCCCATGCTCTTGAAAGGTTACAAACCAAAGTTAATAAAAAATTCACTAGTTTTATATTTTTTAGAAATCTTATGTTCTTGGTTCATGATAAATAAAATTACCAACTGATGTTCTCTTATGTATTTACTGCTTATGCATATGAGGGGTATTAAGGTAAAAAAAACTACTTTGTAAATCAGATTTGAATTTGGTTAAATGACAGGCATAAAAAATTATATTATGTTAATTCAGAATATATGTTATCATTAAAAGAAATCCATATTGTAGTGCAAAATGACATTGTGAAGTAAAATTTAAGAGAAGGAAAATTAGTTTAGTTAGTTTGTCTTTTGCATGCATATCTAAATTAACATTCTCTTTCTTTTTTTTCGTACTGGAAAAACTGGATTTTTTCTCTCTTTTTAAAAAATTTCTACATCAATTTACCTACTTGCAAGAAAAATCTTACATTTGCTAAATGGCAATAAACGAATCATTTCTGTATGATAAACCTGGGCTTTACATGATATTTTCGTACTATTAAAGATGGGATTTTGTGTTTTTCCTTTGAAATTTTTCATTTCATAATAAAGGGATACTAGGTATTAGCAGCAATGATTCCATATCTTAGCACTGAATCTGCCCTGTTAGTATCTTATCTTCTCTTGGAAAGACTAAGGCACTTTAAATGTTTATCCTGTTTCTTCTCTGCATAAGGTTGCTGTAGAACAAATATCCTGAATGAAGGAATGAAGCATAGCAGCAGTCAACTGGATGATCTCAGCTCTCAAGTCTTGTCACAGTAATCCACTTCAACAGGTTTCTATTAGCTACAAGAAAAGGCCAGCAGGAACCAATGGACTGATTTCTGTCTCTAACTTCCTCCCTGGAGATAGTTACTAAACAGAGAGACCTATTAAAATGAGGGGTAATTTTGGTAGTTAGCTATGACATGCCTAACTGCTGATGGGTCCTCCCAAAAGATTGGAGAGGAAAAGAGAGAGAGAGAGAGTCTCTCTCTCTCTCCATAGCCTGTGAGCAAGCAACCAACAATAAGAGCCTGTGTAATGATTTTGGCTACTGTTTATGAATCTGATTTGGGGTAAGATACTTTTACTGGCTATAATGCATGATTTTCTAATTCAGATTTGTAAACAAAAGTATTTTAAAACACCCCCCCCCCTTTAAATTTGTGCTGTGGTATGCTTTTAGACTTTGAAAACCCCACACTGGAAAGGAAAAGATCTGCAATATTTTGTCTTAGAGGAATTTGTAAAATGAGCTGACTATAGTGGACATTCTTTTAGTTGTGCTATCTGATAATTATCCTGAAAAGAATGTGTGGAAAAGAGATTAACTCTATCTCTGTAAGTACAAGGAACAATTTGAAAAAAACATTCATTTGCATTTTTAAAATTATACTATGGTTAAAATCATTACTTTACAAAAATTTAATCTATTTATTGCTTGGTATTATCAAGAATAAATATATATATATAGTGTAAATAAAACACAATAGCCAAAACATGACTTAAAAGCTATTGTTTACAGTGCCATTTGTTCAGAGTTCTTACAACAACATGGACTCTGTCACTCTTTTTTAAACTACATTGGAATTAAGGGCCAAATGTTTTGTTTTGTTTTTTCTCAACACTATTCAGCTTCTATAATTTATTAATAGACTTCTTTACTGAATGAACTTATCTATGCTACTTTCTAACAACTTTTTATGGACAATGTTTATTTAGATCACTACACTATAAGCTTATTTACTGAGTTGCTCAGAAATTCAGAAGAAAGTATTTGTAACTGAAAATTAATAAAACTGAGTTTAATTGGTATTTTAATAGTGATATAGGTTGCTAATAATGTTTTGGCTTGTTAGTTTTTCTTAAATATGTTTAACTGCCAGTTGGTATTGTTGCTTTTCTTTTCTTTTTTTTTTAAAGCACCTCGCTGATAAATGTCAGTGAGCATAGAAATGTTAGATAACAGCATGCCAAGGTACTTATTCACTTAGGGAAGCCTTGGCTTTTCTGGAACACAAATTGATCGCATACATTTGATGCATTTTCAAGTGTGTGGTATATATATATATAACTCATGTGTAACAGTTGTTCAGCTCACTCACTGTTTTATGCATTTTAGGAATTTAGAAATGTTGGCAGCTTTGACTATCATGAAGTATATATGTATAATGGGCACAGCTGGATCCAGAAGGTCCCTCCTAGGTTGGAATGATTATTCCCACTGTGTTGTACAACTTGTGAGGACTGGTTTACTAGCTTTTGAATTTCTGGCATTGAAGGTCGTTGCATCTTCCTGGTTGTTCCACCTATACTGGTGGCTGAATAAAGAGTTGTACTGTTACTTTGTAGCAACCTTAACATTTTGGATCAGAGGCTAGATTATCATCGACTGCTGCTCATCTTAACACAAGGCAGAGAGAGAGGAAGGTAGATAATAGCAAAAATGCGTTTAACAGTTTTAAGCAGCTGTACGAAAAACTCGTTAATTTTACCTTCTAAGTCAAATGGATGGCAGGAGAGAGGGAGGGGTGTGTGTGTGTGTGAAAATTCAAATTTTTGTTGAAAAATTTTTAATTTTATGACTAAAATTACCAGGGAACATCAAGCAAGCACTATTATATAATAGGTCTTTCATTATAATTGGTCACTTTTGTCCATCCATTTCTTACATTTACTGACTGATAATTTTATTATACATGCGCATCAAAGTGGATTTCACAGAATTTTTCCTTTGTTTTCTTAACTAAAATACTGGTACAAACATTAATTCTTTAATTTTAAAGATGAAATTGTTAGCATTTATTAGAAACACTGAAGTAATTTCTTGAAAGGGACTGAAATGGGGATAACATTTACTTTTGAGCAGGAATGAACAACTTATTTTTGTCTTATTATACATATATACACACACACGTATAAAATAACTAAGTTTTGTTTATAATGTGAAAGTTTAATTTTGATCATAAATTGCAAAAAAGATATTTAAAAAGTTGAAACTTAATTTCAGAACAGAATGGGAGTAAACTTAATTTGATTTGATTTTATTTATTAGTGAGGATGTACATAAGAAAAAAAAACCAAGGAAGCACTGTATCATAAATCAGAACTCCAAGCTGTTCAAATTATTTAAAGGTCCTTGTCATACAGACTGATGATGTAATTGGTATTTGCTGTCATTTAAATCAATGGTGGTGGTAAGTCTATTAAGGAAAACAAAAAAAAAAAAAAGAAAACATTGTGCACAACTCAAATGTGTATATATCCACTGAAGTATTATTTCTAAAAAAAAAATAATAAACATACAGAAAAAACAAAACAAAAACAAATAACTTTGGACATTTTGATCACCTTAAATACTTACTAAAGTAGGTATTGCTTCTTTGTAACATTCTCTGACCATTTTTTAAATTTAAAAACGAAGGATTATTTATTCTTTGAAACCATTTGCAGTACCTGGTTGGGAATTTTTGAATATGAAGGAGTTGGGTAGCCCGCTGCTCTCGCTAGGATGAGTTACATGAACACTAAAAACACAGGTCGAAATAAGGCCTCACTTGTGAACAGCTGTGGCGGCCGGTTGTGGAACCGACCCAGCTCCCAAACACACAAATGCAACTTCACATACATACCCCAACATTATGCACGAGACAAAAAAAAAAAAAAAAAAATCAAAAGTTAAAATATGTGCAATATCTCTAAAAGGGACAAAAGTATTCTGTAAAGTCGCTATGACTACTGTATACTCTGAATGTTCTTAATAAGAGCAAATTGAATTGATCAGCCAGCTTTGTTTTTTTTTCTAAAATGGTTTTTTTCCTATTATTTGCACAGTTCCATTACACACATGATGGCAGTTACCTTATTTTTCAACCTATAAGTCAATGTAGAGTAAAAGTTTAAGTGGCTTATTTTCCAATTTTTATTTTCTTCATTCAAAGATAAGTTGATCTGGGGTGAGGCTAGATCAACTGTGATAGTCAGCCAAACTTTCAACCAGTCAGAGAAAATTGTCAATGCATCACATCGCTGTCTATAGTACCTCCAGGTTCATAAATATTATTGAGATGTTTTGTGCATATCATTAAGCTACTTTTTGGGATGATTTTATGGATAAATGATATGTTGAAATAGTTTTTCAACATGTTTGTAATCATGGAGAGATATTTGAAACAAACTGCAAATGTTGTTATTGGTTCTGGTATTGTAAGTTCACTCTGTTTTAATTACTGCATGACATCAGTGATCATCAGGTGATCCTGTGTTATTTATGCTATGTTGAATTGGCTACTTTAAAAAGCCCAACATGTCAGGTTCATTTATTTATGAGATATTACAGCACACACACATTCAGAAATTCAACTTACAATTTCATTTCAGATAGCATATATTCAGCTCAGTTTCAAGTTGTCTGACATTTAAGGTTCACAACTAGGCCAACATGGAGGTCAAAACATTTAGCTTTTTTTTTTTTTATCAGATGATAAGGTACACACACCTCCAAGAGAGAAATTTAAAGACAGGGATCATCAGTAGTGATTTATATGGTCTTTAGTCTCAACTGTACAGTGCTAACTCCACAATATACAGTGCATTGGGTTAGCACACATTCCTTCAATTCATCCTCATTATTAGTCCACCTAGCTCTGCAGCCACGGTTTTCTTCATAGTCCCTAATGTATTCTTTGCTTTGCACCAGACCCTAACACATTTCTTGCTGACACTGTATTTCCTTTGTGCAACCATATTAATACCATTATCCTTTGTAAACTTAAGAACTTCTAGCTTAAAAACTGCTGCTCGGTATGACTTGTTTGACTTTATCGAAGGCATTTTGAGATAAGTATCGCCAACAAATCCTCTAACTTATGTATATATAATTAAGATTGAAAAGAATAGATAGAACATAATTGGTGAGTACATGCTTGTTATTGAGTGGATAATTTTGCATGCTTCAGTTACTGCATTAATGGTGAATTGCTCACCCAATTCACAAATGTTTCTGGCAATAATTTCTGTGGTCTGTTTCAAATGAATGATTCCCCAGAAAATCCAGGCTCCAATTTATCTATTGATAAAGTATCGACTTATACATCGAAAAATACAGTAATTTGTTCCTTCTGCCAAACTGGTAGCTCATTGGCTTTAAATGAAACTGACTAAATCAGGGGAGAAAAGTCATACAAACTTGACAAATTATAAATTTTGTTATCTGAGTAATGAGCATACAGAAAGCTTTCTGTTTAGTCAAATTCCTTTTTCTAGGAATATTTCTTATTGTACATGATGCAGGCTTTTTTTTTTTTTTTTCAATTTAGATAACTGCACTATATTTAACCTCTAACAAATATGAAAGACACTTCATGGATCTGGTCAAAATTATATAAACGGCCAAAAATAAAGAAACCTTCAGTACCTTTATTATTTACAGCAGCAGTGTAACTGGAAAAACATTTTAATGGCTTTTGAGAAATTTGTGAGTAATAACCTGAGCAACAAAAAAGTAACCTGCATATCAAAAAAAGGTATGTGAATTTGTGTACGCGTGTACCTGTCATTTAAATTTTGTAATGTTGCAGATTTACATTATTGTTATTACAAGTTAATGATTGTCCAAGGGAAAAGACTAAAGCTGCCTTTTTTGTTTAGCTTGGCACCAAGAGCAACAGAAGCTTGCTAAACAAATGTACTGTATTTTGTTGTTTTTATTTTATTTTATTTAAACTCTAAGGTAGTACTTAGCTCTCATTTGCATATACTGATCAACAAATTAGCTCTAATATTAATCAGATGTTAGCCATTTTTTGCTATAAGACAGCAGATTTACATAGCATATTTAATTTTATCCTGTTTTCACCTGTCATTGGAGATGCTCATCACACTAAGCTTTGGAAATGGTTTGGATGACAGCATATGGCACTTGTCAGTTTTAGATCATGACTTGTATAACATAAGTGCATTCTGGTATTTTGGTCAGTTTGAATCCCTAGGAAAGGATATTCTGAACACGCATTCATCAAAACAGGAAGTTCCATTTAAAAGAAAAGAAGAAAATGGCATAAAACGTACTATGGAAACCAGTTTGAAAACATGCTTTTTAAACGTGATGCCAAGTTCTGCATGCTAGATATGTATGCTGGCTGTTACAGTTTGGTGTAATTGTGTTGTTACATGATATGGACTGCAAATGCATTGGTTTGGTAGAAAACAAGAAATTTACATGTAGCCCACCTATGCAGCAACAGATCAGACCAATACAGTGTAGCTTTTAAAGGTATTTGAGAGAGGGGAAAACATAAAGAAATTCTGTTTTGTAAACAATTTGAGAAAGTTGTGAACATCTTTGATCAAAAGAAGCTGTTGGTTGGATTTTTAATAAATAAATCACTACTTAGACATTGCTGTTTGGTGTGGAATTTTCCTCTCCTTAAAAAAAAATGGTTAAATGAAAATCTTCACATATTCTCTCTACCTTTTTTGTCTGGTTGCATTAGAATCTCTTGATTTGAAATCAAAATTGCAGTTAAGTTCTTCCTAAAATCTTGATACTATAAAAAGCCAAATTATTTTGTGTAAACCAATTTTATCTTCCATTTTCATTAGTGATTTGACATTATAGTATTGACACTTTCTCCCCAACTTAGTCTGTTATAAAACTGATGTGACCTATTGTATCAACTAAGGCCAGACTTCCATCCACTGAGTGGTACTAACAGGCCCGCCTGAAATGGCTCAGCTAGAAATCAGCATTAGCAGATCAGATCAGAGTAGAGTGCCATAGATAGGTAAGTGAAAGAGGCAATGTGTGGCTAAAATCAAATGAGCTTTAAACCTGGGTACTTGTTCACTGATAGGGAGATGTCAGTCACTCTTTTTTTTTTTTTTTTTTTAAGATATTTCTATCTATTTGGGCAGATGTCCAACTGGTGAAGTGGGGTAGTCTTGGTAAAAAAAATAAAAACTATATCATAACTTGGACCAAACAGGTTATGGGTTCAAGATCAACTCAAGCCATTTTTACAATTAAAAAAAAAATAGAAACTACTGTGAAACTGCAAAATCAACCTGAGGAAGCTCACCAAAGCATTAATTTATTAGCTAGTTTGTTTTTGTTTTTACCTGTTTCCTGTTAATAGCACATCACCATTAATTTTCTTTTCTTTTCTTCTAAGAAATTAATTTTTAAATTTATTTATATATAAATAAACAAAAATTGCTTTTATGACTCTTCTTACACTCAAAGGGTACAATGTGAGCCATGACTAATTCATATTTTTTTAACTTGTTTTTATGAAATTTTGAAAAAGAGCGAAATTAGGAAGCAAAATAAATATGGTCGTATTCAACACAGTAAATGTTTCGATGTTTTCTTGGTTACTTAGCTAAAAAAATTTTCTAAAAATGATGCCCTAGTTTATGAAAATGTTTATTTTGCAATTGATGTAAACTTGCATATTACTTTGAAGACATCAGATGGTGGGCTAAGTTAGTTTATTTGGTCTTATTACACTGGTCAACACAATATTTTTGGCAGGAAAAGTGAGACTGGTTTCTGGGGTTTTCAAGGGCGCTGAATCCGAATCTGACATTTGTTTTTTCAAGTTGGCTCTAGTTTTGGAGATATCACAGGGGGGTCGTTCGTCTGAAATCACCCATTCGCGACCATAACTAAACGTACAAAAAACGGCTAAATAGTGCAAAAATGTCAGATATTGATTTTTATGATAATCCAAAACCACAAAGACAGTGTAAAATCTCAATCTAACAAGTTAAGTTAGATATAACATCATTTCATTTATTAATAAATGAACACTTTTCATATATTTCGAGAATATACAAAAAATTTGCTAAAAATTTGCTGAATTTTAATTCTCCAAGGGAAAAAAACATTTACATAATCAGTTATATATCATAAATTAATGCAAAGCATTATTATACACTAGATTCTTAGTTACAATGAACACACAAAACAATATTTTATTCACAAAAGTGAAATTGACGTTTATACGATTTTCGCTTGTGAGCAACTTTCGGGCAGTCTCTCAAAAGGTTCCAGCAGTAGTCTGCCATCATGTGCTCATCCCATTTGCCTTGATACCTCTCTTCCATTGTTTTGATGTCTTGATGGAATCTCTCTCCTTGCTCCTCACTGTAATCACCAAGATTACCAGGAAATCTGTCGAGGTGGCTAAACAAGAAATGAACTTTGATGCTCACATTTGCCCCTAGTTTTTCGTATGCAGTAAGCATCTTACGGACCAATTGCTTGTAATTGTCAGCTTTGTGATTTCCAAAAAGTTTGTCACTACATCTGTGAAGGACACCCAAGCATTTAACTCAACCATGTTCATATGATTAGTGAAGTCAGAATCCCTCATGAGCGTTCGAATCTGAGGTCCATCGAAGATGCCACCTTTAGCTTTTTCGATGGAAAGACCTGGAAATTGCCTGCATATGTACTTGAAGCAATCCCCATCTTTGTTCAACGCCTTAACAAACTGCTTCATGAGCCCTAGTTTTATGTGCAATGGAGGGAAGATGATTCTATCCCTGGGTACCAAAGGCTCATTGATGACGTTGGCTGTGCCGACTTCGAGACTTTCTCGTTCTGGCCAGTTCTCCCTTCTCCAGTGCTGGATTCTTGCTCTGCTATCCCACAAACAAAGAAAGCAGGGATACTTTGTGTACCCACTTTGCTGACCAAGCAGAAAATTCACTATTTTCAAGTCCACACAAATCAGCCATTTATGAGTGTTGTAATTTAGCTTTTCAAGAACAAATTGGATACCATCATACTCTTCTTTCATCTTGGTAGAATGGCCAAGTGGTACAGGAGCAAACTTATTGCCATTATGCAAAAGTACAACTTTTAGACTTGCTTTCGAGCTATCTATAAAGAGACGCCAATCTGCTGGGTCATATGACGAGATCCCCATGCAGTTAAGAAGTGCAGAAACGTCATTACAAAAGATCAGGTCATCTTCTTTAGAAAAGAAACGAAGCAAGCTGCCTTCCCTTGTCCTATAGTATGTTATAATGATTCAATAATATCAGAAAATTATTATTTACTGCTTCTATATTGAAGTATTTCAGGGAGAATTTTAGCAGTTTAGGCTTATTTGAGGCTATCAATATCTTCTAAACTAGAGCCAATCAGACAAAACCAATGTTATATTCGTAATCAGCGACCTTCAAAACCCCAGAAAACACTCCTAGATGGTCTGCCAAAGAAAAAAAATAAAAATTTGTTGACCAGTGTTATCAGGCAATGAAGTCTAACACCTGAATTATCCCCTATCCAGTAAACATGTACAATTTTAAAAAGCTGTCTAGTGCTTTTTTTTTTTTTTTTTTTGGAGAATCTACTGTAACCCAATGGATACAAACAAAAAAGAAGTTTTATACCATATGATTCAAACTGTAAGTGGTAAATTATTCCAAAGTGCATGGAAATAGAATAGCTGAAAGACATTTTGATTTTTCTCCAAACAAGAAAATGATACAGGAATGGAAAAGGAAGGAGGACTAATGAAAATAGAAAAGAGCAAGCACACCTTTTGTGGGCATGCTGAAAAATGTCTCAGCTGGAAGAATGGGTGAGAAATTGGATAACAGATCATAGCAGAAATTGAATTTTGATATCTACCAAAATGATTGTACGGGAAGCAAGAAGAGTAGCAGTATCAAGCAGCATTACTGATTTTACTGGGACAACATCTTGGTTCTTCAGATTTATGGAAAGATGTCGCCTAAGCATGTGTACTAAAACCAGGATAGCACAGTCAAAAACAAAGATTGATGAACTTCATAATCTGTGATTACTACAGGGGGGGGCATGTTTTTAACTTGGACACTTAAGCAATATGGATGAAGTTCTCTTAACTTTCGATGTTCAATCTAACAAGACAGTGGACGTTAAAAGTGCTAAAACAATAAAAATAAAAACTTGTGGTTGCAGAAAAAAATATCAAACTATTGTTTTGCCTTGAAAAACTGTAAAAGATGAGATTCAACATAGAAATTTTATTCATGCTCATTTTTTAAGAGTTGGATTGGTGAAGAAAGACTGAAGTTATGGCTAGAGAAGGTGTTGTTGAGGCATCCAGGTGGTGTTCTTAAAAAAAAAATCATTTCACAGATGTGCTAGTGGGTGAGAAATTTGTGGCAATTAGGGGAACAAGACAATTGTGGAGTCATTCCAGATGATGTACTATTTGAAGAAAGTGACAGATCACATAACACCAGTAGTAATGATGAGAGTGACAGCAGTGAATGGGGACTTTGTGGGCATCTATGACTAATAAAAGTACATGCTACGTTGCTGTTTTTGTTCCAGAATGATAAATTTAAATATTGAATGTGTGCACTAGAACATTTTTTCCTATTTCCTTGCAATTCTTATGGATTTCCATACCACTATTTCTACTCTCACTTAATGCTCAATGGTATGAGATGACACTTTTCAATGTATCAATAATAAAATATATAGTTATTTCTTAGACATGGCAACAAATAAATTTAAATGTATGATGCCAATATAATGTAATTTTGGAAAGGGGCCTTACCTTTCAGAATTGATTGCAACAAAAATGTGTAAAGAATAGGATTGCTCTCACTTCATATGCACATAGCTTTCCAGTTGCTTTGATTTCTTTTTTTCTTAGACTTGTTATAATGTCGCTTAAGATGTTGATCTTCTAACATCTGTATCTTGATCACTTAGCATCTGGAATCTCTGGGCACAAATACTTCTCAGGTGACCTTCATATCAGGAAGTAAGGGTGCAACATTTCATGTAAATAACCAAGAATAATAACCAGTGAAATAAGTTTGTTTTATTTACATAGGATCATTTTCATACTTGATCTCCTGTCTGCGCTCCCTAAATCTCTCCTTTTTAGGCACCTATTGAGACCAGTTCTGTGATATCTTGTGTGAAGAAATCATCTTCAGGCCTGTTGCTGTATTGTATAGGTGTTTTTCTAATAGTCTAAGGGAAATATTTATAAGATTGGTTTATTCTAAAACTCATCCCATAAAAATTTTTGGATGAATTTTAAAAATCTTTCATCAGCAGTTGATTGTTAAATGTGTCTCTGATTTCCTTCATTTAAAATTGTACTGACATTCCAAGAAACCTTTCAGAAAAATCTGGAATGACTTAGTATGTATGACCTTTTACTTAAAGAATTATCTTAGAGGTTAATCCTTTAGTAGACAACCTGCTGATGATAAACAGGTGCATTTTGTGCAACAGTAACAAAACTACTTCATATGGAAATAGCACACCTTTTTCAGAAAAGGGGCTTTAATATTGACTACCTTTGGGTAAAAATCCATTTGTGTGATGTGAAAAGTTAATATAGTATAAAAATAACAATATGCATCGACTCTCAATAACTTTAATACACCATTTAACTCTGTGACATGGAGGTTCTGGCAAGATCTCTCTCTCCCACCCACCCTATTATAAAAGCTGTGGATAACTCAAACCTGCTCTCATCTTAAAAGTTGGATGTTGAGGCATTTTTTAGACTCTTTGAGTGTGATTACTTGTTAATTTTTTTTTGTCAGTTGACATTGGATGACTGATTTTTGATTGAAATTTTCTGCTCATTTATTAAGAAACTGAGTTTTTTCATAAATCATTGATCATCAACAAAACTGATTGCTTTACTAATTTGCCAGATAAAGGATGGATGTTTATTGTGACATTTTGTGAGCTGTGAACAGTTAATATGCAGTCAAAAGAAATCAGTGTATTCTCCTGTCTATTAAAAAAAATGCACAACTCCCTCTTTGTAACACTTGCCTTTTGATGACATGCCACTGCAGCAATAATTCGTCAGTAACACACTCACACACAAATTTGGTATCATAAACCTCAGATTCACAAAATCGACACTAAGTATCAGGTGATTCTTGAAGTTGAAAAGAAGTGAAACAGAAAGCAAAACAATCTGACATTTCTTCAAATAGTCTTTCTGCATGGTGTAAAGATTCCTATAACAAAGACATTTACCTGAACAATGGAAATGTAAGAAATAGAAACCAGTAACTTAGAAAAAGAAGTCAACTTCTGTTAAGTTGAACTTTGGATAACTTGAATTATTTTGGGAAGTTCCTTCAACTTTGAGTTATTGAGGATATGATTTATATGATTTATGAGAATTAATTAATTCATGTGTAATTGCATAGTTAATCTGTGGTTTAAACTTGCAGCTATGACAGTTACACACACATTTTTTTCATTTAAATGACTGGACAAACAAGAAGATAAAACTATTGCTATCAAGTAAGCTAGGTTCTAGGTTGATTTGGCATTCCTTGGCTGATTAGCATAAATCTTTTGCTAACATATTAGCATTTGCAATTTTTACTATAGCAAATTCTGGATGCTTAAAATGTGGTCGGGCAATGGAGAGATAACTAAGGTGACTGGTGTGGTATGAATCTAATTACAACAGCTAAACAAAAAGCGACTTTTACTGCTTCAGCTGTGATATGACTGATGGGATACCCAACACCAAACAGAATACTTGGCTTAGTCCACAAATCAGATATAGCATGTGTGATGCTAGGAATGGTGGGATTAATTTTCTTGTTGGCTTTGAGTTTGCAAAAAATATCAACATTTTGACTGCAAATCCTTGAATAATACGATTTGTCATGAATTATCAGATGCATACAAGAAGCAATTAAATATATTAAATGATCCAAGTAGTATATTACTTATTGTTCTTGTCTTGAAATGTACTAGTAAAAGTTTTCTTTTTTTCTTTATCTGGATATTTTATGAACTCCACTAACTTCAGATTTTCTTTTTAAATTTACCGAACTAAGTGACCTATCAGCTATATACACTTTTGAAAGTTCCACCTTACAACGTATGCTTCAGTTCATGTCAAATTAAATCTTATTGGAGAATTTCCTTGAGCCCTAACTGGCAACACTGCTGAATTACTCTTCTCTCAAAGCTAAGCAGAATGCTATAGGAAAAAATGAGTCTTTTATACAGGCAGTCAACTGCTTCATCTCTCAACATCAGTGTTAGCTTATGTCTAATGGCATTTTTATACCACTAGAGTCACAGGTCATGAGTGATGTTACATGAGAGGCGATGGAGATTGATGTGGACTAACTAAAGATCTGTGTGAAGAAAAATGTGCTAGAGGAGAAGATCATTAATAAATTTTAGTTTTGCTCACTGTGTGAGGCTTAAAGGCGGGGTCATATGAAGCTTCTGCCTGAGAAAGTTTCTTCTGTATCAGCAGGTGTTCTTACAGGTTCATTGCTTGTTAAACACTTTAGCCAGAACCTTTTCCCTCTTCACCAATGCTACGTACATGCGCACACATGAACAGTCAAACAAGCAGTACTCCAGTGGAGGGCGTTTCATACTTGTGTGACCTTGGATTTTGTTCAGCTTAGGGACCGCCTTGGCTCTTGGCCTATAGCTTGGTTTTCCTTTGATTGTATAAACCAATTTTTTTTTAGAGAAATTAAAGACTGCTGTGTTCTTGCATAAGAAATACATGAAGCAGGAAGCTATCACAGCTCATAAAAACATTCCTCCTGAGCTGAAATGTTTTATGGATCATTTAGTTAAGGTGGCTTACAGCAGATTTTCCTTGGTCCCTCAGTTGCCAGTGTATATTTCTTGTCTGATACCTATAGGGGTCTTCTCACTCTCACACACAGACTATCTCTGTATGTGTCTTTATATCTTAAAAATAAAATTTATCTAAGATGTGTTCTCTCAAGAAATGTAGACTCCCTTTAAGAGTTCACATGGCACCATCACAAATAATTAAGTACCTGCTCAGAGAGTTGTATAACATGTTATAATATGTTAATATTTCTGACAGTGCTGTATCTGCTATTGATTTTAACCCTTCATGGCTAGATCTACTATTTGAATTAAAGAAACCAAATAAAATGAGAGTAAAACTACATAAAGTAAAAAATGTAATTTTAAAGTAAAAATTAAACCATTCTTATTTCTTTCTTTATTTGTTATTGCTTCATGTGCTTGTACCTAGTAAATTTTTAGAGTGATATTATTTAGACTTAGTGGAACTCATCATCATGTGCCATTCCCAAGGCAGAGGTTGACACTCTTGGATCACAACCATGACTGAAAATAGACTAGGGAGAAAGGGCACTCATGTGGTAGGCCCCATGAACTTTTTTCTCAGGACTAAATCCAGGAAAAAAATCTACCAAAAGTTCTACTAGAACTCTTCATTTTCATTGATATATGTAATTCACTGAAGTTGGAAGTGTCAGGCCTCATGTGGCATAGGATTAGCAGTATTTCCTGATGGACAATTGGGTAATGCACTACTTCACCAAGGTTACCTCCCTTGTAGGTGTAGTTGTATATATATATATATATATATATATATGTGTGTGTGTATATATATATATATATATTTAAAAAATGGCAGAGTTAAAAATGCTTTAATTTATGCTTCTCCCTAGGCAGTATCCGGTCCATTATCATGTACATTGTCACTATTAAAGTTTCTTTGTTGTTTTATATTTACACATCTTGGTGAACTCAGTTTTGACTTTTGAGGTCTAAGTACATCACTGCAATGAGGTGTAGGGTATTACTTTTAGTTTCTAAGCAAGTTACCTGAGTACATTTGGAAGCTACTGAGTGATGATCAAGGTGTAGGACATTCAAGAATTGCTTACATAACCTCGACCACATGTAACAAAAAACCCTACCAAAACACACTATTTTTAGATGTGGGAGGAAATTGGAGTGCTTGGAAGAAACCCATAGCTGGCTAATGAAGAAGAGTAAGAAGAAACCATGCAAAGGAGCTGGTTCCCTGCAAGAATCAAACTGGGCTCTTGACCTTAACAGTTCAGTAGTCTTATCACCATGGGAACTTAGTGAATTGCTGGTTTGAATAATGTAGCAAGTCATAGCTATTTACAGAGGGTGAGAAATTCATTCAGCTTCTATAACCTTTCTCCACTGGTCTTTGAAACAAACTATCCAAAGTATTTTAAAGTTTTATTTTATCTTCCAATAGTTGAGTGATCTGGAAAATAATTAGTTTTTGATTTTTAAAATTATTATTTTACTTATTTTTTAAAACATTTTTGGTAGTGATGATCATTTTAGCTAGAATACATGCAAAAACAGCTTGATCTGTTTTTTTTTCTTTAAGCAGCTTATCAAATATCTGTAATACAATGTGTATGTCTAACTAGATTTTTTTGTCTCATTTAGCAGTAAAGTATCTCTTAATGACTTGCTCTATAATTTCTGGCTCTTGTATTTTCCTTTATACAAGAATGGAACCAATTATATGATCCAAGCAGTTCAGCATTTTCCATTACTCCATGTATAAATAATTTCTAAGTTTACAAAATCAAATATCCAGATTTATTTTCAAGCATTTTGAAATTTTTTAATATAGTCCACAAAACACCATTGATAAATGGATGAAGAGCAATTGATTGCTCTTATAAAATAGTAGAGGATATCTGATGTGCTTTGTAGGGAAATAAACTTTATAAAACAATTGGATTGCTCAAATTAACCATCTGATTTTTGAGGCTATTTTATTATTTCATGTACACACCTTTTTCAAAGTGATTGTTAACCTCATTGTTGATAGTACTGGAAGAACAGCATTAGTTTTGATCATTTCTTTCTAGTTGGTGCATAATGTATTTATGTCCTATAAAAACTGACTAAAGCATATTGTTGTTTATGCTGGTTTCTATGGTTATATAAATAGAAATGAATACAGTAATTTTAATACATAGAATATTAAGTAATTAGAATAACTTAAGTTTACATGACATTTATCAACTCATTTGCACTCTGATGTAATAAGGCAAAAAATAGTATAACTCTCAGGTAGGCAGTTTTAAGAGTAAGTCATTGAATAGTAGCAGATGCTTTCTGTTTATAATCACCAACAGATAGATTACGTAACTTTGGACTTTCATAAATTATTGAATAATATGCCAAAGAGGTATGAAGTTAGCAAATGATACTATTTTTAATGTTGTCTAGAATGAGAACTTTTCAGGGACTATTCTTATTTATCATTTTGCTAATGTAAATTAAATTTGGGAAAAAAAAAATAGTAGCAATATTAAAAGTATGTTTCTGAAAAATAATTCTGTAGACATTTCCTGGATCAATTTCTGTGGGTTTTTCTTCAAACTTGATGACTTTGTGTGTGAACAGATATTTCTTTTGCCTGCTTGCTATATACAGGGTGTCCGTAAAGTTACTATACAGTCTTACAAGTTACTATACAGTTTAGAATTTGTTTGCCTTGATTGTTACAGTCTTTTCGGATGTAACACATGTATTTTCTGAGATTTTGATAAACATAAAGGTGTTATTTCTTTTGTTACAAATAAATATTTTAATACAATATCTTACTGTACTGCAGGGTGTCTGTATAGTAACTTGTAAGACTGTATAGTAACTTTACGGACACCCTGTATATAAGCAAGCAGGCAAAAGAAATATCTGTTCACACACAAATATATATATATATATATATAATAAACATTTTTAACTGATGACTGAAACTTATAGTTGAATGCTAAAAGCATGTTACTTAATAATAGGCTTAAATAGTCTGAAACCAACAGTTAATTTGGTGGAGCAGGGTTGGATTTAATAATCAGCTGGTGAAAACACAGTAACATCAGCTGACTATCATTAGGAAGTTATAGAAGTTTGCGCTCTCTAGCTTTAGCAATAATGCTGGATGGCAGTGCTATAGAAACTATCCGAATCAATCTGCATGGAACTGACTTTTATTCCATGAGTGGCTTTATTGCCGTATCCTGTAACCTACTTTGTCAGCCTCATATAACCAAGTAAAGAAAGATTCCTCCATCATTACAAAAGGGATCAGTAAGAAAATACTTTGATTTTTAAATATTTATTTAAATAATTAGTTATTTAATTGTTTTAACAATAACAGTATTTAAAGAACTCATTTGTTTTAATGAGAGAGTGTTGTAGTTTCGAGCAGAATTGTATTCAGACATCGCATTTTCCCTTATTGTGGAAGAAGAGATGCATTGACTTGACTTAACTGTGAATCATCTGATCAGTGCTGAATTTCTTCTAGGATGATAGTACCACCCAAATCAATTGTTAATATCTATTGTGCATTTTATGGAATATTTTTGAGAGACACTCAAAGAGCTTGCTTTCTTTTCTTTATAGGAAGTTGTGTCACAAATGCCAGCGTGACCTGTGAATATCAGACATTAATTGGGCTGATGAATGTTTGCTCATTGTGAAAAACTGGGTCTGTTTAAAGCAAACATTAAAAAATGTGACACCACTGCCCTGATTGATATGTGAGTGAAAAGGTTTTAAAGTAAATAAGCAATCAAAAGATCTTTGTATCTTTCATATTTTGCATGCTTTTGTGTACAATTATTGACCAGAATGCATATCAAGGATTGTTGTCGATCAACATTTTTTGCTTTTGCAGCCATCACTGGGACTGCGCACAATCTGGAGAGATCCAAACTATCCTGCAGAGCCAATCTGCCACTACCTTGAGACTGACAGAAAGCAAACATCACTTAACATTTTCTGAAGAGAGTGCTCCACTTCGCTAGTTGGTGTTACCTGTTTCTTTCAGTATTTTATCCCACCCCAGGGGTGTGGACTGGTTTAAACATTTGAATGATCAGATGACTAAATTGGCCTTTTACCCTCAGCCTTTTGAAATAGTGAAGTGTATGCTATCTGAAAAGACTGCTTTATGATTTATCGCTACCTAGTTTGTCTGCTAAACAAAAGAAAAAAAGATTTTATTCAACTTTTTAAAAATAAGTTTTGCATTTGCATTTGCTTGCTTTTTTTCTCTTAAATTTCAAAACCAGAATGGATTGAAACTCTTACCTACACACAAATCATAATCTACTAATTCAGCGGTGATTAATGTAGGAGGGGGGGGTTGGCTAAATTAATGATACATTCTGCATTGAGCCACAACTCCATTATATTATTAATTACTGTATTTATTGTTGCTATTTCTTATTGCAGTTCCTAAAACCTTTAAAAATACTTCAGCTAACCAGCTTCTGTCCATCAGCTATTCAACATTAAAGGAATAGGCACATTGGTATTTGCTTGGTCTGAAATTATTGACCACCTTCATTTTTTCCCATGTTGTGGTATTTAAAAAAAAAAACAAACCCGTATCTATTCATAATTAAGAAGAGAAATTGATTTTAAAAAATTGGCTTTAATTTTTGAAGCTGCTACAAGGCCAGGTCTTATAGAATGATTGCATTATTCAGACAGAGGCACCACTGGGGAGAATAAATAGTTATTTTAATGACATTTTTTTTTTTTTTATAACATTCACAGAATAAAAACGAGCAAGAAAACATTGCAAGTGGATGAAAGATATAACATCATTGAAACTTGTTATCCAATTGCTGCTTTGGCTCAGTGATGATGTGATTACCAGTTCACCGAACGACATTGTTCATATCTGCAGCAATATCATTTTTGCTATGATCCACAGTGATGTCATGGTTACCCAGTCATGATTCATAGTTGCTGTTGTCATCCACAGGAATGGCATGTGGTATTTTTTATGACTTTTGTGTTACTGAAATTGATGATACATTTTCTTTAGTCAATTAGTCACATTTCTAGAGAATTGTTTAAATTATTGTTTGTTTTAGCAGTTCAGAGTTTTTGATTAATTGTTGCATATGCAAACAGTGGCAAAGAGGGTATTTCAGTCTCCTGAATCTCTCTATGAAGGTCAAGCACTCCTAACCAGTGGGGATTAGGGAAAACTCATGCATAGAAGAAAGCATCAGATTAACTGGGTTCAAAACTGAAATTCCACTTTGTCTGGTATCCTTAACACACGTTTTTCTTTATTCTTTTGTATGATGCATCTAACTTTGTGTTTTTCTGTGGTTCACAATGTGAAAACAAGAGAGAATTTTCTGAAGCAAATTGCCTAGCTTTTTAAAATCTTAAATTTAAATGTATGCAGGTGTGTAGCTTCAGTGCAGTTGTGGAAGTTTCTGCCTGTTTCAGGGATTAATCCAGCAAAGACAGATGTCTGTTAGATAGAAATAGTTCACAAGGCTGTTTGTTTTCAGCCTAATCTGATAACTGTAACCAGATACACAGATACTGAGCTGCATTAGAAAGCAACCACAAGGAAACTATTGACAACAACTACAACCACGAAGATGGAGAAAAAAAAAACTGTCTTAATATAAAATTAAATTTTTTTTTTAAAAAAAAAGGTGGGGGGAGATAAGATAAAGTGTGTCTGTCGCCTGTAATGCTAGCTGTTGTCAATAGCATTCTGAACATTTATATATTGTAGCAGATGTAGAATGTTGATGGTGTAGGATAAAACTATGTATTTCCTGGATAAACAGTAGGTTTTTTGTTGTTTTTTTTAAAAGAAAAGTCTGACACTAGGTTTTATTTAGACATTTCCTATATTGTGAAACAAGTAATGATTTTCTGATTGTGAGGTACTCTTATTACCTACAACTAATGATAGCTGCCAAACATCTTAATAATTGTTTTAAAAAAAACAACCAAAAACTCCTGTTTTTTATTACCATTATGATTTAGTTTAATCCTTTGACTTTATACAGTGGTAATGCAGTGTAGAAATACATGCACTAGCCATTGTTTTTGTAATTTGGATGCTAATCTTTTGTTCTTCACTGGTATGGCAGTTCATGCTAATGTGCTCAAGTAGAAATTTAGAATTTAGTAAAAAAATAAACAAGAAGGAACAAAAACAAAACAATCTAAAACAAAGGAGCTGCTGCAGGTATATTTTTATGTTTTAAGTCGTACTATTTATGATACAAAAATAAAAATAATTTGGACAGTCACCTAAAGTACAGTAACCTATTACTTTTGTTCTAACTGTGTAAATTTTTGACTTAGGTGTTTTAATACTCAGTCTTGTTACTAGATTTAATTTACTTCATGACTAATTTTAATTTTTCTATTGGTCATTAATTCAAAAGTAAACTAATGTTTTTGTACAAAGACTTAGGAGAACATACTAACTCTTCTGTCAAGAAGACCAGAAATGGTTACTATCTTGACTGTGCAAGATGATTCTGCTTCTGACATCCCCCCATAATACTCTTACTTCAGAAAGAACATAAATAAACAAAATAGTGTTTTGAAGTATTGATAAGAGAATAAATGTGTAGTTTGTATTTGACATGCATGCACAAACATTCTGTAAATATTTTATTATTTGTTATATGCATTTGTTAATTTGATTGATAGTTTTAGCATTGTAACCAAATCATAAATAGTTTTAGCACATGTTACCACTATGTGGACCTCAGTATTTCCATTAAAGAGTGATGGCTTAGCCAGTTCGCTGTGTATCAGATCATGTTATGTGATTCTTGAAAAACGAACGGATGTATCCTTCCTTGCTCTCCACCCTCCCAAAAGGTTTTTAGTTATTATAAAGTTAAGTTTAAATTTTAAGAATAAATGGAGGAGTTGTAGCTGCAAAAATTAACTTGTCTTTGTTATTGCATTCTGACATTAGCAAGTTTCTTTTTTAAAAACCAGGTTTATTTGGTACTGATCTGATTTTGATCTTTAGAGCACTTATTATTTTAAATACATCATATATAAAAAGTATTAAATAACTTTATTGCAGACAAGCATGAATAAAGAGAAAATAAAAAGCAAAGATTATGTTTATCTGGTTAAATTATTATTATTATTATATTTTTTTAATGAAACAATTTTATAAACTGGGCATACATGTAATTTGAAATTATTTTTATCTGCCCAATAATCAAGAAAATATTTCCATAATGCATCATTGTAAATGACAAACAGAAAGGGATGTGTTAAATATAGTCTTTGTAGCATTGCATTGAGAAGTTTTTCTTAATTATCAGCAGATAGTATTTTGTTTCAGATTTAATCTACTTTTCCTTTAACCTTGTCTACCTGAACTGGTTTCTAAGTTGTTCTCCCTTGAAGATCTGATTTAGTTAGCTAGTTTTAATTAACTACTGTTAATTTTTTTAAAATTGGATTATAAAGATTTTCATGTTAAAAATACAAAAAATATTTACATTTTGTCACGTTTTTTTTGTAAATGTTTGAATGGTTAAATGATGCCAAATGGCTGAAACAAAATTAAGTATAAATTTTTCCCAGGTGATCAGAAGGTTTTCTTTCAAATTTATGTGCATGCTGAGTGAGGTCTGTTATTGTTATGATGCTTTTCTGATAAAGATGAAGTTTGAAGTTTGTGCTTGGTAAATCGCTCAAATTTGATACATAAACTTCTGAATGAATTTTTTTAAAATGGGGGGGATCATATTCCTTCATATTTCTTCCACACGTTTCCTCTCGATCCATTTGATACATATTGTTCGTGCTTAATCTTTCTGCTGAAATGTTAATTTGTGTGTGTGACAAAATCATTAAAGCAATCTCCCAGCTGTGAGCATATAATAAACATGAATGTAGCGAGACAAGGCAACCATTTCTGGAAACTGGAACTGTGCCACAGTTGTGTTGGATCTTTCATGATTATTACTGTGCAAGTCACTAAGGAAGGAAGACAAGGGACATCAAATCATGGAAATAAAAATAAAAAGAAAGTGATGGATATAGCTCATGCTCCATGTGGTGTAGAATTGGCAAATGCTTTATAGTGGACAATTGTAGCATTATGCTCCTTTGCCAAGGTTACCTCCCTTATAGGCATTGTTGTTTGAAGAAAAAAACAGCAGAAACTTTTAAATGCTTTGATTTATGCTTCTCCCTATGCAGTACCTGGCCCAATATCATGTACCTTGTCACTTAAAGTTTCTTTTTTTTTATATTGACACATCTTGGTGAACTCTGTTCTGACTTTTGAGGTCTAAGGACATCACTGCAATGAGGTGGAGGTATAGGGTATTAGTTTTGGTATCTAAGTGAGTTACCTGGGTACAGTTTTGGGCTACTGAGTGATGGGCAAAGTGTAAGACAGTCAAGATTTGTCTGCAGAAATTCCATCACATGTACCAGAAAACCTTACCAGAACTTCTCATTTTTAGATGTGGGAGGAAATCAAAATGCTTGGGGGGAAAAAACTCTCTTAACCAGCTGGTGAAGAACAGTGAGAAGAAACCATGCATGGGAGGTACACTAAAAGGAGCAGATGTTGACTGGGCCCTCAGCCATGGAAGTCCAGCAGACTAACACTGAAAAGCTATCCACGTACACTCTTTAGCTTCATATTTGTATTTTGATAATTATTTTTTTTTTTTACATTTGCCTACAGATTACTTTTGACAAATAGATTTCTTTTCAAAATGCATTTTTACAATTTGTAGAGAAGAATGGTAATAATTGCTATATTGTCTTAAGCATTTATCTGGTGCACAAAATTTAATAGATTTTTTTTTTTTTATTTTGTGGTGGTGATGGAATGGAAAGTAGTAATATTCTGATAATTTTATTTGTTTTGAGAATCTATTGTCAAGCCTGTGGAATACATTCCAATGTATTTTAAAAATAAACAGCTTCTTTTTTGACATTGTTCAACTTGCTAAATAATAATTAAAACCAATTTTGTATTATGAACAAGTTTTTAAAAATGACATTTAGGAGGATCTATCTATGCTTTTTTAACTTAAATATTTATTACATTAAATGTATCCTGAAAAAGTAAATGAGTGTTTCTAATGAAAAAAATACCTGGGCATTTGGGAATTTACCATTTGAATTAATAACTTGATAAATTAAACAAGAATAATCCTTTTTTTTCTTCAAAAAAGATGCATTTATAATCACTGTTTTAATTACTTTCATTTTTTTTATTCCTGAATTATGTGAACACACCAAGAGCACTAGTATAAATTCTATTTTTGTTGATAGGATTAATATTCAACTTTTTTTTTTTTGTTTTTTTTTTAAGTAATGTTTAAAAATATAAAACTGCATACCGTAAATTCCGGCGTATAAGTCGAAAATTTGACACCAAATTTCAAGTTTAAAAATCCATCCTCGACTTATACGGCGGTGACGTTTTTTATGACATGAATTCTAGTAAATTCAGATTTGAGAAAACCATCGCAAATCAAAATTATATGACATGAAATATAGGTATTTATTTATAAAATAGTATAAATAATAAATTAGTAAAAAATAGTAATCCTACTCAACATGAGATCGATCAAACACAAAGTCCCATTCCTCATCATTCAAATGGTCATCGTAAGAATCCTCTTCTGGAATAATGTCATGCTCCACTGATGATGAGGGAATATCGTATTCATTTCGTTTTCTTTGGTTGATAATGAAGGTCTGGAATTGCGTGATCTTGTGCTCCAAATCTTTCGTTAGCTTTTGAGCAATTTTTGTCTTTTGACGAATGACCAGATCATGATGATGCATAAAACGGGTACACCAACTGACTGTTGCCTTGAAATCCATGCTGTCTTCTTTATTCTTTGAAAGCTTTACAATGGGCAGCTGTCGGATAAGGGCTCTTGTTACGATTCTGCCACATTGACGTTCAGATAACACCCATGTCGCTATTTCCTTCTCTAATCTTGGCCATTTTTCTTGATTTTGACCACGATTCGCACATTTGGTTGAAGCTATTTCTTTGATACCGTTTTCTGCCTTCCTCCAATCTCTGACCAATTTTTCACTTATGCAATAATGCCGAGCTGTTGCGCTGTTGTTACTGTCTTTGGCTGCTTGAACGACTTTTATCTTGATTGCTGCATCATATTTCATCCTTCTTCGTGGTTGACCGGACATCTTGCTTGTTCAACGATTTATAATTATTTGAAAATTTGTCACTGAAATTTGTAAATTGAAATTTCCTAGCTAAGCATAGCAAGGTTAGACACACCAGATAAAAGAAAATCAATAAATTTCTAGACAATAAATCAATAAATAATCTAGACAGGAACCGTAAAGTGCATAAAACGTGACACTTCTTCTAGTGAAAGCCTTATTTGTCAAGCAAGCATGTTATGCTGGCGAAACGAATAAGTCAGCGTGAACATCACGTGAGTGAAAGTGCGGCGAAGCGCAAGAATGAGTCAGCGAAAATGACGCAGTTGATTATTGAAATATTCCGACCAAGCGATTTGAGCCAGAGAAGGGGGTCGACTTATACGGCAGGTACATTTCAAAATCAGGATTTTTAGGCCAAACTTATAACCTCGACTTATACGCCGGAATTTACGGTAGTTTAAAATAAAACTGAAACTGTCAGTAAATATAACTTTTGTTCCTTGAGCACATTGTTTACTTTAAGGAACACCAAACACAAAAGTGGTTGGGGGGGGGAAATGCGACTATTATATATTCATTCCTCAGGTCAAACAACTGAGTGAGCTCTGGCTATGAACTGATACCAGTCTGTCAAGAAAACAACATAAGCATCATGGCATACTCTCCTCTTCAGCAAGGTCTCCTTAGTGGCAAATACATGAAGCTGACTAATGTACCTGAGGGGCATCACGCTCAAAGCTGTATAGCGTGGACAGTACAAAACTTGCTATACATGGTACTGAAGGAGCAGAACAAGAGGTATCTGAAGTCTTGGTGAAGATTCAAGAAATCTGTGACAACTCAAATTATTCCATGTCCAGTGCAGCACTATCCTGGATTATCCACCATCAAACTGTTCCAGTGGCCATTGTGGGTGCAAGGTCACCTGAACAAGTGGAATAAAATGCCAATGTACTGAAGTTGTCTCAGGAAATCATGAATCAATTTTCAATTGCAACAGAAGATGTGAAGAAAAAAATTGGCAAAACACTAGATCCTTAGGCCTCACAGGATCGCATGGAATAAATGAAACTTTACCTGTGGATTTCCACTCCCTGGCTTGATGAGAATCTGCCAGCTTTTCCAGATTTTGTCAATTAAAAAAAAAAAAAAAATAGCGTTTGAATTTTATTCCAAGAAATCTGAAGTGTAAACTTTTTTGATTAAAAATGTCCTACAATAAAAAAAAGAACATATAAACCCAGATTTTTGCTTATTTTTAGATGAGAGGTAGTTGAAAATTAATGCATAGGTAATGTTTGATATATCCTATTCTTTCTTATGTTGAGTGCTGTCTTGGATTTTTTTCCTTTTTCTATATAAATGGTTTTAGCATCTCAGTAAAAAAAAAAGTTTGTGGGAGGAATTATATCGGCTTAAAATATGCTTGTAATTTGAAAAGGAATTGTGTGTTTGTAATTATGGTCTGAAATACATGTAAAACATGAAATCTAACTATAGTGATTTTCTGAGTACTTTTTGTTTTCTTTTAATACACTGATGCCTACGCAGGAGGCAACCCTAATGAGGAAGTGTGATGACATGGTTGCTTGCTAGGATGTGTTGCCAGTTGTGTACCACATGGAGCCCAGCACATTTGATTTCAGAAGGGATCTGAATGTTTCAATGAATATTCTTTTGCATTCTCTGAAGTGATAACATAAAAACTGCATAACCATTAATGAAAAACCCGTGTATGTCTGCAAGTTGCTTTTGCCATTATTGTTTTTGCCATTCTTATGTTTGAGCTTTTCCAGGTATTTTTCAACAGATCCATCTCGTTCCCCTCAGAAACATTCCTGCTAAATCTTCTGACATTGAGTGAATTCATCCAGCACTGCTGTGGAGGATGCTTGTAGGCTGGCATGCTGGCTGACCCCTCAGATCTGTTATCCAAAGCATAACAACACTAGCAATCTGAAAGAAAAAAAAGGGGGGGAGTGCAGTCTGATTTAAAACTTAGGTTTATCTCTTATCAAATTTGTTCCAAGCTTCTCTTAAAATAATCTTCTGTGGATTGAATTATTTTTAGGAGTTTTTCATTATTTCACAGATCTAAAAAAATGTTAAAAAATGAAACAAAATTATTTGTTTTTGCATGCACATGCTGCTTCCAGTTTCAATACACGTGTTTTAGTGACGGTTTCTCGGCATCATGTCATTTTTCTTTGTAAGTAGACAAATGGAATGAGTTGTGTGGTATTGGACGCAATAAGTGAACATCTAGAGACAGGTTTAATGTAATTTAACATGATCTCAAGAGGTCATAATAGCTTCTCATCATTTTCAGATTGGTTAGTGTGTATATGAATTGAAATAGTCTTTGCTCTGTGACATTCTGACGGTTGACTTTAGTAAAATAAATTTGACGAAATATCAAAAAGAGATCAAGTAAAGTGATTAAAAATTCTGTTTCTTCTTTTAAAATTTGTATAAAAGGGTTTTGAAATAGATGTACATGTATCTATCTTGTCTTGATTTAAAATGGATGTTTGTGTTTGGTAAATTTTACGCATGCTTACCGGATTTGCCTTTTGGATGTTACATAGTTTTCTCATATTGTAGGTAACAACATGACTTCTGAGAAAAATATTGTGAGGTATCGGTTACAATACTATTTCTGATTGTTACTGATACTGCCTTAGTACCTCCTGAAGCAACCAGGAGGAAACTTTAGGTATGTGTGAGTGAGGGAGGGGGTTGGAAAGTACCATGGTAACATAGTTAAAAATTAAAATAAGAACTACCGATAAAAGAATCTTACAATATTATGATAATTGGTTTATTATTATTATTAATAATAATAATAATAATAATAATATTTTATACTGCAGGGCAATGACTGAATTATATTTTTAAAAAAATTGAATGACTAGGTTGAATGCATGGCTTTTTAAATAAACCCACTTTTAGAAAAATAAAATTGGAGAAATAAACTTTTTTCGAAAATGATAAATGGTAGGCCACTGAGTTTATTTTGGTTGGAGGGTTAATCCTTATTGAGGTTGCTTACAATTTTTGATTTGTAATAGATTGATTTATTTTTTAAAATTAAAATCAAAATGAATTGCATAATTTTTTAAATGTTAAAGTCAAATTTAATACAAGATTTTTTTTTTATTTTTCCATTAAAAATAAATAAAATAATATGTAATTGGTTTTCTAGAACTTAAATTCCCTTCTTCTAGAAATATACATGTCATCTCTCTCTCTCTCTCGCTCCATCTCTCTCTCTCTCTCGCCCCATCTCCATCTCTCTCGCCCCATCTCCATCTCTCTCCCCCCTCTCTCCTCTCTCTCTCTCTCATTTGTTGTTGAGATGTTAAATCTTTGGCCACATTTGATATAGCGAGTAGACAGTCGACCAACAATGGGTTTGGTATGCATGAAGCTTTCATGAATTATTTCGAGAGTAAAACTTTTGCATCCACTGTCAAGATAAATAGAGGATTGTCTAAACTCTTAAAAAATTTTCTGTAAAAATGCAGTCATTGATTTTACAATTTGGTTTTAATGCTGTCCTACTGATTGGTTAGAAAATTGGATTTCACGAAGGAAGGATTAACCAATATCATAATGTTGTTTGTATGCCAACATTTGTGAGAAATGTATTGTTGATGATGCTGCTCTGCTAGTGAGCTAAATGCCAAACTTTTTTAATTGCCAGTGCAAAAAGTTAAGTAGAAAATGAAATATTTCTTTAAGGGGCCTTCTGAGGTGTCAAGTCATTCAACCAACCTATATCTTGGTTTACAAGTATCCATGTCTATATTTTTTATTACATTTTTCAAACAAATGTTATCTTAAAATTAAAAAAAAAAAAGAGAAAAGGAATCAATTTGATGAACAGCTAAGAAGAAAGGTATGCCATTATTGTATATTCAGTTAACTTTTAAATTACACCATGCCAACCATGTCAAGTAGTTAATGGAACATTTTCTCTAACCCTGGTGAAGAAGTTTAGTGTTGTGGTTATCTGTGGGAACACATTTCCTATTGTGAGCACTTCTAACTGGCAGGAAAATCCCTACAAACTCTTTACTTTTAGATGTGGAAGGAAATCCACATGGCTGGCTGGCTGGTGAAGAAGAGAGAGAAGATGCTATGTCAGGGAAGTACAATAAACTGAGCCAATCTCAATTGGGAATTCCTTAATCTAACCACTGGACTGCAAAGATGGTTTAAAATTCTTAATTGGAGTATTATTTTTTTTTTTTTACCATTGAGGTTATTTAAACACTAAATCAGAAGTAAATCATATTATAAAGAACAAAATTTATTTTTTTTTTTTTTATGTTTCTTTTGGTTGGTCATTGGAGGTTGCTCAGCTAGTGCATGCATTTGTTTTTTTCTTTCCATGATAAATATTTCAGGTGATGTAGTATTAATCGATATAAAACTGTTACCCGGACATACATACATTCCTTCTTTTGTTTTCACTTAGTGCACTAGTTGATCCATTCCCCAAATACAATTGTTTTTTTATTCCTTTTACAAAGGGAAAAAAAGTAGGAATATGATACATATTTGTATTTTAGCCTGATAAAAAGATACAATTAAATGCACATTTTGAAAAGCCTCTTTAAAATCAAACTAATATACGCATATTTCTCATTTCTACATCTAAATGTTTCTTTTTTGTTAATATTCATCATCTTTCATGCAGTAAACTGAATCACTTGGACAGCTGATATCTTGTTCACCAAAGAGATAGACAGAGCTCTACCATTCTAGAGCCAGGAGTATGAAGAATGTACCAAGGAAAACCAATAAAATTTTAAGTAAGATAATGTATACTTTTTAAAAATGCTAATTCCGCTTTAAAAAAGATCTGCAAGAAGAAAGAGGCGGCGGCAACAAAGTGACAAAAACATCTATAAATACCTGTCTCTTATGAGTGAGAGCTCTGCTTGTCATGAGGGTATAGCTGGAATTTCAGTGAAATTCATGAATAAAATTTTACATTTCTATAATCACTATATACAATTATAAAGTTCTTGATGCATTCTTTTGAATACCAAGTTAGTGTAAACAGAATGTTACTGTTTGGAACTTGTTATAACTGTAGTGAAGAAATTGTTTTTTTTTTTTTTTAAAAAAAAAATAGAGAAGTCTAAGAATTCTTATTTACCTACACAATAACATAAACAGAAATGAGTGCTTTAAAATTGACAATGTCTAGTTTTCCTTTTTAAAACATTCTATATTCATCATAACAAATTTCACAATTAAAACAATGTTTACATTGTTGATTTTTCTTTTTTTTAATATTCTCCTTTATTCGGCTTTTCCTTAATGCTTCAGCAAATACACTGTTGCTTTTATTACATTATTTGAAAGATGATACTTCCCTAATCCTGTCCTAGGTATTGAATAAATATAAAATCAGTCAATAATATTTTCATGGACCCATGCAACTTTCAAAATAATATTTAAAACAGAGAATTCTGTTATTATTATGTTAACTGTTTCTGTTTGTTTGTTTTTTAATTGTGCTAAAGACATTAAAATTAAACCTAGCTGAAAATAGTATTGCAGTAATGATATATAGCTGGCTTTCAACTGAACATCCTTTGTGGATCCTGATTAATAAGACCGGTTCCAATTTAATTTTAATTTTTTCTTACCATTGAAAGTATGGATTTTGCATCTGAGTTGTGCAACTGGATGCAGGACTGAATACATGAAAGTGGTAGCAATTTTTATTATATCCCAAAACTGACAGAAAGTACTTTAATGCAGAGAAAATGGCTGACAGCTATCAATGGAGAATTTATTCTCATATGAACATGCTAGGCTAATGTTTTATTAACCCTCTGAAGCATATTCCTCTATATTTATGTGGAGTGGATACTGATCTTGACAAATTGATCCCATAAATGTTTCCAAAATTTTATGGCAGGATCAAAACTCACTTCCCATAAGTATACAGGTGTACTATTGAAAGAGTTAATTAGAGCTGGGGATTTTTGAGAGTTACCTTTATAATTCAGTTTACAATTTATGGTTAGATATATTGAATGTCTAAATCACACCGAGTATCAACTGGCCATTGGCTTTAGTAAAATTTAAATCTTGTATTCAGGACAGGTGTTAGTTATACTGTTGTTTTCATTTGTTTTAAATGTTAACATGTACTTTAGGTATAGTTTAGAGGTGGAGAAGTTATTTTATAGAAAACAGTCCCCAAGAATCACACCCTAAAAGTTAACATAAATGCACTATTTAAAATGTTGCTTGTAGTCAATAAGTGACTCCAGCATTCACTTGAAAAAAACCTGAACTGGGAAGTTAAACAGTGCAATAAAAATCTCTCAATTTAATTTAATCTTAGGCTGGCTGCAAGGGCATATACATTCTTAATTTCCAAACTTTTAGATAATAAAAAAAGCCAAACTTTAGTTTACAAAATTAAAAAACAACAACAAATTATTCTATATGTTTTTTCATTTTAAAAGGTAAGTGAGAAAGTTTTACTGCCTGTAAGTGCTGTGTATCGGATAATTAATCTGTTTAGGTAGGAGTCAGTGGATGCACTGAATGGGCTATTATCTATAAAATTCCCACTGACCCCTAACAGTCTGTCAGGATGCTGATTCTGCTCCAGAGAGAGAGAGAGAAAGTTAAAAATGTGCAAGTCACTGTGTAATGCTTGGCTGTACTGGATAAGCTGTTCAATGAAAGCCCTTGCTAACAAATGTGAATAAATACTAAATACTATTGCTTTGCTTAGATCAATGTACTTATTGGCAGGTCCCTTACATGGTGGTGACCCCTACTTTTGGAGATGCACTGTTATGGTGCAAGGCTGACAAGACTTTAAATGTAATACATACAACAAACTGTGAAGCATGAAAAACTTGGAGCAGCAATGGTTTGTGTGGACATTTGTTACATAGGTAGAACAGATCTTAAATGGATTGATGAGTTTTCAAATTCTATCAGTTATATTTCCTTCACAATATCTTACCCATATTTGATCAAGGGATCCAAATTCAGGAGGAGAGTTCAGAAAACCATGTGAAATGGCTTGCAGTTATTTTCCTGAGTTCCACAAAGCTTGGATATGAATCTCATTGAGCATCCATGGAAGCATCTTAATCAACAGTTATGAGCCAAATGATCAAGAGCAACCTCACAGCAGTATGTGAAGGAAAACCCAAAGCAGGTTATCTTTGATAGTCTGATAAATTTCATACCTAAATATCTGAATTCTGCACAATGCAAGAGATGCTTCTGGTAAATACTGACAATGACTTTTAGAATAATTATTGTATATATACTACAGAATATATGCACATGGGTGAAACCTATGGTGTTTAAAATTAAGCATTTATTATTTAACCATTTTGTACAAAAATACTTAAAAGCAGCTACCCCCTTGAGGAGGTTATTTTTTATCACTTAAAAATGAATAATGATTGTATTGTATTGTATTCTTTGAACCAATATACCAATGTTGATAGTTAAGGTATCCACCAGAGAACACATCCTGATTTCAGTTCCTTACACCAATGGGAGGTTCATTGCCTGCCTACCACAAAAAAGTCCCTACTAGAACCCTTAAATGTTTAAATGTGGGAAGAAACTGCAGTGTCTAGAGAAAGCCCACATGACTAGTTGGTCAAGAAGAGCGATATAATATCTCAGAATTTCTTTAATATAGCAAGATGCTGAAAAAAAATGTGGAATTTTTGTATTTTTCAAGATTGATAAACTTTAAAATAATTTTCTCTTGATTTTGTTGGTATTTTAAATACACTTTGTAAGGAATTTTAAGAAACAAAAATACCACCTTTTTTAATTAGGAAAATAAAAAGGGAAATCGCTGTCCTTGAAGGACCGTTGTCTTCAACAGAAACAAATGTTATTTATCTATTCTATACCATGAAAGGTATTTTGGTAATAGCATCATTTGTATCATTAATTTTGAGGAAATGTAAACTTTGATACTTTACAAATGTTCATGGACAATGCTGTAGCTTTTGTGTTGAGGAGACCAGAAAGCAACTTTCTGTACATGATGGATTCATCTACTCTTAATTGAAAAGAAACAACACAAGATGGAGCTTTCTAAAGTAGCAATTTGAGAATAATTATACATTAAATATATGCTCGTGATTATTTGTGATGATGAATTTCAGCACTGAGATCAACAGATATTGTTGTTCAAATTAAACTCAGCTGAATAGTATTGGTCCCTAAGGGTTTCAATTGAAAGATGTCTTTTTGTACATTTTAACTGTGTGGAATTGATAGGGGACAGAGATTCATTGATGCTTCTATCACCTTTATTATAAGATTCAACAGGAGCAACATGATTTCCTCCAATTTTCTTTCTTTTTTAAAATCAAAATAGTAACTTCATTGAAGCTTATCACCAGCACTTGTGGGAATGTACTCAGAATGCTATCTTTCCATTTAAGTGGCTGTAAAATGACATCAGGCCTTGTAGCACTTTGTGACACACCATTTCAATTCCCTTGTGGGCTTTCAGAATAAACACTTAGTCTACAATGCTGCAGAGTCTGAAAATGTTTACCACATCACCTTAGTTGGCTTGGTTTCCAGGAAAATTAAGTTTTCCTCATCTACCTAAAAGGGGGGGGGATAAAAAAGCTAACCTTTTGTCCACTGGCGTGAAAATATACCACAGATCAGCAAACATTAACGATGTTTAAAAGAAAAAAAAAACTTTATTTGTATAAAAATTGATTTTTGTGATTACACAAGGCAATTTTGTTGAACAGGAATTTGTTGGGATGATAGGGATTATTGATTGATTCCAGTGTAATTTTACATATAAACAAATTTTTCTTTTAAATACACCAATGCCTATAAGGAAGGAAACTCTGGTAAAGGAGCATACATAGTCTATAGTTGTCTGCTTGGAGCAAGAACACTGTTTTTAAAATGTGGTATGAAACTCGAGAAAACTTGCACATGGCCAGCTTGGTGAGGGAGGATTAGAAACCATACCAGAAGGCATACCAGATTGAGTCTGTCTCCTGGGGGGGGGGGGGACCCTTGATCTTTGCAGTCCAGTAACCTACCAATGGACTACTACTAAAATTTATAATACAGAAGTATTGACTGACTAGAAAAAAAAAATACCATCTAGCTCTACATAAATGCAGCTATTTATTATTTTAAATTTTAGTTTATTTTGGATTATCTTTTTTATGTTGAGGATGGATTATTTTATCATAAACTTCTGTTATTAGTTTGTTCCACCATTTTTTGTTTTCCTTTTTGTAGATTTATTTTTGGTTTTAACTAGAATTCTTTGTGTGCTTTCTTTCAGGGTATCAATTCAAAGAGTGGAGACTTCCTGTGACTATAGAAAAAAAAACAATTTTTCTTATATCAGAAATCCCCCAAAGTTTTGGATAGCTGCCTAATTTAATTTAAATATATTTTTTTAGAACATTTAATTCAACAAAATAAATTACTGCATCTTTTCGCTCATGTTGTGTTCACACTGGCTATAATAGATGGAGTCTGGTTGGCTAAGCTGTTAGTGAAAATGAATAATTGCAGTATGTCTCAGTAACTCAGGCATTCTCTGTTTGTCTGTCTCCACCTCTCTCTTTCTCCTCCTCTGTCTGTCTCTCTCTCAAAACTTATATACTGATTTCATAACAGGTCAGAAGAAAGTAAAGAAATCCTTTTAACCAAGACTTTGTTTATAGAACCCTGCTGTTTTTAGAAGTTAAACTGCTAAATTTGATATCTTTGCAAACTGAATTTTGATTTTAAGCCAATTTTTTTTTAAAAAAAGAAAAGAAAAGAAAAACTTATATTTGATATGTGATGTGTATTACAACGTTCAGTTAATGGCTATGGTTGTTTTCTGGAAATGAAGTCTGAACCTTCAGCTTTGTAAATTATATTTTTTAATTTTTTAAATTATATTTTCCCTTGGTCATTATGAAGTCAAAAGTTGGCCTTGCAGTAAATACTCTAGCAATTAAGTGTCTTGTTCAGCACTTTATTATTTGCAGCACTGGGCTACAACATTTCATCATCACGTGGTGATGCACACACTTTTTCGTCATTGTCCTCTTTAGACATTAACCCTAGTCTTTTTCTTTTTTAAAAAAATTTATAAGATTTTGAAAAATAAACAGTTTGGTGAAACTGATAATTATGGAATTCTTATAAAATTTTATGCATTTATTTTATATTTAAATGTATCACAGACAAATACTTATATTTTGTATTAAAGCATTCTCTTTTAAACAATAAAAATAATCTTCACTCTAGTTATGAATTATTAGTATGATAATACAAATGATTTAAATCACATTGTATTGTATTAAAATGAACACTATGCTATTTCATCTGTTTTTCATAATTTTTGCTAATAATGCACATCTGTATAAAGACTCCCAAGAATATTATGGATATAGTAGCTACAGAATCATTAAAACTTTCTGTTTGATAAAGACCAGGCCTGGAGCCCAAAGTTGTAATGGGATGTTGGTTGGCCCTACTCTGTTGTTGTTATTTTTAAACAAAATCAACAGTACCTTTTAAAATATGATGTAAGCAGGAAGAAGAAAATTAGTGTATTGTTTTAATCTCAGAAAAGAAAAAAAAAGGGGGGGCTTTAATTATACTATTTATCTTTGTTTAATTTTCTAAATAAAATAAAAAAAAATTTAAAAAAAGTATTTTAATTGTGGCCAGCAGTTCTTTATTCACTTTGTTGATATTAAATTTTAGATTGTTCAAAGAAAAAAAAATTCTAATTTAGTTTGGGTGGAGCCTGTGTCTGTTGAATGGAATTATCATTACTGTATCTCAATTTGGAGTGTCAGACAGAAACTGTTTGTATAATCCCTGTGTCGGCTGTCTGGCCAGTTGGGGTTGATCATCTATACAGACTTCTGTTTTCATAAATTCTACTGTTCTCTTCCTGGTTAAACTTTCTTTTTTAGTGCCCTCCCTTCCCACAGAATACAGAATGTTGTTGTGGGCCAGCAGCTATTTGCTCTTTCCACCCTGGCTGGCTGTCCCATCCCCTTCTCAGCTTTCCTGGTGGACACAGAAGCCAGGGAGCATTGTTAACAGTGTAGAGTAACAGCTGATAGGGGGGTGAGTACAAGATGGGGGTTTGGGGGGTAGGAGAAGCTGAGGAGTTGATAAATTTAAATGGATTTCAATGGATGGTGGAGAATAGTGGCTCGCATTTATTTAGAGGGGTTCCTCTCCCTCATCCTCATTGTTTTTTTCCTCCTTGTCAGACCATCAGTTTTCAGGTACTGTTCTTTTCCTCCTCAATTCCTAACAATGTTTTTAATTCTTAAACCTTACATGTGTTGAATTTGTATGTGCGCGTGTGTGCTGTACATAAGGAGGAGTTTTATTTTGTGAATATGCAATTTGCTAAAAAATATTTTTTTTGTTCTTAATTCAGTTCAGTGGGGATTTAAAGAATTTTACTGGCTGTAAATATTTGAGAAATTTCAATCCTAAGAAATGGAGATGCTTGTGAATTTATCATTAAAATTTAATTGAAAAATTAACTTTAAAAAGATCATTTTATATAGTATCTTTTTGTAAGTTGATTATCAGTATTTTGTTTATAAATTGATTGTTTAAAGTTTTTTGTTGATATTGAATCTTGCTAACCGTAGAAAGAACATTTCTAATTGCTTATGTGCAGTATTCTCGTTAATTGTGTTGCTTTTCTTTTAAAAATTTGATTCAAAATTAATGTCAAATTTAATGAAAGGTCTTGAGGCTAACATTTACCTGTCTTTTCCCTGAAGTTCAACCGAAAACCAACACAAACAACTGAATTTGGAGTAGCTTTCTAATAATTACTATTACTCACTCAGCCAATGCATCCCTGTTTTTTCAGATTTAACAAAAGTTTTCTTGCCTTATGTTAAAGTTGTTTTCTGAAGAATATATTATCAGTTAAGTATATATTTTTTTTTTAAATTTAAAAATAATTTAGTTAAGATGCTTGCTTATTTATATTTCAATACAAAACTGGTGTAATGACAATTTAATGATTTCCATATCAATTGGGTGTATACTACACATTTGATTTTTCTCTGCCATGAGGTTATAGAATTCATCAAAGAGAATAACTGAGACATCTTTAATAAAGTAGGATAAGATATTTTAAAAACATTTATTTGCCTCCTTTTTACCTTGAAGTATTTGTCTGGTAACAGTAGTTTTAATTCATGAATGTATTGCCCTTCTCTGAACCTTTTTCAGTGTTTTGTGCTGTGTATATTTTTGTGTTGGAAAAACAACCCAAAAATGTAATCTTATCTTAGATCAAATGTAAAAACTGCAATTACATGATTTTATTAACCTAACATCACATTTATTGTTGTGTTTTTAACTGTTGTTGGAAAAATCTAGGGGAATAATCTTTTCTAAACTACATTGAAAAAACCAAATCTCAGCTATTTTTCTTTTTTTCCTCCAAATTCTTCCAGGCTATGAAAACCTACCTTTTTTTTTCTGGTCCCTCTTCACTGGCCTATTTTGACCTCTGGTGTGATGCCAGCTGATTACCAGGATTAATATCAGATGGTCCCTGTTCATCCAGTTCACTTTCTTACTGAAGTCAACTTCTCCTATCAGAGTGCAAATGTTTTGCCATCAGAAAAATTTTCACTTAAAGTTAATTTGCCCCCTCATTGATAAATGACTGAGCATTTGATAACCCAACTCATTTCTTGGGTTGGTGGGGGAGAGATAATATGCATAAGCCTCTAATGGATTTACAGGATAATACAAAATCTGTTCTGAATTTTCAAGTGTTTTCTTGCTAAATTATGCTGACATTATATCTAGTGGTTTACAAATGTCTGCAACATACCTCTCTGAATCGGTTAGTACAGAGGAGGGTTTACATGTAAATTAAAGGTAAACTATAAACTTGCGTATGTCACGGTGACTGAAAGTTTTGTTCTCTGATATGTAATGAACTAAAATAAGAGTAAACTAGAATAGGTTCAAGAAATTTAGATTTGGTTGTTGGAAATATTCTTCATTAACTAAATACATTTTTTTAAAACTAAAATTAGAATATAAGAGAGAATTTTTAAAAAGGTTATACCAAGACAGTTGCCATTCTTTTCTTTAATGAAATATTACATTTATGTTCTTTAAGCATTTGAAAAGTACAGTTTAATACACTAGTTTATTATTTTTTCCATGTGTATTGTTGTAAACCTGATAAAATCATTTTCTCTAGTTATTGAACATTCCCTGAGAATATTTCTGAGTAACAGGAAAGAGATTTTTTCAGAACATTGTAGTTGTTAATCCAAAACATTAACTTTTTAAGAGCAGGTGGTTCTGATGTGATGAAGGAAAACTGTATATATTACATAATAGGAAAAAAAAATTTTTCTTTCTGTTGTTTCAAAAAACACTTTAACCTGTTTAATAATTAGCTGTATATGACTCTTATTAACATAAGCAACATTACCTGAAATCATGGCATTACTGTTGTAGGTTGTTGGATACCATTTTATTAAAGCAGAAATGCTTTGTCATGTCAAATTACTTTTCCATTTTTAATCCATCTTATGAACTATCAAATTCTTACATAGTTTGTTTACATAAATCTATGCAAAATAGATACTTTAGTTAAGTCATGACAGTGTTTTAATAATCTCTCAGTCAGTCTGTCTTAGTATTAAGATGTGGAATTAGTTTAGAGTTCCATGATTCATAACAATATGTATGACATGAACCTGTATATCATGGATGTTTTTACATAGATTATGGTGAGTTATACACTAGTACATTGCTATCCAGTTTTCAGAATGACTACAACATTCTAATTATGTTTATTATATAAATTTCTCATTTGGTTTCTTTATGATGAAAATCTTACAATGATATTGTTTACTCTCTTATCATCTTTGCAATGAAGCAATAGTGCAAACAAACTTAGCAATAACATTATGCAGCTATTGCAGCTTCCAACAATGAATCTTAGAGCTGGGGTGTTTTGAATTTGATAGAAGCTTTTAACCACTAATAATAGAGAGAATGTTTGGCTATCAAAGTATTGCATGGTGGGAATGTTTCCTTTAGTTATCAGTGAATAGAAATTTGTCTTAAATTTCATACACTTCCACATATAAAACTAACAAGTCTCCTCATTGATAGTTTCTCATCATAATGGCTGAAAGTTTTTCTTTTTTCGTGAAAGCAGACTTAATTTTTGTTATTACGTTTTTTAAAAAATTAAAAAAAAAACAGTACTACAGAACCTCTACACGTTAAAGCCTGGCATGTCACATTGGCCATTGAAAGACGAGAAAAGCAATTTCTTGATTAAAGAAATCTTAGCAGGGGTGCTAGATAACCCTCCGTTTATTTGAATAAATAAATAGAAAGATGGTGTTTTTCAAAAAAAAAAAAAAACTTTCCCATTTCTTTCATGTTTCTTATGCAATATGAGTAACACAAGAAAAAAGTAATTATTTTTTATAAACACTCTCTATAAAAAATTTCCAAAGGGCAATAAGAATATTTTTCTTCGTCGTCCTCCAATATTCGTTTTCATTATGGTTATCAGATTTCCCCTTAGTAGAATAGTAAGGGGAGATGGTTTTAAAGAAATCTATGGTGACTTAACTAGATTATTGTTTGCCTATCTTCTCACCTACAAAACCAGATGACACCAGAAACTGCACCCTTTTTTTTTAAAATGACATTCAGCAGTTTGTATAAACTTAACAATGCGATAGATGTTTAGTGTTTTTAATATCTTAATATTTAGAAAAAAAAAGAGAAACAAACTCACTTTCTTTGCAATTCTGGGTATTTAAAATTATGAATATCCTAGTTGCAATGGATTAACAGTTTCTAAGTTTTGTCATTCTCTCACTGCCTGTATTTTTCTATCCATCTTTTTCTAACTAACTAGAAAATTTATCATGCATTTTATTTTACAGAACAAAGAGGTAACATGTCTAATAATATAAAAACTGTAGTACACTATTTGTTTGAAATTATTGAGGGAAGATCTAATGCTGCATGACATGTTCTAGTATAACTGGGAGGTAGCCTGTGTAAATAAGTAATAAAACTCATGAAAATTGACTGGTATTAATGTTAAACAACAATAAAAAGCTAAACTTTTATAGCATTTGTGAATAAGATGCTCATGGCACTATATAACACCAGCATGCTCATTTTACTATGATTAGCCGGCTTGTTGCTTGTATCTCCATTGAGTTCATATGGCATATTTTCATGTCTGTCTAGGCAGTTAGGAAATAGCTGTTATGAAACCATTCATTAATGCACTCACTGACATTCTAAGTAGCTTTATTTGGAGGCAGAAGACACTGAGCTGGTGCTTATCTCTTTTTTTAGTTCATCTAATACAAAAGGATTTGGCCTTTTGGAAAACATTGAATTTTTTCTTTTTTATAATTTATTTAGCTAGGTTAAAAAATGAAATTGGTTGTTTCTTTGTTTGTAACCATCCTCATGATTCTTAAGATAGTTACTTTGTTGAAAAGAAATGTTTAAAAGAAATAACTATTATGTTCATTTGTTGTTGTTTCGAAACAAAATTTTTTTTGCGTGTTGAAAAGCTTTGCTCTTCAACTGGCTACAACCTATACAACCATAATAATATATAAACTTTCTGTCTGTATGACATTTGACAAGTGCATCTTAAATCAAGGAGGGTAGAACTGAAGTTTGGAAGAGAAACTCATCAGACTAGTCTCAGACATCAGCAGCTTCATTGCTGTGAAATGGTACATCCAAACATTCCTAAGCTGTGAACCAGTTTCATTGGACTATATATTAACCTCCCTATTCTGGGATTGCCACACCTGCAAAGGTGCTTTATGCAATTAATGGTTTTCTCAGAGAACTTAACTGGCAGGCCAGGCGATGCTACGTGTAACCATGGCAACATCCATTATAGTTTAATGGTGTGATCATTAACAGTGGTTCAGGCTTATTTTGATGGTTTAATTGAAAAATAAACATTAAGTTGATACTCAACTATAATAACCTGCCTAACATTATCACTAATTATCTGCTTTGCATTACCTTTGTTTTAATCTTTGCTCTTGCCCATTCTCAAATATAGTTTTCTTTTGTCTAACTCTCCCATTTCCAACAAACATTATTTGAGACAATAAAGATCCCAAGAAGTAGCTGTTATCATGGTCAGCTGGATAAACTGATTAAACATTAGCTGTTTTTTTGTTGTTTTTTTTACTGCATTAAGACCAGTTTTTTTTTGGGCTGGTTGTTTTGTTTTTTATCTTTTCACCAGAGAATATGAGTAATAGCCTGCACAGTAGAGGACTTTAAGAGGAAGAAAATTACAAACAAACCTAAAGCTGTGTGTTTATTTGCTAACAGTTCTTGTTTAGTGATGAAGACTGGAACATTCATCCTTTCTATATAGTTATCTCTTTCATTTGTTTTGGATCAGTCTGTGGGCCTGAGATACAGCATCTCTTAGCTCTGTGTCAGCATACTATCAGTCTATTGATAGCTGATTGTTTAGCATCCTTTTAAAAGCAGCCAGTCTTATGATAATCTCTCTGTAGATAACACTGGTCTCAGGCCAGGCCTATTGATGCAAAAACCATGGCAACAAGTGTTGCTTGGAATCCTTAATAGGCTACTTTTACCACTTCATATGTCTGAAAAAATTTCTATAAAATTCTAGTTGATTTTTTTTTTTCAAGAAAACATGTAGAAAATGTTTCTAATCACATTGAAACAAAGTCAAAATAACATTTTAACTATTTATGGAGGGAAAGGAAAGTGGTTATTGCCATACAGTTAAAACCGTTTCCATGTTTAATCGCTATAACTGTTCATGAGTGAAAATCTAATTAGACTGAATGAAGATCTGAGTGGGTGTGGCTGGGCACAATTTTTAATGGCCATGAAAACATTGTGGATTATTTTTAAAAAAACCAAATATGAGGTGGATGATAGATTTTTTTTATGTTGGATTGATCTGCAGAAAACTTGACAATAATTTTGCTGTTTTTCATGTTCTAGATCTCAAAAGATCACAAATACTAACACTTTTTTTTAAATTTTACTATTTGAAAAAATTTTAATACAGATTATCTTTGAAATATCTTTGTGAAATTCATTTAATGGTGTCCACAGGAAGTGGCTAAGAAAAGGCTATCTAATCATACAGGGTAGAGGAAAATTTTAGTAATATTTACATAACAGCTGTTTTATTAATGACATGATCACAAATGCATAATAATTTTAACTCTTTGTATTTGTCTCAAATTATAGAATTGGAAAAAAAAATCAACTTTTATGTTCTTTTGTACCTTGCTTTATCTTAATCTTTATTTTTTTTATTGCTTGCTAAATTCAGAGGCAATCATATGAAACAAAAGTCAACACCAAGATGTCATACTTTTTGATGATGAAAATATCACTTGATCTATTAATTTTGAGACCTTTTCTTCTGTTGCTGATTATATTGTTGGGGATTTCAAATGTCTTGGTTTACTGAAAGCTGCTGTAAATAAAGATGATTTACATTTTTAGAATTTACTAAATAAGAAAAACAATGGGTTAACTGATCAAAATGTAAGCTGACAAAGTTCTGAAAGATACCTGTTTTCATTCTAAAAAAGAAAAAAAACAAATGTTAGCAGAAATATAAATTTTTATTTTCTCCTCTTTAAAACTATTATAAAAGAATTGGTCTAGAACACTAGGACAAAATAAAACATTTAGTAATGGCACAAATGTATCTCAGGTGGTATATGTATAGTAAAAACTTAAATGGAGGATTTAAAATGTGTTCTATAAATGTGATATTGTTTTGTGATTTATATAAATCAGAGGCAAAGAAAAAGCTTTGCCTTAATTATTTGGAAACTGGTTATTACAATATGTTAGTTGCTTAAAGAATAATGTAAATAAAGACAAGAAACAATAAAAATTTTTGTCAGTATTTGGCCAGGCCACCATTTACATCACAAAGAGCTTTACCTTGTTTGGCATTGAATTAATGGGATTTTATATCAGTTTTGGTCCAGCTTCCACTCCCAATTTTTCTGTTATGAGTGTGTCCTTCAATTTTATCATTAGATGGGCTGGTTTTACCTTTGGAAACATCTGTATCATTTAGCTATTTGATTGGATTTATATCAGGATGTTGGATTACCAAGGAGAGAAGTTGAATGCTTTGATTTCTCCTAGACTATGGTTAGAGAAGTATGGAATCTCAGAATGTCTTGTTAGTATAGTAGGAGGCGATGCATCTTTAAAATTACAATGTACCTAGCAGAATTGAGATGACAGACTCCAGTTCTGTCTTTCCACCTTGCAAGATGGCAGCTCATATGATGACAAACTCACATCCATGCTTAACATTGGCCTAAAGACATTGGGGTTGAGAGATAGTCTGTTAGGTTTTCTCAAATTTATATCTGAATTTCTGAAATCTAGATTCATCAGAGTAGCATGTATACTGCCAGTACTCAAAGGTCTTGCCAAATGTCTTCTGACTGGGCCCCCTTTGAAATGTTCTATTCTTATTAAACTGAAGGAGTTTCTTTTTGCTAGCTGCACACCCTATGTAGCTAAGTCAGTGATGAAATTGATCTATTCTTTAGCTTGCTTCATTTGAATGGGTGATTTAAGCAAGATAATCTTGACAATGAATGTTGACATAGCCAGTAATGGCATGTTCTTGTTGAAGGCCTCCAAGTTTCTTTGTTCTTTGCCTACAGCAGTGACCTTTGCCTTGGTGACCTATAACATTGGCCACAGATCCTTAAAACGTCAAGAAATTTGGCAATGTCATTGACTGTGACCATAATCTGGATGGGTAATGTTATAGGCTATCTATCATAATTCCTAAATCCTTTTTATCCATCATGTAATACAGTTCATATGAATAGTTGATGTCAATATCTCTAAGATGCATGTTGGAAACCTTTAATTTTATTTGCCACTTATTAGACTAGTTCACAAAGTGATTTAAATCAGATTTTTAAACTCTTACTATTATCACTATTAACCCTATCATATAATTTGGTATCATCTGTTCTGTTCATTTCATAATACAAGTATTACTAGTTATTTCAATGACAATAGTGCATGCATGCACACACACACAGTAATAGGCTCAAGAACTGAACCTTAAGATACTCCACTGGTGACCTTCAGAGCATATTCATTCTCTAAAATGACTTATATAACTATTCATTAACTCATAACAAAAGGTTAGCACTTTTTACCAAAAGCATTCACATTTCTAAAAACATTTGTATTATTATCTTTCACCAAGTAAGTTGCTAGTGGCATCTTCAAGGAATGCTAGCAAATTAGTTAGGCAAAATTATCCATGCTGCCTATTTTAATCAAGTTAATTTTATTCATATTTAAGTAAAGGTCTTAATGATAGTGTCAAGCATTTTATCTACAAATGATGTTAAACTAATTCCAGGTGGATGTACATTATCAATACTTAATGATTTTTAAAAAATTTTACTTAAAGTGTAACACATCCTATACAAGGTTAGTTCTAATAATTTAGGATAGATATGATTTATCTTCCTTTATCTAATTTAAAATAGCTAACTGAAATTCTTATTCTTCTATTTGTAATGGGTATATCATCAGTAGGAATATATGTATGTATATATAACAAGGTCTGTCCAAAAAGAAACCGAACTTTTTAAAAAACAAATTTATTGCTTTACTTACATTTTAATCAGACTTGTCTCCTTCAAAATATTTCCCTCCACTGTTTATACACCACTCCCAGCATTTTTTTTCCAGTTTTGGAACACGTCCTGGAATGTGTTTTCAGGGATAGTGTGCAGTTCTCGTAGCGAATTTTCTTCGATCTCTTCTATCGTCTTAAATCAGTTTTTTTTCAGGATGGATTTCAACTTTTGGAACAAAAAAGTTCACAGACGCCAAATACGGAGAGTATGGTGGCTGGGGGACAAGTCGTCTCATGCTTTGCCAAAAAGTTACGGATAAGGAGTGACACGTGAGCAGGTGCGTTATCATGGTGCAGCATCCAGATTTTATTTTTCCATGCCTCAGGTCTCCTCATTCATACTGCCTCTCTCAACTGCCTCAGGACATCCAAGTAAAACTCTTAATTGATCGTCTGACCACATGGAACAAACTCATGATGAACAACGGTCAACATCACCTTCACATTTGAGCGACTCTGATGTGCTTTTTTTGGTCATGGCGACAATGATCCAACCCACTGTGACAACTGCCTTTTTGTTTCAACATCGTAGCTGTACACCCACATTTCCTCACCTGTTATGTCACTTTTCAGAAAGCTTTCATCAGCATTCGAACGATCAAAGAGCTCCTGACTGACTGTGACTCAGTTCTCTTTTTGTTCATCTGTCAGCAGATGCGGCATCAATTTTGCAGTTACATGATGCATGTTCAGTTTTTCTTTTAAAATCATGTGGCATGATTTTTACAGATGCCTACTTCTTTGGAAATTTCATGGACAGTCAGGCAACGATTTCCATGGATCACAGCATGCACTTTCTCAATGTGATCATTGTCCTTTGTCGTGGAAGGTCATCCAGATTTGGGATTGTCTTCGGTGGATGTTCTTCCCGATTTGAAATGCTGGTACCATTCGTGACATTGTGTATGGCTCAAACAATCCTCTCCATAGGCCTGTTGCAACATTAGAAATGACTCCATAAAAAATTTTTCCCAATTTGAAACAGAATTTCACAAACACGTTGCTCTTCAAAATCCTTCATTGTTCAACTTACGACAAATCGCCAAGTGCACCAAACATATGTTTACTGTAGCGCGTGTAGATCGACGACTAACCGACATGGCATGATGTGGCTATTATTATACTGAAGGTCAAGGTCACCAATACACAGCACTGCTGTCGTGAGCAAGCTGCGCCACTTGGTTGGCGCGCGGTTTTAAAAGTTCGATTTCTTTTTGGACAGACATCATGTGTGTGTGTGTATACACACAGGTGCATCTAAGAAAATTAGAATATTGTGGAAGAGTTCATTTTTTTCCGTAATTTAATTCAAACAGTGAAACATTCATATATTCTAGATTTTTTACACATAAAGTGAAATATTTCAGACCTTTTTTGTTTTAATTTTGATGATTATGGCTTATAGCTCATGCAAATCAAAAATCCACTATCTCAAAATATTAGAATATTTCATAAGATCAATAAAAGAAAGGATTTATAATATAGAAATGTTGAACTTCTGAAAAGTATTTACATTTATGCACTCAATACTTGTTTGGGGCTCCTTTTGCACAAATCACTGCATCAATGCGGTGTGGCATGCAGGCGATCAGCCTGTGGCACTGCTGAGGTGTTATGGAAGCCCAGGTTGCTTTTATAGTGGCCTTCAGCTCATCTGTATTGTTGGGTCTGGTGTCTCTCATCTTCCTCTTGACAATGGGTTCAGGTCAGGCGAGTTGGCTGGCCAATCAAGCACAGTAATACCATGGTCAGCAAACCAGTTACTAGTACTTTTGGCACTGTTGGCAGGTGCCAAGTCCTGCTGGAAAAGGAAATCAGCATCTTCATAAAGCTTGTCAGCAGACAAGCATGAAGCGCTCTAAAATCTCCTGGTAGATGGCCGCGTTGACTTTGGATTTGATAAAACGCAGTGGACCAACACCAGCAGATGACATGGCACCCCAAATCATCACTGACTGTGGAAACTTCACACTGGACTTCAAGCAACTTGGATTCTGTGCCTTTCCACTCTTCCTCCAGACTGTGGGATCTTGATTTCAAAATGAAATGCAAAATTTAGTTTCATCTGAAAAGAGGACTTTGGACCACTGAGCAACGGTCCAATTTTTTTTTTCTCCTTAGCCCAAGTAAGACACTTCTGACATTGTCTCTGGTTTCATGAGTGGCTTGACACTAGGAATGCGATACTTGTAGCCCATTTCCTGGACACGTCTGTGCATGGTGGCTCTTGATGCACTGACTCCAGCCTCAGTTCACTCCTTGTGAAGCTCCCCAAAATTCTTGAATCGGCTTTACTTGACAATCCTCTCAACACTGCGGTCATCCCTCTTGCTTGTGCACCTTTTCCTACCACACTTTTCCCTTCCAGTCAACTTTCCATGAATATGCTTTGATGCAGCACTCTGCGAACAGCCAGCCCTTTCAGCAATGACCTTCTGTGGCTTACCCTCCTTGTGGAGAGTATCAATGAGTGTCTTCTGGACAACTGTCAAGTCAGCAGTCTTCCCCATGATTTTGGTTGTGTGTACTGAATCAGACTGAGAGATTCATGATATTTATACTGCATAAATAGTGATTTACTGAAACTCGAAATGGAATATTCTAATATTTTGAGACATGTTTTTTCTATTTTTTTTTTTAGCTGTAGGCCGTAATTATCAAAATTAAAATTAGAAATTATTGAAACATTTTAGTTTACATGTAATGAGTCTAGAATATATACAATTTTCACTTTCTGAACTAGCTGACAAAAAATATTGAACTCTTCCACGATATTCTAGTATATATATATATATTTAGTGGTGGATAAAAGTTTAAGAACCATAGCAGAACACAAATTTACACATAAAAATAAACCTTTCATTCTAGGCATTACAGTAAAACAATTTCTTATTCTTTTGATTGACATATAGATCAGCATGATTGGTAGTAAATATTTTGCATATGCCTGCTTTTGTTACATGACAAATGTCATGGCAACAAAAGCTTAAGAACAAATCAAACACATTTTAAATTGTCACAAAAACCCAATTTTTAGAGATTACATGAAACAAGCAAATCAAGGAAGTATTAGTACTTGGTCACAAACTAGTTACATCCCGACAGCACTTATGCATAGTACATAAGACAGTATGTGCAAATATCAGTCCAAGCCTCCTGAATTTGAAACAGTTGATCCAAATTTCTTGGATTTTTCATCTTAATATCTGTGTCTATATCATTTGATAGATAGATTTTCTAATGGATTCAGATCAGGACTTTGAGCTGGCTACTTGAGAACTGGAATTTTCTGATTTATAACATGTTGCTCGATAAGGGCAGCCAAATGTTTTTGATCGTTATCATGTTGGAAAATCCAGTTGAAAGATAGGGCAGTGCTCAAAATATGGTCCTAGTATATTGGTAAAAATGTCCAGTAAACAAACTAATTATTCCCTGAATACTATGAATAGGGTCTGTCCCATTTTCTTGAAAACAGACTTATACCATAATGGACCCACCCCTCCTCTGATCATTGATTTGGTACACTTTTTGAAGGAAATGCTTCACTGAATCTGTGCTGCACATAAGTTGGAACATCTGATCCAAACCTTTGGAATTGTGACTTGACTCATCAAACCATTGCATCCTGGCCCACATTTCCAGGGTCCTACAGAGGGATGGCAAACTAAGATCATGCCCTTTGATTCTTCAAGAAAACAGGTTTCTTCCTGGCAATATGCGTCGTCAATTTGAAATTGCAAAATCATTTTTGGACAATTCTTGTAGAAATTAGTAGGTTTTCCAAATCTCTTAAAATGTCAACATATGTTTTGTGCCAGTCCATTCTGGACAGATGTTTGGTTTTCTGATTGGTTCAAGCATCAATTTGGCAGGGTTAGCCACTTGTATAGTTTCTCTTTGTACAACTTCACAATCCAAGCATGTTTTGTTGGACTTAAACTGGCTTTTTAAAAACTCATTGTAGAATTCTAAACAAGTTATGCATTAGTTTACTACATTCTATTTGTTGTTTAAAAAAATCACAAATATAGGGTTAGTGTTCTTATACTCTTATGCCCAAGAAATTCTGACATAATGCAAGCAAAATGAGTGCATGAAAATATTTATTACTGATAATGTTGATGTATACTTCAATCAAAAGAACAGAAAATTGCTTTTCTGTCTGTAATTCCAATGCTGAAACATTTATTTATTTACTATTTTGTGTCAATTTATGTTTTTTTTGCCATCATTCTTAAATGTTTGCCTACCCCTGTATAGCAGGGGTTTTAATTGTTTACCTGAGTAAAAGCACTAGCAGGATAAGTGCTGGAGATCCTAGCAGCTTCCTTAACATGTTTTGTAGGGTCCAGTACTTCTAACTTTGGCAGAGAAATTCCTGCTAGAACTGTTCATTTTTAGACATTGGAAGAAAGCCACATAGCCAGCTGGTGAAAAGGAGTAAGAAGGAAAACCATGCCAGGATGGTACACCAAACTGAGCTGTTGCTGACTGGGAATCAAACTGTGGCCTTTAGCCTTGGCAGTCGATTAATTAACCACTTGGCCACCGTTGGCTGTTCTGTTTTAGCATTATAAATTACTTTTGGTTGTTTTTAGATAGGTCTGTTTTCCTTACAAAATGTCTTGTCTTTATCATATGCATAAAATAAACATTTAATACCAATCATTTTTCATCTCTCTTGTTGCAGCAACATCTTGGGCTGACTCTTGAATTATCAACTTTGTAGTTTTTTCCTTCTCATTGTTTTTGACAATCACCAAGGTAGTCTGTAATTAATTGAGAGTGGGGACACAAGCACTGCAAACAATTTGAGAATAAAATATCAAAGTGAACAGTGAAACCACAGAATATTAACTTTGATTATTGTCACATATTAGATAAAGAAAAACTAAAATAGGTGGGGGTTGCATTAAACCGTGTAAAACAAACTGAGCATTTGATTTTAATCCAGTGATTACAAACAATCTCCAGCTGTTTGAAATGTGGGCTGTTGACAGTTGATAAGTGGTTTGATGGTTTTTCTGTTTACAGTTATAAGTGGGTTAAGAACTTGACAAAGTAAGCTAGGAAACCTTGCACACTGTCAATGTCTGGTTACCCTGAAAGCTTCTACTTTTAGAGTAGTTTCTTTTCAAGGCTATGTTAACGTTTGTCATTTGGATGGTGGACACAATGCTAAAGTAGACAAGCAACTAAAGTTAAGCAGAATAGAATATAGTCTCTCTAACTTGCAAAGGTTTCTCCTCTCCCCCCCCCCATCTTGAACATCAATAAAATCAGAATCAGCTTGATTCACTGCTGCTGTGTTTGCTTTCTTATAGGCACAAGCTTTCATAAGTGCAAGCTGTTCTTCCTCAGAACCATGTTAGTTATTACCCAGAAAGAGAGATGGGAAGTTTTATTACGAATATGAATGCTGATTGCCTGCACATATTGGTGAAAACAAAGAGCTCTTAACATGGTATGTAAAACACTTTGAAATTTAATATATTTTAAGTAAGTTTGCATAAAAGAAAAATAAAGTTTTCTCCATTTTTTTTAAATACTTGTTTTTAAATTGCATAATTTCCAACCACAAACAAGTGGATGTAATAATCGAGGTTTTAATTATAGATATTGTTTACAAAATTCTTATTATCCTGATTAAAAAATAATAGCTTAATATGTACATTTTGTATTTGGTGATTGAAATTTTTTTGTTTAAATTTCACAGTTTTGTTGGGTTTCTTTTTCACATTATCATTATATTGAAATTAGCCTGGAAAGGGTTAATCTTCACCCAGGAGGGTGGAATTCACCTTTTGAAATGGCTATGTAGGTTCCCTTCTCCTGTGGAGACACCTAGCATGGTTCTAAATATAAAATTGCATTTCTTCATGTAGAGAGTCATGGCTTTTATCCTCCCTCACATTTTTTTTTTTTGCATTCTTCACGTAATAAAAGGCATCATCCAGGCCTCAATAAAAGTTTCAAAATTTTCCATTATTTATGTTGTTCAAGATTATACAAAGGTATTTGCTACCAGAAAACTTGAATTAATGTAGTCCCTGGCCTGATTCTGGATGGTAATTGATCAATAGAAATAAATTTAGACTTTCAATACAGTTTCAAATTTGTATTTTCACCTGGGGAGCATATTTTATAAAAACAAAATATCACAGTTTGGAGAGAAAAGTGTGTGTGGGAGACTCAGATACTGTCCTTCCTTGTTCCTAGGGGCCAAGTTGTAATTTTGTACCTTTTTGTAATACAAGCTGAACATTCTAGAAATTGTTAACAGTCACTGATGTGAATGATAATGCACAAGAGTATTTGACAAATGGCATGTTAGATTATTTCAATATGCTTTTCATACAATAGATCTTTAAAGTTGAATGACATTACTGATGTTGACGGTTTCCACAATTTTTACACACACGAGATTTGTTGAAGATTTTTAAAAAAGCAAAAGTAAATTTTTTAAAATACATTTTTGTGGTAATAATATAAATGGTTGTTCTTACTGTTTCTATGAGCTAGTTGATTAAATATCAGATTTAGATGTACACTTAAAATAATCACCTTTAATTTTGATATATTAAAAGCAAACATCATTATTTCTTTGTTTATTTTGGTGGAAAAATTGTATTTAAGGATCCAATTATGTTTGTGGGAGTTTTAAAACATAAAACAGAATAAAATTCCAAATTTATGAAGCCTTATTTTCACTGAAACTTGAATTAGCAGCTAAACAGTTTAGAGAAGATCAGTTATATCTTTATTATTGTTTGGTGACATACTGTTTACCACTCCATCTCACATAGAAAGCATTGGTGTAAATATTGTTTTTATTGTTTGTAGGAAAATCTTATCTACTCTAATGAATTGCTATGACTATAACATCCCAAGGAATGACATGTATCAGCTAGTGTTAGATTTATTATTGTTTATTTGCTTTCACAGCAGTTCTGATAGTCTCAGTATGAACTTCTTTTAAGTTGGAAATGAGAAAATATTTCATGAAGCCAGTTTGATTCACAGCTGTAAAGCAGGTCAACCATCGATTTTGTATGAACTTTTGATTTCCATGGAGAAGAGGGGGGAGAGACATGCATGTACGCTCGCATAAAATAATACAGTTTCTTTTGAACTTATTTATTTTTTAAAAAAATTAAGAACAAATTCAGTTAATGTTATTCTGCCTTGTGTTATCATTTTTAAAGAACTACTGTAATGTTATCATAATTTTAAGAGAATTTATTTCTGTTTGCTTTCTAGCCTGATCCTTTAAAAGAAAAATGTATTTAATTTTACACATTTATCTGGATATACCTTTTAACTTGTATTTATTTATGGGCTTTGTGGTCAGTAGTTGTGACTTTCAGGTAAACGATGGTAGTTTGCTGTTCTTTATATTGCTAAAACAATTCCTGGTGCAATATAGGCTGTTTTGAGATTGGACTCTGTAGTAGTCAGTCAAGTTGTCTAAAAAAGAAGTCAGTAAATATCAGGTAGGAATGACAACCTACCTGTGGTGACCTGGATACTGGATTGCAATTAGTTTAGCAGTTCAAAATTTGTTTACATTTAGCTTTAGAAAGAGAAAAAAAAAGTGTCATTTTTGTGAAATGTTTTTGTCGTTGTTAGAAAACCTGATATGATATTTTAATTTTTTTTATGTTCAATCTGTTACAAATTAGATTTTCATTGTTCCTGAATATTAATTTTTTTTAGCAATGAAAAAAATTCTAGCAATATTTAAAAAAAAAAAATTCATAATATTTAAAATGTCACTAATGCCCACCCTCAACTGAAAATTCTCATCTCAAAGAAAACTACCAACACGAATGTACATGAACCCTTTAAAACAATGGGAAAACACAATATGCAAGTTTATTAGGGAAAAAAAAAAGAAACATGCAAAGAAAGTGAGGAAATAAAATAAGAGGTGAGGACAAATTATGATTATTGAAGGCTATAATTTGTAACTTAGAGTCAGTGGATGACCTGACTAATATTTTTTTTTATCTGCTTAGTCTAAAGATCTGTTAACATATATGCGACGTGGTACACACATTTATCTATCTTACCAGTTAGTTTCTCAAAACTTTGATAGAGAATATCAGCAACAGCAAAATTTGATGCCACATGGCTTATTTACAAATAATTGACGTTCTTATAAATATGGCATTGAAATCCTGTAGCTATTTGGGTGGTTTCTAGATGATTCTTTGTTGAAATGTTTAATGTTTAAAGAAGAATTAGGTTTCTAACTGTTTGATTCTTATAATATTATAAGTAAAATTAAAGTGTGTCTGTGAATACGTAGTATGCTTTGGGCACTAATGCAAGGATAGCTTAGTCAATCAGTTAACCACCTGTTGCTTTGCATATTTTTACTGTTATTGACTTGTGATACCATAAACAGTCATGGAAGAAAAAACTTGAATTTTTAAGTTATATTTAAGACTGAAAAAAAATTAGAAATCATATCTAATTGTCAATTTTATAGCTACATTTTTCATAAAACTGTTTACTTTTTACTCTCTATGTCTGTATTATTTAGTTTTTTTTTAAAAAGTACAATTTTGTGTGTGTGACTGAGTGATTCCATATAATCTCTGGATGCATTATCACAGATGTGGCATTTTGGTTTTAAACAGCAATTTTTTTCTAGTTCTATCTGTGTGGTTATCTGTAAAGGTTTTAGACTTGTTTTATTTTTTTGTTGTTGTTGTTGTTGTTTAAACATATTATTGCATAGCATGGGGATGCTAAGGTCAAACAATTTTTCTGGCAATGAGAATAATGGAGATGAAGGAAAATGCTAATCTAGCAATGTCACTTAGGTAAGAAACAACGGATTTACTAACCAGATTTGGCTATGCTTTTGTTTTTTGAGAGTAATGCATATTAGAAAAATTTCAAAGTTTGGCTCTATAATAGCTGGACAAAATAGACCAACTTACAGGGATGTACTTTAAGATAGACTAAAATGCAATTACTATTCCTACTGTCAGGATAAAGAGATTGACCTTTAGGAAATGCCAGTGAACTGAAGTAAGAATTGTTTGTTTGATCATTTTAATGGTTAGACCAGTTTGAAGTGTCATTCATCCATCCACTTGTTTTTGTTTGTTTTTTTTAATGTATGATTTACATTTTCATTTTTAAATCTGTGGAACAGGTACATTTAGTTTCATTGGCATCTCATGGAATATGGAAACTAACTTCATACTATAATTATTTTAGATAGAAAATTGTTCATAGTTGTCAGACATTCCTTATGAATTATTTTATCTATTATTATATTGTATGCATATACAATACAAATCATGAAAATCTTAAAATTTGTTTTTATTTTCTTAAAAGAAATTTGCTTAGCATTAAAGTCATCACTATTTTATCACTTCATCCTCTGTACAGTAATTATTCTCACTTACCATTGACTTAAACTGATAAGCTCCAATTAAACTTTTCAGTATAATTGCAATGCTTATTATCAGGTAACTTTGATTTCTGGGAATAAAAATTAAAGTAAACTTTTAATAAACTATTTTAGCATACCTAAAAACAAAAAGTCTGACACTTTAAATGAATATGTTTTATGTGAAGAGCAGAGCCATAATGCACAACCAGCTTAACAGTTATAAGTATATTGTTATACTCAAACCTTTTGGAGGGGGATAAAGGTTATTCCGTGTAATTATTTTCTTTAAAGCGTTTGAAATTAGATGCACAAGAAGCTGATAGTCAAGTGTCTTCTTAATGGACACATTAGAGGGCATCAGTCTTTTTATAGCTACCTGGCTTTACAATCATCCTATGATTGCATAAGCAAATTGATCTGCTGGTTAAAGCAAAGGAATTATAAGTTCTTGCTCTTTTTTGCTGCTTTTTATGAGTAAGCAGACATTTTACTTACTCAGGCGTTTAGAGATAATCATAGCATTTGCACGTGTTGGATAAAGTAGATTATGTAAAATTGTACTTTTTTATTGTATTAAAAACTATATCTTTAAAAACTAGTATGCAACAATCTTGCTTAGAGTCATAATAGATTTATTCACTGGCGCTTGACTTTATACCTTTGAGATAAAAGAAACTCCACATGGCAATCTGAAGACAAAGTATCTTCTGTATGCTCCACAGTAGTTGATTAACTGGACACCTGTAGTCCATGGATATCACCAACCATAGCAGAGCATTCTTCAGCAAATAGTTCATCCTAATTGTTAATCCACTAACAAACATTATTGTGTCTGCTCCACATTAGAATTGGTCATCATTTTAGTATTAAATACAGATTACCATAAAATGTTTTTATCTGTTTCTAGAAATAAATGTGCTGGGGGCTTTATTTTGAATATTTTTATAAGTCCAAACAGGATTTTTATTGTTGGCCACAAAAATTATCAGTAGCATGAAAAAAATGCTGTGTATGCAGCTGATGTTTGTGGTTTGTATTGTGAAATTACTTTGATCTTTACAAGCTGTTGTCTGCATTTATTCAGCAATTCAAGGGAGAGTGCAGAATCATTTTGATGACATTATACAGGCTGTAATATTAGTTATGTGCATCTTCAATGCTCAACATTTCCCAGAAAATACTCAAGTTCTTAAAATAGTGATGGTATGTATCTGCACATTTCCTTTCATACAAAGCTGTCTGCAAATGCCAGAAGTGAATTTCATATATGCAACACTGTCATAACCAACAGATATGTCACAGTGATCTGGGCCAAGATGCAATTTACTTGTTTCCACAGACAGTACATCAGGAAGTTGAAAGTACACCAGGAAGTTGTGGATCACAGGGTGTTATACATTCAAGATAATCATGTAAATCTATGATTTTCAATTAACCAAAAATTTGATTTTTAAAGAGTGAAAAAAAGCATCTTTTAGTTTCACCAGTGTTGAGGAACAGTTTTTTTTTTTTTTTTTTTTTTTTGTTTTGTAAGCAGGTGTGATTGACTACATTTTGATTTCGTGCACTTTATGAATATGGTCTATTCCATGGAAACAAAAATTTCAGGTTTCTTGATGTTGCTTTTTCTTTTTCTTTTTTTTTTTTAAATGTACTATTAAGTTTATGGAGAGGAATTGTGAACACGTGCAAAATTCTAAAAATAGAAGGTATCAGATAGAATGGATGGCTAAAACTTGTAGACTATTTTTTCCTGTTTCTCTTGCAACATCAAGAGTTTGCAGCAATGTAGATTGTTAGCGAAACTGTTGAGAAGTAGGTGTACATCATTTATCTGAGCTTCTTCGGAATAGTTACACAGTGCCCACAAAAATGTCAGCAGATTAATCTCTCTTTTATGGTTAATCATATGCTTATTATTTTTGCTGCTACTTGGTGGTATTGATGTACATGTTTGACAAGCCTGACTCCTAGCAGTTTGTGTGTCTGCATCTGTACTTGGTTTCTCTCAGGACTAAGTGTTCATAACTTACTATTGATTGCGGCATCTCTTGATTAGAACTGATTCTTGCTGCTGTATGTCTCTTTATTGTCAAAGAGATGAGAAATTTTCAAAACAGAAGCAGCTAGCAGTTTTTCTCTATCAGGTTTCTTTTTACCTATGCTGAACATGGAGGAAGTGTCTTTTTTTTTTTTTTTCTCCTAGTTCTTCACTAACATTGTTTTTTGTTTCACAGATCTTAACAATGGATGAACAAACCCGGGCATACATCATATTCGTCCTGGGATTGGCAGGCATGGTTATGTACTGTTTTGCAGCATGCTTCATTTTACTGTCTCTCATTGGTGGGTAAGTGATTTCTGAAATTAATACTAAAATTTTCCCCCTTTCTTTGGGAACCATTATCATGATTTGATAATTAGATTTTTGTTTGTTTCCCATTGTTTTTCTCTCCAAAAGTCTGCTTGAGTTGAGTTAAAAAAAAAAAAATGAAAGTACAAATATGTAAGCTTACCTGAGCATAACAAATTACTTTTTTCTTTTTTTTTTAATGAATCTTAGTTTCTCACCTAAATAGTCTCAAAATAACAAAATAAACTAAATTTACTTAATTTATGAGCGTTTTTAGTGACTTGCCTGGTTATAAATAATTTAATATTAATAATGAAAAAATTCTAGAAAGTACTAAACCATCTTATTAAAGTCAACAAACTACTGTTTCTTGACTATTTTCTTTTTTATTTTTAAAAAAAACTAGGCCAGTTTTCTTGTATAAGTAGCGGAGATTGGTGCTATATGAACTGGCCATAGTTTACCTTAGCTTTCAGTTTGCAAGCATAGGTGCTTCTAAATTTTGTCACTAATTCCTTGTTTGCTTATAACATTCCTTGGTTAACTTTACTGATGTAATTATATTTATGTTGTGTTTAAGAAACTTTAATTTCTTGTTTAAGTTGAATTTTTTTTTTTTTAAAAAAATATGTATTTACTGATGATACTCTAGCTAGTAGATGAAAAGGCAGGGTACTAAATAAGAAAAAGGGGGGATTTTGAGTATATTAAGACCTTGATTTAATGGACTAATAGAGGGAAAGGGGTGTCTGTTAATGCTGGGAATCTGTTAAATCTAGATGTTTACATACACATGTGCAAAAGGTGCCCAAGCAAAAATTTGTTCGCACAGTTCAGCTCCAACTTTTGTTGGGAGACCAGACAACGTCCGTTGCTTCTAAAGTGTATTGAATGTGGGTTTGTTAAATTGGGGTTTTACTGCACAGGAAAAGATAATATAAAAAAATAAAACCAGTGAAGTAATGCTTATCGAATGTTCTTTGTAAAATGTATGTAAAGATACACTTTCAATAGAACAGGCCAAAAAATGCTTGGCCCTCAGAATACAAGATAGGCAACTGCAGTACTGCATTCTTTCATCAGGTTTTCTCTATTGCTAAGACTTGAGTACAACACAACAACAATATAACACATTCATCATGATATTTAAATAACAGAAATAGTGTTAGGCTGTGGTATCAGGAAGAAAGACCCCTTAGAAATTCTCTAGCTGGGACACTGTCCTATATTAATAAAATAAGAAGAACAAAGCTTTTATTTAAGCTGAATATTTTATCTTTTTTCCCCTGACTTTAGATTTCCAGTAGTAATGATGTTGAGAAGCTTTGAGAAATGAAGTCTATATCAATGAACGTTAAAACAGCCATTAGTTAAAGCTTTTGGATGGAATATAAGTAATAATGAGGCATTAGTTAAGAACATAATTGGTGGAGAGGCGAAAACAAAAAGCTTTAACTAACTTAAGTGAAGAGTATTTTGAGTATAAACCATTCCCTTGAATTGACCAAAAAACTAATTCTCTTAACTAAGAATGATGTTTTTTTTTTTTTTTTTTTTAAGATGATCTGTAGAAAATTTTGGAAGAGTTAAATAGGGAATTTACATTTCACTTGCAGGCGTTAATGCTAATAAAAAGAATTTTTTTAAAGTGCCTTGGTAAAACTCATCTAGAAGAATCAAAAGTTAAAAAGGAAGAAGAATTCAAAGTATATCCTTAACATTACATTGATGAAGCTTTTGTACTATCAGGTGGTAGGGAAACAGCTAAATGCTATTTCAAATTGTTTTACCAAGGTATGTGCTGTAAGGAGACAAAGCAAAAAAACAACAAATTAAATGAAGAATTTGTTCAAGATCATTAATTTGCTTCTGACCAAAGGATTATTGGGTGTTTTTACTTTAATCCCTCCAAAAAAAAAAAAAAGGAAAGAATATTAGAAGTGATATTTAGAAAAAATTTGAGAAAAATAATTGGGGCTGCACATTTAACATTTTTTTTATTTTTTCCATACATTTTGAAACTTTTGTAAGTATTGCAAGATGTTAGCTGATAAAATTATTTTAACTACTGGTAATTTGCTACTTAAGATATTTGTTGTATTACTTCATTTTTCTGTTTACTCGTTATCCTGTTTTTTGTTGTTTTTTTTGCTTATTTATTCAAATTTTCTGCCATTAAAAATATAAAAGGACAAAAAAATTCATAAACCACATTTCTGATATCTGTCTTGAATTGCAGAAACTTCCAGAATAAATCATTATCATGACTGACAACAGTAATGTGTGTGTGTGTGTGTGTGTGGTTGTTATCATCGTCATATTTTTAAAACTGATTTCATATGTGAGATATCATTGTTAACAGCACGGCAGTTAGCATTTGATGTATTGCAGCCTCACTTCACTGCCCTTCCAGAAAGAGAATCTGAAGTTAAAGGCAAGTTTATCTCTCTAGCTTTCCTTCCAAGATTATTTGTTTATTTTCTAAGCACCCAGCTAGATTGAATTGCAAAAAAATTAGCAGAGCAGAAAAATTCCAGATTCTAACCCTTCCCACCCCTTCCTCTGGTTTTCTGAAGGCATTTGATCTGTTGGAAGAAGCTTAAGAAGATAATGTCAAACTGATAACTGATTGGCTCAAGAAAGAAAGGAAAATAAAAGGAGAGAAGAGAAAGTTCTTGAAGTAAATGGGTATGCATTTTCAGACTGTCAATGCAATTTGCTTCAAGAGTTTTCAAGAAAGCAAAAGGTTAAAAACTCATTTGTGATCACTTTCATGAAGGCTGAACTATGCTAAGTATTTCTTGGTTCATAGTGTCATCCATCTTTGCAACATTGCTTACTTGAATGAAACGTTTTAGACTAATTTAATATGGTGCCTATTATTCTGCCTTTAAGAAACACTAGAGTTCACACAATTTAACATACATGTGCACACACACACACAAGAAAAAAATTTTTTTAATTTAAGCTGAATATTTTATAATTTTATTTATGTTTCAAAATGTATAGTGGAATACTAGTTTTAACTATATTGTTACTTTAAACACCTGTCATTGTTTGTTTTTAAAGATTTTTTAAAAGTGAAATTAGAAAAAGTACTCACATTAAAATCCACACAAATGCATGCTGTTTTGCACAGCTGTGACATCATCACCATCTTGCACAACTATGATTGATACATTGTTTGTGATCTTTTGACAAAGGAATTTAAATAAATATTGACAACTTAATTTTTTATCATCTTTTGAAATTAATAATGTAGATAAATTAACACAATGGATAATTCATATTTATTAATCCTTCTTGAGAAGAATCATATCCACAAGATGGTCAGTGCAGTGGCCCACTGGTAGATTACTGAATTCAATTTTCCCAAGGGTTTAACTCAGTTTGGCCTTCCTTCCTGACATTTTTTTTTTTTTTGCTCTTCACCAACCACCTGCATGGGTTTTTTCCAGTTTATTCCCACATCATCTAAAAAATGAAGAAATCTAGCAGGGCTTCTCCTGCTGTAGTAGGAAGTGTTAGGCCCCACATGGTGTAGGTTTGGCAACAGTTCCTGGCAGACAACCATGGCACTTCACACCATCATCAGGTTTGTCACTCTTGTATACAATGTAATATATGATGCAACCACTCATAAGATCAGAGAAGAGTGACCTTATTAACTGAATAAACAACTTGGAGAATTACTTTATTTAAATATCTTTGCTAGAGTATGTTTCTTTCCAAAACACGAATGTAAAAGCCTCTTTACTTTATCTTTAATGATGACTTAGAGAACCTAACGATCATCTTTATCTGGGATTTACATGACATTTATTATCTTTCATATTTAATGTTTTGTTAAATATAAAATAAAGATTTGTTTTTTTTTGTTGCAGTAATTAAAGATGAAGTACAGTTAAATTATTGTCCAATGAAATCCACATGGGTATGGTGAACTTCTGCTTAATCCATAGAAGAACTATACTATTTCATGTGTCCCAGAGAAAGTTTAGTTTGTTTATACTATAGCATTTCTCAATTTAAATTAAAATACATACAATTTTTTTTCCTGTTTTTTATCACTGAAAATTAATAACTATATAATTTTAGAAGGGTTGTGTGATGTTAATTGGCTTTTTTTACTTTAGCTTGAAACTTTTCTATGTGCTATTGACCAGTTATTTGGACTGTGCTTTGGAAACAAAGTAGTTTCACTAAGTTTGAAAAGACTGGTACCAATAGGATCAGTGTTGAGCAACTTCGCTGACCTTTAGGTGGTCCTAATACAAATGGCCTGACACTACTTCTGGTGTGGCCATTATTTGTTATTGCTACTGACACTGGCCACACCAGTGGCATTCTGCTGACTGTCAGACTCAGTCATGTGGCTCACTTGATAACCAGGCACTCAGCTTCCTATAACCACCAGACCCAACAACTAAAGTGGATGTCATTAGGAAGACATCAAGTGCTTGAAACTTTTGCTTAGGACAACTAATGGAGTTTTCTGCCTAGGCCAAAACATTTGTCAACATGTTTTGTTGTTTTTTTTTTCATTGATTCAAACTGTTTTTGCAGAAAAGATGATGACAGCTTTTAAAGAACAACATCTTGCTCAACTGAATACCTAGTGAGAAGAGGAGCTATGCTAATAGTTAGTCAGCTCAGATTAAAGTCAGATATGAATTTGTTAGCAGATATTGATCTGAGACAGTTTTTACAATCTATCAACTAATACTCAATTATCTCAGCATCTAAAACTAAAACTGAAATAGTTTTAATTTTCATAAGTTGTTAAAGCAAATTAGAAAGGAAAGATATTGATGATGTGTTATTTACAGAAGTTAGAAGGTTAATACAATAAATAAGGAGCACAAACTAATTTCTATATTGAAAGAAACTTTTTTTTTTTTTTTGTAGATAAATTTCCGACTTCCATCTTAATGCCTTTCAGATCCAAAGTTACAAATGTGGAATTTCAACAACTTGTCAAATATCTGGTAGTTTCTGAATAATGTCCTTGTATCTTGTTACAGGGGTAATTTCAACAACTTGTCAAGTTTCTAGTAGGGACTAAATAATGTCCTTGTATCTGATGTTGTCAAATATCTAGTAGGGACTAAAAATAATGCACTTGTATCCTATGTTAGAGATGCAATTTTAGGAACTGAATACAGTAGTTAGTTTCACAAACATTTTTTAAAATATACTTTAGAACATGAAAAGGATTTCCAAATTTGTATTTTTCATTAGTATTATCTTTGTTGATAAAAGTTGTTGGAATTTCAGATTTATATGCTATCACTGTTTTAAGTTAGAATAGAAGATTGGATGGATGTGAAATCTGAAAGCTTAATAAAAAGAAACAAACCCAGTGGAACTGCATTTTAGAATTTTAATGCCATTTTCTAAATCATTTATGAGTAGACATGCTTTTTTACCTCTTATTCTGCATCTTGTTTTCTAATTGCTCAAATTTTCACAACCACTTATTTTCTTGAATAGTGTGCAATTTCCTTTCTAATAAAAACTTGCACTAATTATGTGGGATTTAAAAAAATATATATATTATCTGTGGGAAAACGCTCTATGACTATTATGTCCCCCTTGAGAAACATGCACCTTTGGCTAGATTCTGTTAGCTGCTCTTTTGGGTTCTTCTCAAAGCCTTGATTTTAAAAGGTTGGATTGCCAGAATTTTGCCTTAAGCATTGTTATCAATTTGCATAATCTCATATACAAAGTGCTTTCTTTGACTAAGTAGACACATCTTTGCTTTATCAGTAAATCATTTTGTAGTTTTTGAATCTCCTCAGGAGTGTTCACCACATGTCTGGTTTTTGGTAATAGACAATTCCACCTGACGCCTGAGGCAACAACATTCACTGTCATTTTGTCAGAGGTCCACTAGTGTCTAATTATTGGTTTTTGTTTTCTTAAACAAGAAATTCTTAGAGCACTAAGCAATGGAAATAATAGTGTTTTACTATTTAAACTTCATTTCTAAAATAAAAATGTTATTTCCCATTTTAGGATTAAATTTCCATGCTGGATAGATATCAAGCTGTCTGTATGGTTAAACGTCAGTCATTTTAGGCTACCTTAGGGGGTCTTATGCCATTACACATGATTCTGGAAAAGAAAATTCAGCATTATTAAACCACATTGTTCTTAATTCTGGCTATAAATTTAATTCTGATGACATCAGGAAACTAACCACATGTCCTTCAGATTTGAAAATTTTAATTTATTAGTGTTAACATTCCCTTTAACAATTCATTTACTCTTCTGTTTTAATAATTTTCATGGCTTGTTCTTTAATAATACTCCCCTCATTTTTTTTGTTTTTGTTGTTTTATAGACAGTTTTCTTAGTTTTATGTTAATGATGAACTCAGTCAAGGTTTGAAATAATTGCTTAGGTCTTATATTTTCAATAAATATTTATACCACCTCTGGTTTTGTTAAGGGAGGAGGGATCTTCACTCATCCAGTTCCCAAAAAACAAACAAACACAAACAAAAATAATTTCCTAATGCAGATGTCATTTTATCCTGCATCATTGAATTTTTAAATATATACAACGAAATGCAATTTCGTCATTGTAGCATAATTGATCACCATTACCTATAATTACCTATAATTTGTGATGTTTGTGTTGAGGGTCACAAAATAACAAAAGAAATGGATGGAAACTTTTGGGAAGGAGCTGCCAGGCAAAAGAGAGCCAAAGTGACACAAGCGTTAATGAATTTTTGTTGTTTCAAGCTGCTTTAAAGTTCCATTTTACCTTTTGGATGCTCATATTTCAATGCAGCTCTACAAAAGGATTCATGCATGGTTGGAAGATAGAAATTGCCTAGGAAAGTTTCTGAGGACAGAATGCATTGGCTGAAATAGCATCATCGTAACCTAGACCCTTTGGACATCCCAGAATAATGCTGCACCACCACAATGTGATTAGGGGGATGACTTGAGACATCACAGAAAAGTCTGCAAATATTTATTTAAATGTTTAACTGAGGTTTTTGTTTGTTTATTTTTTTCTCTTTATGAACTTACATTTTCCACCAACCCATAAAGCAAGAATATTTGCTTTTTTTAGCTGACCAACAGCAGGTAGGAGATTTTTCAATGGAACTACTAATAACAGAACTTTATCGCAGTACAAAAAAAAAAGAAAAAAAAAGACTAATTCCAGATGGAACTTTCTTTCAAGAGGGAACACACAAAACACATTTATACCTGAAAAGAGGCTTGTATACATAGCTCATCAAGGTGTTAATCTAACATAAACTATAATGGTTTATGTTTTCTGTTATTTCTGAGCCAAAAAGAAGAGGGGATCTTTTTTAAAATTATCTTGTTCTCAATAGGCCACACTTGAAGAACTGGCAAAATCTTACAAAAGCAACCCTTTTTTTTGTTTTTTGTTTATTTTATTGAAACACTTGGTATTGGTTGGTGAGAAGGGTTTGTATTTATGTCTGGTGCTGGGAGCCAGTCTCCTGTAAAGAAGTTTATTTGGGTTATAATTCACACTGATATGGACAGCTTAATTGGCAGTTGATGTTACTGACACCACCTAGGCAGATAGGAAATTTCTCTTGTCAGTTCCTTGGCTTGTCAGATGAGATTCTTAGCAAGGGCTGTAACTGCTACTAACAAACCTACTTGGTTGGTAATTTCCTTCCTTCCTTCCCTTGAGATTAAGAGAGCTCATAGCAATAGAACACCAGGGCGCACATGTTAGTGGGATTGGTTCAATACAAAGTGAAGTTCTCTCTTTTTTTAATTGAAGATTTGAAGTTAAAAATATCTTTGAGCTTAACTTGTTGACCCATTCTTTGAATAATTCTGCATTCATTCACACCTGCTTGTTAGCTTCATAGTTACATGGAAGAGGTTTCAACTTTTTGAAACATGGAGGCTACTTCAGTTTTTCTATGACAAAAAGTGGTAGCTTTTCACTTGTCATTCTGGCACATGCAAGTTCATTAATCTGGTCCTTTGTTTTGTTGCTGCCAGAATACTTTATTTTTTCTAGTCCAGTTGGTTTTTATTTTTAAAAAGTCTCATTTTGTCAGTGTTGTGGATATTACTGGTTGATATGAGGGGAGCAAGCTGTTAAGAATTTTTTTATTCATAGCCACCCATTAAACATCTCTCTTCCTCTTAAATTCTCTGAGTAGAAGGATTTTTACTTTGATCTAAAAATTTTGACTATATTTTTTTGACCTAATGTTTTTGCTTTCTAAGCATTTACATACATTTTTAGCTTTGTTTGCTGTCATCAAAACTGAAGAAATAAAAAACATGTCAGCCAATTAATTTACTATAATTTTATTCTTTCTTCACCATAATCACTCAGAATACATTGTTTCATTTATTTCATTTGAGGATGAAATCAACAGGCAAAATTATAGTGAAGAACTGCATACTTACATTTTTAAGCAAAAAAACGTGCAGACCTCGCCAATGGTTAGCGTGGAGAAGCTTCACTCTGTTAATGTAGAGGTTGGCTGGCATTGATGCAATAAAGCATATACTATCAGGGTGATTTTTCACTGACTCTTCTTCATAATTTCTTCAAATGTTTTTTGCTGAGACTCCTTTTGATGTACATACAAATTTTGCACCTATCAGGATCCAAATGTAGTGACTTAAAAGACATCATATACCTGTACAACTATATACCTTTCTTCTGTTGTTTAATAGTACATCAAGTTTCTGATGATTGTGCTTCAAAGCCAGCAAGTCACTCGCCAGTTCTGGATCTAAATACTTTTTTTTGCTCTCACTATCAGGATCTCACCCATTTCAAAGCTATTCATGAGTTCCCAAACTTTTAGTAAGCAATATGCATAGTAAAAAGTGACATTGAATCATGTAATTACCAATGAGGATAGCGCTCCAATTGCTGGGAACCTAGTTTGTTGACATCTTCGTACTCTGCTTTTATCTTTAGTGCAGTTATGCAGCAGATGGATGAGCAACACAAGTAAAAATAGGCACAGATACATTTGCTTAAGTACTCTTCCAGTGGCTACCATGTAGCATGCTGCATCCATTATCATCAAATGAAACGCACTTTTGTCAGTGCCAAGACATTTTATTAGATCATCACAGTATAAATGATGATTTGATTGTCCACTAACTCACATAATGGTTGGCAGTCTATCAGATAGATTTTCCAGACACCAGAGTCTTGGGTTATTCCTTTTTATTTTCCACTAGTCCATTCACCTTTACTCTGTAAGTTGATTCTGATGGCAAGGTTCAATCCATGTCATGAAATAGTTTCTTGATTTTGGGATTATATAGTTTCTTCAGTGGTATATCCACTGCAGAAAAGCCATTATCAGATCCTTCCCAAAATCAAAAGTCAATATCAGGAAGGTTTGTTGGGGACCTGCTGATTTCCCTAATTGACTTTGATGCTTGGCTGCCTTACCATGACTATTGACATAAAATTGCTTCCCACATTGTACTATGCAATTGCATAGTTTACAATAAAGTTTACTGGCTGCCTGGTATGAATGTAAACTCTCCAGATATTCGGCAATTATACTTTGACAAAGACTAAACAGCTGCCTTGGGAATCCTTATCTTTTAAAATGGCCCGACTATGGCATGAACACCCAGAATTGCTTGGTAACAAAGCAGAAAACTAAGTCAAGGAGAGTGAAGGTAACAAACTGAAAATGAAACTATAGCCAAAACTGCACCATTTTACAGCTCAACTGACAAGTTCAAATTAACATATCAGGATCTGCTAAACTTTTTTTTGAAAGCAAAACAATTGCTTTATTTAAACATTGAACATTGTTTTATAAGATTTTTATTGGGATTAATTGATTTTAACTATATCTTAACATGATCTAGCAGATTTAACCAAGTTTTTTTACTTAACACTAGAATTTTTACTTTTCTGACTTAACATGAGCATTAAAAATGTTAGTTTTTTTTTTTTTACCTCATAAATTTTACCAGAAGCATTGAAACATCTTTTGATTTCATCTTTGAAGCTTTTAAGGCTTTACCAACCAAATAAAAAATTTGTGATTTTATTGACTTCTAACCACCTTCTACTTAAGAGTTATTCTATAACAAGCATTAAAACTGTCAATAAATCCAGTGATGCTGAGAAGTCTATGATTACTAACGGTCGTGTGAGTTTATTATCATTTATCCCTTAAAAGAGGCTACTTATCAATATTTTGTCTCTTGATTGTATCAACCAACTTAATATTAATAAATGGTTCATCAAGCTTCATATGTACTGATATCTTCTCTTTTTTTGTATTCAGGTGCATTAGTACTAGAGTTGCTGAAATCTTGAATATGATGGAGACTTTTCCAAATTATGTTGATTGTAGACTTTGGCTATCCAGTTTTCTGTACACATTTACCAGTCTTTCTGCCCTTTTTTGAAAAGGTCAATGTTATTAGCAAAATTTCGATCAGAGTGATTAATGATTGAGATCTCTTAGCACTAGCTATGATGACAGAACAGGTGCCCAGAACGTGTTAGATCTAAATCAAGGCATAATTTGACAAAGACAATCTTTATATCATAGTGAATGCATCAACAGTAAGTTGTTTGCATGCACTAAGGCCCATTGGTTGCTCATTATCAGACATCCCTTACTTACAGACTCAGGACCAACAGCAGAAGTGAACTGAGACTTCTCTCAAGGATTATCTTCATCTTTTATATATACAAACTGATTGCTTTCTTCTTCTGACATCCACATAGCTATTGATAAGGCTACTTTTTATTTCATAGTTTTGGCTTTTTTTTTTCATGAGCTGATAGCAGTGGCACCACTTGTTTTGGCTAGGAGCGAGATAGCTGTCACTAGGTAAGGATCAGTGAGACCAATGACCACTACACACCATTAAGGAGTGATTACCTTGGAATTATCTTAGATTTTAATGATAAACATCATTTAAACTATAGCAAATGCTTTGGCAATCAGTCTGCTTTTTGCGCTTCATTAAGAAATGATTACTGTATCTTGGCCACTCAATAATCTTAGTGTTGGGTTTACAGTTTGCAAAAACAGCAATGAATGTAGCAGCAAAGAGGACAGGATGTAGCTAGTTTTAAGTTTTTTAGTATTTTTGGTTAATTATGCTATTTTCCAATGAATAACATTCATGGAATTGTTGTTTTGATTTAAGTGGTTTGATTGTACATAATAAATTCCTACAATAGTTATCAGGATTTTGTTAGTAGGACATAACATACAAGGAGTATGCAACATCAGAGTACATATTAAAGGATAAGTTCTACCGATGAATTGCTTGTATGGGTCCTGGTTCCTTGGCTTAGGTACATTATTTCTCTGGTATTTTATAGATGTGTTTCACTATTTTTGTTAAGATGGCTTACTGTTTTATTACTTTACAGGTCTATGAATACCAAAACAATGCCTAATTGACTTTATTATGCTTTAAATACATTTCAATATTGTAAAATGCAATGAATGCAAAATAAATTATGGGGTTTGTTCTTGATTTGTTTAAAACTTAAGATGTAGCTTTAATTTTCATACATATAAATTGTATTTATTGGTTGATATGCTGTTGTAGCATTATTATTTCTTTTTAAATTATGTCAAATTTTTGATGAAGTATGAAACAAAAAAATGTCAATAGCAAATTATTTTTAAATTGTTAATATTATGTTTCAATATATTTTTAAAAATTACAGTAATTTTTTAATAGTTCTCTCTCCCACGAAAATGAATTCAGAAATTTATCAACTATATGTTTAGGAAATAAGAGCTGTAGCCCCCCTTTTTTTTTTCTTTCTTTCTATCTTTTTTTTTGTTCAGGGTAGACTTCTGGTTTTTGTGAAAGTCCCCTCATTCCTCTTTTGATATGAAAAGAGAATGTAGGCGGGTTTGTTTGTTTCTGTTTCTAACTGGAAAATCTTTTGATGGCATCTCACACCAGCAGTCGTACTCGCAGATTGGGAATTAAAAGGTGACAAAAATTCAGAATAAACTTTTTCTTTCATGAAGTCTTCATGAAAAATGAATTTGAATCTCTAGCTATGGCCACCAGTTAGTGTGTGTTTATATACTGATTTTTTTCTTTACTTTTGTCTGCTTTTAATAGTTTTTCTGCTTAATTCAACATTAAACATCAGTCAAGAATTCTTTGACTTTCTAAGACTGTGTTCTTTATCTTACTAGATCCCTGATCTGGTTTGTGAAACAGTTAATTTGGGTTGAAAGGTGAATGCAGAATTGTTGTTGATAGAAAGCATTTGACATTCATAAATTCCTTTTCTGTTTATTTTATTTAAACAGAGTTCAGTTGTAGTTCTGAAAGATTTTGTCAGTATTTACATTGATAGCAATACATTTCTTTTTAAAAATGGAGTCTGTTTTTATTACAGTTTGCTTTTTAGTTATGAGTATTTATTTTACTGTATAAAAGAGTAAACAGTTATCAGTCTTGAAGTTTTTGAATATGTTTACAGAATAAGTGTTTTGAAATGCTAAAAGATACTATTTCTCTGTCTCTCTTGTGTGCATGGTATGCTGCAGTGGGCTAAAGTGTTTAAAAAAGAAAAAAAGATCAAACAACAGGTTCTGGGTTAAAGACCAGTTCAAACTACTAGTACAGTCAAAATAAAAGCACAGAAACGTTTACTTCAAATTAATGTGACTGCATTCTCAAATGGTCTTCTTCAGGACTGAATTATGATGTTAACAATGATATATCAGTGAATTCTAGGTTCATTAGTATTTTAGTTACTACTATTAGGATGATGGAAAAATCTGTGCTTTCTTCTTGCAAATAAACATTTTCTCTATATCAAACTTACTTACACTGGGGATAATTTTAAGTTTTTTAGGAGTTTTGCAGGGTTGCATATCACTAGACTATTGTTTAAACTGGAATAAAATGGCAAAGCTATGGGGGGAAAACTGAGATATTTCTGACTTTGTATTTGGCTAAGTTCAAAAGCAACAGAAGCTCAGTTTTTAAAAATAACTTAGTGTTTTAAGATTATACTGGAGACTGAAGTGCAACCAATCAGAACTTTTTGATTGGTTGAAATTCTGATCATCTAAAATTCATTAATTTTATTAGCTGTCCTGTTTCTCTCATCTCTGTTTGTAAATAACCTAAAATAGCTTTTACTGTTTACGTTATTAAGAGAAGTTCAAGTGAAATAAGGTATTCAATGGTACCAGATAATTTGATGAAAACTACTTTAATTTTGTTTTTCACATTAAACATTTGTAGTGGAGAAATGTTGTTTGGTATTTTTTGTTAGTAGGTTATTGTGGCCTAACTTCAAAATTAAAGGGGATATTTTTCTCTTTTTTTAAGTTTTAAGATTTCTAGAGGGAGACAAACTGAACTGATGGAATTGCTGTCGCAGTTTCTTTTTGGTGGTAGTACCTGTTCACAGCACAAAAGATGAGCAACCTTAAAAATATCTCTAGCTATAAAATGAGGATTTAATAGATTATTTTTCCTTAAAGGGGTTTAGGAAGAAATTCCTTAAACAGGTCTTAAGGGCAGTGACTGGCATGAGTGGAGTGTTTTTTCTCACTTTTCTGTAATCAGCCCATTCTACTGGGATTCTTTCATTAGGGTACAATGCATCAGTTACTTTCGCAGTAGGCATTGTTTCTATTGCCATGCAACTTTGCCTCCTTTTCCCTGCCTGGTTCATAGTTTATTACCGGGTACGTTGTAATGGTGGGTTTTATCATCCAGTGCTTCACAATGCTATGTATATCCTGTTTCAGTAGTGATAATACTTTTTTTGTTTGTTTGTTTCAGAAGATTTTACTTATATAGACAGACAGACCCAACCGTGCTAGCCGACGAGCTACCAGGAGTATCAGTGATTAAGCCACTGATGGGAGTAGATCCACTGCTGGAAGAAAACCTAGAAAGCTACTTCCAGATAAAATACCCACAGGTACGCAACTATCACATAATATTCTATGCTATAAATATCAGGGTGTAATAAGGAAAAGAGAGAAAAAAAAGAAATCTTACGGAAATAAAAATATTTTTCAACGAGCAACCTTGTATTAAAAAATGAGAGAAAAGGGTGGTGGGAAGGAGACGATGATGGTTAGAATCATTTATGGTGAGCGCCCTGTATAACAGATTGGTCTGTAACTACATTTGGTGATCATAAAAGAAAACAACAGTATTTATATTGTGATGTCATACGAGATTTGATATGTTTGGTAAAGTTTCCAGCTGCCATTTGTGAACTTAAGGCAACTTACATTCCACTTACAGATAGAGAAATCTGGTAACATGTGTAAACTCTTTCTTTTTGCTTGTACAAAGACAATTTAAAGTTTAAGTAAAACTTTCATAATAAATGGATGACCACACAGATGTGCTGACTGAACATAATAGCCAGTAAGAAATATGGGGCTATTTAGACCAGAACCTGTTTATAACAAGCTCTTGAAGAGTTCACTATAGCAAACATGTTTAAAAAACAGTCTGAAATCTGTTTAAACAATTTTTTTAATGGCGAAACTATAAGAGTATTTAATTCGAATTTTTTTTTTCTCAAAAAATGTATTAAGCATTCAGGGGATTTTCTCTCTTTTGTTTGTTTGTGAAGATGAATGCAGCTAAGAAAAATTTTATTTGCATGTTTGGCTTTGTGGCCAGGGGATCTAAGAAATAAAGGGTGGGTGTGTACAGGATATATATAATTTTATTCCAAACTTCCACAGATATTAGAAAGAACTAGCTTTTATGCTTTTATTCTTTTTTGTTCAGTGGGATGACATGCATGGCAAGTTCAAAAATATCTGCCTTAGTTGCAGGGAACCTTTGAGAATTAAAAAATATGTATAATCAACATCTCCCCCCAAAATAAAATTTGTATAATATACTAACAAAAATCCAACAAAATAATAAGATAAACTCATTTGGTTGCAGGTGACTGGAAAATACTTGATCTTCAGTGTAGGTTAAATTTTAAACTTGGATGACCAGACTTGCTATCTTGCATTAGGGGTTAAGGCTTCATTGGATTGATATTGCCAATTCCATAAGCCTGACTGCTTGGGGCCTTGTAATGTGGGCTCCCTTCCTGAGAGAACAATTGCAGCATGGTCCTTGGCCTGGAGTCAGGGATCCTAATACTGCTGGAGGGCATTTGCTTAACGGCTACTGTCCCATCTGAAAACACCTGTGGATTCTGTATCCCACCCCCCCTCCTAAAGGAGAAATGCCCATACATCTAAACACACTTTGCCCACACTAGCACCAGGACCACAACCACACACACACAGATACACACACATTGTAATATTAGCATTGGAGTTTTAGTTGGCATAGTAGTCCAGTAAATAGTTTAATGGGCTGTTATAGTCTAGAGGACCTATCCCTTTGAGTTTTTGAGTTTTCCCTTGGGAGCAGCTTAGTTTGTCATGCATCCCTGGCATTGTTTCTTCTCACTCTTATTTGCTGTGTGTGTGTGTAAGTCTCTTTTGGGTGTTCTGGTTTCCTCTTGCATCTAAAAAGGAAGAGCTGTAGTGAAACTTGCAGATATCAGAGTTGCAGAGCCTCATATCGGGCAGCATTGCTATTGCTTGCAATGGTGGCACTGCCGCTTCTTCCTTCAGCAAGGTTATCTGTGCCAGTAAAATATGAGAAAATTGAAACTACAGAGTCTGTAGTTATTGCCTGGCTTTGTGTTTATTTATATCAGTACATCTCCTGCCACACAGCTGTTACATATTTGTTTGTTTGTTTTTTTTTTTTTATTGCAACTCAGTATTTTTAGACTTGTCTAGTTATTGTAATGTGTATATTTGAATAATTTTAAAATTTGTACACACATATATATATATCAGAATTCTGATATTTGTTTAAAAAATTCAACTTTAAAATAATTCTCTTAGAAATTTAAAGATTTTGTTGTTACTTTAATAATTAAAAAAATGACATTGCTGCTGAAATTTTATTGGTTCTCATCATTTTCTTTTATCGATGCATTTTTTCAGAGAAAGGAGATAAATTTCTGTTAATAAGCTCTATAAATTATGCCTAGCAGCTCATTTACTAACTAACAATCTGGAATTCTCTCGCTTTCTCTGCTGTTTTCTTACTTTTTAGATTTCTTATGGAAAAGATACAGGAGAATCAGATGATATTAATTAAATTATTATTTCAGAATTTTCCTCTCTCTCTGCTTTTTTGGAAGAATATTTAGTTTTATACTGATAAAATGCTTTTAAAAAAAATTTAACAAGGTAGCTATAACAATTAAAGTAATTGCTTGAAAACATTGTAAAGATTTATTGAAGTAGGGTCCCGGGGGTCAGTCTTTGCTTGTATCAAGAAAGAGGTGGCGGAGGAGGGGCTTTATATCTGGTGCCCTTTTCCAGTTATGTTTTATGTTTTCTTTATTCATTTGTTTTTTTTTTTCCAGATAATTTTAGGAAAAATTCAGAATTAATAATTTTTTTACTAATAATTAAATCCCAAATCTTTGAGAAATAGCATGTCCCTTATTTCAGAAATGATGGAAAAGGAAAGAGACTTTTATAGTGGAGATGTCCTATAATGATGTTTAAATTTACTGGCTGAGAAGAGAGTTTATTTACCTAAACAGAAAATAACATTGACAAAAGACAAATGAGGAGCACAGTTTGTATCTAGTGACATAAATTTGGTGAAGGATACTACTGGCTGAGGAGGGTTAAAGGAAGAAGAAATAAAAATATTTTCAAAATTTCATGTAAAAGCACTAGGAGAGATGTTTAAACGAACCCCAGCCGGATACCATGATGTGTGATGCTATTTCAGCTGGATTTCATTTGAACTTCATCTCTAGTATTAAATTACCTAGGAACATAAATCAAACAAATGTACATTAACTGCTTTGCATGGGCAAAAGAAGCAAAACTTTAGAGATAAGACCTTGTTGGAGAATTTCTTGCTCAAAGACAAATGCTAATATCTATTTCTTTCTCCACCCCCCCAAAAAAACTTGAATGGTGGTTACGAGCCAAGGATAAATTATTCCCTTTTCCAGTTTGATGGATGGAAAATCTAATCCATGAAATATAGAAAGAATAGAGTAGATGACAAAAGCAACCAAACAAGAAATATACTACTCTATGTACAGTTAATGTAGATAGCTCATAAGTATCTGCTTATCAGAAGTTAGTAGGATTCATTAGTTGCAATAAATTTAAAATCTACTTGAAAGAAATTTAAAGTTACTTTTATTATCAGATGAAACCAGTGTCAAATGCATTGAAATTTTTTTTAAAAGTTAAAATAGTTTACTTCAATAGCTTTTAAGCATAAAGTCAGCTTATATGATGACAAAAACACATTTCTTGTTTTGTGTTTGTTTGTTATAACTAAGAACTTATCTTTGTGCCATACATTTTTTCTGGTATTATTGCTTCTTTTAGATTAATAATTTTCAGAAGTATTTCCAAAAAGAGGGGTTTAAAATTTGTTTAATGTTTAATTGTATTTACCTATAAAGTCTGAGTTACTTCCTGTTGCTCTTCCCATCTTCTATTTTCTCCTGATTTTTACTTCAAGGTGATAAGATGATGTTACTTCTCTGTAAATAGAATTTCATATTTCATGAGATGGATACTTAGACTTAATTTCTTTTATCCATTTATGCGTTTAGGTTTTTTTGAATAAAAATTTGAAAATGTTCTTAAAATTATTTCTGTACCAGTATTCTTGAAATAAATGCTGTTAAGGCATTTCTGAGTCAAAAGTCTTCAGATTTATTAACATTAAGCTTCACTGTTCATTAAGACAAATTTCTTTTTAGTTTAGACTATTTTGGAATGTACTGAAGACCACATGAACAATTAGACAGAACCTGATGGTTTGCACAAGTAGTAAGATTAAATCAAAATGCACAATATCTGCATATAGTATTTTATTTAATGGTTTGGGTGGGAAACACATTTTAGGGAAATATACAGCAGAGTTAATAAAACTTCATTGGGCTTTTTTTTTTCTGTCCATAAAACACTTTGCACATTTCTTTGTAACTTATAAACTTCTGTACTAATGAAATCCCTGCAATCACTTCACCGATTTCAAAGAATAGCTTGATAATGTCAGCATAAAAACTTCATTTGACTGTAATTGATTCTGATTCTAAGATCTGCCTTTATTGCCTTGTTACCTACTGGCTTTTGTATATTTTAGACTCCCATGGCCAGAGACTAGTTTTTTGGAACTGGCTGTCCTGGTGGTGTCCTGTTTCATAAACACATCAGAGTCACAGTTTATCTTTCATCTATCATCGCTGATGCTATTCCTGGTCCTTTATATACATTTGATTACCAGAGGTGGACTGTGTCTCCTTTGTTCTTATCTCTCTGACCATTTGCTCTAGGATACCTACCAAAGAAAGAAATCTTTAGATAGTATTTGATCTGAAGAAATAATAACAAACTTGATGAGAAATAATTAGCAGATTACAGTTTAGTATTACATCATTTAGCATTCTTCCACATTTTTGTAGTTAACTATATTTAAGATTAGTAGAAATAAATAGATCTTCCCTTTAATATTTTTGTACATACTATTTAGCTAGCTATTTTATTTGTATTTTTAAATTTATTTTTGTGCTTTTATATGCTTATTTCTTTCTTTTTGAATACCAAGCAAAATTTCTTTAGGAAAGAATCTTTGATATTTCTAAGGTATATACTTGATTGAGAAAGACAAACAGCTAAAAACATTTGACTTATTTACAGGTATTTCTATTCATTTTTATTTTTAGTAAGTTAGACAGGCAGTATATCTCTACAGTGACCTGAAGATGAGTAAGTGAAAACTGTCATGTTTGATTTTTATTTGACTGACTGTTCTTTGGTTAAGCCTTTTCTTTTTTTTTATTTTTGTCAATTTGAAAATAAAACAGATACGGTAAATATTATGACCTCTGCATGAACAAAGGCAGTGTTTTCCAGTATTGCTTGAAATAAAAGATGAGTCAAGTTTGCATAAAGATGCAACAGGACTGGGTAGTTCTTATTTTGTATTTGTCAGGAGCTAGTGAAGTCATCCAGAATTTTGGCGTATTTAGTTCAGAGGAAAACTTTGTTAGTTACTCCGTTATAAATTTAACTTCTATCATTAATTGCTACTGAACAAACTCTCTGTGGTCTTCTAACACTTACGCTGATGCTATTTCTCACTTCATCAAAGTCGTGATTTTGCATTGTTCTGTATGGTGTTTGGTTATGCAAAAAGGAGTGCTGTAAATCATTTTGATGTCATTACTATTTCTACTTATCTCCCACCTTACAAGATGGCAGTCTCTCTCAGAGTGATATTATTCTGATGCATATTTGTAAAATTAGTAATTTTAGCATTAAAACTACATAATAAATAGTTGAGATATGTTTAAAAGTAGTTTCAGAGTAACTTAAGAGGTTATATCTAGTCAGTCTGTTACCAGTTAAGTGAAGTTTCATTTAGTTCATGGTAACATTGCAGGATCCATTTGTAGTTCTTAAACTCTAATCAAATTGCCTCTCAATGCTACAGATTCAACTAAATTAAACTTATCCCTGAATGTTATAAATAGCAATACCATCCAGTGCACTGATTTTTAATTGATTTTTAATCTTGAAACAATTTCTTCTTCTTTAACCCTCCTAGGTTTTCTCTAGGTTCTACAGTTTTCTTCAACATCTGAAAATGAAGAATTCTTGTAGGACTTTCAATCTTGGCCTCCCAACTGAGAAGTGGTCATGCAACTCACTCAGTACATGAGCACACGATCCCTGGATCCTTGTCTTGTAACCAAGATAAGGATCTCAACCCTCATAACCAGAGAAGCATGCAGTGGATGGGAAGTCTGTCCAGCTTGCTTGATTTTTTTCTTCAAATTTTATGAAAGAATTAATAAGAATATTTATGTAATTCATGTTATGTATACTTCACATTTGCTGGTTACATGGATTGTTAGATACAGATTCTAAGCATCTCAAATTAATTCATTTGAAATAGCTTCTCTTACCAATTTATTTGTATACACTAATGAAATTTCTTAGCAGTAGCTGTTTGGCATAATAATTATTCTTTTTACTGCTGTCTGCTGACAACATGACCTTCCCTTTCCTTCTGTGAACTTGCTTATTATCAGAACCTGGTAAAAACACTCCTTTTCATTAAATCAAACAGCTTTGAATTACCTGTGAATCATTAAACATTGTTTACAAGTATGACATCTGACAAGTTTCATTTTGTCACACTCAGACATTAATTACAAAAAATGTATACATAAAAGTTGTGAAAAATAAAAATAAATCTTTTATAAATTAAATTTTGGTGTTTATTTTATCTACTAATTAATATTAGTGGTAATGTTTTATTATTATTCAGTAATATTCATGGCATTTGGCACTATCATGGTGTATGTGTCTAAAATGTATATACTAAGCATGTTCAAATGAAATCTGGCTCGGAAATAGAATCCATTTTATCATATCTGGCTGGGTTCCATTTGAACATCTCCACTGAAATTTCTGTTGTTTCGTGTAATAGTTTCTTATTATGGTTAATGCTAACAATGTCAGTTTGAGTTATCAACATGTATTTCATCACCTGCACTTCAAATATAAAACCTGTTATTTACCCAAAAATGGCTGTTAAAAAGAAAAAAAAAGCTAAAAACATGGTATCCAGACTTTAAGGTAAAAAGTTAAAATCTTCCTTTTATGTGAACTCACTTTGAGATGTGAATATATGAGTAGGAATATTGTCCATAATAGCATTTATATATTTGTATGTAGTGACATGTAAATCGGAAAACATGTCAACAATCCATCAATTAAGTTGTTTTAATGTCCTCAGCTTTAATATTATCTGATATCTTTATCATTTATTTACTGGGGACATTCATTTGATAGCCAGCCCATCTATGATTACAACAATCCTATTTCAGCCAAGTTTAACTTGAATGTTGCTTATATTAATTGTGTGTGTATACTGATATATATTAAAGAGAGCTTTTAGTGTTAATGTCATGGTAATTTGTGTTTAATATTAAAACAAATATTTTAACAGGATCAAATCACTTATCACTTGCATCATTATTGGATATGTGGTTTTCTTAATTGTTACAAGATGAGAAACCATGGCTTATGTAAGGTCTCTTGCGACAGGAAATGATGATCATTTTGAATTGCAAAGTGGTTTACTTTACAATATCATTAATAATCACTGATACTGGTATTTATTCTTTTCATTTACCAGGTCATAATCAAAATGTATTTTTCTGTTATCAAACTGCATTGATATAGCCAATTAATAGTTATCCCTTGTATTTCTAATTGAAGATAGCAGAAATAATTTACTGGCCACATAATCAAAAACTTTAATTAATTTGAAAAACTGCTATCAGGTCTCCCTATCAATTGTCTAGCACTCAGAGGACATTTTAAAATATTAATTTATTCACACTAATATTCTAAATACAGTAAAACACCAAATAAACACTTCATAATGGTAAACTTCCTTTAGTGACATGTTACATTGTAGGATTTCTACCTTTGAGTAACAAAGTTTCTCTAATAATGAACTATTATGTATCAAATGCCTACAATGTTCTTGTCATATAATTAAGCTTCTTTATTAATATCAATTTATTATACTGTTCTTGAATCAAATTATTGTATAGATTGAATTAAATTCCCAACACGGTGGAGTCTAGTTCCATTTTTACTACACAACCAAAAAAAATTAATAACTTTTGATGTTACAATGGTATAGTTTTACATAGATGCTGCATTTACCATACATTTTGTAGTAGTAGTTATAGTTATCCATGTAGTGCCTCATAATGTCATCCACTGCTAAAGTGATGCTTTTCCCAACCCCAATTTGTTTTCTACTTAACAATAATCAATCTGTAGGCATGTGTTACACCAGACAAGAAGAAAACAGAAGCTGTACAGTGTATATAAAGGTAAGCAGTGAAATGTTGTTGTCTGATTTCACTTTTAAAATTGTGAAACCTCAATTTTCCCTACTGTTTTGACACACTACTTTATAATATTGAGCGTTAAACATTGTGGTAACTGGATATTGTATTTTTAGCTAAATGATAGCATCATGTGGCACACCACATGGAACAATGGTAAAGGTTACAGTAACTACAAATGAGAATATAGGAGATAACTTTACAATACGTATAACTGAATTGTTTCTTTTTTTTCCAGGGGTAATGGCAGATTCCATTAACTAGAAATAGAGATGAAACTGCAGATATCAAATGCAGTGAATCAAAGAAGGGAAAAAAAAAAAAAAACCAAGGTTACTCAAGGATTTGCAATCCCAACTTCAACACTTTCAACTGTTCTCAGTAATCAAGCAGACAGGTTGCTATGCAGTTAGGCTTTAACATGTAAAAATGTGAAACAAGACAAGAAATGTTTGATTAGCTTACTCAGGCAAGAGCAGTAAATATACCAGTGTCAGGGCCAATATTAGAACAAGCAAGCCAAGAAGCACTAAAAATGTATGGACAATTTTTAGACAGCGAATGGTTGGCTACATAAAGTCAAGGGTTAATGGATTCTATCAACACTAAAAATGGCAAGTGAAGAAGCAGCTATGGATAACAATGTTCAATAAGACTAAAGATCTACACTGCACATTTTGACAGCAGGATATGATTGTAAAGATATATTCAATGCAGATGAGGCTGAAGTTTTTAAAAATCTGCTTTCAGTAAAAACATCAGCTGTGAAGGGAAATTATCCCATAGTGGAAAGTGCAGCAAAGAAAGATTTATAATACTTCTATACAGCAACAGTGATGGTTTTGAGAAGTTAGAACCTTTGATAATTGGCAAATATGGTAAATTAAGATGCTTTAAAAATGTGAAAAGGCTACTTTTCCATACAAAAACTCTAAAAATTTGTGGATGATATTGTCTATGTTTAAAGAATAGCTATGCATTGTGAATGTACACATGGAATTACAGATAAAAATTATCCTTTTCCTAGTTTGATGTATTGTACACAATATTAAGGGTTTGCACCTATTAAGTATGAAGATAGTCTTCTTCCTTCCAAATTTTACTAACAAGTTGCAACCAGTGGACCAAGGAGTGATTGCTTAAGTCAAGAAGATCTATGGAAAACAACTTGTTCTTTGAAGAATGTAGTATTCTCTGATGGGTTGTAGCTAAAATGGGACATTCTCTAGGCAATGGTCAAAGACTTTTTATAATTTGGTCTACTGCAATAGAACAAAATAGCAGAATTTTTTCCTGATGTTGAAGAATTTGCTGCTACTACCGACATTCTAGAAGAGATCAGAGCAGGTTATGGAGAAATTTTTTGTTGTTTTTCTTTTTAAGCTACATGAGACAATAACTGACAAAACTGCATGTCAAGGATGTAATATTTGGAGAGTTTTTCTCAGTAGACAATGAGCTTTCTTTGTACTTCTCAAACAAGTGACTCAAGATAAAGAGAGAAAAGAAGTTGAACCAGATCCAACATGTGAATGGGAAAGTGAACTACAGAAACCTCTGAAAAGTAACGTTAATGGCGCTTTTGATGCACTAGAGAGGTTTTTCTTGACCTAAGATATATCTCAAGCTACATACTCAAAAATTGTTCACGGAACTAGAACAGGTCATAACAGGTGAATTAATAAAGCAGTCCTGGCAAAAAATTGTAAAGATGCTACCATCAAACTTAGCAAATTGTTCTGACTAAATTGTTTAAATATTACTGTAACATTAATTTATCTAGTTAATAAACAAATAATGATGCCAAGTAGGTTTTTGAGGAATCTCTTTACAAAGAATTTCCATATAGCCAAGTTAAAAAATTTTGGTCTTGCATTTTGCTATATGGGGGTTTTAGTATACTTAGAATTGGGAAACAGTCTACACTTATATCTCTACTTCAGAGTCTTTTCTTAAATATGAATTTTGGGTTTAAAAAATATTTAAGAAAGAAACTAATATATATTTTTTATTATTATTATTATAAGATGGAACTTCTATTTTGTGTCCAAGATGATCAGGATCCAGCCATAGAAGTGGTCCGGAGATTGCGTGAGAAATATCCAAAAGTCAAAGCCCATCTTTTTATTGGTAAGTGTCATAAATCTGTTTAGTGAAGATCTTTAGAGGTGCTATTTTTCTTTTTAAGACACTGGATGGTGACACTGCTATTGGGCACAGGAATCTTTTGAGTGGGAAGAAGCTTGTCTTCATCTACTCAACCTAGAGAACAAACTGAAAGTAATGTAAATGTATAACCTGTTTTTTTTCTCAACTTGTTTTCATCTTTTACTTCAAAACCAACAAAGATAATGTACAAAATTCTACTTGTATTTGCTGCAGTACCAAGCTGTACATAGAGCCAGATGCAATCATTACAACTTGATTTGATGCAAGACATACAACCAGAGGTTGCAGGGATAGCATCTTGGTAGAATCTGGCTGTAATGTGAAGGAGACCTTTACATAAACAGGCTAGTTCCCTTCTGGTAGAAGGTGTTGTGTCAGAAACCCCAGTGTCTTAAGGACAAGCTACAATTTGGATGTTTCTAGTTGTTGAAAAATTACTGAGTACACATTCTGTTCGATGTCAGTCATGGTTGTGCGATGTATGCTCATTACCATCTCACATGATGCAAAACCCATGTTTTTCAAAGTCTTTATGTATACACATTCTGAAACCAGAGAAGTATCAGTTATCTTTATTTAGAAAAATGAAACTACAGGAATGAAGTCTTTTTACACTTGCTTATTTTTGTTTCTTTCTAATATGAAGCTTAATGACAGCTGAATGTGTGTGCGTTCTGCAGATTTTTTTTTTTTTTTACACAAGTTTTCCTTTTCTTAGATATTTAGAACTACACTTTCTTGTTGAATTGTGGCAAATATTGTGGAACTCTTCTTACTGAGATGGATTATATGAGCAGTTCATAAGCAGCAGGGCAAAGCTTAACATTTGCTAATGTGGCACGACACTAACATGGCTGCTGTGTGTAAGGCAAAAAAAAAAAAAAAAAGACATTTTTGTGAAATATGGCACATCACTTAATAGGAATATTGCTGACTTGTATGATTTATTTACTTAGAAATATAATAATAATCAGCAAATTCAAATCTTTGTAAGTGAATAATATTAGCTAAAACTTTTGCAGAGTTAGAGTGAATGAAAGATTCTCCTTACCATTAGTTGTTGGTGGGGATACTATTAACTGGTTTAAATATTAACATTGACAGATATTTCCTTATACTGTAGGTGGCTGTTTACATTGCTCAGGCTTTATCACATTGAGTAAACTAATTTAATGATATAGTCACAGCTATAATAATTTTTTCCGTTGGTAGTAATGAGTATAATCCTACCCAATCAATAGTTGGTTTAATTAAATGTCCCCTTTCAGTGGTTTAGTGACATCATCTTCTTTGCTAAAGGGTGTAAGTACTTTCAGCACTGCTCATATGATAAGTATTTAGATTAAATCAATTTTTTTTTAAATTGATATCTATAACTATTAATTATTATTTTAAAAAAATTTGAGTCCAAGTTTGCTTTCTGTGTTTATTTTTTTAATTTTTTTTTTACATTAGGGATTAAATAGTTTATCATAATAGATTTGCTTGATGTTTATTTCCAAAGTAATTTTTGTTATCATGCTCCTTTGTATAGGGGTGTTCAGGTGAATGGTTACTAAATGTCTATTACCTGATTCTTGTTTTTATTTAGTTTTTTTTTTTTTTTTTTTACATATAAAACTCTGTCAATAAAACAAAGCTTAGCTATTCTGATAACAGAGATGATGGCCTGATAAAACTGGTTTTAGATTCTCAGATAATTGACCCAACAACAGACTACATCATCATTTACAGGAAGAAGGGTGGAAACTGAGGGAACTATCTGATGGAAGTTTCAGGGAGAAAATTGCTCCCCTGAGCATTAATTCAATTAGAAAGGTCAGACTTTCATATGTTATGCCCTCAAAGGTGACTGGAGAAACACCCCTTGGTTTCTAGATTTAGGTTTAGATGATCATTGCATTTTGTGGATGGAAACCATCTCTCACAGCATAGAATTTGTTTTAACTTCTGAATTTAAAGTTTATCTAAAAAATGATTTTTATAAAAGAAATTAAAGAAGTGGGGGTAGATGGCTTTGAACTTGAGTATGTACAATTTCCTGTTTTTCCTATTGAAAATTAGTGCTACATTTTGAGGATCTGAACATTTAGTCAAAGTGAGACTTCACTTTTAACCCCTGAATTTTGTTGCCTTCAGATGTCAGTATTTGAGAGAGCTATTTAGAGAAAATGACTATTTTATTCTTGACAGTTTTTTTTTTTTTTTTAATTTGTTCAGGCTTTTTCTTAGAAGTTAATTTTTTCAAAAGATCTAAAAATAGTATGTGCTTAAAGTCAGGCAGAACCAGATATTAAGAATTTAAAGTATTCTTGTTTGGTTTTAGCAGCCAGTAAGACTAAACTCCCCCCCCCCTGGGTTTTTTGTTGTTTTTTTGTTGAAAGTCATGTGACTTGACTGACCGACTGTCTTGTAGGCTTGACAATACTGCAATAACAACTGGCACAGTAATAAATTCTGAAACATTTTGCAGGGGGAAAAAATGGTATTGTTAATCCCTTGGTTCATAACATGGCACCAGGTTATGAAGCATCCAAATACGACTATGTATGGGTTAGTACCAGTCGGATTAAAGGTAAGCGGACGTCTTAATCTCAATTGTGTAAGTAGAAGTTAATATGTACCAATTCAAGTTTTATGTTGTGCTTTCATGTGTTAAATGAATGAAGGGAGATGAGTCTTAATTAACTTTCTGAAACATTTGCATTCATTTTCATGTAACTTTTTTAATGAATTGTATTGTGTTTGCTTGTTTGTTTTTGTTTTATTTATATTAAATATTTGCTAATTAATAGCTTAAATGTTCAGCTCTTCTGTTCACTCTCTGATGACAGAGAAATAGGATTTCTTCACCAGTAGCAAATAAGGAGCAGTGTAACTAGAGCAAGACTGCATTGAACTTTTCAGCTATCATCATCTTTTTAAAATTGTTTTCAAAGTAGGATTATTTAAAAGTATGCTTATTAAAAGCATCCTTACTGATTTCTGCTACCAGTACAGCAGCCAAAGTACTCTTGTTAGGTTTTGACTAAGTTTGTGCCTAGTTTATAATGTACACTCAGTTTGCTCTCTATGGCTATTTGGTAACCAAAAGCAAAATCTAATTCTGCTGAATTCAGCTGGTTTAAAACATTACTTTCAAAATAAGCAAATGTTTGGGAAACTGCACATGTTTTAAGATTAGGATGGGAGTTGAACCAGAAATGTTAAAATTCTCAGTGCCATACATGCCTGCCCTTAAATCTGATCTATAAAACATGTATCTGGTGTTTTAACATATCCAGGGGGAGAAACTACATATTTTGAAAAGCATATGTTGAGAGAATGGATTGTGTTTTGTTGATTTACTATTTATCCTTAAATGGCTGTATATTTGTAGTTTCCCTTTGACATAGAAAACCAAAGACTAGTGCAATATGGGGTTTGAACAAAACTTAGTGCTTCCTAAGTACTTTACAAGATTTCAACATCTGGATTTATGGTTAGAAACCACACACACACACACACACACACACACACACAGACACAATCTTTAGAGAACAAATCTTCTCTTATTATTGAGTTATTGAGATTTGTGTGTATATTATTATTATTTCTTTTTTTAATTCATAGTATACACACTTTGTTATTTCACCTGTTGGCTTAATATATATTTTGCTGTGTATGGTAGTGCATTCTGTTCTGTTGTGTCTGGTTCACTGACATCCACATTCAAAGGTTGAGAAAACAGGTTATGTTACAAAACTCTGCAGAGAGAAACAACAAAAACCAACAACCCACCAACCATTGTTAGGTTTGGAGATATCCACACACCCTTCCAGTAGATTGCCATCAATGTTATTCTATTATTGAATTTCAGCGTGTTCACTTGGTACACTTGTTAAACAGGAACATACATACATCAGTATTTTTGTAATGGCTTTTGAAGAACTAGCTGGTTCAGTAATGTGTGTGGATGGTTGGGGCAGAGGAATAGAGGAAAAAGAAGAAAAAAAACTTGTTTTTGCTGCACACGATCTTAAGCAACAAATATGTCATACAAAAGTTAAAAAGAAAATTAAATGTTGAGATGGCCATATTTTGTAATGAAAAGGAACTACATCTATTTTTACTTAGGCTTTCAGAACAAAGTGCAATTTCAATCTTATGTTAAGAGCATTGAATCATCTTTATTTAGAATTCTTTATGGCACAGTAGCCTCTGTCTCATCTCCAGTGTTTGGTACTTAGATAGTGTTGTAAAGAGACAGAGGTTACTCTGCATATACAAATTATAAATGTTTCATTCAAGTCTACTCCTATGGTGTATGTGTCTGTATATTTAAAGAGAGAAAGTTACAAATACATTGCATGTACAGGACTAAACAGATAAAATGAGTTACAGATAAATGTGTACTTGTATATGTAATTGAATGGGTTCAATCTCACTGCATCTTTAAGTCATTTTCATTGCTCATCCTAATGAATCTCATGCTGATGAATAGGGTTCTTTTAAATTTTAAATCCATGTAAAGAATCTAATCAGTAGTATTTTATCATTTTCCATTATATGGGGTTTCAACAGTTAACAGTAATGGAATCACTGTCTTCTGCCTTTTAGATGTGTGCGTGTATACTAATGTGCTTTTATGGAAACATTGTAAATAGCTATGTACTTAAATTATAAACAAGTGCTCTTTAAAAAAACCAACCCTAAATTACTGCTAATTTTCTTTTATTTTTACATCATGTGCAGGTTGTATAATAAATCATACACGTGGATTCTGAGTTTCTAATATTACATTCATGTAGCTCTGTGTAGAATTTTTGAGGAGCTATAAAAACAAATATTAACCTACAGAGAAATTTGCCACTAGCGGACATTTGATTTCCATGCATCTCAGTTTTTTATTATTTAGAAATAAATGTTTGAAGCCAAGTTTATGAATATAAGGAGAAATATTTGATGATTATTTAAGGATAGCAACAAAAAAACATTTTTAGAAGCAGTATTTCAGTGGATGGATCAATAAACATATTGTTTCTTGGTGCCAATATTTGTTTGAGGAGAGAACTGGCTACTGTATACAGTTCAGAGGCCATAACTATTTGTTTATGGAATTTGACATTTAGGATGAATGGAGGGGGAATTGAGTAAACTTTCAGACAAGGCATGTAATCTTTATGTGAAAATATGGCATGTGTAGTAGTTGCCTACAAACAGAACATTTATGCTGCAAAACCTGTGAAGAGAAACTGGCTGCAACAGCAAAGTATCTGGATGTGCTGACAGCCAAGCATCATGGTTACCCGGGGACCATTGTGAAGAAATTAATTGTTATGGAATGTTGGCTGATATTAAGTTGACAGCATTAAATGCAAATATCTCACTCAGAACAAAATTGTGGGGAAAATTTCTGTAGGAGAACTGAACCTAGCTTAGTGAAGGTTTAGAAATTTAAGCAAATTGTGAGATTCATGTAAACAGGAAATCTGTGACAAGGAGACAGAGAAAAATACTGCGCACAAGTAATTGCACTAAGCATATGACTATTTACTTGTAATTTTTCTGTGATAAAAATTGCCAAACAAACCTTTGGAGACCTTTTGATTTGTAGGGGATTAGTGTCTTCGCATTGTCTACCCAGCTAAATACTTCCCCTCTGGGAGCAGACACATCAAATATTGCGATTTTTTTTCTCTTTTTCTTTGGGAGTAGGAGATTTATGTTTTAATTATCAATTTTCTGTGTTTGTAACAGTCAGTAAAACCCATTTCTACTCACTCAGAATGTTTATAGCCTACTAACTTACTGAAAGCTGAAAAATACAACTGGCTTATTTCACTTTGTTAATAAATGCAACAACTCTACTTCTTTCCATTTGGTGTGTATAGACTCCCACTCTAATATAAATAGAATGAAGATTTTAAATAAGTTTCTTTACAGGAATTCTTCACACACACAATAACTATGTAATAATGGTTTTTATGCATTTGTCATTGATCTGTGTACATTAGTTTGATCAACTCTGGGTTTTAGGATGCTAAGGAATGGAATTAGTGCAAGTGTGAGAATCAGTCAGTATGTGAATTTGATGTATAGCTGTTTCTAAACCCCAGTGGCACCTAATGATAGATAAGAGAGCATTTCTCTGCCAGAGGATCATTCTTAGCTTTGACCCCTATCCATGCCATAGTCCCCATGCTTAGATTATGGAAGTGACCTTATGACTTGATAGTCACTGTGCTGTTACTGCAGCAAGGCAGATTCTGAAGAAGATTAATTACTAGTTACCAAGCCTAAGTTCATTACCTGATACAGATTATAAATTAATGACTTTTAGTTATACAGCCAAATGGTGCCTTTGAACAGAGGGTCAGTTGAAGTGAAATAGGGATGGTCCTATATTTATAGTTCCAAGAATAGTTAAGATGCTAGATTGGAGGCTTACCACCTGTCTTTAAACTCTCTTAATTGGCTGGGAAAAGTTGAATTGAAAAAAAAGTGTGGTGCTGTAATTGCTGTTGAGTAGTGTGAATACCTATGAGAATTTTAAGAGTTAAGCACAGGATAAGACAGGCAGTTCTTATAGTCTTACTAGGGAATAAGACCATTCTAAACTGTAGTTGACATTAATAATACTGAACATTAAATGAAAATAACCCAGATGATGAGGTTAAAAAAGTACTGGAATCTCAAGTTAATACATTTATTATCAAATAATTTTTAAAAAGTTATTATTTTTCTTTTTTAAACTTCAGCACCTGGTTTACATCTTTGTATAACATTTAGATTTGTATATTTTTTAATTTAAGTTTTCAAAATGGCTTTTCTCCTGCTATATCTTTTGGTTAAATAGGATACTAAGTACATTTTGAAAATTGTCATTTCTTTTTAAATTGTCTTTGTTTTTTGTCATTTTTAGGTGTTTTTTTGTTGTTGCTGAGGTTTGGGTTGTGTTCAGTTAAGTTTAATGCATCAGTGGAATAGACTGAGGCTCTTTTACAGCTGACACCCACATCACTCATTGTTGCTGTAGAAAAAGTGATAGGTGGGCTAGTGAACAGTACAAGCTGCCATTCCAAATCCTACCTGCCACTAAATTTTCTGTGTCAAAAAAATCTAAATGCCATGATGTGGAAGGGCAATTTATTCTAGGGTACCTGCTAAACATGAAAGATGATTTCAAATTTATGGGAAGTGTTTTAATATTCTGAAAGAGGTCATACATTTAGTCTGAATGCAAATTTCATTCATTTGTTTTAGTGTCGTTTATATTTACTTTTGAATTGCTGAAACAGCAGCATCTGACTGGCAGCCTCTCTTGGATAGGAAAGTGCATACCTTTTTGGGATGAACTCGGGTGTCTACGTGAATAATGCCAAGTTTTATTTTTTAAATTTTATTTTATTATTATAGCCAACACAGATATCATGCTGGACATGGTGGGGAAAATATTGATGCCAAATGTAGCTCTGGTGCATCAAATGCCTTTCACTACAGACCAAAAAGGGTTTGCTGCAGCTGTTGAAAAGGTTTACCTTTAACTTTTTACTTATTGTCCTGGTGGCAAAATGGAGATAGATATTCATTTGTTTGAGACTGGCATTCATATAAATTTAGAATATTTTGTAGACTTTCATTGGCAAACTTCATTCATATGAAAAAGAAATTATTTTAAAAAATTGTTTTGACCATTTGCTTTGATTTTTTTTTTATTTTTTAATTAAAAGATTAAGCCTAAAGTTTTTCTTTCCTGCTTTCTTGTCAGTAGAAATTGCTATGAGATCCAAATGGAAGAATTTTTAATATGAATAAGAACTTTGTTCATTGTACAGAATCACACACAAAGGTCATACTTTTGTATACAGGTACTCCCCGACTTACATCCGGGTTCCGTTCCGTAAGTCAATATGGATGTAACTTGAAGGCCACCTGTACGTATTTGACCCTTTTGGAGGGGTATTTTATATGCATTAATAGTATGTACTGCATTATTATATGCAGTTACCAATATCTTTTACTTTTTTCTTTCTTTAATTTGCTTACTATAGTATTTTACAGATAGAATTTTATAAAATGGGGAAATAAAAAACAAGAGGATCAGTTGTCAAACACGTTTTATAATTAATAAAGCAGTGCACAATACATACATACACAACAAAATAAATCAAAAACAGTAAAAATAATTTATAAATTCCAGTCTTCAAAACTATCTTCGTCATTGTCTGAAAGGGACAGTGTCTTGCTGGGTTGAGGGTGTTGGAGGGGGAGCACTTGTAGTCTTGAAAAAGATGCTGAGTTTGGTTTGAATTGTCTCTTTCTTTTTATCCTTGTATATTTCCTGATAGCAATGTATTGCTTCTTGAATATTTATATCAACCTTGGCAAAGCTTTCGACGTTCTGGTCCATGATTTTCAACTGGGCAAGGCCTTTATTAAAATGGGGAAACATGTCTGCCAACCTCTTTACAGTGAACAACTTCCTTGGTTCGTCTTCTTTCTCTTCCTTCCTTTCTTCTTCCTCCACAATTCTCTGTTTCTAATTCACTGAGGTCCTCATTGGATAGTTATTTTGATTCATAGTCCAATAACTGTCCTACATCATCCAGTTTTATTTCTAATTGAAGAGTTTTAGCCAATTCCATAATTTGCTCTTTAATTCCATCCAACTCTTCATCAAAGCCTGTGAATGTATTAACATAGCATTTGAGACAATGCTTCCATACTCTGTTCATGCACTTAGAAGTTACATTCTCCCATGCTGCTGCAATATTTTTAATGCACTGAGAATGTTGTAGCTTTTCCAAAACACTCGCAACTCTACTGCCTCATCATCTGTTGACACTATAGCTTGGGCAAATATTGATCGAAGATAATAAGCTTTAAATGTTGCTATATCCCCTTGGTCCATCGGTTGAATTATAGATGTGGTGTTAGATGACATGTAAATTACTTTTACTTCTGGATAGATGTCCTCTAGATGAGGCGGATGTCCAGGGTTAATAAAATCTTGAATGGGATTTCTTTTTCAAGGCAATATTGCTGTACATTGGGAATAAAACAGTTTGAAAACCAGTCTTCAAACAATGCTTGAGTCATCCACGCTTTCTTGTTTGATCGATAGTGGACGGGCGGTGTGTACTTATTGATATTTTTTAATGCACGCGTCCAGCGACATCCCCTCCTAGTAACAGAGTTATCTGATCCTTAAATGCCTTAAATCCAGGCATGGTTTTTGCCTCTTTGTGAATGTATATTCGTTCAGGCATCCTCTTCCAATATAAACCAGTCTTGTCCACATTGAAAATTTGTTCTGCTAAATATCCTTCTCCTCTGATTAATTCATCCAAAGTTTCAATAAACTTCTCGGCTGCTACTATATCGGCACTCGCTGCTTCTCCTGTTACTCAGACATTATGCAGATTGCATCTTTTTTTTTTGAAGCGATTGAACCATCCATTGCTTGCTTGAAAGTTTTCCTTGTAGTCATCTTCTATTCGTTCCTTCAAACTCTCGAAAATACTTCTAGCCTTAGCTTGAATTGTTAGTAGGCTTATGGGTACACATTTTTGTATCTGGTCTTCCATCCAGAGCATCAACAATTTCTCCATTTCGTGGATAGGTCCTTGTTGCTTCTTTGTTATTATTGTCAACCGCATGGCTGCTGAACCTTTTACTGCACCTAAGACTCTTTCCTTGTCCTTAAGAATAGTGGAAATCGTTGAAAGGGACAACTGTAGATCACATGCGATAGCATTTATTTTTTTCTCTCCTTCATGTTGGCTAATTATTTTCATTTTAACATCCAAATCAAGTGACTTCCTCTGTTTCTTGCCTGGTGTATTGGTAGATGGAGAAATCTTCCTTTTGCATGACATCTTTGGGGGTGGTAAATCCATAGAAGCTAAGCAAGATACTTGCGATATGACTGCTGAAGTATAACTGATGCCAAGAGAAAACGTGATGCTGTTGCTGGGAGATATGTGTTGCCATACCGACTCTCGTATGGGGCACACGGGAATATTTGAATTTTTTTTTTTACACATGGTCGTAACTGGTCAGTTGTACCTGCGGGTGGTTGTAAGTCGGGGAGTATCTGTATTCACAACCTATTCACTTGGTGGCCATATTTTAGCCTCATGAAATAGCTGTGAGATCTCTCTCTTTCACCCTTTTTTAACTCAATAAAAAAAAAATGTTTTTTTTTACTTTCTAACTTTTAGGAATAGGTATAAGAGAAAATAAAATATACTGTCATACAATTATTTACATACAAGAGGAATAAAAGTTGGAGATAGAATGGTAATGTTGTTCACAGAGAAAAAGTCAGTAGCACAACACATTTTAAGATACACTAGAAAAATTAAGTTGAACTTTTGTCATTATGTGGTGACAGATTTTTTGTTATCTATGTTTGGTAGTGATGCTTGTTGAGAAAGTGCTTAAATGAGTCAGCAGCCATATTCATCTGATATGACCCAGCCCATGTTGCTCATGCAATGGATTTCTTCCATTTAGAAATATTTAATTAACATTGCTGTTTTTTCTTTTTTGATTTGAAGCTTTTTTAAAAAAAAAAAAGTTAATCATGTCTGTCGTCTTTGTAGTAATTTTAGCTTCTCATAAATGAATTGGACAAATGTGGAAAAACTACATTCTAAATCATATAAGAAGACTTGCCAGCTTGTGTGACCCTTTTTAACACTCAAATACTGAAACAGGAAAATAAAGAACTTGCAGTCTAAAATCTAATTAATGGCAATTCATTGCATGTTTATAGAATAAATGGTGTTTAAATTATTGATGCATACATTTTGGTTACAAAATGATTGATTCTTTTTCTTTAGGTTTACTTTGGTTCCATTGTGCCTAGATACTTCATCGCACTGAATATGCTAGGAATATGCTGTTTTGTGGGAATGTCGTATCTTTTTAAAAAGTCTGCTGTTGAAGAAGTGAACGGTCTAAGCTGGTATGGCCGCTACTTGGCTGAAGACTTTTTCCTTTCCAGAGCCCTCCATGAAAGGTATTTCATTTTTCCATGTCGCATACATTTCATTAGAAAACTGGGCTTATTTTTTTCTTTGATGTTATATTGAATGTCTCTGCTACTGGACAAACCAGTGTATAGATTTCTTTATCATGTTAGTGGGGAGGTGTATTAAGTGGACAGAGCAACCCATATGAAGCATCTCTCAAGGGCTTCAAAGACCAGCAACAAAGTGCTGAGAGATTCATTGAATTTCTGTCTGAATCAGTCAAAATTCAGTTATTGGACATTAATTGATGTCAGTAAGTCTACAGGAAATCTTCAATTTCCTCCCACATAAAACAAATAAAGGGTTTTAGTGTGCTAGGTGGCACTCAGCAATCTGCATGATTTGGGAGAGAGGGTCTGAGCATCTGCTGGCACCATTGGTCTCCTGACATTGACCATTAATCAGTGCCACGAATGCATAATCTTATTTGTTAGTAAGATGAGCAAAAAATTAATCATCTGTTAGAAATGTAAGTAAAATTTCTGTTATTTTATTTACTTTTTATGTATAACTGTCATTTTAGCAATAACAGGAAATAATTTTGCAACAGTTGAATTATGTTGCATTATTCAGAAATTATTTCACTATAAACCGAACCAACTTACATCCATGCGTTTTCAAGCTTTTTGTCAGGTGTCGACCCTTTCCTTATCGTCCAGCAGAAAATTGAACTGAATCTTTAAGTTTATTTAGAACTTGTAGAAAGCATAGAGGGATCTTCGGTGTGCTTACCTCAGAACGTTTGGCCAGCTTTGTAAAAGATGATTTTCATTTTTCATTCAATTTGTTGCTTAACAAAATGGACCAAGTAAAATAATAAGTAAACTTCATTGTTACTAATATTAATTTACTTTTTTTTTTAAATTTTGGTTACGACTTTTATTTTTTATTGTTTAACAAATTTCCCTTCCTTCCCCCCCTTTTTTTTTTCTTTCATCCTGAGACCTATAAGTAGAAAGTCTTCTGCTTTTAAATGTACACCATATTTCGAATTAAGCAAGTTTTTTTTTTTTTTGAAACTCTGACTGGGTGCTTAATGCAGCTTGGAAGTTGTCCTCTTACCTTCAAATGAGTAAACAGATGTAGGAAGTTTTTCCCTCACTATGCCCAGTTACCTGAAATTTTATTATTGTAATTAAAAATAGAATTTTTAATGGTTTTGACACTACCCCATCTTTTTCCATCTGGTGCAGGTGTGAAACTGGTGAGAAGGCTAATTAAGGAAATTTCAAAAGTCTGAATAAGATGCTTGCTGACCATTTTTGTTCATTTGTTCTTTAAAGATTTAGGAAAAGTTTCTATTTTCCAAGACACTCATCTTTTGTAAATTTAACTATGAAAACAATACTAGATTGTTGTTGTTGTTGTTGTTTTTCCTCTCTTTCTCTTAGAGGCCACAAGCTAGTGGTGTCAGCGTTTCCAGCTCAACAAAATGTAGGAGTCATTTCAGTTGGTGGATATAAAGATAGGATGGTCAGGTAACTATTTTCCTTTACTAAGCTTTGCTGAAGGTGATTGCACAAAGTTTTCTTATTTTTGGGGTAGTACATATGTTGTTTTTTTACATTAACAATGCACCATTAGAACAGCCTATATTATTCTGCATGGCAAAACATTATACTGTTTTTGTAATTAACTACTATGATTTCCAGGTTAGCCACATCTTGTACAGATTGCCAAAATAACATCAATAGTGGTTACTAAAATATTTGGGTGGTGGGGGTGGTTCAGTTATGTTACCCATGTAAAGTTGGCTACACCATCTTGATTTAAAAAAAAAAAAACAATAAATTTAATGCAATCAGTATAAACAGCAGAAGGTACATGTGGTCATCTGAGATGGTTCGTTAAAAGGTTTGACGTACCGCTTTGAATTGCATTTTTATTATCAGTCCTGCTTGCTAGATATATCTAAACTGCATCACTAATCATAATAACTAAATTTTGCCACAATTTCAGTTAGTAGTTTGAAAAATTTAGTAATACTTGTCCTGAAACAGATCTTGGCTTTGCCAGTAATCTTCTATGAGCAACTTTTTTATTGTTGAGTTTATTTCCTATTGGCAGTGATCTCTCTCTTTACTAGTGTTATTTATTTACTTTTTTTTTTTTTTAAATTACTGCAACGTTTACAACTTTATGGATTTTTCCTACAGTTTAAAAAAAGGAAAACCAATGGCACTACCCCATTACAATCATATTTCTTTACTTTTAAAAAACTTCTGGGGAAAATCACCATAATAAGGAGACTTGATCAGAGATGGTGTGATGTGTCAGAATTAGATATGAAGTCCTTTCAGTGTGTTTCTGACCAAAATTCCAGCATCTCAAATTGAAGATATGTAGGGAACACACATCACGAAATGTGTTAAAGTATTGTGTTTTTTCTAACCATGGAGCTCTTTCTCTTTCAGATGGGCTCGCTTGCGGCTAAACATGATAACTGTAGTTACTGCCATTCTGGAACCTTTGACAGAGTGTTTAACTTTGGGCTTATACGGTTCCTGGTGTTTCTATCATTTTTTTGGTATGAACCCATACATTTTGTTTTCTGCCCACGTTGGTGCCTGGTTGGTTCTAGATTACATACAACTTAGAAACGTTCAGGTAAGCAAAAACATTAGATTATTATTATTATTTTAATATTGTAAATTTGTTAATATCATTTTAAAAATTTATTTTTGCATGCAAACTTGCACACACTTATTTAAATCAGGAGATTTGGATAGTGAATGGTAGCCTGAAACTGACATCATGAACTAGTAATCTTTTTGTTGCAAAATCAATTAACTCAGTTTTCTTCTCTGCTAATTATGGTCAGTCTACTCCGTAGCAGAGAAGCTTCACTTTAAATGTATGAATTCTATAAAGAGACTCAACCAATTTTTTTTTTTTAATTAGTAAATTATATTTCCTGAAAAATTATTTTATGGTGTGCATAAATATAAGCTGGATTAATCCGGCAGCAAATTATAAAGTTGGAGTGGACATGATGCTGAAATTAGTTTTTTCCAAAAGCTTGCATGCACAGTAACTTTGTTAGTGCTAAAAGACAGCTAAACCACTGAATAGGAATAAGACATGAAAAATGAACATAGTTTATAGTTTATCTTTTCAAATATTTCAAAGAAAGATTATACCCATTTGTTAAAAATAACATCAAATTGGATACATTAACAAGTTTTTTCAGCTTAATATTTACAAGGAAGCAGGATGCCATTTTTGCTAGCATGGCTTCCTTGGGAAACTGGATATTAATCTACACAAAATTTTAAATGATTGACATTGTCATTATAAACAACTACATTACAGGTACTTCATTCCACATTCAGTTACTAAGATGCATCTGAAAAAATTAGAATATCGTGGAAGAGTTCATTTTTTTTTCCATAATTTAATTCAAACAGTGAAAGTTTCATGTATTCTAGATTCATTACACATAAAGTGAAATATTTCAAGCCTTTTGTTTTAATTTTGATGTTACAGCTTACAGCTCATGAAAATTAAAAATCCACTATCTCAAAATATTAGAATATTTCATAAGATCAATAAAAAAAAAAGGATTTATAATATATAAATGTTGAACTTCTGAAAAGTATGTTCATTTATGCACTCAATACTTGGTCGGGGCTTCTTTTGCACGAATCAGTGCGGCATGGCATGGAGGTGATCAGCCTGTGGCACTGCTGAGGTGTTATGGAAGCCCAGGTTGCTTTTATAGCGGCCTTCAGCTCATCTGTATTGTTGGGTCTGGTGTCTCTCATCTTCTTCTTGACAATACCCCATAGATTCTCTATGGGGTTCAGGTCAGGCGAGTTGGCTGGCCAATCAAGCACAGTAATACCATGGTCAGCAAACCAGTTACTAGTACTTTTGGCACTATGGGCAGGTGCCAAGTCCTGCTGGAAAAGGAAATCAGCATCTCCATAAAGCTTGTCAGCAGACAGAAGCATGAAGCGCTCTAAAATCTCCTGGTAGATGGCTGCATTGACTTTGGACTTGATAAAACGCAGTGGACCAACACCAGCAGATGACATGGCACCCCAAATCATCACTGACTGTGGAAACTTCACACTGGACTTCAAGCAACTTGGATTCTGTGCCTCTCCACTCTTCCTCCAGACTGTGGGATTTTGATTTCCAAATGAAATGCAAAATTTAGTTTCATCTGAAAAGAGGACTTTGGACCACTGAGCAACGGTCCAATTTTTTTTTTCTCCTTAGCCCAAGTAAGACACTTCTGACATTGTCTCTGGTTTCATGAGTGGCTTGACACTAGGAATGCGATACTTGTAGCCCATTTCCTGGACACGTCTGTGCATGGTGGCTCTTGATGCACTGACTCCAGCCTCAGTTCACTCCTTGTGAAGCTCCCCAAAATTCTTGAATCGGCTTTGCTTGACAATCCTCTCAACACTGCGGTCATCCCTCTTGCTTGCGCACCTTTTCCTACCACACTTTTCCCTTCCAGTCAACTTTCCATGAATATGCTCTGATACAGCACTCTGCGAACAGCCAGCCCTTTCAGCAATGACCTTCTGTGGCTTACCCTTCTTGTGGAGGGTGTCAGCGAGTGTCTTCTGGGCGACTGTCAAGTCAGCAGTCTTCCCCATTATTGTGGTTGTGTAGATGCATGGTATTTATACTGCATAAATAGTGATTTACTCAAACTCTAAATGGAATATTCTAATATTTTGAGATACGTTTTTTCTATTTTTTTTTGCTGTAGGCTGTAATTATCAAAATTAAAATTAAAAAATGTTTGAAACATTTTAGTTTACATGTAATGAGTCTGGAATATATACAATTTTCACTTTCTGAAATAAATGACAAATAATATTGAACTCTTCCACGATATTCTAATTTTTTGAGATGCACCTGAATATACATAAAGAGTGAGAGTGAGTGAGTTCCATAATTAACAAAACAGACTCAAATGCTCATATTTTAGTAACAAAATAATGCAGGAAGTTGATTTTACAAAATTTTAATCTCTATTTATTTTGCATCATAACAAGAAATGCAAAACTTGTCCATAATTTTAATCCAAACACTCTTTCAGCTGACTGCTGTTTACAGAAAAAATCTTTTTTGTTGCTTTTCTTTTTTTTTAATATCTAGTTTAGGTCTGATTTCCATGCCTAACCACCATTTTTTTTTTCAAGTTCATTAATTGTTTGAGGTTTCTCTGCAGACTCTTTTCACTTCACCACACCCCAAAAGCAAAAGTCTGGAGATGTTAAATCACCCGATCTTGGAAATTACTCAATAAAATGTCTATCAAATTATCAATTGCTGAACTTTTCATCCAGCCATATTAGGACTGTACAGTGATAATGAACATCTTTCTTTAAACAAAAAATTCTTTTCATGTGAAATGTCAGGGTAGTGTCTTGCAATATCTGCAGGTATGACTCACTCACTCATGATCCTGCCTTAAGGAAAATTGAGGCCTCAGTGCTGCCACAAGAAACCAGGAGAGTTCAGTGCTGCCTCTTGTACAACTTGAAGATTATTGTAACTCCTCCATAACATGTCTGTTGACATGCCCATTTAGCTTGAACAAATTCTCATCACTCCACAAAATCTTGTTCTGTAAAGTGGGTTCGGCAACAATTTTAGTAAGCCAAATCTTGCAAAATTCTATTCAACAATCATAATTGTCTTCAAAAGGATACCAACAGTTTCAACTTCAGGTCATGCAAAAGACGGCTGACAAAGATTATACCAGTTTTGTTGATGTGTGTTTGCTCCAAATTGGTTATCAGTTTCCATGGTTTTCTCAGTATGCACAAATCCTTTTCTTCCCAATGGTGACAAATCTGCAAAACTTCCAATCTTCTTGAAATGCATATCCAGTGACAGGATCATTTCCCTCATGCTCATTATGGAATTCTTTACACCACTTTCTTTGAACTTTGAATAACTTTGAAAACATCCCACTCATTTCTCCAGTCAAGTGTTTTGCCATTTTACAGTCAGTATAATAGCGTAGCTCACGCAGCTGTAAACTAAAGCATATACTGGTGTTTTATTTGCAAGTTGAGGTATTACTGCGTGGTGCATTGAGGAGAAACGATCATTTGAGTTTGTTTGGTTCTATTTGGAACACCCTGTTTGTTTCTTTTTAAAAGAGTATTGTTGTGTCTGCTGGAGCTTTCATTAATTTGTTAAATGTAAAGTTCACTTCTATCCCACTCCAAGGAGTTGGTAATTTTAAGCTTTTATTAGATTCCTACTTAATTGTCTATGAAGTAAACTTTGGTGTGGGTGGGGGGGGGGGGGAGACAACAAATAGTTTGTTTGTTTTTTTGTCTATTTTAGAGATTTTGAATACTCTGAATGTTCATAGGAAAATGGTGATAAATAAATTTTTAAAAGAATGATTGCTGGACTTTCTTCCAATTTTTTTTCCTGCACATTTGTGTGGCATAATTCAAGATATTAAAATAAATAACAGAGTTTGGAGGAACCAATGGCCATGTTGCAGAGAAATGTATCTTGTGCTTGAAATCAGCTAAAGGATCCAGTAGTACAGTTGCAGGAACAGAGCAGGTTCTTGTGAGATTGGATTGATGTAATGGTGATTTATTTTGTTCTGGTTTCAAGCAAATTTAAAACATGTTAAGAAATAGAATAGAAACTGGCTTACAGATTATTCAAAAAATTTTTACATACAATTTTCCAAACCAGAAAATATGTAATTTATTGGCTGCCTGGGATATGGAAACTATTTGTTTTTTTTAGGCTTCTTTTTTTCATGTTGACAGAAAGGATTAGAAATGTCTGTAGATAAATTTCTTAGTCTCATGCTTTCAAAATAGAAAAGAAAAGTAGGAATACTATTGTTTACCACCATCTTTAATCATTTTTAAAGCTGGATGCTTGCACAATTGTATCTTGAAATTTTTTTTTATTTTTCTTTCAGAAAAAGTCCTTACCATTTTCCAAGCTGAGCTACATTGTTGTGTGGATTTTCCGGGAAGTTCTAACAATAATCGTGTTTATTCAGGCTGTTATAAATCCTAGGAGGATCAAGTGGGGACGGCAGACATATAAACTTGGTCTGGGTGGTTACACAGAACTTGTCAAATATGAACCACTGTTAAATTTGTGATGCACTTCACTCTCACACACTGATGGAAGAAAACAGATTTGTTTTGCACTCTTTTCTCTCTCTCTCTCTTTTTTTTTAAAAATGTTCTTGAGCTGCAATGGATTCCTTGTTTTGATAATCAGACAAACTGGCTAATCATCTCAGGGAAAGCCTTACTGGAGGATCTCGTCAGCTTTTAAGTTAACCGTCCACCTATTTACTGGTGCTATAGCCACAACAGTTGGTTATAAAAAAAAAACAACAAAAAAGTAGATGCCAAGCAATTAGAGAATCCTGCTGATAAAATATATCTACAGTATTCTTGACTTAACTATGTAATTTGATTTTCTGTGGCTTGCTATTTTCATGGCAACTATTCTATTATTACTATTATCTTGTTTTTCTTCTTGTGAAGATGCATACAAGAAAATGAATACAGAAAATGCTGGTATTATATTTTGTAAACACATGAGATTGCAGTATTTTCTGAAAGTATAGAAATATAGGGGGCCACTATATCTTTTTGTTTAGGTAATATCATGGATCAAAAGCCCCATTGGAAATAGTAGAGTTTATATTAGATATGTGAAATTATATAAGTGCCATATGTGTCATTTCATCATCATTGCAGTCATGATTGTTACCAAGATTAGTAATCGTTGTCATGTTATTTTGTCTTTGCCTTACAAATCCATCCATTTTTCTCCCATGCTTTCTTTAGTTTGAAGTATAAAGTCTATTTTGATATACATATGTATATATTTACTTGTATTGCAATTTAAGATGAACCTACTGTATGCCAGTTGTCATTTCTTTTTAGTCACAAGATTGCATTAAATTCTAATAACACACACACACACACACATGTTGCTGACCTCTACCCTTCAGGTTTGTTTATTGCCTACCTGAGTTGTAAAAATGTTTGTTTCTTTCTTGTGTAACTATAGTTAATCTTTTAAGTATTTACTCTCTGAATGAAGGGCTGAAAATGGTGCCAGAAAACTGGCATAATGGAGGGGTATGAGAATTTGTTTCTTATAAACTATGCCCTATATAGTTGTTTAATATCTTTGACTTAGACTCTCTTCTTAAGGAAGCCAACTTGAACCTCTTTTTGGATTAGAGATGGGAGAATATCCACAGAGGTAAAACAATGAAACCTTGTGTCTCTCTCTCCTTCACTCCAAATCCTGGCCAGTGTCATGCTGTCTGGTAATTCCTGAAAATGCATAGCTGTTAGCTTGTCTGCCTGTTTGCACATATGCATCCTTACATTAGAAACAGCTCTAAAACAAGGAAACTAACTCAAATTACATTCCTGCTAGATAAACATAACCATTTTTTTTTTTCCTTTTAATCTAGCTCGAAATCTTATTGGCAGCATATTTATTTAATTTAATAAAGCAGAATTACAGAAGAGAAGAAACAGCAGAAGTGCATTTTCAAACAAGCCAGCCTGTGTATTGGAAGTGGTGGAGAAGGCAGTGAGTTGTTACCTTGATGCATAAACAGCCTGTGTTTTTTGGGACAGATGTTTATTGGTCAGAAGAGAGAGAATCTGCTCTTTTGCAGCAGGCCTTGCAGGGGTTTCCTTAAGAATAACTCTATGCTTAGTAGTGATTACTGCGACATTGCACAAGTTGTATATGGGATACAAGGAATTGGCATGGCATGCAGGGTGTTGCTTTGGTAACCTAATGGCAACATTTTTGGCCACAACTTTCAACTACTTGGTAAAAATTGAAGAAATTTGGCTGCTAGAAAACATGACTATTTATTTTCTGTAAACTGGTGAATATTTTTTTAATTTAATTTTAAAATAATGAAATAACTTTACTGACATCAAAATGTGTATTTTATCCAAGTACAGCAGTTGCCAAAATAAAGTAAAAAAATTACTTTTTATTATGTTTATATAAAGGATTTAGAACTAATTCTCATTTCTAAATAATAATATTATTAAATAAATTAAATTAATTTTGATTTTGAGTAAGAGAAATTTAAGAAAATAATGAATAAACAAAACCTCCTATCTATTGTTTATAATTTATCTATTGTATATATTTATGGTGTCTTCTCTTTGTTTCAGTTTTAAAAAAGACAAAATGTGTGAATGGTTTAGGTTTTAAGATTTGCTTCAGTATGTCTAATTGTAATTTAGTTAGCACATGAATTAATCTTAATAATCAATTATCTATATGCAGTATTGGAAATAATTATGGAACACCATGCAGGATTTTCACATTGCAACTGAGAGATATGCAAAATATTTACAAAAACCAAATTAATACATTGTTATTTGGTATAAGTCATTTGCTTTATATAGAAAAATCACATCTTATTTTCATGCTCCCATATAGTTATCAATGTATGACTGGGGAATATTGTTCCAAATATCCTGTAGCACTTTCCACATTTCATCCAAGGTGTTTGGCTGCCATTTAACTTTTTCAGTAACCATATAATTCTATATAGCTTTAATGACATATGACATTGATATTAGGATTCTGTGCAAGCCAAGACATAGTTATGAGTGCTCCATTAGCCTCTTTTATTCCAGATAGCTTTTTCACTACATTGGCTATATGCTTGTGGTCGTTGTCATGTTGGAAGATGAGTCCCTGCCCAATGAGATGTCTTCCTGAGGGGGTATGATAAATGAGAATCTGCCTCTACCTTTTGGCAGTCAATATACTTTCAATTTTATGCAAATATCCGATAACCTTGACTGATATGTAGCTCTACACTTACATTGATTCACCCCTATGCTTCACTATAGCTGTTGTACACTGACTGTTATACCACCCTAGTTTGCCGCTGAGTATTGCCAAATCTTTTAAACTGGGACTCATCTTTAAAGTTTGGTCATCCTGCTGTTTCATATTTTATGCCTATTTCAGTCTTGCTGTTTGGTTGCCTCTCATCAGCAAAGGTTTTTGGATAGCTACACATCTGTTGAGATCACGTGTATTTTACTGTTCTTGAAGAAACATTAATAACCATACTTGCAGCTAGGCTATATGCAAAATCTCTACTAGCTCACTGTACATCACAAAGAATAATTAGCATCACTTTTAAAGAGTTTTGGCTTTTTTCCTCAACCACGTCTATTGTTAGCAGCACCAGTTTCACACATCTTCCTCAGATTCTTGCATACAGCTTCTGGAATACAAAGTTGGGGCTGCAATTTGCCACATGGAGTAACCTTCACTAGCTAAGACTTTGATTTCTATATACTTGTCATGTGATGCTTTCTTTTCAGAGCCATAGTATTCAAAAAACACAATGCTATCACTGCCTATCCTTTTATAGTCCTCCCACAGTTGTAGTAGTACTTTCTGACTGTTTGCTTAACCATTCATTCTGTATCATCATGTGAATGTACTATGGAGCAATTCATTTTTACACACAAGGTATAATTCTATCAGTTTTTATTTGCATTTCATACTCAGTTTTCTGTTTCCATAATTATTTTCAATGTGCATTTATACATATATACAGTGGCATTTTTAAAAGTGAAATAAACAGTCTTTTAGTAATATTTCTTATTGCTGTGCATGCCACTTTCTACTAACTTGGTCTCTGGTTCTGCAGTGTAGCAAAGGAAAGAGCAATCATTTATCTTGCATCACAGACAAGTATGCAGTATTATTGTAGTCAACTGATGCTTGTGCGATAGGAAATTCAAAAGTTCTTGACCTGAAAGTTTCTTTTTAATAGGTTGAAGGAAAGTAGAAGTCTCTCTCAAAGTTTATTTCTGTGAAGTTGAGGGTCACTATGTAATTAGTGTGTGTGTGAAGGTCCTTATGGTGATATGGACTTTGAGTGGTGAGGTAGTTGATAACCAGGCATGTGAAACATGAACTGATCGTGGAGTTTTTGTCAAATGAAGAACGCAACAATTCATAAATGGAGCCACCCCTGCAGCTTTAAAAAATGCCTTGGAACTAAAACTGGATGGGTTGATGATGGTTTTTTTGGGGAGGTTGAGTCTTCTCGTCCAAAGATACTGCCCATTGAGATGATATATTCTAAGTAGCTATAAAAAAATTTAAAAAAAAAAAACTTTACAAATTTCCGTTAAAGATTATGATGGATAGACACCACAAAGAAATATTTTTATAAATGACTTCATTTTCTGGGTTGGGGGGGGATTAGTGTTTCTTTTCTCTCTCTATTCATTCCAACAACAACTGAACCATATCAGTGCTTGTTCTCATATAATAGACAGACATTATGTCCATACATCTTGTTTTAGTTCTCACTGAAAAAATTTTTCAAAAATAAACTGACAAAACTTGAAGTCGAATGAAGTTTTATTGAGGGGAAATGTTTCACTTGTCTTTGAAGGTAAAATCTTTAAATTTGTAGAGTACAAAGCCAGGAAAATCAAAAGTCTATTGGAGATTTATTTATCTTTGCTACTCTCTGGTCTTTTGCTTGTGTGTGTAGTTACTCTTGATAAACACGGTCAGATTTTAGTGAGAACTCAAGCATTGTGAATTTGTATCTTTGCATAAGAAATGTAGAAACATTTATAAATAAAAATTAAATTGATTATAAATAATCTTCAAATATCAAATAAGACTGATCAATCTTTGAAATAAAAACCAAATAACTCTTCCTCTGTGTGGGTGTAGTTGCAAGCTAGTTGGAAAGGATCATTTAGGGAAGTTGCTGGTTCATTGTTAGACTGATGGACTGCTGAGATGGCCCAAGTTCAAATCTTGGTTGTGAGTTTGGCATACCTCCCTGGCATGTTTTTTTTTTCTTGTTGTTTACCAGCCAACCACCCATGTGGGCTTCTACACACATCTAAAAATTAAGACTTCTAGTAGAGTTTTCTGGGTATGTGTAGTGAAAGTTCTGCGAGTACTTCTGGAATGGCTTGCATCTTGACTACCACTCAAGAGTCTAGCCAGCCACACCTAAGAAATAACTAGATTGGTCACCAGGACTAGCACCTCTCTCACACCTCTCTGTCCTTTTAGCTTACCCTGTAAGACCTCGAAAGCCAGGACAGAGGTGCAGCAAGAGGAAGAGAAAAAAAAATATTTGAATGTAATGGTAGTTGAAACCATTTAGAAATGCTTTATATTTTTTAATGAAAATACTAAAGCTAGAGAACTGATTTAGCTTAACCTTATGATAAATAATTGACATTCTGACACTATTTATCTTCAGTTCTGCAAGTGATACAGTCTGCAGTTATACGCTATTTTATTTTTTAGTTATTTTCCATCTATTTAGCTGACATTCAAAAGTGTGTGTGTGTATGTATATATTATATATTGGCAGTCATCAAACAAAAACTCCATAGTTGTGCTAAAAATGTATATTTTCGTACTGTGTGTAATATTTTTTTTCTTATCAGTGCCTGTAGCTTGACTCCAGGTATGTTACAAATTTCTGTAGAGTTTATCTGAGTAGCTATCATTGTTTTGTGATGCACAGCTCATGAATATAACAACAACAACAAAAATCTCAAATTAGTAATTTGTTGTTGTTGTTGTTTTAGGACAACTGGTAAAATTAAAGATTAAGGCTATGATTTCTCACAAAGCTGACTGAATTAAGTACTAGATTTCTTTGTGACGTTTTGGAAAGAGAGGTAGGAATAAATGTCCTTAAAAAGGCATGTTTTATCTCAACTATTTCATTGGAGATACAAGAAATATTAACTGCAATACACTGCCAATTTGATTGGCTATTGTTGTGAAACTATTTTCTACAAGATCATGTATTAAGGCAATTTTAAAATAGGCTGGAGACTGACAGCCAATTCTTCAAAGAGTAAGTTGTCATATAATGGCTTGGGGTATCTTGTCACAGGTATATATGTAGTTTGGCATTATGAATAATTATAATGATATAATTATACCAACATCAACTGTTTACGATTAGTCTTTTTTTGTGTGTCCAGCTCTGATTGCTGTATTTGCTTCTATATTCAAAGGGTAAAGTACAATGGAAATTAAACTGATTGGTATGGGGTTTTAGTTTTCATAGCTGCAAAAGCATAGATAATTTCAAGATGATTTTTCATACTCAAAAACTTTGAACCATACAATCTTCATGATGTTCGTTGGATCATCCAATGACAGGCTTATACCAACATAATGCTTTAGATTCTTCTTGCCTTTAAACTTCATTAAGATATGGCTGTCAGTATAGCAACAGTATCCTTATTTTTAATGCAAATTTGCTTCATTACAACATTTATCATCTGCGCCATCTCCAATGGTGGCCACCCACTTTTTTTAGCCTTTGTCTTAGCTAAGCTTTTAGCTGCTTGCTTCTTAACCAGGGTGTTTCCTTTCTTCAGTGAAGCAGCAGCACTCTTTCTTGCATCTACCCTCCCAAATGGCCTCTTATTTTTAGGATTTAATGTTTGGCAGTGCAGTAACTGATCATTTACAAAGTGCAACATGTGAAATAGGAAATTCTGGCTTTAGGCTATCCTGACATTTCATTGTATGGCTAGACTTAGACGTGTGAAAATAGACAATTTAATGTTATAAAGTTTCCAGGAGTATTTAGTGTACAGCAAACCGTCACTAAGTTTCTGTGCACCTGAGATATAGTTGATTTGACTTTATAATTGCCAGTTTCAATCTCTATAAAGTGATGAGACCAATTTTGTCAACATTCCAAATGGTATCCACTTCAAATCCTATCTATCTCCTGCAGATTGTCAAAGACATCTTGATGTTATTGCTTATTAAAGTTGGCTATGCATTAGATAGATGTAGCTTCTGGAGTGCAGATCAGTATATCTGAATGCCTTTTCGAAAGCTCTGCATTTAGTTAATCCTTATTTCTTCATTCTTTTTCCAGCTTAATAAAATATCGACTGTTTTGTTTGAAGTTGCCAGCAGCTGATCCATGATAGATTTGCAAAATATTTGTAAGGTAATCTACAAGTTCCTTTTCCAGGCTGTCAGAGAACACTTGTCAAACTCATACCCAACATTATCATGACCATTCTTCACATAATGAGCCATTACTTGATATATCACTGCATATCCATCAGCAACTTTGTGTAGACTTAGATCTCTTAGAAAAAATCAGCTGCTTCCTCCACTATCACTTTTGAGGCAGTCTCCATTCCTTCCTCATAATCTGTTCTGAAGATTGTTATGTAAATGTTTAGGTTGGTGTTTATTGGACACGCAAACACGCCACTTCAGATATAGGCTTTGGCATATGCCCATGGTTACAGGTTAGATCTTGTATAAATTCTAGTTGATTGCAAAAATGCATGAATCTGGATATGCAAATTTATTTTCTAGCACATTAAAATAACTTATTACAGAGAGACTTTATGCCAAAAGTTATTTTGGACAGATAGATTATTAGATGACTGTAAATGCAGATTGTGTCAAATAACGATATTTCAGCACGAAACAATCCTTTTATAGCGTGCTGTCATTGCTGACTTTGGCAAAGACTAATTCCTGAAAATGACCCAGTGACATCTTAAGTACAAACATTAAGCTTCTTCCAACTCTACCATTTATAAAGGCAGAACGCTTGTTTAGAAAAAATAATTCTGTAATATAGTTTTTCTTTTCAAATAATTTTTTATTAACCCTTGTGTCCTTCCCCCTTTTTAATGAGTTTGGCTATATGTTTAAAGAGTAATCTCATAAATATACTAAAGTTTCATAGCCTATACATAGAGGATTCCTACAGCCCACAAAACTTTGGAAAAAGCATATTTGTGGGATGACTATGTAAATATGTGAGCATGTGTGTGAAAGAGTTAAAACTTTTCCACTAAGTATCCTGGTTATATATTTTTAAAGAATAGGTATATTGGAAATCAATTTAGTTCAGTAGTGTAGTGTTAGGATCTGTCATTTCATTGATCAAGTCTGCGAAATAGTTTATTTTAAACTTTTGCGACAAAACCAGTAGGATTTAGATATTCTAAGTAATACTATAAATATTTAAACTTCAAAAAGTTGTTTCTTATGTATAAATCTTTAGTTAGGTCTGATGCAGTTTCTGCCTTCTGAAGCTCATATGCTAGGGAATAGGTATTTTGAAAATTGTTTAAAGAAGATCGTGAAGAAAGACTAGAGAGGCTTTAGTTGGCTAATCAGGCTTACAGATGTTTTTGCAGTGATACAACTAAGGTTATTCAGTTTGTATTTGGGAAGAAATGCATGAAGAAAGATAGAGTTCTCTGATGTTAGTGGTGCATCATGTATTAGCATGGAAGATATAGGAAAGGATGTTTTTCATTAGATTTTAAAATGCATTACTAAGCCAGCTTTGAGAGGTGGGGGTACTAAGAATGTTCAAATGAAACCTGGCTGAAATAGCATCACTAATAGTATCTGGCTGGGTTTCATTTTAATATTCTTAGTAATGAATTTCTTTTTATCTTTCCGACATGTCACTGACAGGTGATAAAAAGAAGAAAAAATGGGTAATTAGATTTGAATAATCAATAGAGCTGGTCTGATCTCTGTATAGTTATAACAGAAATGATTGCACACATTAGCTTATTTGGGCTTCCAGTGAGTTAAAATGTCCAGCATTTAGACATTGCGAAGAAATTATAAGAAAATGCTTACCTTTATTTTGTTTTAGTTTAAATTTTTTAGATCTAGGTATCTGATCAAATTTTGAGATTCATATAAGACATTAAATTTAGTCAAAGTAACCAAATATTTGTCTTGAAGCAAGATGAGGTCTGTTCCTCCAGGACATTATGAATTGTCTTTCAATATCAAAGATATATTACTCATGATATAGTATTATCTCCTCATACATCTATCATTGACATGACAAAAGAAAATGACATGCTCTTCTAGACCAAGGTACCAGTAAAGCTCAATGATTAGGTTTGTATGTATATATTTTTTACTTTCCTTCATTTTAATGTGTCACCTGAGTGCAGTGTTAATGCTTATGATCTAAAGTTTCTGGAATGGCACTCTTGAAAATTTGGTTAAAACTTGCACTGATTACCCAGAAAACACTGCTAGATCTGGTAGCTTGGAAAAAATCAGCATGTTAACTTACCCATTAATATAGTTCTGCTGATCAGGTGCACTAAACGATACACTGTTGTTTAGTGGGTTGATGATAGTTACGTGTGTATATATATATACTTGTATATGTATGTTTGAAGAAAATGTTAGCTTCAAGTACCATACAGTATTTATGCCCAAATTTTACTGTTGTGTGTCTTTAGTGTTATTGTCAATCTTTGTAACTGCAGGCTGTTCCAGCTAAAATAGTATTACTATATTTGTATCCAGGGCTGGATTTCATTTGAATGTTCCTAGTATATAAGTGAACAGTTTTCTCTACAAATAAAAACTCAAATAGAGACATTAACTAAATATGGGAGAAACTATATTCTGTTTAATATTGTATATACGAGCTATATACATTCAGAGAAGGAAGATTTAATTTTAGAATATGAAAAAAGAAAGGAAATGTCCATAAGTGTTATTTTAATCACTTGGGTATATCTAGGCAGCATGAAACCTGTTTCTGTTTTTTTTTTGTGAGATTACTGTCATTCAAGAACCTCAGTATTACTTATTCTATGGTTTAGAACAGTGACACAGCAGATGATATGTAATACTCCTGATCGACTTATTGCCAAGAAATGTTTTGATATAAACACATTTTATATCTCAATATTGATTTTACTTTTGGAATGAGACACAATGCTTTTTGCTCGTTTTTCTTGCTGGCTTTACAAACCAGTTTGTTAAATTATGAGAGGAAAACTGCCACATGCTTCTAGTTCATATTGATCTTGTTCTCAAAAGATTTAAAGTACATGCATGTACAAATTTTTTTTTAAAGATCGTCTAATTTCTTTTTTTCCTTCATGGATGGGCAGATGTGTTTTCAAATAATATATACGTACGTACGTGAAGAAAGAAGTTGTTTTTTACTGTTCTCCATCTACTATAGGTTTAAATGAAACCCAGTTGAAATAGTACCACTGTATTTGAATCAGGCCTGGGTTTTATTTGAACATTACTAGTATGTATATATCATTTTACTAACAAATTAAATTCAGCTTGAATTTTAAAAATCTTTTTTTTTTTTAAATTGCCTATCCTCGTGGTTTTAACTTTCACAAAACTTTGAATTTGACTATTTTAGTCGAGGCCAATTTAGTAGAGTTTAGGTAAAAAGGGGTATCTAGCTCATACATTAATGATAAGAAAACTGAATGTAACTGTTCCAACTGGTTACCATTAAAATCTACTGTGTTCCTTGTCTCAGCTAGACTTGGATGTAACCATAATACTAAACATTTTTCTATTTAGATGATATTCCTATAGGTAACCACAGATAAATTTCTGCTGTTGTAAACTTGATAACCTGTTGATTTTGATGGTAAAGGTTTGTATTTTTCCTATATGTATTTGAAAAGTTTGTATTTATGGCTAGCAGCAGGTGTATACTAAAGCCAACAGTTTTTTCTAAATTCCACCTGAAGTTTAAAGAAATATACTTTTATGATGGGATGGGATGGGATGCATTGTGATACTGAATAAGAGGAGCCAACTCTTGAAACAAATATTTTATCTGAAAGATTATTTTTGCTTGTTGGACCTTAGTTCTGTTTACTTATTAATATTATTGATATATTATACCATTGCAAGAATATGAAGGGAATGTATACACAAAATACAAAAATAAATGGTAAAAACTGTGTTAAAATTATGGGTTAAATGCATTATTAAGCATTAATTAAATAAAAATAAAAAGCTATTCCAATTTTTAGTATTTTTGAATGTGTATATGTATATTTTTTTAATAAATATATTATTTTTTTAAGAATAGCCACTAATGCTCTTCTACTTAGAAAACATTTAAAACATTTGTTAATTTTACTTCAGTGCTACTAACAAGAGTTCTGGAATCTATTATAAAGGTAATGATGACTGCTGGCAGTTAAAGCAAATATTGTCTTACAGATTGAATAGTACATTGTTGCTTCCTACTTTATTTCACTTGGTTCTTAGCTGGAGAAAATATTAATATTAGGCTATTGACATTTTGCTAACTGGTAGACATGTGAGTGAACAGTTTACAGCATTGGGAGATTTTTATACTAATGGATCTGGTATTGGTTGTAGCGGGGAAATCATTTTAAAAATTTGACATGGATTGCATCTTTGCAATGCATTTATTTTAAATATTGTACATTTTTTCTCTTCTCTTGTTTCTATGAAATAGAACTATGATATTCTTGATTACTAATCTGAGTAAATAAAATCTATTTACCTTCACTGTTTTTGTTCATGAAATGCATGGTTAATTTTCTTTCTTTTTTTTCAATGATGTCAGTGTTCGTATCATATTCAAATCTACTTGCAACCCATAGTGTCCAAGGGTATTTCATATGCTGGTCTGGTAATGTTTTTGCCATGTAAATATGTTTGGGGAATGGCATCACTTGGTTAACTTGTCTATTGCACCTGGGCAGTGTTGTCTTAAAAGATTAACCCTGGGCTCTGCTGTTGTGCAGATAAAAGGAAGTGGTGTTACAGGAGTAACTCACCTGTGGAAAATACATGGCATTTTTTGTGAGTCCACCACATCATCTTTGTTTGTCATGTGGTATTTTGACTTACCCTTCCTCAAAAAATCTGCTGTTCAAACTCACTAAGCAAGTTACATGCTTTGGAAGATGGAGTCCTGATTCTCATCTGTAATTAGCATATGTATTTAATGTGGAATTGCACAAGTACAGAAATGAACATCCTGCCCACTTGTGCTTTTCTCAACTGAATGCAATAGCACGAGTAGATACAAACATGCTTAGGCTTGGCCTACAGGTGCACACAGGTATCTCAAACAATTTCCATTTCTCAAGAGAAGAAAAAGTTACAGAAAGACTAAACACAGTATTAACAACTTTACATTACTAATCCTCTGGAGACAATTGGGCCAATTTGTTGTTGGAAAGCTAGTAAGTGAAAAAGATGACCAGCTGATCGGTCAGCCCCATAAAAGTGCCTTGCTGAATAGTTCCCTATAAATAGTGTGGACCACTTAGTGGCCTTTCAATAAAGCAACATCCTGGTAAATCAATGGTGGCAGTCTGGTTTCTCAATCTTTTTAGCTAGAAACATAAGTGTCTATCTCCAAAGGGTTAAATGTAAAAGACTTTTTTATTAATAAAGAAAACTAGTCTTTTTCTCCATTTTGTATATTACATATTTCTGTAGTTTACTTTGCTTTGTTAGATAAGAAAATGAATCAGTACATCATTGATTTTGAATGTGAGGCTGCCATTTTCGTACTTAAAAAATCTACATATAATCTTAAGAATTTTTGTTGTTGTTTAAATAATAAGTAATTTAGCAGCATTAATTCTTCGAAACATTCTAAATTGTACGCTATGTTAATCTTTCCAGTACTGAACTACATCCAGGTGTTTATGAAAATAAATTTGTCCCCCTCTCTTTTTTAGTGGTTTTACGCACGTGCCGTCATGGGGAGACTACTATTTTTTCTTATTATTGATGGTGTAGTTATTTCCCTTGATATTAAAACAAAAGCGAGTAATCTACATAAGATCGTTCGTCTTTAACTCTTTCTAGAAAGACGCTAATACCTTCTTTTTTTTCCTTCTAAACTGGAACTGCAGGTTCGTGAGTTTTCTCTTTAAGTAGATGTCTTTCGCCAATTGATTTTTTTTTTTTATTATTTTGATAATTCTGGTTCAAAACCCATGCATGGTCTCATTAAGCTATGCCTTCCATGCGCTAACACTTTAGAAAGAAACTAATTGACTGGGAAATGTAAACGAAATAGAAATTACGCATTAAATGCATCCAAGTCAATATTTGGTGACAAACTTCAATGTATCTATTGGGTATTTAGCTCAGCTGTTTTCTTTGTTTAAATTTACTTTTTATCCATTACTAACTTTTGGTGATTTATCTAATAATGAGCAGTGGGATTGACTGTTCTCCAGAATTAAAAATATTCATAGCTTAGTTACGACCAGTAATATTTATTTACTTAACCTGGCTAAAGTATTTTGCACTGTTTAATATATTAAAAGCCATTCTGTGACGATGTAAATGGAAATCGATGGAATAAGTAAACAGTGTAGAATCCGGAGGCCTTGTGTAAACCGTGATGGCAGTTAAATTCATTTACCTTCTTGGTTTGTCTTTATTTTAAGATAGTTTTAAAAAGGCCGACTTCGCTTCATATAGATAACTAAAGGGGACGGCCTGCGGTTGACCCGTAATAGTAAACTCCTTAAAATAGAGGCTGGTATCAATTGTCAGGGTAATGTCTTGGTTTTCATGAAGATTTTTCCAGAAGTAATTTGTTGTTGTTGTTTTGTTTTTGTTTTTCATTTCATTGTTTCGGCGGTTTTCCGAACAACCCCAATCTCGTACTCAGCTCGGTTTATAACAACAACCCTTCGGTCTGAAACAAACACTTCGAAATTATTATGCAGACATTTTGAGAATTGCAAAATTACTGCTTGCAACAATTTAATTAACGATTTAAATTTTTAGAATATTCTAGGAAACGATTTGTTTATCGATTTTATTACAAATATTTTTTTTTAAAAAGTTAATTTTTATTAATCCCGTAGCTTTTTTAAAAAAATCTCTCGTTTAGAAAAAAAAAATCATGCGAAACATCGTATTAGGAAAGCTAAAAAGTTCTTGAGACTTTCTGCTTGCATAGTGTTATTATGGTCTTTAAACAGGAATAAAACGCCAATACTTATGGAAATAACAGAGTTTTCGCGCAGACCGGGGAGATTGTTTCCCCTTGAATTGAAATATCGCTTTTCTTCTTAAGTTGTTTTTTTCTTTCTTTCTTCAGATAACTAAACAATTTAATTATTATATATATATATATAAAACTTTTTTAAAATTATTTTTGAATACTTAGGTGTGTTTTAATATTGGTACTATTTTATAACTTTCATTTCTGGTGAAGGTTAAAACCGTGCTACAGATAAGGGTTATCTCCCCTACCGCATGCACCGCTCAACTATTTAAAAATCAATATTTATTAATGGCGCAGTTTAGATAATCATTTTTGTCTGTTTTTATATTATAAATTGGGTAATTGAGTTGTTAAATAAATATATTTGGAACATTTCTGGTATTAAATTAACAAGTTCCAACAAGCATTGCTGAATGTTTTACATACATACTACTGTTGAGTTCAGTCGATTAAAGTAAGTTCTGGCAATTCTCAGGGATTTTTAAAGTTGCTAATAATAATAAAATAGTCCTTGTCACAGATTTTTATGCCAACTTCCACACGATCGATCGATCGATTGATTTTTTTTTTTGTATTTTTTAAATTCTTTAAAATCGCGGAGAGACTCTTATTTTCAAAAAGAACAGGCGGACCGAATCAGCCAATCAAATAACCGCAGAGAATTATGGGATGGTGGTTTTTAGATGGCCGCGGCAATTTCGATATATTTCTTCGACGTATGGCTCGTCGCCACCGATAGATGCTCCCCGTTCCGGGGTGATTTTTATTTCTTCTCACTGACGTTTCACTTTGGGAGCGCTCACTCGAGGTGATATGTCTTGCGAAGAAAAGAAATACCAGGTGGTGTTCCTGGTCGACGTCAATGTCAACCACAGATCCAGCGAGTCTGCTGATACCTCGCCGTCGCAGGTGATTTCTCTGTCGGCCCTGCGAATCCTCAACTATCTCTTCGGCGAACTGACTCCCCTGGATGTCTGCAGCAGGATTGAAGCCCTCAGGAGGAAGCATTCCTCGCTTAAATGGGGATTTAAGTTTTTTGATTCCACCCGCTTTTCCTCGGAGACGGAACGCCGCCAGCTGAAGGAGTTCAGGGTGAGGAACTTCGACGAGTTCGAGAAAGAGCTGGAGAGTCGGCTCGTGTCGAAGCGGGGGCGACAGGCCGGCGCCGAGCACGAAGCCAGAACACGGCCGGGGAACCTCACCGCCGGCGAGTGCCTGAAGCGAACTTTAACCGACCTCCTGTATGACTTCCAGTGGGAGAGTCCCGACATTACGTCGCCGGTTCGGAGGAGCCGGGTGGCGGGGGGCAGGTGGCGCCCCGACGACGACGTGGGCGCGCACAATTTTGTCTTCATGTTTTCCGCGTGTCCCCGTTCATCGAGAAAACTCGGGCGCTTCGCTGGGAAAGTTGTCACCGATTATAAGGTGTTTCTGAATTCGTTCATGCCGCCCTCGCTCTACTCTAAGTTCAGAGAGAACCAGAAGCTCGCGTTCTTCTGGATCGACACGAAAGGGAGAGCGCAGTCAGAGAAGGTGAGGTTTCAGATATTGTTGTCAGACAGGTGTCGAAATTATGGCAGTGTAATACGTCTTGACTGTCAGCAGAGTGTGGCTATACTTATTTTAAGACATACTTCTGAAACCTGGTCTTCGACTGTTTTCCTTTTTAACAAAATTTGTCAAAATCGCTTAAAACACAATTTATTAAAATATGAGGATAATTGATTTTTAATTTACCAATTAATATCGTTGAAGATTGCTATATCTTTATTGGGTTTGGATGACAGCTTTACGAAAAACTTCAATTAGAAAGTTTTTTCCTAATGTTTATTATTCAAAATGCCATTCATCAAGTGTGTGTGTGGCTTTAGCATCTTTCGCTGATTGAACAATTTGCATTGAAGAACGAAATTCTATTTTCAGGCTACACAATCAGATTTTTTGAAAGGACTTAAAACAGTGGAAAAAGCTCTCAGCAAACTGGGAGGTTCCCTTATACCAGTTGATGCAATTATCAACAGAGGAAACATCTACTGGTCTTCTGTTCATTCACTTGCCAAGGAGGAAGAATTGCAGTCCTCAACATCTCTTCCAGTACAATTAGACTTCAGCATTATCAGGACAGAAACCAAAGCCAAGGAAGCTCCATGTAAAAAGCAAAATGCTGCTGTGGCTTTGCTTCCACTTTCTACAACTTTAAATCATTACTTAAACAAAAATATTTGTGCTTGCGAAAATGCCCAAGTTCAAGCTACGCTATTTTCAGAACAAAGTAAGCTTGTTTTTTTAAAAAAAAATCTTGAGTATAAATTCACATGGAAAATATTGAAACCAAGGGAAAACAAAATAAAACAGTGTATTAAATGTCAGAGATAAGCATTAATCTTAATATGCAAAATGTAAATTTTATACTATTTTTTGTTAAAGTTTTAGCTTGATTGCTTTATTCAATGACATTACATCTATTTGCCCATCTCCAACCACATTACTCAATAGTGGAGTGGAAGTGCCCTCAATTCAACACTCATTCTCAAATTTTTATTGACTGCAGTTAAGTAACTATTTCTTTATTTCTTTGAAATTAGTTTATTAATTAACTATTTGATAATTCATAACAAAAAAGCTATAATTAAGTTTTTCCCAAAAAGTAAAAGAAGGAAAAAAATTTTTAATGAACAGTATTTTTACTCATTTTCTGCCATACACTGAAGCAGCTTGTAGAAAGTTGCATTTGAAATTGACTTTTTTGTAAAATAAATAGCATTTTTTTCTAGAAACATATAGATTAGGCTGAAAACAGTGCCTTTAATTATCTATTAAATTCAGGTACAAATCATTCTTTTTTTTAGGTGGAAAATGTATAGAACTTTGCAAACTATTCTTGGTACCAGTCAAGTACAACAATAAGGATCTTACAGAGTGAGTCTTTATAGAAACTTTGAAAAGATTGTATACATCTCAACCTTTAATTCAGTACTGTAATTATGTTAAATGTACATTATATAGATTAAAAAATGCTCACAGGCAATGAAAAAAAAATTTTTTATTCAGATTTAATAGTTTACAAAAAAATTAACTTTTTAAAATTACACACATTCAAGTGCTGTACTTTAATGTGTGTGTTTATGTTGAACTTATTGTTTGTTGCTTATAGTCAGATGATTGAAAACATTATGCAAAAAAATAATATTATTACTAGAATGTCATTTTCTGTTTTTGCTTTTCTTATATTCGATTAATGATGTATTTTTAGAAAAAAGATTTTATTGTAGGTAATATTTTGACAAGTGCAAAATGTTTAGATTAAGAAAGAATTCAGTGTTCATACAGTTGCTTACATTGCCTCTGCTCATATTTTGAATGTGGACTAGCTGAAGATTTGAATAGTATAGCTACCTATTTAGAAATGTATTTTGATTAAGTAATTTTATGTGCATGCCTAATAATAGAATTATTGAAACAAAATATAAAGAGTTTAGACATGAATTGGAAGAAATGACTTGGTTTTAATATAATTTGTAGATTTTTCTGAAAACAATTTTTAACTGAAGATTTTTTTATTTTTAGAAGAGTATCTTCAGTATCACCAACTTGCTCTGAAGATGTGTCAAAAATATATCTGAAGTTTTCTAAATCATCTCCTACATCTTGTGACATGGACAAGGAATCAGTTTGTTTTCATTTATCCAACATTGGGTCAGATGCACCATTTAATAGTATCCTAACATCTCAGGACCTGGAATTGCATACTTACAGCTACCTGTCCACAAATGATACCAGTCTACTTGACATCAGTGTAGAAAATGCATTTATATGTAAAGCCCATGAAAGTGACAAAGATGCCCAAACATTTCAAAATGTAATACTGCAACTTAACAAAGAAAACACATTGTTGGTAAGTCTGTATTCTGTGATATTTCTGTGCTTATACGACATATTTCAGTCAGAATGTGTGGGTCACAATTAGTTCTAACTCACCCTTTAAAAGATTAATGAATTTTTAACAGCTTTATAATAGAACTTGAGACATTGCTTGATGATAAACATTTTACTGATTGATTTTGCCTTTCTTTGTTGTTTCAATCATTTGTTTCATTTGATTTGAAAAGAACAAATGGACAAATTTTTGGAAATAACAAAAAAAAATATTTTTAATTTCTTTGCAGTTAAAAATAAAAAAAAAACTTGATTTGTTTGATATTGAATGTTTATCAATTCAAGAAGCACAGTTAAATGTGTGTAACAGTCTATAAATAGTTGAGTCTTAGAAAGATGGAAGTTTTTGTTGTTGTTTTTTTTTAGCATTTAATTGAGGAGTCCTGGTATACTTTTATGGAAAAATTGAAAATTATTGATTTTATTTCTTTTTAAACTCCTGAATAGCATAAAACAAATTAATTTGGTGCTGGTCATCCATTCTGCATTTGGTCTTTTGTATCACTGCTTGGGTGTATATGTGTCTTGCCTTTGTTTGCAGATGATGACTTTGAAGAAAAATGGTGAGCACACCCCATATCTTGTTGCTCTACAGCCTCTCAGTATATCACTTGGTGTGCTGATTATTTTGTCCTTGGGCACAACTTTAAAAATAGAAAAACTTTTGACAGTGAAAAGACATGGAATAGAATCACAAGAGACTTCAAAGAAAAAACCAACTTCCATCACTGTCTTTCATTGGCAGTCAAAACAAAGTGCTCTTAACTATTTTAAGCAGAAGCTTGGCAAGATCAAAGCTGGTAAGTTCTTATAATGCTCAATCACATTTACTTCCATATTTTTTGTCACAAAAGAATTGAACACGAAAATAGCGGGTTCTAAGAATAGTGCATATATTTTTTCTTTTCCTAGATGTTATAATAGCTTTTGTATTTTATTTCTCTCATTTTTATTATTAATTCATTTAGGCAACCAGATCTACAAAAATACTAGTTTGCAATCATTTGTCTTAATGCTTTTTGTTTTGTTTTTTGTTTTAGGTCATTATTTTGTTTCATATTTTATAGATCAAAATTACATCTAACTTGAAATGCTAGAAATGTTTGTCATGAGTGTGTAGTCTGCTAGGTGCTTCATGGTTACGTATATAAATTCAGTCATTGTTTGACAATTTGTGGGTTGGTGCAGAAATTGATTTTCAAGCCAATGAGTGAAAAGAGAAGGTAACCACTATATGTAACCTCAAACCATAGATGTCAGTCACAAGAGAAACCTTCACTGGTAGCATGTAGGAGAACTTGATAGTTTTGATGTTAAACTACCTTAAAATACTATATCTTGATTTTAAATAATAATTTTAGAAATGGTTTGTGAGTTCATAGTTTTCCATAAAGGAAAAAAAAAACTTGCATTATTTCAAGATTAGTTAAATTATACATAAAGATCTTGCTTATGGAAGAATTAGTAGAAATACACTTTGCATGTTAAATCTTTGTTGATAAAAACGTTCATAATGCTATAAAAACATCTGACTACATTTAGAGAGCATGGAGAGTTTGATCAGGCATTTCCCATCACCTTATTAATAATTGTACAGTTTGTTGATCTTTACCTGTCACTATCATCAAGGTATAGCTTTGAGTTTGAAGACTTTTTAGTATCACATTAGATTAGCTCACTGCACCACCATCTTATTCATCTACATTTGCATTTAACTTGTATTATGCACATCAGTTTGTTTAAAAAGCTGAAGTAATTACATAACTCAGTTTTATTTGTTGCTTTTTAAGTGCATAGTTAAAAAAAGAGAAAAACTTCAAAGTTGTAAGATCAAAGAATTACAAACTATACTCTAATGAATACAGTACATGTTAGTAAATTGTTTGAAATTTTTCAGATAATGCTGATGTTTCAAAACAAAAGGAAAGCTTCATCCCAAGGTCTCTGGATAAATGGAATTTGTTGGGCTACAATCCAAAAATTGTCAATCTTGTTACCAAGTTAAATAAAAGGTGATCATTGTTGAAAATAGGAAAGGGAAAACACAAGCTGAAATAATTATGGATTGACCATTTCTTTTACAGAATGTTCGATAATTAACCAAACCGACTCAAATGCTCATTTCTCCATAATGATGCTGTGCAGTAATAATGATGTGCAACAAACCAATCACTGTGGTGTTATTGTGGTGTCTATAGGAAAATGCTTTTCATTTTGCATGCCCTTCAGTTAGTCATTTTATCTAACGCTCATCATGTGGTATTCTTAGATTTCACTTGCTACGAAATTGGTGCCAATTCCACATTGCAGCAATTTGTGGAGTGATGATAGTTTGTTCATGCTAAATGAGTGTGTCAGCAGACATGGTATGGCAACACTGTTAAGGAAAATGTGGTTTTCTCAAGTGGACTCAGCTCTTGTGATTAAACACCACCCCGACATTTTTGTGGATTTGGGAAACCACATTATTTCTGTACCAAAAAAAGTTCTGTCAGTGATTCCTGCAGGAGTGTGCTTGGATAAAAATGGTGGACAAGTTGTTGAAATGTCTTATGCCTCTTCCTAATGTGACATGTGTCTGCATTTTTCATTATGTTTCAGAATGAATGCAAATTAAAATAATGTAAAACCAACTTCCTGTGGTGTTTTGTTACTGAAATGAGCATTTGAGTCTGTTCACTTAATTAGGCAACACCCTGTAGTAGTATTATTGTTGTTGCTCTTATTGTTTATTGAAATGCATGTTACTCCATCACCCTCTTTTTCTCTCTCTCTGCATTTTTATGACTGGGTTAACAAATTTTCTAACTTGCTGAATACCTAGGGTTGAAACCTTTTGAAGACTAGTTTATAGAAATGCATTCACAACTTTCTGAATTTTAAGCATCTCACTGAATTCTGTTTGTCCTTCATCTTTAGTACAACACTTCAGTCCTGAGTGACTGGGAGCAAAACTTTCAACAAATTAATGGGTTTTAATAATTGGTATCTTTCAGACACAAGAATTACTCACTCTATGAAATACTTGTTACTGAGTTTCAACATTTCATGGATAATTTAGCAAATATTAGTATGCAGTTTTTAAATCTTTTTCTTTTAAATATTAGGTTACAAGATACAGTTTCTTTTGACTCGGATGAAGTAAAACTACTTAAACAACTGAAAAAACACTATTGTCAAGAAAACAACCCATCACAATTGCTTGAGCAGCACCAAGAAGAGACAGGTTTAAGTATGTACTATTTTTGGCTTATTAGTTTTGGCTGTGTACAGGATTAGCTGTAGAAATTTATTTGGTAATTTTTTTTAGTAGTATGGGTATTAATAAACTCAAGAAACTGGCTGGTAGCTACTGCACATTAACATTTTTATTTTAAAATAAATGGTATGCATTTAATAAAGTAAATTCCACCCTATCTTTTTATTTTTTCCTTTCTTTTTTCTCTGCCTAGTAACTGAACGACAAGAGTCTCTGGATGTGTTTCAGTCAGATCCAACAAAACTGCAAAACTTCAGCTTTGTGCCAACCAGAGGGAAAATGATTCTCTCCAAAAGCAGACAAGTGGTTGAAGAAAGGAGCAAAGTAGAGAAAGATTTTGTTGATGGGGAAAAAGATGATAGCCAGAAAGAGAAAATTCAACCTAAACTGCTTCTCAAAACAAGTGAGTTTTCAGGCACTGATCTTGTACCATAGACTTCTGACTGGTAGGGAAAACCTTACTAGGATACTTTAATTTGGTTAGATATGGGAGGAAATCCAGCTAAAGAAGATCAAGAAAAAACCTATGCCAGAAAGATACCAAACTGAACCAGTCCTGACATGGTTGAGAATCTGGAGTTCAAATCCTGAGTAGTCTACTACTATGCTGTCCACTGATTTTAAAAGACCCTCAGTTTTCAACATATTAAGATCTGGGTAATTCCATGTAATACAAAATTAGGATATTTTTTGTATCTTTACTTAAAGTCCAGAACTCTGGCTTGGTATTTTTTTTTTTAAGATGAAAAATTAAATCTGTTGTTGTGTGTCAATAGTTAACCAGCTGAAAATGGGGTCATGTCTGTTTTCTTTCTCAAATCCTGGTAAGAAACTGAGGTCTGTTTTTAAAATCTACTCAAAGTTTTTGGAAATTCATTTCTATCAGCTAATTTAATAAGTTTGTTTTGTCCTTATTTTATGCAAATTCATCCTTTTAGAGTTTAAAGAGGTCAGTGAATTGGTGCAGTATCTGAAGGAGGTATATCAGGAGTGTATCCAGAAAAACACTGATGTGGAGATGTGTATTTACTGCTTGGTTACAGTTTCATTGAATTACATGATGGAACATGAGGAAGATAATCATGAGGTCAGTTGACATTGTTGGAAAATTAGAAATTCTTATAATTCTGTTCGCTGTACATTTTAATTTTAACATCAGCATTTTTTTGCTCATTAAGAACATTCCATCTCGATATAGCACTCTGTCTAATGGCATAAGTCACAGCTCTGGTGGCAGACACGGCGACCAAATTAAGTTTGTTTACAGTCGCCATTTTGGAAGTGTGCATAGCTCATTTCTCTCATCTTTTATCATTACAATAACGTTTGCACCCCCGCAACAAGGGCTCCTAAATTTGACAAATCAAGTACTGGAGAAAAACAAAGGAGTACACTTCACATTGCTGATAAAATTGAAATAGTCAAGAAATTAGAAAAAGGTGCACAAAAAGTTATGGCATGTTCATATTATGCATAGAATCATTACGAGAAAGCAAGCAAGCTTTAAACAGGGTAATATTTGTAAACTTTTCAAGAAAGCAATTGAGAAATCTCAAAAAAGTGTTCCATCAACTTCATCACTTGATCGTTCTCTTGATGCAGCAATTGAAACAACAATGCCAGAGAAGGAGCAGGTAACAGAAGAGAAGTAAACAGTGTTGTGTGGTGTATAATTGTTTTTTTGTGTGTATGTAACATGTATTTTAAAGATATAATTTTATTCACGTGATTCTTCCATATATAACTTGTTATGCATATTTTTTAAGTGTATGTTTTATTCATGCATATTTTCCGTATGCAACATGATGTAAATGCGTTTTTTGAATATTTTGATTAAATTGGCAGTGCATGCACGTCCATTTTATATTATACTTATTTACTCCTCCCTTATACCTTACTTATATGGACACTCCATATAATGGAATATTCAATTCCCCGAGGGTGCCATTATTTACAGAGTTTATTGTCAACTGTCAACATTTAAAAAATGTAAGAAATCAATCATAATTTTCTTTAAAAAATCAACTCTGTTGATTCTAGTAACTTAGCAGAATGTATTAAAATTTGTGATATTTGTAATGATGACAGATTTTTTTTAATGTCATAATTTTCTCTGGAAAAACGTATTTCAACAGCACTTTTTTAAAAGTCTTTTAATTTTATGCTTTCAAAAGATTTCTGTATATTACTTTTGAATCAAAGTAATCTATAATTAGTCTTGTTTTTGGTGATGTAGCAAAAAGCTGGTAACCTTCTGAATGAAGAAGTCTGCATGACAGGAGCAAAGTTGAGACAAAAATATCAAAACAGGTTATCAGAGATAGACAAACAACAAAAGATACAAGAGTAAGTAGCTTTTTCTTTCTCTGTTTATAAGACTTAATGACTAACTATTTTTTAATTTTTAAAGTATATATTCACTTCACTTGTCCCATAACCCATAGATCATCAGGGCACATCTAGAGGGGTGTCTAGGGCGTTTTACAACCTGGCAGAGCCCATCTCTCTCCAGGTTGATAGTCAAGGTGAATGTCAGCTTCCAGAGGAGGGCTGTACAGCTGTTTTGGACTTTTGACCCTCATCAGCAGCACATATCTCCAACCCCACCAGGGATCGAACTCGCGACACAAGGATTGACAAGTAAACTCACTATCCACTGCGCTATGATGCCATCTAAAATATATATTACATGAACGTAAAGATAATCAAGAATGGTAACTAATCTAAATAATAGTCATGCAGAGCAAGCATGTGTTCCTTCAAAACATTTTAATGTGAAAACAGTTACTGATTTAGAAACAAATTTGGGTTTAGGAAATGGTTTGCATTTATTGTTGTCTTTCATCTCATTTAAATTATTGGCAAGCAGTTCTGTTCAGTTCATTGTATGTAATCTTTCTTTAGATGGTACCTTAAGTATACCATTTCAGACCTTTTATTTTAACAAAACATAAAAATCATACTTTAATGTTATTTCATATTTATGTAGGGTGTCCGAGTTTTTTTGCAGCTATTTAAACAAATTTTATTTACAGGTACCAACTGCAGATATTCTTGCGTCTTGAAATGAAGTCAGTATTGCAAATGTACATTGGTGGTGGTGAGGAGGAAAATGACATGCAAGAAAAAATGGTTGATGAAGTATGTGACTTTCACAATGTGGAATTTGAAAACTTATCTTACTTAAAATTCTAGAAGACTGGGTAATGGTTATATGCTACTAACTGGGGTATCCAGTGCTGCATGGGAAAAAATGGCTTTTATAAAGGTTTTATATAATTTGAAAATCAGTTAATTTTTTGTTTAAACAATCATTGAATGAACATTGAATTAATGCTAATGGTAAATTTCTTAACATTCTATAAACTGTACACTTAAATTTAATTTTGTTCCATAAGAGCCTCCTTATAGGCAATGTTTTTAGTTTTTCTTTGGGATGAGAAGCTAAACAGATTTTTGTTTTGATCAACTCTTGAGCAAATGATATCAAAACCCCTGTTGATGGGGCTTTCAAATGCTCTTCAAGACCAACTGCTGAAAAATTGGAATCTGTGGTCACTTCTGAATTGAATTTGTACTGTGAAACTGTAGTAACTGAACTTTGAATGGTGGCCTTTGTAGTCAGGCTCTGGTACCCTAGGTCCTGCCTTTTGATCCTGAGCTACCTTCATTATAATTTAATCTTTATAGGTTGCCTATTTTGAATGAGTGCAGTGAACTAAGTGAAATCTATAAGGCTTTTGAAAAGTGGCCTGAAAATGGTCTCCAAGGCCAAGTTGAAGTAACTTAAAACTTTTCCCAGATTCTTAAGTACCTACATCCAAAAATCTGGGGCTTCTGGATGCTTTGGTTCAGCCATGAAAGAGTAACAAACAAACACACACACATTTCCAAGTGTTAGAGAGTATTAAATGTACACTATATGCCTTTTACTGATCTTTATATTTCAGATTATTATGATGTTGCGAACCCTTTCTTTCATAACAGATGTGTCTTTTGTTCCTGATTTTCTTGATGATGTTCTTTTAAAACGGTAAGTGGAACAAGACTTAAAAATTTTGTGGACATGGAATTGGTGGTGGTATGGATTTTGTTCAAAGTATGGCTGAGGATAATACCACAACTGGCAACTCCTATAATGTATCTTTTTACTACCATTCATTCTTCACAACTGCCAATTCACAAGTGGCAGTCCAGCTCGGAACTATCCTTTCTCATGCCTACAATAAATGTGCAGAATTTTCAAATGCAGTAATTTTGTTAGCTTTATTTCTTTAGTTAATTAGGTATCAATTTTTTTAAAATTTCCAAAGAATTTCATTTTTAAAAAGAAATTCACTTTTGTCTGTTTCTTTAACAGAGTTATTTTTGAAATATGTAAATTTTTTAACAACTTTGCCTAACTAACTTTATTGCATATGTTAACAGGTTTGTTTGAGCAATTGAGATTTATTAGTTAACATTGTTTTTGAAGACTTTTAAGATAAAACAATTTAACAAAATTTGTTTGTAATATTTCAGGTATGGTCAGTCCTGTGGTCAAACTCTAGCTACAGTGTATAATGAACTGATGCAGCCGTTGCCTTGTGTCCTGGCCGCATTTCTTTCACCTGGCAGTGATCAGCAGTCCACATTTTGCTCTTCTGTGCATAGTGGGTCTTTGGAGAAAGATTCTAAGGAATGCTTCATTGATTCTTTGTCACAGCCATTTGATCATCAGTTTAAAAACACTAGGTTTGTTTTTGTTTATTTTTTTAGACTAAATCATTTTTCCTACACAATCTATAGATCATTCTCCCATCGCATCAAAAGTAACAAAGGACCCTTATATTATGGAGGAGGAGTGTGTGTGTAAATTCTGGTGACAGAAATCTGGAAATATTGGAATTTGACATTTAATTTCACTTGTGAAGAAACTAATCAGAAGTAGAAAAAATTATAATCCTTAGCCAAATTAGCCCATGGATTCCATTATGTGGAAAAGACATCACAGTTTCTATTGGAATCCTACAGAGCTGAATTTAAAGATGCTTGGTGTAGTATTGCATGAAGCAACCTCTGGACTGTATGCATCTGGTGCAGCTGTGCATGCTTGAAACGAGACTTCTGATTATCTGGTATTGATGGCCACTCTTGTGTAGGTTCCATAGAGAGGGATTCCTGAGCCTTACATGTCCACAATAAATGCTTAATATGTGAAAGATCTGAGGGCATGATTGGCCAGTCCATTGTGATGGTGATGGCCCTGAAAAACAGCAGTGACCGTAACCCTGGTGCCAGTTGTTTCATCCAGATACCTTTAACTAGTCAGGCAACCTTTAACAATGACCAGGGAAATCCTGCTTTCCATCAAAGAAATCCAACTGACATTCATTAGAAAACAACACTTGCCCAGTTTGATAAAAATGGTTTCTGATTGTTTTTCTGGACACCAGTCTTCCAACTGTCAGCAGGTGGTGTTGAATCTGGACAACAGTGACTATTCTGTACAATGTGGGCAGCCTTTGATGGGATTGTTATCATCACTGCCCTGGCAATTGTGTGTATAGTTGGCTGATAACAGCAATGTCAACATGCCTGGCACCATTTTTCAACTGACCTTTGTAAAGAGTCTCTGGTAACGCACTACCATTGTGGATTTTACTCAGTTGTTGTTGGTAACATTGTACCCACCACAATTTTATGCCTTTGATTGAGCAGGACATTTCTAAATTAATGTTTTTACCAATATGTGCTCTCAGCGCACACTGCATGTTTTCTATGTTAGACTCATGAGTTGACAACACCTTATGGTAGTTTATGCTTTGTTCACTTGTAATAATTCTGATAAAATGTTTCCTAAATTCCATTATCCATAAATTTGTGTCTTGCGTGCATATGTGCCTGTTTGTTTGTTTGTGTGTGTGTGTGTGTGTGTGTGGAGGGGGGTGTATACAGGAAGGGGGTATGTATACTATTTGGGAGTTTATTGTTAGTTGTGACAATGAATAAAAACCTTTAAGACAAACCAAGCATTTATTTCCTTAGATATCTGAAAATTACCACAATATAAATTCTCTAAATATTAATTAACATACAAACTTATTTTATAAGTTTAGATGTTTTCTTTGTAGAAATGTGAATCTGAAGCTTACCTTTTGCTTCATTTTACAGAGCTTGTGAAGTCTGTGTTTAGAAATTTGAAAGTAAAAGTAATGTTTGAAGTACAAAACAATTTGTTTTATCTATCTTTTCTGTTAATAACTAGTGGTTCTGTGCCAAAACCTGTTCTTTTGTTTGCTTATATTTTAGAAGTTGGAGCATTGTTTTGCCTAGTCTTGCTGACAGATCAAAACGACAAATACTGATTGGAAAAATAAATCAAAATAAGGTAAGATAAATGAAGTAATTGTCAATTTAAAATTATATCATTTTTTCTGTTTGTTTATTTAAAAATCTAATTAGAATACATTGATTTTACTGGAATAATGATTCTGATATTAAAATATTTAATTTTTTTTCCTGGCTAAGAAAACTGCATCAGTTAGATTTCCAAACTGGCTAATGTACCTTGTTTTAATAATTGTCCAAGCAGTTAACTGAAACAAACAATGTTACAATAGGGGAAGGCCCACTGAGGTTTTAGAAAATTTATGAAGGACTTTTTCTGTTTACTTCTACAAATATTTAACAATTTTATTTGAAAATGTATGTTAAGAATTTTTTTTTCTTTCTATCCATTATTTTTTCAATATGCCATATAAATGCAACACTTGTTTTCTTTTATGGGCAGGTTGTGAAAGCTCTCACAAAGGACAGCTGCAGTTATCTACCCTACTTAGTAATGCATTATGTACTAATGCTTGTGTGGAGAACATTAGAATTGTTACTGTTGTAGTTTATAAATTGATGGTTTAGCACTTAATTCTTTCAAAAGAACTTTAGCATAGGATTTTAGTATTTCAATAATTAATTTTTTTTTTTTAATTGCAGGGACAATAATTAATAGGGAGAATTGGAATTAGATGCAAATTAGTCTGTATCTACTTTATCACATCAATTTAGTTAGTACTTTTATACAAATCTTCTCATGAAAACTATTTTATACATTGCCAATTATTAAATGCTATCATAATCAGTTTAATTTATGTGGAATCATTGTTCTGTTCTGTTCTCTTTATTTTTTACATATAAATCATGCAATAGAGTAAGAAAGTTATTGGTGATGTATTACATATAGAAACTAGATGGTTTAGGCATTTACCACAACCTTGCAAATAGAAATAACTGGAGAAGCTACATTTCAGAAAATTTTCTGTCACCACATCTAGGATTTAAGTAGAAAGGCTTTGATTTGCTATGATGTTAATTTACAAATGGATGCTCTACCATAGGTACTCTGTTCAATAATTTCGTACTTTGAGTGGGCTAGTGATGTTTCAGCCTTGTTCTCAGTACTACCTAGATTCTACTGATCTAAACAATGGGATTGCTCATTTCACATGATGATCATACATGATTTGATGATGCAGACTTTTCTAGCTGATCTTTTTGTTCTCTCCTGCTTTGGTGGTGGGCTTCTTTGTTCCACCAGTGAATTTCTTACTGGCCAAAGGCAAGGAGGGGGAGACAGACATGTTAACTAATGATAAATGCCTTGCAGGGTTAGGCCAAAATTTGGAAATTCTTTTTATGGAATCACAACCTTTTGTAGCTGCTGATTTTTCTCTGACTATCCTGTGCAATGTCAGAAAGACAATACCCTCAGCTGGATATCAGATGTTGCTTTTTCAGTTCTAATTCCACACTGACTTTTTTTTCTTCTCATATTCAAAAGCATTATTATTTCTTTATCTTCTTGGAGGTGATTGGAGTCAGTGCATGTATGTGTCTTCTTCCTATATATACATGTACACAAAAACACATTAAAACCAGTACCTCCAAAGTGTTGGTCCAGAAAATACATCAGAAAAAGACTTGGCAGCCAACAGGTTGTAGGTGAAAGACCAACTCCAGCCCCCAAATTTTGATGTAATTTGATACTAATTTTTGATAGGTGTAGGTTCTTCAGTTCTTTTATCAAGGTAGTGGAAAATACCTAAACTAACCATCTAGTTTCCATACACCATATGTGTAATATAGATAGATATTATAGTGTGTATTGTTTTCTGGTAATACTCATAGCAGCTAGTTCATGTAGTTTAACATTTACAATTTTATTACTAAAAGAAAGTATGTTTCTAATATCAACTTGTTTTGATATTTTAGCCATTCCATAATTGATCCCTAGTATTTTTAAGTGTAGATAACCAAAAGACACCCCCAACCCTATATTGTTTTGAAAACCCTCTAGCTGCTTATCACTAAAAATGTTAGACTTTGTTCCAAACATTAAAATTAAAAAGAAAATTTAAGAATCTAAATAAATCATAATTTTTAATTTCTGTAATAGTTTGCTATGTTGTTTTTTAAAGAGATTCTTAAAGATAGTTTTAAAGTTTTTACTGGACTAGATGTGGTTATTAAACTGCCTTATGTTGGTATTTAAAGGTCTGCACTATATTTTCAGTGTGTTGGTACAAATCTGCAGCAAACTAGTCATCAAAATTTGATCTTTTTGTTTCTGCTTATGTGACTGTCATTTCAGTTTATAATTTGTTTGGTAAGTCACACAGCTAGCCTAAGAGCTTTTTTTTTTTTCCATTTGTAAGATTCAGTTAAATTTGCAATGATATACCAGTGTCATTCTGAGTATTAGTGATTTAACCACATTTTCTTCTATTATCTAGATTAATAAATCTGTCACCCTAAGAAACAATGAAATAACAAAAAAAATGTGAAACAAGTTGTCATTTTTTATATTTTTAAGGTTCTAGTTAGTTAATTAATGTATATGTAATTAATGAATGCATGAGCGAGCTCAACTTGTGACAGAGAGGCGTTCATCAAGCCGACAAGCAGCCCGATCCACCCAACACTGGGGGGCCCCAAGGACCCAGGAGGTCGCTCTCATGTCGGGCTGTACTTGCTGCTGATGGGGGGAGGATACTTAATTTAAAAAAAAAAAAAAAGATTAAAACATTTCAAATTTCATTTGAATTCATTATATTTTGTAAAGACTATGAGGTAATTTATTCTCTTCATGGACATGTTGATTGATATTATTTTAATGATTTACATGTATTTTGTGCAAAATGTCATTGCCATGTAACATTTTTATGAAGTGACCATTTTATATTTTAAGAAAATGAGAAAATTAAGAAACTATACTTGTTATATTCTAGTATTCGTCCATCAGTGTTAAAGGAAACTGTTTGCCTACATTGGTCTGAATTGTTCATAGTGTTTGGTCCATTATGTTCCCATTTTTGGTTCCTGAGATCACCTATTACTTTATGCACAGTTGTTCAGCGCTACACTTATTTTGGACTTCCTTCCTGCTCTTCTCCACAACATCTTATCTGTCATATTTTGCTAGGAATTAACCAGTATTTTTTCAACATCCTGCTGTCTGAGATACTCTGAAATTTTCAACAACTATCTTTAGCACATAGCTGTCACTAAGCATGTTCTAATAACTGTATAGTAAGAGATAAACATCCAGCAAGTCGGAGAAATGTCTAAGAAGTATTTAATATTTATGGATCCCACCTTCCTTTATGCCAATTAGCTAGATTACAAAGGATACCACAAAATAATGCCTTCTATTATTTTCTCAAAACTCTGTATGTTAACTTACAAAACTTAACATACACAAAAAAAAACCCTTTAAAAACTGTTACTGGTCTATAGTACAACTATTATCTGCTTAATGGGAAATATTGGCACAAAAGATTGAAAATTTTTTTTTTGGCTAATGTCTGATTTTGAAATAGTCAAACAGAATATCTCCAACTAACATTTCCCAAATCAGATCATGCAGTAAAAGCATATTCCTGTGACCATTTCACAGCTTTCCTTTCAAATCATTTAAGAAGAAATCTTGGTTTACAAAATCCAAGTAGATTGATTGTACAGTTGTAAACAAATCTACGCATGCCATACACTATTGGAAAGTGTAAAATGAAAGTCTTTATTTCATTTTGTGGATCTGATTGCTCAAAATGGATTTCTCTCTCTTCTGGACTTGGAATGTCTTGCAAAAGACATTGGACTTGATGGCAATCAATCCAGGCAGGCATAAAATGCAAATTGCTGAGGCAGAGGACACTGAGTTAGGTAAGCTTATGGAGAATGTGCCCTAGCTGGTTCATGAGAGACTGAACAGATAAGCAGCTCTGAAAATAGAATGTATGAGCTATCTAGAGGATGACTGTATATAAATATTTTAATGGTTTTTTTCAGTAAGGACAATTCTGAGTTTCAACAAAATATGAGTGTCTATCTCTGGAACTATTCGGTATTTTTTTTCTTTTGTTCAAACTTTGAACAGAACAAATTGAACCATTTACAAACGTTCTTATATGGTGGTTTTGGAGGATGATGCAGCAGGAGACTTGCATCTTGAAAAAAGACATCAAAAGTGATGTCCAAAATGTATGTATCCACATCACTGAACAAATTTCATGTGGTAGTTTTGTTTTTTTTTTTATTATTTATCTTCATTTCACCCAGGAAGTTGTAATAAGTATCAATCACAAGATCTAATATAGCTATTGTTACCATGGAAATGAATTAGTTTAGGTGAAAAATGTTTTGTGCCTTTTAATTTATGTCTAGATGCAGTGGCAGGAGAGATACAAATGTTTTCTGTATGATTTTCATTAGTGTACAACTTGTCATTCTTCACAAAATAAATAGAAGGCATTACTTTTAGGATGTCCCTTGTAGCATAAAAGATACAAGACTCAGCTTTACATTACAAGCCATCATACAATATATAAAAACACCAAAATAGATGGTATATTTCCATGAAATAATATTTTCTACAAAAAAGGCCATGAGGCAATTTTTTTGTTCTAATACTAATTTACATTGTTAATTATCTAATAATTTTCAAGTATTTGTGCATTTGTTTGTTATTCTTTCATGGTTGTACTGTAGCACACAGAGGCCCCAAATCTTGGGTGTGGGTACTTCAGAATCCATACAAAGTGATAAATTACTACAAATTGGCCTTGAAAGCTGTTTGAATTCACTGCACTCATTCAGAATAGGTGACCTAGCAGCCTCAAATTATAACGAAGGTATCTCAGGATCCAAGGGTACCAGAGTTTGGCATCCTTTTAATTCAAGAGAATCCAGTTTGCTAAAAAAAAACAGCTTTGGCCCTTTGCTTTATTGATGGTCTTGGCCTCAATTTAGATAGTCAGTTTCCTGAGTCGGAGTTGGCCAAAACAGAAATCTGTGTAGCTTTTCATCCAAAGGAAAAACTAAAAACATTGTCTGTAAGTAGGCTCTTATGGAACAAAGTTAAATTTAAGTGTACAGCTTATAGAATGCTAAGGAATGTTTCCTCAGCATCAACTGAATGTTCATTCAATGATTGTGTTTTTAAACAAATAAAATTTCTAATTTTCAAATTGATATAAAACCTTTTTTATAAAAGCCATTTTTTACCTGCAGTGCCAGGTACCCAGCTAGTCCTAAGATGATTTTGAAGTATTTAGTTGTAAAATATTGCTAGAATGCTTTATTGGTATTCATGACTTTGAAAATCTATTTTTTACTATAGAAAATTCACAAACGGAACCAA